>CM065478.1:31742868-32428081 GCA_032873175.1 Leptopilina drosophilae
TTTCGAACCCCGGACAACCCCGGCGACACATTTTTGGCGTTTTTTCACAGTCTAAGCCGTGGCTGTCGTACTTAAGAGTTTTTGGACCAAAGAAAAAGTATTTTTCGAACCGCGGCAGACACTAGCGACACATTTTTGGCGTTTTTTCAAAGTCTGAACCGTGTCTGTCGTACTTAAGAGTTTTTGGACCAAAGAAAAAGTTTTTTTCGAACCCCGGACAACTCTGGCGACACATTTTTGTCGTTTTTTCACAGTCTAAACCGTGGCTGTTAAACTTTGAATTTTTGGACCAAACAAAAAGTCTTTTTCGAACAGCGGGCAGACCCTGGCGACACATTTTTGTCGTTTTTTCACAGTCTAAGCCGTGGCTGTCGTACTTAGAGTTTTTGGACCAACGAAAAAGTTATTTTCGAACCCCGGACAACTCTGGCGACACATTTTTGTCGTTTTTTCACAGTCTGAAGCGTGGCTTTTAAACTTAGAATTTTTGGACCAACGAAAAAGTCTTTTTCGAACCCCGGACAACGCTGGCGACACATTTTTGGCGTTTTTTCACAGTCTAAACCGTGGCTGTTAAACTTTAAATGAAATGTAAAAAATGTCGTGTAAGAGGACTTTGCAATTTTTCAAAGTACTTTTTAAACTGATATAATGTTTTCTTACAATTATTTGGATCAGGGCAGTGCATCGACAGTAATTCTAACATAGCAGCTGTTACAACTCCTGAGAGTGAAAATCGTAAGACAACAGCAAGAATGGATAAAAGACTTTCTCTAACAGTCAGTGGTGATTTTTGCAATGTTTAAGAATGTTATAAACAATTTTTATAAACAATTTTGCAAAAAATGAAATAGAATAGTAGAAATTTTATTTTTTTAATTTTATTATGCTCTCTGGTTATCAAAATGTTGCATAAGGATTAAACTTCCATTTAACATTATTTAGCAATATTTAAAAATGTTATAAACAATTTTCATAGAAAAAGAAGTTTAGAGTACAAAGAAATATTTTTTTTCACTATTCACTTGGTTTGTCATTAGAATAGATATTTAAATGACAAATCTTTGTCTGTAATTATTTAAAAAATTTTTACAATGTTATAAACAATTTTTATAAAAAAAGATGTCCAGAGAAGAAAAAAATTTTTTCTTTACTACTAACTTATTCTAACATTAAAATGAAAACTGATGATTCAACCGTTTATCCAAAATTTATAAACAATTTTTAAAATTATTTATGAAAATTGTTTATAACATTGTTAAAAATTGCTGAATAATGTTAAATGAAAGATTATATCTATAACAAAGAATTTGATTACAAGAAGGTATTATATAATAAAAAAATGCTTTTTTTCCAGGATGGTACATCATATTTAGCAAATTGTTTATAAGAATTGTTTACAACATTTTTAAACATTGTTTACAAATTTTTTATAAACAATAGATACTTTAGTTTCCACTTTTAATGACAAAAGAAAGTTAGTAGTGAAGAAAATAATATTTTTGTCCACTCTGAACATCTTTATTTATAAAAATTGTTTATAAAAATTGTTTATAACATTGTAAAAAAATCTTAAATAATTACAGACAAAAATTTGTCTTTTAAATATCTATTCTAATGACAAACCAAGTAAATAGTGAAAAAAAATATTTCTTTTCACTCTAAACTTCTTTTTCTATGAAAATTGTTTATAACATTGTTAAAAATTGCTGAATAATGTTAAATGGAAGTTTAATCCTTATGCAACATTTTGATAACCAAAGAGCATAATAAAATTAAAAAAATAAATTTTCTACTGTTCTATTTCATTTTTTGAAAAATTGTTTATAAAAATTGTTTATAACATTCTTAAACATTGTAAAACAATTTTGAATTACATTTTTTACTTTTAATATCCATTTTTACCTCTCCCAAAAAAGAGAATTGATGAAAATAAATTTTTTCCATCCACTTTGACTCATAGTTTTCAAATTGTTTATAATAATTGTTTATAATATTGTTAAATAACATCAAATAACAATATTTTTTATGGAAGCAGCATTATTTTATTTAAATGAAGCATAAAAGTAAAAAAAAATGTAGAGTTAAAATTTTTTAAAATTATTTTTCCAAATTTTCATATTTTAGCGGCCATTATTGAGGCGCCATTTTGAAATTTGTAAAAAATTGTTTTTGGCAGTATGACTATTTGATAGTCCTAACATTTTGGACGCGATATTTTGATGTTCCAGATTTTTCCCAAGCCGATTTCAATTAAATAATCTGCATTTAAAGAAAAAAAACACTAACAAACGGGTTTTTTTTGTTTAAACAATTATAACTTTTTCTCATTAAGTCGAAATTGAAATTTTTTTCCAGATTCTGAAAGAGGACACTTAAATCCATAAGAAAACCTTTGTCCCGATTTTTTTTAAAACCGGAACTCGTAGAACGGGAAGCTCGAACTTGTACTAAAAAAACGGACATTTGGGACTCATCATCATCATCATCATCATCATCATCATCATCATCATCATCATCATCATCATCTGAACTTGAATTTAAATTGTTTTCTTCATGACGAAGCATCTCTTCATCTTCAGCATCAACATATTCTAAGATATTATTAATTGTTTTATTTATTAAAATATATACAGTAATTATGCCTTAGTTAATAACTATACAAAAATATTTCCGCAGAATTCTTATTTTATGAATTTATATTGCAAACTTAATACTGAGTATTGAAGGTATAGATTTTAAAATTCTATGTCTGATAAGCTTTGGCTCATTTTTTTAATTTTTCAAAGTTGTACTCTAAATAAGAAATGCTTTATATCTATTACCTAAAAAAAGTATGGTTGAGATGTTCTAACTAGAAATAATTATTTGCTATGGTTGTATTATTTCAATTCATGGGTTCCAAGAAACATATGGGTGATTCTCCGCGTAGTGCACAATTCAAAGTCCTTCGTATTTTTTAAGAAATTAGTTGCACATATTGCAATTAATTCAAGGAGAAAATCTAATTTCTGTGTTTACAAACAAAAGCCAATAGTCGTTTACATTTAAAAATTTATAATTTAGGTTTAAAAGCTGTTTTAAGGTACCAAAACGTCATGGTAAGGCCTGTCCCCAGTACGATGTATATAAAAAAATTGTTATTTTTAATAAAATACAGTAATTAATCTAAAAACTATTCATAGTTTCGTATTGTTTATGTTCATAGAATTGTGAAAAACAAAGAACTTGCGAAAAAAATTTATTAAAAAATTTTTTTTTATTTTAATTCTTGTCCCCCGTTTTTACGTCATGGTCTGGCCTTTTTATAAAATTGTATTATTTATATAAAAATCAAATCGAAACTTTACTCAATATTAGAAAAACGCAACAACAAACTCTCCTAAGTAAATTACTAAGAGAGAAACTAATTTGAGAATTAATTGTTTAGTTTTTTACACATTAAAAGCACCAAACTTGCATGGGGAATTGTATTTTAAAATATACTTAAAACCAAAGAAATCCTTTTTTAAAAATCCAAAACCGGTTAATTAGAAACGAAGTTATAGCACTTTAAAAAAAAGACAAAAATTTTGAAAATGCCATATTTTTGGTAATTTTCAAAATTTTGAAAAAATATTTGGTGGAGTTGTTTATCACTATAAAAGTAATAAATTTACAAAAGTACAGCCAAATCCCAACAAGTCATGAAAATAAGTGTGTTGAACTGACGTGGAATCCACCTCCTAAGAATATTGTTATTTTTTTAAATCCAATAAAACCACGTATAAAAAATAACTTTTTATTTTTTAATTTCCATCAGTTAGAAAATTATTGCGTAAAAAAATTGGACAACCTTCCTAATTTTTCGTGTAGAATTGATTAGCATATACACAGTTTTTCAAAAAATTTTACTGTTTTCATAATTTGTTTAAACAATAATTGTTAAACAATTGTAATTTGCAAAATAACATATACAGATAATTATTATTCCATTTGCCTGTAAATATAACAGGTGCTTTCATTTTACCATGGCAGGATAGTATAGCCGCAAAGTATTTACAGATATATAAAAATTATTTGTTTAAAAAATAGAAAAATTATAAATATTTTGTCTGGCCCACCACTGATATTTCATTCATGAACACTATATTTGAAGATTCTATATCGACTTTTACTCAATTTGAAAAAAAATATTAATATGTCTGAAATAGTGATATTGTATCACATCGCATATAAACATCGAGCTTGTAAGTTCAAAACTAAAGGCTGGGTAATTTAAAGAAGTTAAATTTTCCAAAAATCCATATAATTTTTAATGACAGAACGACGAAGCCTGGTCTTTGTTGAAAAGGCTACCAAGCCTAGACATATAAATTTAGAAACTTGATATTTACATAATTGGAAATAGTAATATTCAATATTAATCTATTAAATAAAGTAAATGAAGCAAAATTTTTGTAGTAACTAAAAAAATTTATTTTTTAACCTAATTGGCTAATTGTCCTTTTTTGTAAAATATATATTTAAAAAATATAATGATAAGTAAAATTAAAATATATTCTTAGAAAAATAAATTGCATCCTTCTGGCAGGAAGGTTGCCATACTATGCCATACTGCCGGCAGGACCGCTAAACGTACAGAAATTCGTCCTGCCGGCAGTACGCAGCTGCCTGTCCAAGCGTCCTACCGGAAGACCCTTCCGACAGGTTAGGCCCTTGGACGTTCTATCATTAAAATTTCTTACTATTAAAAAATTAACTCCTATAGGTTTTTTATGCAATATATATTAACACCGCGGAAATAAATTATTAATATTTTTTGCTCTCCACTAAGAAAGCACGCAACCTTGTTGCAAGTTTTCGGTAAACTTTAAGAAGTTTAATTTAAAGGTTCATACCATTTTATATGCCTGGAAATTAATGTCTATTATCGGAATTTTTTACGGGACATATCATTTTTATTGTAATAGTAGTTGCCTTTTATATGTGAAAATGTCGTTTTTCGCAGTAAAATTAAAAAATTTTTTTTCTTATTTTTATGGGATTTTATCGTTATAATAAAAGTGCACATATCAGATGGCAATTTTTTAAATAGCTGAAGGTATACCTTCGAAGAAAAATATCTCCAAAGCTACTGTAGTTTTTCTAAAAACGAACAAGTGCGATTTGTAGGTGAAGGAACAAGGTTCTAAACGGTATATTACTCTTTAGCAAAAAATATTTTTTATGAGTTTTCTGGTCAAAGACCAAATCCGTCCGCTTGAGCCCCGGTCTTCCCTATATTTCAAATTTAACAATGCTTTTGCACCTGCTAAAAATAACGATGAGTATGTATTCTTTCGCATAAGTAAATTTAGAATCTGAAAACCCAAAAAGATTTCTCTTTATTAGGAATACAGTTATTTACTACTATTTGATTTATCCTAACACTAAAATTTTAGTGTCGGTCAAATCGAAAAAATTTTCATGGCCTCGGTCGGGTCCCCAGCAGGGAACCAGATAGGGCCCGAGGCATGGCCCTGGCCATTTTTACTGTTTCTAGTTGGTTCTACAATGGGCGCGACGTGGACGTGCCATGCTGACGTCACCCATTTCAAATACATTGTGACATCATCGCGGCACGTCCACGGTTACATACGAACGCTTCTATTGTAGAACCAACTTCATCCAGGCCGAGGGCAGACCAGATTTCCCGAAGTGGTCCTGGTTTTGCCCTGGCTAACGTGCGGTCATAATTTCTGCACGGGAAAATGTACCTAATATGCGCACGAAATTTACAGAAATTGAAAACTTATTTATTATTTCTAATAGGTTTGTACCCGTGTAGAAATTTCCCTACTTCGCCTTATTTAAAAAGGGGCGCTGTTAATGAATTAGTAAGGCCAACCACACTAGAAATTTCTAGATAGGTGATAATCGGGCACTGACGAGAATGCCCTCTTTTTCAGATAGGAAAATCTAACTGGATCTATTTATGTCCCTATTAATTATTTCAATCAAGCCCTGACTAGAATGCCTGTAGTTGTGTTTACACATTCTGATATTCTATACAGGCACTGACAA
Organism: Leptopilina drosophilae; assembly: GCA_032873175.1. Classification (NCBI taxonomy): domain Eukaryota; kingdom Metazoa; phylum Arthropoda; class Insecta; order Hymenoptera; family Figitidae; genus Leptopilina; species Leptopilina drosophilae. Next base: position 31,748,914 of record CM065478.1, read on the forward strand.
GGTGATTTAGTGGAAGCCTCTCTTTTTTCCAAATCATCACCTAATATTCCAAGCGTGACGAAATTATACAGGTTCTGGCGAATTTTTCTAGTTTGCGCCTCACTTGCAAAAGGGCATCTATTCAGGTCCTTATTGAAGCCTATTTTCAATTTCTACACGGGACGCTATGAAGAATAATATGTAAATATATGTGTCGCTCCATGAGAAAATGGAGCAATAAACTAATGATTAAAACTTAATGGTTAATGTTAATGGTAGAGCGTCCAAGGAACCTAACAGCGAACCAACTTAGACCCTTGAAAGCCTCCATTCTAAGATGTTGTAAAATGTAATTGGATTTAGTTACATGGCTGAGAAAGGAAATATCATCAGTACTTTTTTAGCTCTAAACTAAAATGCCAGAGCTGGCCAAAGTAATGCGCGGAGTTTAGGGTTTTCATCGCAGCAGGTAGCAAGCGTTTCTCTACTTGGCTTTCCGAAAGGCCAAACTTACACAGGAAAGACGTATATTTTTTGGCATACCAGAAGAGCCTCCCAGCAGGCCAAGAGCTTGGATGTTTTATCATCAGTAAGGTCTATTTTCTTATAAGATAAAAACTGATAAAATACTTACGAAAATGAAACCTTCTACAACTAAATAACAAAGTTATATTTTGAACAAAAATTACCATCATCTGATAAATCATTATCTTCATCAGTGTTGGAATCATGCAGAATATTATTATTGCTATTCTCACTACTCATACTAATAACACTCATATCCTCATCAGGAAGCTCATTATTTAATTCAACTTCCATTTCATTATTGTCATCATCCAGTTCATTATTTATACCAGTTCTTTGTTGAAATTCGTCATCAAAATCCTATTAAATAAATTACCATTTTCTCATTAAAATCCATTAAATTAATTATGAGTTTTTTATGTAGTTGGAGTCGTAATAAAAATTAAAATTTAACTATGCAATGCATAATTAAAAAAATTAATTAGATTTGGAGATAATTAAAGCTTAATTAGCTATTTTTCTGAAGAACGTTTAGAAATCTCCTAAAATGATCTTTTTTCATGCGGACTCTCAAAATTTTGAGAATATTATAACATTAGACAGGGCTGCCAGTGACTCACTTTTCTCACTTTTACTCACTTTTTTTCAGGTCACTCACTATTACTCACTTTTTTAAAAAAAACTCACTTTTCTCACTATTTTTTGTAAAATACCTTATTTCTCAATTTAAAAAAAATAAATTTTATTTAAGGGCAAATCCAAGTTGAAAAATGTAAATAAACAAAACAGTAAACAAACCAAACACTAAAATCGCAATTGTTTGGGAGCATTTATTACCATAAAAATTAACATTTTTACTCTTTCTATACAAAAATAGTTAATTAGGGTGTCAAAGTTTTCAATAAAACCACATTTTTTGACTATGAGTAGAGAAAGGTAGATTATGCGACTGCATAATTTTTTAAAATCGAGTAGAAACATTATAATATTATGTTAATTCATGTTTTAAACCTTTAACAACATGTTCCTAGAGCGCACAATATTTCACAATTTTTACTGATTGCATAATTTTACTCTTTCTGCATAATGATCGCATAATAGGCTCAAAAATTCCAAAATAGTGTTTTTTAACTAAGCAATGTAAAAAAATTTCAGTTTCTTTATATTTTAAATAAAATAATAAATAGGTAAGTTTTTAAACCACGTTATTAAATTTTAGTTTAAAAATTTAAGATTTATTATAAATTCTAAAAGAGATGTACTTACATCTCTTAAAATAAAATAAGAGTAACAAATGTTACTAAAAATTTAGATAATATTTTTATAAGTTACTTTTAGCTTTTATTGTTGGTTGTGATTATTATACGATTCAATCATAGAATATCAGAAAAATATGAAATATAAAATTTTCTGGAACGTTTTACGCTACATTTTCGCTTATAATAGAGTTGTCGAAAATGTAATTTAAATTATCAGGAATCAGGAAAGTTTGAAGCTAAATTTTTGGTAAAATTTGACTATAAACATTTATTGAAGTGCGAGAAAAATAAACATGACTGGGTGCTGTCCAGACAGGAATGGTTCCTGTCCAAAAAAAACAATTGAGTTTGGCAGCTGTCAGTGCTGTTTGGACATGAACGATTAATGTCCAGACATTACTGATTCCTTTATAGACAAGAATAGTTCCTGTCCAGAAAGCAAAGAGTCTAATTACAAAGTGTCTAATTACAAAAATTTTTTTGACAGGAACCACTCCTGTCTAGACAGTACCCAGTCATGTTTATTTTTCTCAGTGTGGGACATTTAAGGGGACTTTCTGGTTTGGAATAGACAAAAAATACACTTTTTTAAACTTTTATTGTGAAAAAAGTATTACAGTTTTTCCCAAAATTCTTTTTGGACATTGTTACACATTACGTGGAAAGAATATTAAAAACTTTTTGAAGTAAATTTAGTTACGTATGGCAGATGTAGGTGGCGTCTTCCAAAAGGTACCTTTTTCGGGGAGTAACTTTCCGAATGACCAGTACCTCATAAATTAAAAATTCAAACTGGATTCTGTTCATAAGTATTTGTTCTAGGTAAAAAACCTAAAAAACGATTTTTAAATGTATTTTTTAATATTTTATAAACATTTTACTTAAAAAGTCGCAAAACCGCTACGTTTTAGGGTCAATTTACCTCCGCATAAAAAAGGGGGTTTGACTGTGAAATCGGTTTGGTAGATTTCGAGAAAAGTTACTCCCCGTTTAAAGTTTTCATGTAATGTGTACCTCTACTACAGTCCGTTAAGAAACGGACATAAAAATTGCTATAACTTTTTTCTTTCGCATATTTTTTCATAATTGTTTTGGGAAAGTAATTTTATGATACTAAGGAACATTTTAAAGCAAAAAAAGAAAAATCGATTTTTTTAAAATCCTAAACCAGAAAGTCCCCTTAAATCTTTGCACAATTTTCATTAAAGTTTGCAAGTAAATTTTTCAAAGTTTGCAAGTATGTAAATCTTTTATAAATTTTTAGGAAAGTTTTGGTGCTGTGTAGAAATACTCATAGTCAAATATGGTTTCATTGCAGACTTTGACACTCAATTTTGCGATTTTTGTTAAGAAAGTTTAAAAAAAAATAAAAATTAATGGTAAAAGTATTAAATATCTGTACCTATTATTTATTAAATTGAGAAGAAAATTGATATTACAGATTAATTATTAATTTAAATCTTCAAAAATATGCCAAAATTAACCTCACTTTTACTCACTATTTTATTTGTAAATTCACTATTTACTCACTTTTTTCAATCAAAAACTCACTTTTTTCACTACTTTTAACCTCTAAGTACACTGGCAGCCCTGCATTAGATGCAGTAATTAAAAATATTATTTAATTAATACAATGTTGAAATTGTCTTTTAACCAATTTCAGGGCGTCGTCAGCAACGATCTCTCACTTAACTTTTAGATTTAGATTCTCTTTAATATTTGGCTATTCTAGGAGCTATACTGCACTTAGAAAAAAAATTTGTTCGAAACAACCAAATTTTGGTTGAATCAACCAAATAAATGCATTGCTATACAGTCAACCAAGCGTTTGTTTGATTCAACCAAAAAATTTCTTCCAATACATTTATTTGTATTAACCAAATGGTTATTACACTCAATCAAACATTTTTATTTTATATAACCAAAAAATTTGTTTATTTTAAGAGAAAAGATTTGTTTGATTCAAATAAATAGTTTTAGTTAAACGTATTTGGTTTATTTAAATAAATTTTGTTGTTTGCTTAATTTTGTTATTTATTTTCCTCCAATAATGTTCGAATTTCCTAATTTAATATTTTCTAGTACATATTATTCGTTACTTTATAATTTAATACCTATAATTATTGATAAATCATAAATTAACCAATAATATGTATATACTAGAAAAAAGTTTATTTGAAACATCTAACTAAAATTTCACAAAATCGTATTGGAAATTTTCTTCTCATTAGTACAAATTAAATATGCAGTAAGTCTTACAATGAACACAATGCAATTATTTAACCGACACTTACAATTTTGTTTCTTCGATTTACCGATTTAGCTAATGAATTTGACGCGAACGCGGACAAGTGAGACCGCCATTTTTAAATTCACACATGTACTTTTTGAGACAAGCAAATATTTTTGTTTGACTCAAATAAATTGATTTGGTTGAATCAAACAAATTTGTGTGTTGTATCAAACAAATTGTATTCAAATAAATAATATTCTCTATTTAAAACACTAATTATTTTAAATGAAACAAACACCTTCAAATAAAAAATTTCTTTCGCAAAACCAAACAAATTTTACGTATTTATTAGAACGAACCAAATTTTTATTTAAATCAACGAAATTGTTTTATCGTAACAAATAAAACAGGTTAACTAAACAGTTTTGTTAAGTGAAATAAACTTTTTCTCTGAGTGTAAATGTATTATAGCTCTCATGTGAGAAAGTTTCTAGAAAGTGTACCTTATACTGACATAAAGGATTTTAGAAAAAAAACAAAAAAAAATCCTGCGAACTTGAGATATAAACGAAATTTTAATAAGTAAGTAATATTTAGAGTAAACTTAATAATAATAATGAAATTAAAAAAGTTTATAGCAAAAAACAGTAAAATAAAGTTAATAGTGTAAAACCTAGTATTTCTCTATAATAACTATATTGGCATTTCAGTTTACGCCGTGATAAAAATATAATTAGGAAAACTAGATAGTACCAAACTAGCATTAACATAGCTTTACTAGAATTGCAGCGCGTTGCAAATCTTTATAAAAATTAAAAGCTTGTCTAGGAAACTAGATAGAATAAGGACCGCACCAATTTAGCATTACTGTAAATAGCAACGCAAGGAAAAAACTAGACTGGCTTTAAATAGATCTAGACTGCCGCGACAATTTTCTACAAGGGCGTAATCAGCTATCCCAAAAACCCCCGTGTGACAATAATATTGAAGCAAATGCAAGCATTTTTTAAAATATTTTATTTCAGTGTCTCTAAATCTGAATTATTAAGTTTCTGTTGATGAAATAGTCGGATTCGTTTATCAATTTAAATTAGTTTTTACTAATCTTTAGTAGTTTTTACAAATTGCTAATAGAAAACTACTAATTTATTAGTAAAAAAACTACTGAAGATTAGCAAAAACTAATTAGTAACAACTAATTGAAATTGGTAAACGAATCCGCACTATTTCATTAGTTAAAACTGACTAATTCAGATTTAGAGAGCACATTCAATGATATGTCGATATTTTTCATTATTTATGTTCTTTTGCTAAAAAACAACCCAATAGTGTTGGACGATAGAAGAAAATATAATATATAGACGGCCTTATAATGTTAAATGGAGGTAACACGCTGTCCTCAAAACAAAAATGTAGGTCAAAATCTAAGTCATTTTTTGACCTACTTAGTATCAGAGGCTATTTATTATTAACCTTAAAGTTTCAGTTATTTATAACCTTAAAGTTTCCGGTGTAGAAAAAGCCCCTTTTGTGACACACTGCTTAAAGGCCCCTGGCGGGGACCCACGTGGAAAATCCATGAGGTGAAACCCACGAGGGCACCAACAGGGGCCCCGCTCATTGCCCTTACGGTTACCCAGCTCAAAAATGTATCCATGTTCCAATAAAAATTTTTTTATTTAAAAAGTTTAGTTCAGAATGCACTTTTCTATGCGGGTTTAGTCAAATTTTAAGTCATTTTTGACTTACAGATCAGGAGGAGACTGAAATTGACTAAAATAAAAATTATTATAGAATAAAAATTTAATCAAATTATGAATTATTCAAAATACCAATTTTTGTCATGAATATGTATTTTTAAACTGAAAATGCTCTGAAAGTATAAATTTTAAATTCTCTTTAAATTTTTTATAATCCCGTGTGGAAATCTTTCCAAAGACGGTTAAAGTGAGATTGGGCTTTAATGTGGTCCTAAATTTTGTTTACAAGTAAGAATTGTCAGTATGGTGGTAAGAGCGTTAGTCAATAGATAGATAGATAGATTTTAATAATAAATTGTACCAAAAAAACTTGAAAATCTTATGCATATACTTCATGTAATTGTTTATTATTTAATTTTTAAGTTATATAAACAATGTTTTACTGTGTTTACTATATCCATTTTTTGTTAATCGTTATATTTAATAAAATTTAATTAAAAAAGAAATATTTATTTGAAAGAAAACCAGTTTAACCGATGACTGGGTTGTACAACTTGCAGATTAGGAAAACTGATTAAGGCCACATTGGCGCCAAAATGACTTTTCCACAAGGGATCTATTCTTAAAATGTTTAATTCAAAAAATGGTTAGAATATAAGTAAAAATAGAAATGTGGCACAAACTTAATTGCACTCTTTTCACGTTATTAGATTTTACAAGAAAGTCAAAAAAAAGTTAAATAAATTTTGAGTTCATTACTATTTAGAATTTATTACTATTATCTATTTACAAAAGACGTTATTCTCAAATTACATATATTGATAAAAATATTTAATAATTAATGAAATAAGAAATTATTAATAATATTTAATAATAATTTAAAAGTTTAACAAAGAATTAAAAATAAAATCAAAATTAAATGTATACGAAATAGTAATATAATTTTTTTATAAGTAACGTAATAACTTACGGAATCAGATCCAGAAAAATTATTCTCTTCATTCTCTCTAAGAGATTGTAAAATTCTTCTTTGAGTGGAATATGAATAATTTTCGAATTCTTTGTTTCGATTCATTTTGTATAGTTAATTATTATTATAAATAAATAGAATGATTTTGCGATATTCAAATTAATAACACTATTAGTTTGTATTACAATTATTCATAAAATAATATTTTTAAATTCCAAGATAAAAATATCAAATTTGAATTTGTACTAAATTATAATTAATTTAAATCTTCATCTTGTTTCCATTTTTGACAAATTAATCGTTATACAACAAATGTATTTAAATTTTTAAATAAAACAAAAGAAAATTTTATTTGAAAATTTGTTTTTAATTTAATCAAGATTTAAATTTAAAAATGTTTATAAATCAAATTTTTTTATTCAAAACTAAATAAAAATAATTATATCAAAAAATCCAAATATTTTTAGAAAACTACTAACTCATTGGAAATTTTTTTATTAATATTAAATTTAAATTTAAAAATTTCCATGGTTGACAACACAATTGTTTTAAATGACAATATTTACATTATTGATATGTCATCTTAACCAGAAGCTAACTCAGAGCATACAAAAATATTGGAAATTGAATTAATTTTATTGGAGGTAAAAAATGACAAACCAAAGAAATAAATATTGTTTAATCTTTTGGAAAACCGAGCAAACTGTGAGCGTAACAGAAGAGCCTAGCCTGAAGAATTGAAGACGATAAGTGACGGGAATGAAGCATACATAACGGATCAAGGAATATCCTATAAAATAATCGTTATAGCCAGAAGTGGTGAATACAATTTTTTATTAATAAGAAACGGTTTATTTATACAATTATTTTTCTATTTTATGATAATCTATGTTTTAATTTTGGTATTGATATCAATATTACTATTAATATTATTATTATTGTAAATAAATGTAATATACTAAACTATTGTTTCTAACCTTTTTAATATATTTTGCATTATTATAATTATTCTTATTTATTTTATATTTTTGTTAATAATTTCAATTGCATTAAATTATTTCTACCAATCTACATTTTATATTTTTATTATTATTATTCTTTTTATTTAATTTATATTTTTATTGTTAATAATTTTAAAAAAATAAACAGTTTTTACTAAACTTTATTGCATATTTTTTGTTTTATTGTTTTTCCTAATTTATTTCATATTTATCTTGTAAATGCTTGTAAATAACTAAACTATTTTTTCTAATCTTTTTAATATATTTTTCATTATTATTATTATTCTTATTCATTTTCTATTTTTGTTGTTAAATTTAATTGCATTGAATTAGTTCTTCTAATCTATGTTTTACATTCTTTATATTTTTATTATTATTATTATTGTTTTTATTTAATTTATATTTTTGTTGATAAATTCAATTACATTAAATTATTTCTTCTAATCTACATTTTACATTTTTTATACTATTGTTATTCTTTTTATTAAGTTTATATTTTTATTGTTAATAATTTAAAAAAATAAACAGTTTTTACTAAACTTTATTGCATATTTTTTGTTTTATTGTTTTTCCTAATTTATTTTATATTTATCTTGTAAATGCTTGTAAATAACTAAACTATTTTTTCTAATCTTTTTAATATATTTTGCATTATTATTATTATTCTTATTCATTTTCTATTTTTGTTGTTAAATTCAATTGCATTGAATTCTTTCTTCTAATCTATATTTTACATTTTTTATATTTTTATTATTATTATTCTTTTTATTTAATTTATATTTTTGTTGATAAATTCAATTGCATTGAATTATTTCTTCTAATCTATATTTTACATTTTTTATATTTTTATTATTATTCTTTTTATTTAATTAATATTTTTATTGTTAAATTTAATTGCATTAAATTATTTCTTCTTATCTTTAACATATTTTATATTATTATTATTCTTTTTATTTAATTTATATTTGTATTGTTAATAAATTTGAATGAAATAAACTGTTTTTACTAAACTTTATTGTATATTTTTTGTGTTATTGTTTTTCCTAATTTCATATTTATATTGTAAATGCTACATTTCACATTTTTTTATTATTATTATCATTATTATTAATTTATTTTTTTAATTTATATTTTTATTGTTAATAAATTGGAATAAGATAAACTGTGTTTACTAAACTTTATTGCATATTTTTTGTTTTATTTTTTTTCTTTATTTATTATTATTATTATTTCTAATCTATATCTTTCATTCTTTATTTTATTTTAATTTATCTACTAGTTTTTTCACGTATTTATTATAATTTATTTTGTATGATCTTTTTGCACTTTCCCATATAGAAAGTAAAAGCCACTTAGAAAAAATAAACGTGTCTAAAGAAGGAAAAATTTTGTTTAAAACTTCAAAAAATATGGCGAAAAAAAGAACCAAACCTTCCGCAGCTTTAGAAAAGAAGAAGCAGCAATCAAAAGTTCGAGAAAAAGTAGATGAAAAAATTTTGAAATTACAACAATTATCAAGTATGATTAAAATATCTATAATTTGAGATAAATTTAAACAAAATAATGAAAAATAGTGTAAAATGATATTTTTAAAAAATTTAAAAAAAAATTAAAAATTAAAAATAATTATAGAATTAAAAGAAATTCTAATAAACAAATATCACAAATTAGAATATTGATAAGAATAATTTTTTTAAGCTGATAAATCAAAAAGCAGTGACACGGGAATGAAGAAAAAAAATCAAGCCAAAGACAAAAGCATTCCTGAGCAAGAGAAAATAATTCCCATACCTCTGAAACCTACTACTTCGCAAATTCCGAAAAGTATTTAATTTTATTGACCTTCTCATCATCTATTTCCCATTATTTAATCTTTCTCTTTAAACTCAAAATGTAATTATTCCTGAAATTATTCCTAATTGTTTTAAATTTCAACTACTTAATAACTCAATTAAAAATATCAATAGTAAATTGTATTCAAATTAAACCTCAAAGTTTTGGCTTGTTCAAAAAACCTTTTTCCATTTTTGAACTTTATTCCCTAAAATAGAAAACTTCTCCAAAAATTTTGGAAATAAATTTTGTTCAAAGTGAGTTTCTTTTTTTTTTATTTTAACAAATAAATTTTAGGATCTTCAAAAATACCTTTTTTCATTTTTTGAATTTTCACTTTGGAGTTTAACACGTTCTCCTAAGAAATATTTTTTAAATATATTTATAGAGAATAAGTCGAAAAGAAATGATGAGGAAATTGAAAGTAGTAATGAAGAAAGCGACGGCGAAATTTCAAATAATCACTTGACTTCAGAAAAACAAAGCCTTCAAGTTTTAAATTCTCAAATTCAGAAAGGTAACAAAAAAAGATCTGTTTCTACATTATAAATCTGTTAAGTTGAATAGAAAAATTTCTTTCTTTTTAAAAGTAGTGAGTAAATATTTAAAATATAAAATCCTATAGGTGATACAGTCAAATCTAATCACGACAAAATTTTCAAGAAAGGAGAAGGTGAAACAGAATTTGAACATGACAGTTCCGAAGATGAGAAAACTGATCATGAAAATGGGTAAGAAGAAAACATTATTTTAAATGAAGAAATAATAGTATCAATTTAAGATATATTTTTATCAGGGTTGCCACAAATATTTAATTTTATTTTTCCCTGACTTTTCCCTGATTTCCAGACAAAATTCTCACTTTTTCCCTAACCATAAAAAATATACTGTTTCACTCTAAAAATTATTAGATACTCAAAAAAATGTTCTATTAAATTTATTTATAAATTTCATTAATTGTAAAATTATTAAAAAACATCAATAATTAAATTTTTAAATAAGTATTTAATTATCACTTTTCCATAGGAATTAAAATTCTTCAGAACATTCAAATTCAAACCTTTTTTAAACTCAACAATTTATAAGAATATTATTATAGAACATAAAGAAGGCGAGTGATCACCTTCTTCATGTTTTGTTATCATTTAAATAACCATTAAATTTTTCAACAAAAATTAAATTATTTACAAAAATAAAAAAAAATCCTTCGCAAGAATTCAATTAATTTTAAAAGTAATAAATTTTCTCAAAAAAATCAATTATTTTAAAAAATTGTAATAAAATTCGTTGCAATAATTCAATTATTTTCAAGAACAATAAATCGATTATTCAGTAATTTCATTTTTAATTCATTTTTATTAGAAAATTCTAGAAAAATTCAATTATTTAAATTGAAAAATATATAATTTATTGAATAATTGAATGTTTGTTAAAATTGGATTCTCATAAAGAATTTTATAAACAAATTTTTAAATAATTGAATTCTTTTGACAAATTTTAATAAAATTTTTAAGAATAATTACATTTTTCGAGGAATTTGATTAAAATATTGTATCCAAAATTAATTAAAATCCTGCGATGAGTTTTATTATTCATGAAAATATTTTAAAAAAATTTCCAAAAATGTTATTAAAATTTTTTGAAAGTAGTTTAATTTCGGTGAAGAATTTTATTATTTATAAAAATAATCAATTCTTGTAAAGAACTTTGTTATTTTTTTTAATAGTTGATTCATGCGACGAATTTTATAAAAATCTTTTCAAATAATTGATATTTTTCAAAAAATTTTATAAAACTTTGTATATTAAATAATTGAAGTTACGTAAATATTTTATTATTTATAAAAATAATTGAATTATTTTAAAGAAATTCAATAAAAATTTCACAAATTATTGAATTTCTGTGAAATTTTAACAAGAATTTTGTTCAAGTTTTTAAGTATATTTGAATTTTGAAGAAGAATTGTATTATTTATAACAATAATTGAAATTTTGACAAGAATTTTTAAAAAATTTTAAACATAATTGAATTTTGGGAAAGAATTATTTTATTTTTAAAGATATAATTGAAATGACCAGAATTTTTTTTAATTTTTGAATATAATTGAATCTCTGCGAAAAATGTTATTACTTTTGAAAATAATTGAATTTCTGTAATTATTTGTAACTTTTCCAAAATTAAATTTTTAAAGTATTTTCAATTAAAATTCTTTTATCAATCTAGTATTTATGAAAATTGTAAAAATTATTCATTACATAATTCATAAGTCATAATTTTACAATAGTTCTTTAAAAATTAAGTTATTCAAAAAGAAATTATTGTCTGAAATAGAAAAAATTCAATGTTTTGTATTGAAATTCGTGGTTATTTTTATAGTTTACAAGGCAAACAAAAAATCATCAAAATTTAGAGTTTTTTCATGAATTTTTAAAATTCGATTTTTTTCAGTACTTTTATTAAAATCCCTGACTTTTCCCTAACTTCCCTGACCAATTCTACTTTCCCTGAATTCACTGACCTGTGACAACCCTGTTTTATGCAATCTAACTAGTTTTCTCATGTGTCTGATTGAAGATAATTTAAAAACAATCTTCATACAAAATTTTTTATAAAATGTAGCAGTCATGAAGATAGCGAATGCGAAAGTGATTCTTTGGAACATGAAGAATTAATTCCTCGCATCAAACATGTCATGCAGCTACATACTGGTGAAATTCCGGAAGGTAATTTTAAAAAAATTATCCAGACTTTCTGGTAAACATTAAAAGAAAATCACTTTTTTAAACCTCAAACTAAATTTTTTTCATACGAGTTTGTTCTAAACAAACCTGCTTGTGTGAAGTATCACTATAATTGTATTTATTTATAATATTTCCTTACTCAATTAAATAAGAAATCATTTTTAAGGTCATGGACAGAGTAACAAGTCAACTTCTTCAACTGATAAAGACATACAAGAAATGCAAAATTAACGTTTTCCAGCAGGTTATGATTCAGGCTTTTTAATTCTATAAAGTAGTAGCAATATTATGTCGCGAAAAAATATTCCTCAATAATTTAAACTTAAATAAAAATATTTTTTCCATTTTAGTAACTCCTGAAAACCTCAAATTTCTCAAACAAATTGTGATTTTTGCAGAAGCAAATTTATCTAAAAGTGCAACTTCTGTCAATTCAGTTAGTAATATTTTATAATAACTCAAATTCTAAGTATAATTTAGATTTACTATATTTAACCACTTAACTGTTGTAACAGTAAACAATAACGAACTTGTTATTAATAAGTCAAGAGAGATAGAATTTACTCGTTGTAAAAAGAGACCCGAAGAAATGGTTCGAAGGTTAATGCTACAATTAGTGGGAGCTGAAGAGCTAAAAACGATGACTGCACTCGGTTATTCAAGAGGTGGGAAACCTGGAAAAGGAATACCGACATATGTTCGAAATGCTGTCTTCAGTATGTGCCTATATTTCTTAAAAACTACAATAGACCAACTCTTTCTAAATGTCCGTGAGACATAGCCAATATTTATATTTTTGGCTATCAGCTTTAACTTAATTCTTAATCACTTTTATTATATTCTTCATTTTTAGTATCTATCATTTTGAACCAATAATACATTATTTTATTAATATAACAAAATTATTATATTCAATGAAAAAGAGTAAATTTATAACTAATATAAAATTAATAGCAATACATTATTTTAAACATTGTCTAACTTCATAATATTACTTAGGTTATGTTAAAAGAAAATCGAAAGGATTAAGTTACGAAAAATATATCGACACAATCAACAGCCAATGTTGTACTTTAAGAAATCCCCGCAAGAAAACACAAAACCTACGTGAAACCGATTTGCAAGACAAAACGCAAACACAAAATGAAAAGGCAGAAAGTTCATAACCAAGTAATGACGACTCAGGATCGAAATCAGACGAACCAGCTGCTAAAAAACCAAAGTTAATTTAAATTGCAGTTTTCTATTAATTGATATTACTTATTTTATAAATCAAAAATTAATACTTCAAAAATTAAAATGAATTTCTTACATACATAAAAAATACAATTTATGGTAATATACATCGCAAAAGCGATTCTATTAAGCTTAAACTTCAGTTCAAATTAAAAATTTTGTTTAATTAAATAAATGTTTATTTCCAAATATACACCTTAATATTTCTAAAAAAATTTAAATCCTTTAAAATAATATTAAGATAGAAAGAAACTGCTGCCCATGTAAACAAAGGAGAAAAATGTATCGCCACGATTTAGACTGTGAAAAACGCCAAAAATGTGTCGCCAGGGTTGTCCGGTGTACGAAAAAGACTTTTTCTTTGGTCCAAAAATTCTAAGGAAAAATATAGCGAACACGATTGGCCTACATATTTGCGAAATAGAAGGGAAAGAAATTAAATTTTTTCGAAAAAATTGCAAAAAATGACCCTGTCCCCCCCCCCTTAACTTCTACGAATCTCAACCTTGTGAGCTGAAATTCGGTAAGGATCTTCAGTTTTAAATCCAGATTACAGGAAAATTATAGCGAACCTGATTGGCCTACATATTTGCGAAATAGAAGGGAAAGCAATTATATTTTTTTGAAAAAATTGCAAAAAATAACCCTGTCCCCCCCCCTTAATTTCTACAAATCTGAACCGGGTGAGCTGAAATTCGGTAGGGATCTTCAGTTTTACGTGCAGATTACAGGAAAAATATAGCGAACACGATTGGCCTACATATTTGCGAAATAGAAGGGAAAGAAATTAAATTTTTTCGAAAAAATTGCAAAAAATGACCCTGTCCCCCCCTTAACTTCTACAAATCTGAACCAGGTGGGCTGAAATTCGGAAGGGATCTTTAGTTTTAAGTGCAGATTACAGGAAAATTATAGCGAACCTGATTGGTGAACATAAGTATAATTACAGAGAAATATAAAAATTTATTAATAAAATAAAATAATAAAAATATTTATTCTAATCTTATATTACCATTTTGTTTAATTTGTTTTTAATTTTAAAAGAATTGTTAAAACAATTTTAAAAAAATTTTGTTTGAATATTTGTGTACGGAACCCTCGATCTTAGTGCGAGTGCAACTCGCACTTGTCCGATTTTTTTTTTTGAGTAGGAACTCGCTTTTTACACTCATTATAACAAGCAAGCATATTTTTCTTCATATTTATGCACTTTTTCAATCATTTTATCTCGCCAATCTATTAAATAAGTTTTTATACGTTTATTTATTATATTGTTTAAAAACGGAAATTATATCAGATGTTCAAATGATTCGGTGAGTTAAAATATTTTGAAAAATGGAATAAATACGATGAAAAATATGTTTGCTGGTCATAATGAGTGTAAAAAGCGAGTTTCTACACAAAAAACTTAAAAGTTTAAAAAATGTAAAAAAAAAATTTTTTTAAACAAATTTTTTTCAATAATTTTTTTTTATTCTATACACAGAAAGAAACAATTTATGTTCTTAAAATTTTTTTCCTGAAGTAATTGTTTTTGAGATATCAAAAATTGAAAAAAATTGATGATTTTTTAAACAAAAGATCATATTTTTCTAAAAAATTATCGTATAAAAATTTTAAAAAATGCGTTTTAAAGGTTATGAAACTAGTTTTCAATTGATATGTCTGGCATTAAATTGTGATGATTTCTAATGAAACTGTATCACATTAAAACAGAAAAAAACGGAAAATTTTATTTTGCAATAACATTATTTACTCATTAACAAAATTATTTTTTAAATTTCGATTTTATGTAATGTCAAAGCTGATTTCCTTTTTTTAAATGAAAGATGAAATTATAAGGAATATTTTATTAATTGACAAGAAAACTCAAAAATCGGTCCCGCTCGGGCAAAACGGTTTCAAAAAATTTTTTTTGACTTTTTTTGGTCAAAAATTTTTTTTTTTTTTTTGTTATGTGATAGTCAGAAGAAACATGATGTCAAGTATAAGCCTTCCAAATTTTATTAAATTTCATCAAAAACTTTTAGAAATACTAAGATTTAAAAAAATTATAACAAAAAAATTCAAAATGGCGTAGCTTCAACAAATTTGAAAATTTTCAAAAAAATTTTTGGCACACTTGATTCTAGTATCCAATACTACAATTTCATCAAATTACAGCCTAATCAAAAACCCCATGCAAACCGCATATTTTCTGACGGAGTCTTACCCATATATATATATATATATATATATATATATATATATATATATATATATATATATATATATATATATATGTATGGGGCGTTCCACGCGAAATCGGACAGTATTTGACTTTTGCATCTCAGATTTTTTTCAAATATTTTTTTTCTTTTAGTGCTCATTGAAATGAGCTACCATGATTTTTTTCAAATTTTTTCATCAAGCCGTTTAAGAGATACAGGTTTTTTAAAAATCACGTTTTTTACGATAATGTTTTTTTGAAATGGTTATAACTCGGTCAAAAATTGACCAAATTTGACGTTCTATATATGAAAATTTTTGTTTTTATACGTAGTTTTTGATAAAAATATAAAAAAATTTATTTTTTAAATTTACGAATTTTTTTTTTAATTTTTAAAAAAAATTTTATTTTTAAAAATGTATGTATCTATCGATTTTTTTCAAAATTTTTTGTAAGAAACTAGAACTAAATTAACAACTTTTAGGCGTTGTCTGATTGTGGGCAAACGATGGAATCTATTTATTTCGAATTTTTTAATTTTTATAACCATATAATATAGCAAACAATAGGGCTTTTGAGCTAAAATTATTAATAACACAGGTCAACAAAAAAAGTCTTACTCTTTTATGACATTTCATAGTGTCCATTAAAGACGCTGAACACGATCCCGGGTCACAAATTTGGCCTTCACGTCAGGATTTTGAGAAAAGTGGGGGTAAAGACCCCAAAAAACGTTTTTTTGAGGGTTTTCAAAATTTTTTTATCATAAACCTGACGCGCCAGAAACTTCTACATATACTTAAATTGAAGCTTGAATTGTCCACTACAAGACCCATATCCGTAAAACCAAAAAAGATTAAAAATTTTTCAAAAAATGGGGTCGAAGTTACCAAAAATGTGTTTTTTGGGTTGCTTTAATGGACTTCTAAAATTGTTTTGTATTCGCTTGAAAATTGTTACTCAAGGGTGTTTGAGGTCGCGGATTGTAATCTGACGTGCCAGAAACTTATAAAATGTTATTATCTAATGATTATAATCAGCGACCCTAAAAATCACATTTTTAATAACTTCAACCCCATGTTTTGTAAAAATTTTAATCTTTTTTGGTTTTACGGATATGGGTCTTGTAGTGGACAATTCAAGCTTCAATTTAAGTCTATGTAGAAGTTTCTGGCGCGTCAGGTTTATGATAAAAAAATTTTGTAAACCCTCAAAAACACGTTTTTTGGGGTCTTTACCCCCACTTTTCTCAAAATCCTGACGTGAAGGCCAATTTTGTGAGCCGGGATCGTGTTCAGCGTCTTTAATGGACACTATGAAATCTCATAAAAAAGTAAGACTTTTTTTGTTGACCTGTGTTATTAATAATTTTAGCTCAAAAGCCCTATTGTTTGCTATATTATATGGTTAAAAAAATTAAAAAATTCGAAATAAATAGATCCCATCGTTTGCCCACAATCAGACAACGCCTAAAAGTTGTTAATTTAGTTCTAGTTTCTTACAAAAAATTTTGAAAAAAATCGATAGATACATACATTTTTAAAAATTAAAAAAAAATTTCGTAAATTTAAAAAATAAATTTTTTTATATTTTTATCAAAAACTACGTATAAAAACAAAAATTTTCATATATAGAACGTCAAATTTGGTCAATTTTTGACCGAGTTATAACCATTTCAAAAAAACATTATCGTAAAAAACGTGATTTTTAAAAAACCTGTATCTTTTAAACGGCTTGATAAAAAAATTTGAAAAAAATCATGGTAGCTTATTTCAATGATCACTAAAAGAATAAAAATATTTGAAAAAAATCTGAGATGCAAAAGTCAACTACTGTCCGATTTCGCGTGGAACGCCCCATATATAATCATACAATGTGTATATATATAATTCAGACTAAGTTTATATATACAAATACGCACTTATAACACTCGTTTTCACCTACATTCGTACCATTTAAATAAAAAGGATCCGAAATTTTCGACTGTTAAAAACATAGGTTAACAATTTTGGTCCTTTGTATTTAAATGGTACAAATGTTACATCTTTCCTTACAGAAATTTTGTTCGTAATTTAGGATTGTTTTCATACCAAGTTTATACTGACAGATAGTCTATAGTGCAACTGACTTTTAGCTAGCTTTTAATATGGGATTAAATAGCAGCCTTTAGTCTAGCTAAATTTCAGTCTTCTTACTAGCTTACAGTTGAATTTCAGTTCATTTAACACCTTACTTGTATCAATAAGGGAGTATTCTTTTGAAACTTCTAATCATTATTGACATTCAGCCAATGTTGTCTACTTCCGTTTACACTTTGAAAAAAGACAAATTTCTGGCTATAAAGAAGACTTTCCTTTTACAGTGTATTACAAGACTATATTAAGTGAGAAGCCTACACGCCAATACATACACTGTAAAAAATATTGGTAAATTTTCCTAACATTTCTTAGGTAATTTCTCATATTATTTTGGGTAAAGATGTTTTACCCAAAACATTTGGTTTTATGAAAAAATTTAAAAAAATCATGGTAGCTCATTTCAACGCGCACTAAAAGAAAAAAAAATTGAAATATATATAAGATACAATAGCAAAATGGCTTCCGATTTGGTGTGGAATGACCCATATGTATTTTTAAATAAAATTTGAAATCAAATCCAAAATTATCTTCCTTCAATTAAAAAATGATCAAATTGGACATAACAGGTATCAATTTCTTGATGGGGCTTAATGGGGTGACCCCCTAAGCAACTTTTCTGACACCGGCCGGTCTATTCATTTTTGTTCTCATACATAGTTTTCTTCACTATCGCTATCACCTGCATCGTGCCACGGTGGTGGATATGTCAATTGTCATGCGCCCTCTTTCACTAATGTTTAAATGCTAGATAGAGGGATGAAAATTTATCGCGCACGCGCCTTTAATATATGATATCACCGTTCATTTTATACACTATACAGAGTGAAGGGGAAAGGGTTGATTCGAACTAGCTCTCTGGAACCGACGAGAGGGTTTGCGCGGTTGATCGAGAAAGTGGGGATAAGGGGAATTCTCTAGTGTGCGAAAAACCGACGCAGCAAGTGAGGGGGCCTCTAAGACTGTCAGAGAGCCGGCAGCCTGCACCGCGAGCTGCTGTCGTTAATTTCCGCACTTTTATCGAAATCAAAAGGAAAAAAAAGTCTAGAGAAATTTTTTTTTTATTTTTCACGAGACCTGCTGAAAAATTTTCCTCTTCCACCTTCTGGTTCCGTTTACGGTGGTTTTTTTATCATTTCCGAGCTAACAGCAAGAAACTAACACACACAACAGGAGAAAAGGAAATCGAAAAAAGGAAGAAAATAGGGAGGAGTGTTTGTCTCTCCTCTTGTGAGGTTTTAAAAAATCCATTTTTCTTCACTTCTAGGATCTGTTGAGAGGCGAGAAATTTAAGGTGAGTCAGGAGTCTAGGGTATGTTTCAAGTTTTTTAATTCTATTAGGAAAGTGATCAGCTGATTGTGGATTATTAAGGAAAGGGAATTTTTTTAGCGTTACAGTGAAAATACTTTACTACCCTTTGGGAGGGGTTGTTGCCAAGGGAAAGACTACTGCAGTGTCAAGAATGAAGTGGGGCAGGTTCTAAAAGTTTAATCGGTTCTTTTTCCCTTCTTCAATGTGATTAAAACCTAAGTGGCTTTTGTTGAATTTTAGTGTACACCTTTTTTCCACAAGTGATTCTTCATTATTGAAATGGTCAGCGATTATCCTTAATGGTGATTAAGAAGGTTCCTGTGAAAGTTCAAATAAAAGCTATTTTTCAATTTTATTGTATTATTAAGCAAATGTCTTATTTTGAAAAATTTATATTTTACTATTTAGATTTTTAAGAGCAGAAATAACTTTCATTCCGAAATCAGTGATTTTTTGAAGTGAGAATCAAAGAAAGAAGATTATTGTCTTAAAG
Source organism: Leptopilina drosophilae (assembly GCA_032873175.1). NCBI lineage: Eukaryota > Metazoa > Arthropoda > Insecta > Hymenoptera > Figitidae > Leptopilina > Leptopilina drosophilae. The sequence goes on from CM065478.1 coordinate 31,768,540, forward strand.
AATCTTGCTGAAAAGGGAGAGATATAAGATAAAATGAAAAGCAGAAAAGAATAAAAGAGGAAGGGTTAAAAAAGGTAATGAAAAAGTATGAAAGATAAAGAGTGGAAATTGGATGAGATTTTGGAAAATGAAATAACAGTGGTCAAAACCTGAAACTAGTCTTAGGAAATGTTTTATTTGAAATGTTTTATTGATTATCTCTTCGCCGAATTGGACTTAGTCATCTCTCTATCTTTTTATCAGTTTTAACTTTCATTATTGTTGTTAACTTATGTTCGAAAATCGAAAACAGATTTTGAATGATATGTAACAGGTTATATTTTATATACTGAACTGGGGAATTTCAAAATTTTTCTTCACCTTCACTTGTGAGATTTGAAATAGACAAATAGAAAAACTGTTTATTAAAATTGATAATGTAATTGTAAAATTACATCTTTACTTTCCTTAAGACCGGATTAACAAAGAAAAAAATTTAGATTTTGAATTGAAATTGTTTATTAGTTGTTAGGGTAATTTAATAATTAATTTTAATCAATATTATACTAGAGTCAATGAAATCCTTCCGTATTCACTTTTCCAGTCATTTCAATATTTTCTGCTAAAAAGGATTTGTAAGATCATGCGCATTATTTGAAGCCGGTATTCCACATTGACCGAGACATATCAAAAATCGAATATCACGGAAGGGTCCTGAAAATTTTTCTTCTCCTTTTCTAGAAATTATTTTTCAACTTTATATCAAATTTTTTGGGAAAATCAAAAACAAAAGCACCTCTTTTGTCAATAACGATTAGAGAAGTTTTCTATCAAATGTTATGATAAATGTTTTATGACCTCGTTAAAAAAATGATTGTCCATTTGAGAAAGTAAACGACATATTTTTTAGTTCTATTAATTTTGAGTTTTCCTGAAACATTTTATTGACGCTTTTTGGTGATGGATTCTTAGATTTTAAAATTGTTTGTATTTTCTCTTCTATTGAAGTACATTTAGATAAGTATAATTTGCTAAAAATATTTTTCTGTTTGTATCAATTAAATTAATTATTATTAATTCGAAATTTTTCCTCTTAAGCAATTATATTTTCCATCATTGTATTCAAATAATTTTCATTACCTAATTGTTTGACTAAAAATACAAAAGTTTGGAAATTTTTTAATCATAAGTTTTTGATGTTAATAACGATCTTGATTGACTATAAAGGAAATTTAATTACAATATTCCTATATTCATTATTTAGGGGAGAGTGGCCATCATTGAACCACTTTAATTTTTTAAGAAATAACAGATTGACATTTTTTTTCATTCTAAATATAAGTTACTTTTACGTCGGTAGATTGTGTCCACCAAAACATTTTTTTGACTATTAATATGGTTAAAAAATAATCCCTGAAAATATTAAGTAAAAAAAAATTTTTGTAAAAGTTATTATCAATTAAAATTTTTAGTACAGTTTAATTAAAAATTTTGTTTCTCGATAATAATAAGTAAGTAGAGAAACAAAATTTGCACAATAGTTCTTCTACTTATTATTGTTTACAATATTAGATATACAATACTTTAATTTTTTTAGGTATTTTTTTTATCAAATGATTATAATATATTTTTTTAATTGTTTATTTTAATTCTACCATTTACCGATGAATGTTGTAAGTATTGTTTTAATATTTGTGTACGGAACCCGCCATTGCAGTGCGAGTTCAACTCGCACTTGTCCAATTTTTAAAAAATTTTATTTAAAATCTTTTTTAGATCAATTAGATTAAATAATGGGAAAATTATAATAAAAAATTTTTTTAATAAAAAAATTTGTTTTTTAACTCTTTTTTAGATTTTTTAATATTTTTTTTGAGATCAGACTATAAAAATATGGCTCATTTTATTTAAAAGGTAAAATTAGTTTACAGGAAAGTTAAAATGTCAATTTTCGATTTTGTGTTTGTAATTAAATTTTCTATTTTATTTATTGTTTTAGAAAATCGATAGGGATAATGGTTATAACATTAGACGTAGATGTTTTTAATAACAGACAGATTTTTGGTAGAATGTGATCACTTTTGTTTGGTTTTTGTTCAACTTTATTTTTTTTTAATAAATAAACCTTTTTCTTTTTTTGTGTAAATGTTACGATGCGTTTATATAAATAAATATTAATTCTAATTTGTAGACAACAAACTTTTGAATTTTTATACAAAAACTAAGAGAAGATTGGTTACGGTACTTGGGGACAGTAGGGGAGAATTTAAACAGAAACAGTATATTAAGGTAGTACGCTCGCGACAGTCACTCTCAAAAATATATTTTACTAGCATGCTATAGTATGGTGCAGTTACTGTAGCACTTGCTTCAAGATTCTTTTGCCTGACTGTACTGAATACATAGCCAGCCCCATGTACAGACACGCTCACACACAAGTATATTAGTCAGGTTAGAAAGTGCGGCAACGTCGCAATTTTGTAGTGCTGTGTAATGAAGGTATACGAAATATATACAGTGAATGAACTCTAATAAGTTGTCAAATGTTACGGAGATGCATTTTTTGAATAAACAATTTCGGGAAAAAGGGAAATTTGTAAAAGCAAATGTTTCCAAACACCGAAAAAAATGTGTGGATGCAATGAACTTTTTTAATAAATACTAAAATATTTATAGAGTATTTTAAAAATACATTATTATATCAATTTTAGTATTATAAGTTGTCTGTTATAATATGATTATTTTAAATCATTTAAAATTTTTAAAAGAAGAGAGTTTAAAAGAAGAGACCCATTTATAAATGGGTGATTTTCAAATAACTGTGATTTTTTTGAATAAGACATTTTTCTGCTAAAATAGTGAACCAAATTTGAAATTTATTACATATTCCAGTACATTTTTGTTATTAAAGTATATGTTCAAATGAAAACTACAAGATTTTAAATATTTCTAAAGTTACGATGGAAAACGCAAAGAAAATGCAAAAGTTACATGCCACGGACCTGACATTTTTCCACGGTCCTGACATGTGTGTCACAGTTAAAACACGTAAAGAAATAAAAAATCGAATAAATATTTTCTTTTCAATGTTCGCACTTCAAAATAATACCAGTAGAAGTCAATTGAACATAAAATTGAGTAATAAAATCACGATGACGTTAACATGTGTTGGTAGAAAGTAATTAACAATTTAAAACATGAAAAAAGTGCTCGTGTACGTAGAATATCATTGTAATAAAAATATTTTTATATGTAAAACATCTGGTTAGATTTGGCCTACAAAGTACTTAAAAGATAGTTTTAATATTTGCTTACGTGAAAATTTCAGAACAAAATTTTAAAAAAACGTATGCCACGGACCTGACATTTTAACCCTATTTTCTTAATTTTAACTATGATAATGTTAATGTTAACAAACTGAATATTAAGTATCTTTAAGAAGAGACTTCTATTAAGTGATTTATGAAGTGAGTGGCAAAAAATAATAATTTTATTAGTCATTTATCTATGGGGACATGCAAATATGACAGTTATTTGAAAATCACCTAAATACGATTAATGTTGTGATATTATTTTTTTTTTAAATTATCGACTTTAACATTAAAAGTTGGCTGTTAATAGAATCATTTTATTGCATTCTGAATATGAATGCAATATAAATTATCTAATTTCAAAACTTGTTTATAAATATGTATAATTATTTTTTAATCGTTTATGGCCATAGTTTATATTGTTTTAATTTATAACATGTATTGTTAATGTAAAAAAAAATATTTAATATTTGTTAAACATTATAACAATTTTAATTTTACTAAATAAACAACATTTACAACATTAAACATCAGTCCCTTCTTTTTCATTTTTCAAATTTTTCGCGCACTTTTCAAATAGCGTCATAGTGCGACGTTGCCACATGTTTTCGTCAACAGTACTTACGATTCAAAATTAATAATTTTTAAAATACTATATCTTTTAAACAAAACGGTTAATGTTGGTTTATTTTTTTGTTATAAATTTCTCAAACATTCATTTATAATATATTAGTTTTTTAAAACAATCTATAGAAAATTTTAGAAGTTATTAGAAGAAATGTGCCGTTTACATGCACTTTTCATAGGTTAACCATGTTAAATAACAAACTTTGAACTTAAATATTTTGTTTTAGAAACGGTCAATTTTTTTAATATTTTGCAAATACATAGATCTTGTTATTAACTATTCAGATTTCATGAAATTCTATAGAGAAGTGGGATCACGAGCGTACTACCTTAAAAAGGACAAATATTATTCCAGTAAAAAACTAATTCAAACGGATTGAAATGAATTAAGTTTTTTGGTAGAAAACGGGATTCATTCAAGCTCTTTGTATATTCGATTGAATTCGATTAAATTTGCCTCAATTTGTGCAAACGAATTCGCATTTGAAAGAAATGACTAAGGCATGCATTGAATTCATGCTGACGAATTAATAATACATTATGCAACAAGGAAGGTACGTCCGAGTTTATGTACCGAGCACAATATTAAAAAACGAGTCGTAGCAAGAGCGAAGCGAGTGCGAAGACGAGTTTTTCAATATTGTGCGAGGTCATAAACGAGGTTACCTCTCTTGTTCCATACTTTGCTTTATACAACAAAGGCGTATTATGGTTACTCTATGCTACCTGTACCGGTGCATGCTAAGTTCTCCCATATAACCCAGCTGGTCAATAAAGTAATCATTATTGCCCTAGGGAGAGAAAAGTAACTTTAGTGACCTGTGAGCGGTCAATAATAAACTAAGAGCATTTGAAACACTTTTGTACTCTAGCGTCTTCCTCGCATTCTGCTCGCGCGTTAGAATGGACATAATCTCACCTGCCAAAACTTTATCTCATGAATCAAAAAGTTATTCTTATATGAAGGGTGGAAAGACGAAATGACTTAAGTCACAATTTCATGATTTTACAGGATACAGGAATAATACATTTAAAAACTTTCCTAGTCATTAAGAAAAAATCTAAAAAACGATGTATTATTTCGCTTTATCGCTTTTGAAATAAGTAAAAGTTGACCATTTTAGGTTATGTCAAAACAATAAATTTATGTTTACTCAACAGATGAAAATATATGTAATTAAAAAACGTTAATTCTTACTTAAATATAAAAGATATTAAAGTAAAAAAAATGGTTAACCCAAACTCTAATTTAATTTTTACAACATTCTTGTTAAACTTGTGGAATTATATTTATACATATTATTAGTTTATAAAAATTATCTCTCTAAATCTAAATTATGAGTAAAAAATCACTAATAATTTAATTGTAAAAGTTAAGTTTCTATTTAAAATTAATAAAACTCTTTTGTCAGGTTAATTAAAAATAAAGAAAACAATAATCCAGTTTGGGGTTATAAATAATTTTCGTTTAAATATAATAAAAAAGAATGTATACATTAATTGTTGGAGGCAATGTAGTACAAGTGCCTCTTGGACAGGGACAGTAGGGGACATTTAGTCTGCTTTTTAGTCCGTCCTTTCGTTTTAAAGCACTTTAAAGTTCTTTTTAAGTGATAAAAAATTAGACTATGTTAGATATTAATAAAATAGATCAAAAAATATTCATTTGCTATCTAAAAAATTTTTTTCAACCAAGAGACATAGATTTTACATTTTAAATGAAATGAGCCATATACTAATTTAACCCATTTTTAATTAATTAGATCAAATAATGTAGAAATAAAAACAAAAACAAAATTTTTAATTTTTTTTAGATTTTTTAATATATGTTTGTGATCAGACTGTAAAAATATACTAATAAACCCATTTTCAGTTAATTAGATCAAATAATGTGAAAATTAGAAAAAAAAATTTTCCTTAAATTTTTTAGTTTTTCCTTGACAACGCTATGGCCATTATCACATAGCAAGTTCTCTATATTTTTCCTGTAATATTCGCGTTAAAGTACATCAGTATGACAAATTTTAGCCCTCCACGTTGAATAGTTTAGAAGTTAGGGGGGGGGGAATGGTCACTTTTTGTGCATTTTTGGCCAAAAATCTTGTAATTTCCTTGACAACGCTATGGCCATCACCTATAATCACATTCTCTATATTTTTCCTGCAATCTACATGTGAAGAAACGTATCTGTTCCAAATTTGAACTCTCTAGGTCAAATAGTTTAGCTGCTAGAAAGGGGGGGACACGATTTGGCTACGCACATAAGAGTCTCACACACAGGGTTCCGTCGTTACACATATATATATATATATATATATATATATATATATATATATATATATAAATATATATATATATTAGTGTCCATTAAAGACGCTGAACACAATCTCGGGTCACAAAATTGGCCATCACGTCAGGACTTTGAGAAAAGTGGGGGTAAAGACCCCAAAAATCGTGTTTTTAAGGGTTTTCAAAATTTTTTTATTCTAAACCTGACGCGCCAGAATCTTCTACATAGACTTAAATTAAAGCTTGAATTGTCCACTACAAGACCCATATCCGTAAAACCAAAAGAAGTTAAAAATTTTTTCAAAACATGAGGTTAAAGTTACAAAAAATGTGATTTGTGGGGTCACTGATTATAACCATCAGATTATAACATTTTATAAGTTTCTAGCACGTCAGATTATAATCCGCGACCTCAAAAACCCTTGAGTAACAATTTTCAAGCGAATCCGATCAATTATAAATTTTGACATTCCCCATCTTAGATCCGCCATTTTGAACTTTTAAAAACTAATATCGGAGTCATAATCAGCGACCCCAAAAACCCCCGAGTAACAATTTTAAGCAAATCCGATCAATTATAAATTTTGACATTCCCCATCTTAGATCTGCCATTTTGAACTTTTAAAAACTAATATCGGAGTCATAATCAGCGACCCCAAAAACCCCTGAGTAACAATTTTCAAGCGAATCCGATCAATTATAAATTTTGACATCCGCCATTTTGGATCCGACATTTTGAATTTTCGAAAACTGATATTGGATTCGTAATCAGCGACCTCAAAAACCTCCGAGTACCAATTTTCAAGCGAATCCAAAACAATTTTAAAAGTCCATTAAAGCAACCCAAAAATCACATTTTTGGTAACTTCAACCTCATGTTTTGAAAAAAATTTTAATTTTTTTTGGTTTCACGGATGTGGGTCTTGTAGTAGACAATTCAAGCTTCAATTAAAGTCTATGTAGAAGTTTCTGGTGCGTCAGGTTTAGGATAAAAAAAATTTTGAAATCTCTCAAAAACACGTTTTTTGGGATCTTTACCCCCACTTTTCTCAAAATCCTGACGTGATGGCCAATTTTGTGACCCAGGATCGTGTACAGCGTCTTTAATGGACACTATGAAATCTCATAAAAAAAGTAAGTCTTTTTTTGGTGACCTGTGTTATTAACAATTTTAGCTCAAAAGCCCTATTGTTTGCTATATCATATGGATATAAAAATTAAAAAATTAAAAATAAATAGATCCCATCGTTTGCCCACAATCAGATAACGCCTAAAAGTTGTTACTTTAGTTCTAGTTTCTTACAAAAAATTTTGAAAAAAATCGATCGATACATACAATTCTTAAAAATAAAATTTTATTTTAAAAATTAAAAAAAATTTTTGTCCATTTAAAAATAAAATTTTTCTATATTTTTATCAAAAACTACGTGTAAAAACAAAAATTTTCATATATACAACGTCAAATTTGGTCAATTTTTGACCGAGTTATAACCATTTCAAAAAACATTTTCGTAAAAAACGTGATTTTTCAAAAATCTGTATCTCTTAAACAGCTTGATGACAAAATTTAAAAGAATCATGGTAGCTTATTTCAATGAGCACTATAAGAAAAAAAAATACTTGAAAAAATCTGAGATGCAAAAGTCAAATACTGTCCGATTTCGCGTGTAACGCCCCATATATAATCATACAATGTGTAAATATATAATTCAGACTAAGTTTACATATACAAATACGCACTTATAACACTCGTTTTCACCTACATTTGTACCATTTAAATAAAAAGGATCCGAAATTTTTGACAGTTAAAAACATAGCTTAACTATTTATTCTGGTCCTTTTTATTGATGCATGTACAATACGAGTATGGCGTATAAGTCGTACTGGTAATGTACCCGCCATCTACCTTCGCACGGTACCAGGTACTGTACTAGTATGTCATACCAGTATGCTATACTCGTATAATTCGAGTACGATAATAGTATGGTGTACTAAAGATTTTTGTAATTTAGTTTATCGTATGGTTACTGTATTTGTTCTATACTAGGACCGCGTGTAAAGCCTTTTATATCCCTCCCCCTATTGTGCCTTTGTTTGTATTAAGTATTAACTATTTTAATTTAATATTTTATGATAAATTTTCTGAAAGAATCATTACTAAGATTAATTTAATTTTGAAGTAATCTATTTTTATTAAAAGAGTTCTTTTTTGTACCTAAAAGATATTTATTACATGTAAATCATGTAACTTGTAATCACATTTACTTATATTAGAAGAATCAGTGTTTTGAAGTATTTTCATTAATTAATTCTGCAGTGGTTTTGCTTTGTTAAATTTTAAACATTCTTTAAAATAATTATGAATAATTACCATTTATATAATCTAAAAGAATGTAAAGATGATATGTACAAAATTGGAACACGACATGGGATAATAAACCAATTGTATTGCAGGTACAGAAATTTTATATTTGCTTTTACATATTATAAGTCTTCATCTTTTCATATTCAATACTTATGATAGTTTTTTTAGATCTGAATTTGAGAAATGCAAAAAGAAAATCATTGACGAGAAAGAAATTCTTTCCACCGAAATTATTTCCTTTCAATTGCATCTCAACAGTCGAATACTTCCGGTCAAGGTTTCTTTCGCTGCAATTGCACAAAATCTTGTAATACCAAAAGATGTCTGTGTAAAAGGAGTAATCTTCTCTGCAATTCGGAATGCCACCAGAATTTGACATTTTGCAATAAATAATTGTAATATATTGCAATAAATGTAATTTAATTTAATTCAATTCAGTTTGATTTTCAATTTGCCTAAAACGGCCTTGGCAAAACCCGAATTGAGTAGGGAAATCGGGTTTCGCCTAGGTAATTCGGGTTTGGTCTATGAATCTCTAGGAAATTCAGTTATTTCCTGAAATCATAGGCAAAACCCGAATTGTCTAGGCAATTCGGGTTTTGCCTGGACTTCAGGTTTTGCCGGTAACATATCTATCCCTATTAATATAAAATCATATCACCGCCGCCGCTGTTTCAGAAAGTTCTAAGGGCGCCCTATCCAAAGGGTTCGTCAAAACTTACGTCAAATTTGACCTATTTTTTGACCTACAGGTTTAAAAGAGAATAAATAACGGCCTCACATTACGTCAAAATCTATGTCTAATTTGACCTATTTTTTGACCTATAGGTTTAAAAGGAGAATAAATAACGGCCTCACATTACGTCAAAATCTATGTCAAAATTGACCTATTTTTTGACCTATAGGTCAAAAAGGAGAATAAAAAATGGCCTTACATTACGTCAAAATCTATGTCTAATTTGACCTATTTTTTACCAATAGGTCAAAAGGAGGACAAAGAACGGCCTCACATTACCTCAAAACCTATGTCTAATTTGACCTATTTTTGGATCTATAGGTCAAGAACATAAATAAAAACATATGTCAAAATTGACCTATTTTTTGACCTAAGTCAAAATGAAGATAAATAACGAATATAAATACATGTTTAATTTTACCTTTTTTTTGAGCTACGGGTTTTAAAAGGGGCCTTAATGTGGGCCTTCACATTACGTCAAAATTTGATCTGTGTTTTACCAAGAGGTCAGAGCTTGCCCCCTCAAATAGAAGCGCGAAATAGGACGTTAAAGCCTATGCAAAAGAAAATTTTTTTACCTGATGACAAAGATGATGACAATGATTAAAAATTTGAGACTGGCTAATATCATAAGATATATGATATCATATAAAATCAGGGGGTTGGCGCGCGAAGCGTGCAGAGGAGCGGAGCCCCCCTAGTATATATATAAACTTAATTCGAATTTTACACCTTTTCTTACAGAAATTTTGGTCGTAATTTAGGATTGTTTTTATACCAAGTTTATACTGACAGATAGTCAACTGAATTTCAGCTAGCTATTAATATTAGAGTAAATAAAAGTCCTTAATCTAGCTAAATTTTAGCCTTCTTACTAGCTTATAGTTGAATTTCGGTTCATCTAACACCTTACTTGTATCAATAAAGGAGTATTCTTTTTAAACTTATGATCATTATTGAGATTTAGTCAGTATGGTCTACCTCCGTATACATCTTGAGAAAAGACAAATTTCTGGCTTAAAGGAAGACTTTGTTTTTACAGTGAAGAAATGAATCATTTTAAATGAAATTAGAATAAATTTTTTTATGGAAATAATTTAAGTAATCTTTTAAATTTCAATAAAATTAATCCCAAGAATTTATTTTTATAAGTAATAAATTTCTTCTTGCACATTTAATAATTTTAAAAAATTCTAATAAAATGGTTTTTAAGAATTCAATTGTTATCATAAAAATAAAATCCTTTTGAGGATTCTATTTATTTTCAAAAAAAAATTTAATTATTATATTATGTACATCTTGAGTACAAATTATATTGGCATAAATCCACATTTTACTGCCACACTTTTGAAATGTAAAATTTTTGAATAGATTTAAATTAAATTTAGAATAAATTCAAACTTAGATAATTTAAACTTTAAAGTTTATTATAAATAATTTAAAATCAACCTCAACTTATGTTTGAATGACAAACCAGGAGTTTTTAAACTGAATTAAAAAAAGTTTTTATTATTTTAAATTGTTTTTAAAACATCGCTTTTTATTTTAATTTTTATAGATATTTATATTGTTCTCTAAATTTGAATTAATTACAAATAATGAATTGGATTGTAAAAACTCAGTCACTGATTCAAATATTGCTTGTAAATAAATTTTAAAAAAGTTCTTGTCTTAAGGGGGCAAGCGCAGTTGTAATGTCAAAAAATTGACATTTTTTCAATAATTTTTTTCTTGTAAATTTGTTGAAAAATTTTATTAAAAACTTTTTAACAAATCGAATATTTAAAGTATTTTAACTTAATAATTGATAAATAATTGTTTATTATAAAGAATCACATTCTAATGTATTCATGTTTCTTAGTGCGAAGATTAATAATTAAAATTTTTATTAGTTTATTTAAAAAATATAGACACTCAAATTTTTTAAACAAAATTAAATTTTTGCAAAGTTTTTATGAACATTCTGAAAAATAAGATTTTTGAAATTTTTGAATTCTTTTGTTTAAAAATAATTGAAATTTTATGAACAAATAATATGTTTTGAAAACTATCAGTACCTAACTGATAAATGTTTTAACTGAAACTCACTATAATTTAAACTTGTTGAATATATTCTGCGCGAAGTGGCTGTTGCGCACTCAAATTTCCGTTTAGAGTTCAATGGTAATTTTTAACATTTAAATAATTTTAACTAAAAGAAACATATATTTAAACTTGTCTGTAAATAATCAATTTTGATTATGACGAAGGTCCAAAGTAATCTATTTGTTAATTATCATTGCTTGCAACAATTTAAATAAATAGAATTATGCATTATTAATTGTCTGATGGTCATACTAAACTAATTTAAATTCATTTCTGTTATGTGCAACGGAAAAATAAAAAAAACTTGTTTTTTCGAAAAATATTGTAATTTGTTCACTTTTTGAGTAACAGAAAAAAATAAATAATTAAGAATTTAAAATTGGACTATGATGGATCTTTTAGTAATATTAGAACAAGAACATCAACATCCGATAAAATTTGTAGGTTCTAGACCATTTTTAATAGTAAATTGTAAAAAATCCACACAGTGCATCGCGCAGGAGTGAACGAGCGGACAGACAAATTTTACTTATTACACTATGTTATCCCTTATACCATCCACAGGCGAACAATGAGTAATTTTCGTCTTCCTGGTGCTCTTGAATATTCAGGACTGACATTCGAATATATGCACCAGGAAGCACATCCCCTGTTGGCTTCGACCAGTGACAACGCAAAAAGACTCCGACATCGAGTGAACATTTTCTCGATGGCTATGAAACAACAAAATACGAACGGCAGAAAATATTCCAATTCCGAGTTTATTCATGATAGTTGATCTGACGAGTTGGCAATATTTTATTTATTAATTACAATTATTTAATTAATTAAATTTTCCAGGTATAATCTTTTGATTTTATTAAAATTATAATTTTCAAAATACAAATACTAATTTATATATATATATATATATATATATATATATATATATATATATATATTGTGACGCTGCATTTCGACATGCACAATAAATCTCTTTAAAATTAATTAAATTTTACTAAAATTATTAATTAAAAATTAAAAAATAAAACATAAATAGTATAAATAAAATAAATTAAAAAAAAAAAATAATAAATAAATTAAAAAAATATAAATATATATATATATATATATATATATATATATATATATATATATATATATATATTTTTAATTTATTTATTTTTTTAAATTTATTTTATATATGGGCGATTCCACGTGAGATTTTAGTCGACCTCTTAAAATCGTCCAAAAATATTTTTTTTCTATTCTGTATAAAAAAAAACAGATACGTATTTTTTTTATTTTTGTTTAATTGTCAAAATTTTCGAGTAATGGATTTTCGAAATTTTGCACTTTTAACCGTAGACCTATATTCAGTAGCTTATAAGTCCGAAAATATTGAGTTTAGAAAAAAGTTGTCAAAGAACGAAAGTTTTAGTTCTCTTTTGACTTTTAGGAAATAAAAACAAAAACATTTTTTTTTCATTTTTTACTAAAAAATAAAATTTATAAACAAATTAATTTTTGTTAACTTTGGGTATAATAAATTTTTAATTTTCTTTTTTCAAAACATACCTGTAAATGAAAAGAAGGTTTTGCAAAAAGTTTCAGAGTGGGCCTGACAAGTTTAATGGGTTAAAAATGATAATTAAGCTGCCCGTGCAGGTCGCACGCCCGCGGCGCAATATGATTTTTTTACAATTTACTATTAAAAATTGTCTAGACCCTACAAATTTTATCAAATTTTGATTATTATTAAATTTGCAGGCTCTAGACAATTTTTAATAGTAAATTGTAAAAAAATCATGTTGCGCCGCGGGCGTGCGACCTGCACGGGCAGCTTAATTATCATATTTAACCCATTAAACTTGTCAGGCCTACTCTGAAACTTTTTGCAAAACCTTCTTTTCATTTACAGGTATGTTTTGAAAAAAGAAAATTAAAAATTTATTATACCCAAAGTTAACAAAAATTAATTTGTTTATAAATTTTATTTTTTAGTAAAAAATGAAAAAAAATGTTTTTGTTTTTATTTCCTAAAAGTCAAAAGAGAACTAAAACTTTCGTTCTTTGACAACTTTTTTCTAAACTCAATATTTTCGGACTTATAAGCTACTGAATATAGGTCTACGGTTAAAAGTGCAAAATTTCGAAAATCCATTACTCGAAAATTTTGACAATTAAACAAAAATAAAAAAAATACGTATCTGTTTTTTTTTTATACAGAATAGAATAAAAATATTTTTGGACGATTTTAAGAGGTCGACTAAAATCTCACGTGGAATCGCCCATATATAAAATAAATTTAAAAAAATAAATAAATTAAAAATATATATATATATATATATATATATATATATATTTATATTTTTTTAATTTATTTATTTATTTTTTTTTTAATTTATTTTATTTATACTATTTATGTTTTATGTTTTAATTTTTAATTAATAATTTTAGTAAAATTTAATTAATTTTAAAGAGATTTATTGTGCATGTCGAAATGCAGCGTCACAATATATATATATATATATATATATATATATATATATATATATATATATATATATATATATAAATTAGTATTTGTATTTTGAAAATTATAATTTTAATAAAATCAAAAGATTATACCTGGAAAATTTAATTAATTAAATAATTGTAATTAATAAATAAAATATTGCCAACTCGTCAGATCAACTATCATGAATAAACTCGGAATTGGAATATTTTCTGCCGTTCGTATTTTGTTGTTTCATAGCCATCGAGAAAATGTTCACTCGATGTCGGAGTCTTTTTGCGTTGTCACTGGTCGAAGCCAACAGGGGATGTGCTTCCTGGTGCATATATTCGAATGTCAGTTCTGAATATTCAAGAGCACCAGGCAGACGAAAATTACTCATTGTTCGCCTGTGGATGGTATAAGGGATTGAATGAATGATGAATTTGGTAGGCGGTGCATAAGCTTTTTATCGCATTATTATGATATTTGGTACCATTATCCGAATGTAATACATGCGGTGTACCCCATCGATTTATTACCATTTCGCGAAATGAATTTATGACTGTTGTGGCATTTGCAGTACGCAATGGTGCCACTTCAATCCACTTCGTGAATAGGTCTTGAAAGACAATCAAATATTCGAATCCCCTAGAACTCCTTGGAAGCGGACCCATTATATCCGTGGCTGCGACACTCCAAGGTTATTGTATGATTCTTTGCCCCATTATTTCGCGAGGATTTGATTGTTCTGTTTTATTCATTTGACAGGTAATGTAAGTACGCACGAATTTTTCTACATCTTTAAACATCCCGGGCCAAAAATATCTTATTGAGAGTTGGTCATAGGTCTTTTGACCACCCAAATGACCTGATTGAGAATTTTCATGTGCCTCCCGCATAATTAAAAGTTGGTCCTCTTTAGGGACTACCAACTTCCATGCGTTGTGGTCATCCATGAGATCCTATCATTTTCTACTTTCCAACCGTGATGTTTATGTGGTTCGTTTAATACCGATTCGCGACGCCTATTATACCAGTCATCATCGATAGTTTATAGAGCCGCAACATTATTTTCACTCGAATCTTCATACATTCGGGACAGCGTGTCAGGAATGTCATGTATCGATCCTTTTCTGTGTATGATTTAAAAATCATACTCTAATAATTCAAGTGACCAGCGGGCTAATCGACCGGTCGGATTTCTATGATTTTTCAACCATCTTAGACTACTATGGTCGGTTATCACCGTGAAGTGATAACCTTCCAGATAAAACCGAAACTATTGACTCTTGGCCATCTTGAACTTGAGTAACTACGGCTCCTATGCCAAAATTCCTGGCATCTGTCTGTATGCAGAACGGGATTTTAAAAACCGGATATCCCATTATTGGGGGAGTAGCTAAGATATTTTTCAATTCATTAAACGCGTATTCTTGCTCGTCAGTCCATTTATAAGGTTGTTTCTTTTTAGTTTAGCGCGTTAAAGGCTTAAATATCCACGCGTAGTTTTTAATAAACCTTCGGTACTACGAAGTGATATCAATGAACTGGCGAAGTTAACGCAGCGTTTTCGGTTGAGGAAAATTTAATATGGGGCGAACTTTATCATCATCGACTGATAAACCTTTATGATTTACTACAAAGCCTAAGTATTTTGCCTCAGAGACGCAAAAGTTACATTTATCCGGATTAAGCGTTAAACCAGAAGTTATCAATTTCTTAGTCACTCGTTCTAACCAAACCAAATGTTCCTCATACGTTTCTGTCGCGATTATCAGATCATCTAAATATGCGAATACGAAAGGTTTCATATCAGGAGTTATTATTTTATCAATAAGCCTTTAGAAGGTGGCCGGTGCTCCACAAAGACCAAAAGGCATTCTTTTGTATTGCATAAGTCCCATTCCAGGCACAAAGAAAGCAGTTTTAGCCTTACTTTCTTCACGGTTACTTTCTTAGCGGTATTTGATGATAACCTAATTTTAAATCTAATTTGGAAATAAACTTAGCACAGCTAAGTTTATCCAAAATCTCTGCCATAAAAGGCTAAGCATATGAGTCTTTTACCGTCACATTATTTACCCTTTTAAAATCAATGCAGAGACGATAGGTACGATCCGGCTTACGAACCATTACAACCGCATTACACCAATCACAATTTGATGCTTCTAAAACTCCTATGTTAAGGAGTTCTTTAACTAATTTAATGAATTCCTCCCCTTCCTTTGGCGACATGCGATAATTTTTCTGATGAATTGGGGAATTATCACCGGTATTTATTACATGTTCTACCAATTTAGCTGGGGGCAATTTATCTGGAACCGGAAGAATGATTCTTATTAAAAGTGTTTCGAGATGTTTTTTTTTCTGTTAGTCAACTCAACTAACCCTGCACTCGAATCCTTGTTATCCGGCTCACGTTCACCAAAATTTACCGTAAAACCGGCTTATCTGAAGCCCACAATTTCTGATCGTTACTGTCAATTACTATTCCAAATGTTCTCAAAAATCCATACCTAATATACAAGATTCGGTTAATTTTGGAACTATTCGAACATTTATTTGATTGGTTATTCCCGCGAAGCTTATTGGCAATATACTTTTACCAATAATCCGCTAAATAGTACCGTTTGCTAATAAAACGCTACTTTGTTTATCATTATTTATTACAAATTTATTTGAATGAACTACAGATTCACCTACCGAACCTAAATAAGTTCTAGCCGAACCCGTATCAACTAGTGCTTTAATTTCTGAGTCTTCTTTTCTAATATATATGTAAGGTCTTGAATGGGTACTATCGCCGCCTAATTTATTTCTTTTTATTTCCCCTCTGTCCGAACTGACAAGCTAAGTCGGGATTATTTATTTTATACGGTTCAGTATCAACCAATCCTAGTTTACAATTAATAGGTTGATCAGAGATTTGGTTCAATTCATTATTTATGCTATTCATTTCACTAGTCGGATTCAACATTTTATTATCGGAATTTTTAACAGATACGGTTTCAAAATTAAAAAAGGATTTTACTGTTTTATTTTTACGAGCCTTATTATTCGCGGTTAAACCAGTTTTATACTGTTTACGTTTTACTTTATTATTAAGGGTCTGTGAAACTAAACTTGGAGGATCATCGACCCTGATGTTGATCTCCTATTCTAGTTTCCCTTACAATAATCAGATTCACAAACATATTTCGTGACATCCTTTTCTCCACTCATTTTTAATTGGGGTCGAATCTTAATGTAGACCCTAGATTGGGTCTACATTATGTTATGATGTGTTAGAACATATCCGAATATAATACAGGGCGATTGATTTTACGATATAATCCCTGCATGCAAGTGATGAAATCAGCCGTGGTTTCACCAGAACCTTGTATTCGGTTGGCAACTAGTTCTTTAAGTCGCCACTGATAATTAATGTCACCGAATCGCAATCGATACGCCGATTTGAATTCATTCCACGAATTCCAACAAAATTTGTTTAGGCGGTACCATTGTAGTGCTATGCCATCTAACTAAGTACTGCCGCACGAAGAACCTCATCGCTCGTTACGGATGAAATTTCCATCACGTTATCAACACGTTCAAGAAAATCTTCTACGCTCGTTTTCCTGTCGCCTGAGAATTTTATTCCCTATTTCCTGATTATGGAATCAAGTGGTTTTCTACTATTAACGACCGGTGCCTGAATCAATGGAGAATTCACTAAAGACCTATTATTATCATGCGGTAAAATAAATTAAAAAATTCGGCCTTCAGCCGAATATAATAATTGATACAGATAAACTTTAAATTTAAAGAAAAATTAATTGAATAAATAATAATTCTTAAAAACAAAAACAAAAAAAATAAATTCAGTGACTGGTTGATTAATTGTTGTGTTGATCTCCTTACTCCTCCCCTCTCCGCGGTTTATTAGGAACTTTCCTAATAATTTCTGAATTAGTCTGGAATACTAATTAAAATCAACTAACTTAATCTTTTGGATATTTTCAAGTAAAATATCCTGGCGCTTAAAAAAATAATTTATCGTCAATTCTCCAAATAATTAAAGTCAAAGTGTAGATAACGTTCAAGCCTAACCTCTTGTCAAAATAATTGTCTTTGTATTTATGAAGTTTGAAGCAAAGCTAAATTCGCCTAATCAAAAAATTTGATTTTTTTCAAATGGCGGAATTCGATAATATAATGTCCTCGATTTTTGACAGTTGGTCTAAGGACCAATTAAAAATTTATTTAAATTCGGTTCGCGCGAATTCACATGGAAATTTAGAAACTTTGAAAAATCGTGCTTCGCGGTTTATGCAATTCTCCGCGGGTGATAGAACGGTTTCATGGTCACCTTCCGATGAATTACAAATTCAACCAAACGATTCCGATTTAGAATCAAATATCGACTCTCGCGCTGACACGTTAGATAGATTGAGGGAAATATTGAATACTCCTATTTCACAGGCGATCAGTATACCTTTCACAACGTCGGTATATTGCACACGAAATTCAAATACCCCCACTATCACCATCTGTAGTTCAAGTTATTCGTATGTAACGGTCGGAACTACAGTCGCAAATTCGATATCACATGCTAGGACGGGTTATCAAACTCATTCAGTTGATTATTCGGGTCGAGTTACCCCTTCCAGCGAAAAATTTGAAATCCATTAACCGGGTAAAATGGCGGCGGTCATTCACAAATCGAATCTCGAATTTTCCTTGCCTCCTTATTACGAAAATTTACCTATCAAATCAGCTAAGCCTTTAATACATTTTGAGGAGAAAAATTTCTGTTATAATTTTCGACAATTGGAGCCAACAGAAATGAACGAGTGCCTGATGACACCAAGACGACCGAATATAATTAAACCAGTTGTTAGGGACAACAGCGAAATAAAATCAGCCTTTAAACCAATAAATGAGATTAGAGAAGTTCTTGAGGCTAATTATAAGTCAGCACCGGCGGAACATTGGTTAAGCGAGGTCAAGACTACTCGTCGAACTTTAATTAACCCTAAGGTAGGCACAGCCCCAGATGAAGCATGGCGCAAGCCTGGGCCAGTATTTGATCCACCTTTCGTTGAAAATGATCGTTATTTTAAACCCATTCAAACCAGAGAAGCTTCATTTGACCCTCAATTAGGAAGAATTCCAAATTAATATTTAAATAATAGGTTTTTAGTGAATTCTCCATTGATTCAGGCACCGGTCGTTAATAGTAGAAAACCACTCGATTTCATAGTCAGGAAATAGGGAATAAAATTCTCAGGCGACGGGAAAACGAGCGTAGAAGATTTTCTTGAACGTGTTGATGACGTGATGGGAATTTCATCCGTAACGAGCGATAACGTTCTTCGCGCGGCAGTACTCTTGTTAGATAGTATAGCACTACAA
Source organism: Leptopilina drosophilae (assembly GCA_032873175.1). Taxonomy (NCBI): domain Eukaryota; kingdom Metazoa; phylum Arthropoda; class Insecta; order Hymenoptera; family Figitidae; genus Leptopilina; species Leptopilina drosophilae. The sequence continues at coordinate 31,787,805 of CM065478.1, forward strand.
CGGTACCGCCTAAACAAATCTCGTTGGAATTCGTGGAATGAATTCAAATCGGCGTGTCGATTGCGATTCGGTGACATTAATTATCAGTGGCGACTTGAAGAACAAGTTGCCAACCGAATACTAGGTTCTGGTGAAACCACGGCTGATTTCATCACTTGCATGCAGGGATTATATCGTAAAATCAATCGCCCTGTATTATATTCGGATATGTTAGATCGGGTCTACATTAACATGCGACCCGAATTGAAAATGAGTATTAAACGCCGAGAGTTTAATGACCTAGACGAATTAGCAATGATGGCATCTCATGTTGAGAGAATGTTTAATTCTCTCAAAACTGAAAAAACACCACAAAAACCGGAAAATTTGTTCTATCCCGAATTCGCATTTTGTGGTAAAATGAAAGAACATTCTAGTCGCAAAGATGACAAGAAAGATAAGAATTCTCTTCTTGAATGTCTTGATAAAAAATTCCAATCGTTTGCAAGTGAATTGGTTAAGTCACTTTCGGTAAATAAAGTAAATTCGAATTCGAATAATAATAAAAATAATAATAAGTCGGATTCGAATAAAGAAAACCGCTGCCAAGTTATATTTTCTTGTAAATCTGTTTGTGTTCATTTCATGAGCACTGTGCTTCCTCATAAAGATAATAATAATAGAAATATATATATTAGTTAAATAAATATTAATATAAATCGTACATCTCAAAACTGTAACAAAATTTAGATAAAATATTCCAAAAAATTTAATTTAAATTCTTACAAAGTAAATATGTAACAAATAAAATATCTACAAAATTTCAACTTTTATAACACTTTTTATATTTTGATTTCCTTTTTTTCAATTAGGGCTCAAAAGATGCGTCTAAACAACTCTACAAAACTAAATACAAAACAAAACTAAACTTCTACATTTTTTAACAAAAATTTTAAAAAAGTCTTATTTTCCAAAATTTTTGCTTTTTAAAAGTTTAATATCTCCTGTTAATATGGACGAAAAATGTTCAATTAGGGCTCAAAAGATGCGTGTGAAAAAACTCTACAAAACTAAAGAAAAAGATTTATAAGTGTCCTAACATTTTTTTAAGTTATGCCCAAAAAACGTTTTTTTAAAAAATGAAAAATGCAAAAAAAATAGTTAAACTTCATGAATCGGGCTGAAAATACTCTCATTTTATGTTCCCCGGGGAGACCTACAATTTAAAAAAAATTGAGGCCTTTAGCTCTTTCTCGTTCTGAGATATTGAGGCAAATGTAATGTTAGTACACACACACATCGGGACAAATTTTTAAAATCCGTTTTTTGGACTTCGGAAGTCAAAATACGTCGAAATTTTTTTTTATTTATCTAGAAGTTTTATAGAAGGAGTTCCTGTGCATATATAAAGTACTAAATTATTAGGCATAATACAAAAAAAGTGTAAATATGTCGAAAAATGACAATCCAAAATTTTGCTAATACAAAGCTTCCTTTATGAGGAAGCAAAAATTGAAAAAGTGATAATAAATCAGGTAAAAGTGGGAGTTCAAATAAGAAACAATTTCGTGAGCCTAAATCTCAACCTCCTTGTTCCAATTGTGGTAAGGATGACTATCAGTGGAAAAAATGTCCGCATCCATGGACAAAATTCTGCCATATATGTGAAGAAAAGGATGTCACGAAATATGTTTGTGAATCTGATTATTGTAAGGGAAACTAGAATAGGAGATCAACATCAGGGTCGATGATCCTCCAAGTTTAGTTTCACAGACCCTTAATAATAAAGTAAAAAGTAAACTGTATAAAACTGGTTTAACCGCGAATAATAAGGCTCGTAAAAATAAAACAGTAAAATCCTTTTTTAATTTTGAAACCGTATCTGTTAAAAATTCCGATAATAAAATGTTGAATCCGACTAGTGAAATGAATAGCATAAATAATGAATTGAACCAAATCTCTGATCAACCTATTAATTGTAAACTAGGATTGGTTGATACTGAACCGTATAAAATAAATAATCCCGACTTAGCTTGTCAGTTCGGACAGAGGGGAAATAAAAAGAAATAAATTAGGCGGCGATAGTACCCATTCAAGACCTTACATATATATTAGAAAAGAAGACTCAGAAATTAAAGCACTAGTTGATACGGGTTCGGCTAGAACTTATTTAGGTTCGGTAGGTGAATCTGTAGTTCATTCAAATAAATTTGTAATAAATAATGATAAACAAAGTAGCGTTTTATTAGCAAACGGTACTATTTAGCCGATTATTGGTAAAAGTATATTGCCAATAAGCTTCGCGGGAATAACCAATCAAATAAATGTTCGAATAGTTCCAAAATTAACCGAATCTTGTATATTAGGTATGGATTTTTGAGAACATTTGGAATAGTAATTGACAGTAACGATCAGAAATTGTGGGCTTCAGATAAGCCGGTTTTACGGTAAATTTTGGTGAACGTGAGCCGGATAACAAGGATTCGAGTGCAGGGTTAGTTGAGTTGACTAACAGAAAAAAAAACATCTCGAAACACTTTTAATAAGAATCATTCTTCCGGTTCCAGATAAATTGCCCCCAGCTAAATTGGTAGAACATGTAATAAATACCGGTGATAATTCCCCAATTCATCAGAAAAATTATCGCATGTCGCCAAAGGAAGGGGAGGAATTCATTAAATTAGTTAAAGAACTCCTTAACATAGGAGTTTTAGAAGCATCAAATAGTGATTGGTGTAATGCGGTTGTAATGGTTCGTAAGCCGGATCGTACCTATCGTTTTGCATTGATTTTAAAAGGGTAAATAATGTGACGGTAAAAGACTCATATGCTTAGCCTTTTATGGCAGAGATTTTGGATAAACTTAGCTGTGCTAAGTTTATTTCCAAATTAGATTTAAAATTAGGTTATCATCAAATACCGCTAAGTGAAGAAAGTAAGGCTAAAACTGCTTTCTTTGTGCCTGGAATGGGACTTATGCAATACAAAAGAATGCCTTTTGGTCTTTGTGGAGCACCGGCCACCTTCTAAAGGCTTATTGATAAAATAATAACTCCTGATATGAAACCTTTCGTATTCGCATATTTAGATGATCTGATAATCGCGACAGAAACGTATGAGGAACATTTGGTATGGTTAGATCGAGTGATTAAGCAATTGATAACTTCTGGTTTAACGCTTAATCCGGATAAATGTAACTTTTGCGTCTCTGAGGCAAAATACTTAGGCTTTGTAGTAAATCATAAAGGTATAGGAGCCGTAGTTACCCAAGTTCAAGATGGCCAAGAGCGTGTAATCGCTTACGCTAGTCGCATTCTTTCTGATGCAGAGCGTAATTACTCCACAACTGAGAAAGAATGCTTGGCGGTCATTTGGGCAATTAAATAGTTTCCGTTTTATCTGGAAGGTTATCACTTCACGGTGATAACCGACCATAGTAGTCTAAGATGGTTGAAAAATCTTAGAAATCCGACAGGTCGATTAGCCCGCTGGTCACTTGAATTGTTAGAGTATGATTTTAAAGTCATACACAGAAAAGTATCGATGCATGACATTCCTGACGCGCTGTCCCGAATGTATGAAGATTCGAATGAAAATAATGTTGCGGCTCTAGAAGCTATCGATGATGACTGGTATAATCGGCGCGCGAATCGGTATTAAACGAACCACATAAACATCACGGTTGGAAAGTAGAAAATGATAGGTTATATCGGTATCGAAATAATCCCTTACTTGAGGATCTAATGGATGACCACAACGCATGGAAGTTGGTAGTCCCTAAAGAGGACCAACTTTTAATTATGCGGGAGGCACATGAAAATTCTCAATCAGGTCATTTGGGTGGTCAAAAGACCTATGACCGACTCTCAATAAGATATTTTTGGCCCGGGATGTTTAAAGATGTAGAAAAATTCGTGCGTACTTGCATCACCTGTCAAATGAATAAAACAGAACAATCAAAGCCTCGCGGAATAATGGGGCAAAGAATCATACAATAACCTTGGATTGTCGTAGCCACGGAATAATGGGTCCGTTTCCAAGGAGTTCTAGGGGATTCGAATATTTGATTGTCTTTCAAGACCTATTCACGAAGTGGATTGAAGTGGCACCATTGCGTACTGCAAATGCCACGACAGTCATAAATTCATTTCGCGAAATGGTAATAAATCGATGGGGTACACCGCATGTATTACATTCGGATAGTGGTACCGAATATCATAATAATGCGATAAAAAGCTTATGCACCGCATATCAAATTCATCATTCATTCAATCCCTTATACCATCCACAGGCGAACCCAGTTGAGAGAACCAATAAGGTTCTCAAGACAATGATTTGGTCAGTAATCGACGAGAATCACCGAAATTGCGATATTTTTGTGGGCGATTTTCGTTTCGCTTACAACACGGCATTACACAGTACCAAACGTGTAACTCCTGCGTTTCACAATTTTGGCAGATATCCAATGCCCTTAAGGTCTTGGCGTCGTCTTGTAGAGGGGGAAAATGAGTTGCCAGTCGCTGATATTGCTGAATGGACAACTCGTATAACTCGATTAAACGATTTAAGAGAGAAAATTTGTCGAACTCAGGATCGAGCATTCGTCAAACAGGCGAAACACTATAATCGTGGGCGAAGAGATTTACACTTCGAAATCGGTGATTTGGTTAAAAAACCCCTACATGTGTTGTCTCGTAAGCAGAATAAGTTTGCTAGTAAATTGGCTCCATCTTTTCACGGCCCGTTCATGGTAGTAAAAGTAGTTTCGCCAAATGTGTTTAAATTGTCTTCGACTGACGGTCGGTTACGGGAGATATCATGCCTCCCATCTTCAACCATATCACGCCCTCGAAGAGGAATTAGAATTAACAGATTCGGAAATTGAACAACAGTTAGATCGTGAATTGTTACAAGTGGTTTGGTCTGATACTGATTCGGGAGTAAAAAATGATGACCCGGAAGTTAATCCAGAATCCGAAAAAAATCCGGATATAATTAATGAGCCATCTCGGTGCAGAAAATTGCGCAATCGTTCTTATTCGTATTAATTGGAATAGGGTTGTCGAGATGTCAGAAAGTTTGAAAAATGATTTCCAGAGATGATTTTGAAAAAAAAATATAAAATGATTATAGTTAATTTCGTTAATAGAAAAAAAAATTTTTTGTAAATAATATTTTTAAAAAATTGAGAATAAAAAAATTTTCATCTAGTTTTGACCTTGAAAAATAAATATTTTGGTCCAAATAAAAATTTGTTAAAATAATTTAAAAAATTTTTAATTATAAATATTCTTCATAATTTGAAAAAGTAGAGCAAAAATTTAAGATAAATTTGACATTGAAAATTGGTCCTGATTAAAATATCATACAAATTCTGTAAATAATGTTGTAAATAAATCTCAAAAAATCTGTAACAAAAAAAACAGTTAAATTACAATTTTAATAAAATCAAAAGATTATACCTGGAAAATTTAATTAATTAAATAATTGAAATTAATAAATAAAATATTGCCAACTCGTCAGATCAACTATCATGTATAAACTCGAAATTGGAATATTTTCTGCCGTTCGTATTTTGTTGTTTCATAGCCATCGAGAAAATGTTCACTGGATGTCGGAGTCTTTGGGCGCTGTCACTGGTCGAAGCCAACAGGGGAAGTGCTTGCTGGTGCATATATTCGGATGCGAGTCCCGAATATTCATGAGCACCAGGAAGACGAAAATTACTCATTGTTTTGGTCCTGTCAAAACACTGACTGCGGCCATTTTGAATTAAAGGCAGACGCGGAGTAAACTACAACGACCAATAAGTTGGTGCTCTGCAATACCGGCGGCGGATAATTTATCCCGCGTGGATAAGGGTAGATTGCTAAAAATATTATTTTGACGGGGACTCACCCAGAAAAACTATAAAGAAGCGCGAACGTAGCGACACTATCGTATCCAGACACACGGCCATATTTCTCATTCTCGTTTTGATAGTTCTATTAGGCACATCACGCCATTCAAGATTTTCTAAAAGAATTCAAATATAATATTAAATAGTGCGAAATGTCTGGACGAGGAGCCATGCGGGGTCGACGTTGCCCCGACGGTGAGTCCCAGGAATTCTAAATTGTAACTTCTCGCCAGATTGGCAAAAATAAATTTTAAAATTGTCATAGTAAAAAGTAATGCTTGTCACCGTTTTTGTAATGCGGTAAAATAAATTAAAAAATTCGGCCTTCAGCCGAATATAATAATTGTTAAAGATAAACTTTAAATTTAAAGAAAAATTAATGCAATAAATATTAATTATTAAAAACAAAAACAAACAAAAAATAAATTCAGTGACTGGTTGATTAATTGTTGTGTTGATCTCCTTACTCCTCCCCTCTCCGCGGTTTATTAGGAACTTTCCTAATAATTTCTGAATTAGTCTGGCAAAATAATTAAAATTAACTAACTTAATCTTTTGGATATTTTCAAGTAAAATATCCTGGCGCTTAAAAAATAATTTATCGTAAATTCTCCAAATAATTAAAGTCAATGTGTAGATAACGTTCAGGCCTAACCTCTTGTCAAAATAATTGTCTTTGTATTTATGAAGTTTGAAGCAAAGCTAAAGCCCCAAGTTTTGTTATATATATATATATATATATATATATATATATATATATATATATATATATATATATATATATATATATGAATATGTACTTGGGGGGACCCCCCCTGCGCGACAACCCCTTGATTTTATATTTACTTCTATTTATGGATAATATAAAAATTGTAAATTGCGATCTTATTATATTAGCTATTCTCAAATTTTCAATCTTTGTTATCAATTTTGAAGTAACATACCAGCCTGCAAGTAAAAAAAATTTTATTTTGCATAGGCTTTGACGTCCTATTTCGCGCTTCTATTTTAGGGGGCAAAGTCTGACCTGTTGGTAAAACATAGATCAAATTTTGACGTAATGTGAAGGCCCACATTAAGGCCCCTTTTAAAACCCGTAGCTTTAAAAAATAGGTAAAATTAAACATGTATTTTTATTCGTTATTTATCCTCTTTTTCACCTAGGCCAAAAAATAGGTCAATTTTGATATATGCTTAGATTTATGTTTTTGACCTATAAGTTAAAAAATAGGTCAAACTATACATAGGTTTTGAGTAATGTGAGGCCGTTATTAGTTCTCTTTTTGACCTATAGGTAAAAAAATAAGTCAAATTAGACATAGATTTTGACGTAATGTGAGTCCGTTATTAGTTCTCTTTTTGACCTATTGGTCAAAAAATAGGTCAATTTTGACATAGATTTTGACGGCATTTGCTATAGAGGGCCCTTAGAAATCCTGACTTTGCGGCGGCGGCGGCGAAATATATATATATATATATATATATATATATATATATATAGTGCCGCTCAATAACTTTTGCCCACCCTACAGCGATTGAAGACTTTACAAAAAGTTTTGTATTTTTTTTACTATTGAAGTTACGACGCTCAAAAAAATATTGTTTGAAAGCCCATTTCCTCAGCTTTAACATTACATAAAATCGAAATTAAAAAAATAATTTTGTTAATGAGTAAATAATGTTATTGCAAAATAAAATTTTCCTTTTTTTATTGTTTTTTTTAATGTGATACAGTTTAATTAAGGGGGGGGTATAGTATTAAATTTTTTTTTTTTGCATTTTTTTTTATTTTTTTAAATGAATGCATAATATTTCAAGAATGTTGTGTGAAAATAGCAAGTTAATCGGAGCAAAATTTACGAAGTTATGGGAATTTAAGGGCCCGTTGGTCCATGCCCCAAGAGTGTCATGTCACGCCTTTGATCAAGACCATATTTCTGGTTCATAAATTCGATTGAAATTGATTACTCAGGGGTTTTCGGGGTCGCTGATTACGAATATGGTGTCAGTTTTCAAAAATTCAAAATGGCGGATCTAATATGGCGGACTATTTTTTTAAAAATTAGTCATATTCGCTTGCAATTGGTTACACGGGGGTTTTTTGGGTCGCTGATTACGAATCCAATGTTAACGTTGGAAAATTCAAAATGCCCGTCCGCCAAATTAGATCCGACATTTTGAATTTTGAAAAATTTTAAAAACTGACTTCAGATTCGTAATCTGAGACCTCAAAAACTCTCTAGCAACTAGTTTTAAAAAAAAATCTAATGAATTCTTACAAAAGTTGTCCGCCACATTAGATCCGCCATTTTGAATTTTGCAAATTTTTAAAAGGTTACTTGATTCACGCAACCAGCAACCCGTTTAAACCTCCAAGCAACCAGTTTCAAGTGAACCTGATAAAATTTTTAGAAATTCGAATGTCATTTTGAATTTTGAAAAATTAACAACAAATATGAAATCAGCTATCCACAAATCTCCAAGTAACCAGTTTCAGGTGAATCCGGACGTTTTTTAAAAACATCATTTTTCTTAACATACTTGGTCAATTTCTCGAATGTTAGCGCGACTCTCAAGGAGTGACTCCCAATGTCTTTTTACCTATTGTATACCTATTTCGTCCGTGTTCGTTGTTTTTTCGCGTATTTTTAATACAGTGGCCGACAACGTTTGTATATCTATTTCGTCCGTGTTCGTTGTTTTTTCGCGTATTTTTAATAAAGTGGCTCACAACGTTTGTATATCTATTTCGTCCGTGTTCGTTGTTTTTTCGCGTATTTTTAATACAGTGGCCGACAACGTTTGTATATCTATTTCGTCCGTGTTCGTTGTTTTTTCGCGTATTTTTAATAAAGTGTCCGACAACGTTTGTATACCTATTGTATACCTATTTCGTCCGTGTTCGTTGTGATTGTATTTTATTGTTGCTGTGACTATATAACTATTAAAATGCCTCGAAAAATTACCAGAGAAAATCGTAAGGAAAGTAATAAAATCTTGTGTAGACCGAAAAAAAAGGTGCTCCCTCAAAAGCGTAAAAAAGATGAAGCTGAAGGTATAAGCGCATCATCGAAAAAAATTAAAAATTGTCCCGCTCTAGAGGTAGAAGAAGATATCCAAAACCATTACAGAATAATAGATTTTGTTCTTGTTTTTTCAGCTATTGCTACATTAGTGAAATGTGAAAAGTGTGATGGAAAAGTTGCATTCCAAACATGCAAAAAAGAAGGTCTTGGTTTCAACGTTAAAGTTACATGTGAAAAGTGTAAAAAGCCTCGTCATATCCCATCTAGTAAAAGAATAGATTCTGGTGTATACGATATCAATTATCGATTTGCTTTCGTCATGCGAGTTTTAGGCATAGGTTTAGCCGGATGTAATAAGTTTTGCGGACTTATGGATTTGGCTGGTTTTTTCTTATCGAAGGCAGCCTATCATTCATATACGAGAAAAATGTGTGAATCTGTAAAAAATGTTGCAAAGAAGTGTTTTGAATCGGCTGTCCAAGAAGAGAAAAAAGCAACCTGTGAAGCACATAATTTAGAAGAAACATCAGAATTGACTGTATCAGGCGATGGCACATGGAAAAAAAGAGGGTTCTCTTCGTTATTTGGCGTTTCTTCACTAATTGGATATTATACTGGAAAGGTACTTGACATTTTAGTGAAAAGTAGTTACTGTCACGAATGTAAAACTTGGGAAAACAAATTGGATTCTGCACAATTCGAAGAGTGGCACGAAGAACATGTGAATAGCGGCAATTGCAAAGCTAACCACGACGGACCCTCTGGAAACATGGAGGTATCAGCAATCGTAGAAATGTTCAAACGATCGTTTGAAAATCTTGGAGTGAAATATCATAATTACATTGGTGACGGTGACTCGAAGACGTATAGCGGCGTTGTTAATGCGAAACCTTATGGTACCAATTTTGAAATAAACAAAAAAGAATGCATTGGGCATGTCCAGAAGAGAATGGGAACACGTTTACGTGAACTAGTAAAAAAAAACGTAGTTGACGTAATAACCAAAGCCGGAAAGGTAGTAAAAAGGAAAAGCCTCTCTGGTAAAGGAAAACTTACTGCTAAAATGATTGACAGATTGACTGTCTACTATGGACTAGCTATTCGGCGCAATCATGATTCAATTGAGAAGATGAAAAATGCCATATGGGCTACTTTTCATCATTACAGTTCAACTGACAAGAATCCACAGCACGAGAAATGCCCGAACGGAAAATACTCTTGGTGCGAATGGCAGAAAGCTGCAGCTTCAAATGCTCTAAAATCATTTAAACATAGCTACCAAGCTCTTCCTAATGACGTTCTGGAAGCCATGAAGCCCATTTATGTGGACTTGAGCAAGGACGCACTTTTGCAGCGATGTCTAGGAGGTTTCACGCAAAATAATAATGAGAGTCTCAATCAGCTTATTTGGAAAATCTCTCCAAAGTCAATAAGTGGCACCTCTACAATTGTTGAAATTGCAGCAAATGTAGCTGCATGTACTTTTAATGAAGGTTCATTTGCTTTGTTGGCCTTTATGCAAGAGATGCACATCGGTACCGGACCTAGTTCTCATGAATGGGCGCGACAAGCTGACGAATTGCGAATTGGTAAAGCAGAGGAGAAAGCGGCGCACAACTGTAAAGAAGAAAGAGTATTACGTAGACAGATCCAAAAGGATGCTCTAGATCACGTTGATTATGAAGAGCTCTATGGACCCGGCATCGACGACTGTGTGTAAGTATAAAAGAATTATCGAGTTTTATTTTGAACTTTTTAAAACTGACTTTAAATTACTTACTAGAGACCCCGAAAACCCTAGCGTAAAGAATTTTAAATTAATCCAGTAAGTTTTTTATTTTTTTCCCCGTCATTTTCAATTTTGAAAATCTGACACAAGATTCGTAATCAGAGACCTAAAAAACCCCTCAGTATCTAGTTTCAAGTCAATCCGATGAGTTTTATATTTTTTCATCCGCCATTTTGGATCCGCCATTTTGAATTTTAAAAATCTGACGCAAGATTCGTGATCAGAGACCTAAAAAACCACTCAGTATTTAGTTTCAAGTCAATCCGATGAGTTTTACATTTTTTTCATCCGCCATTTTGGATCCGCCATTTTGAATTTTGAAAATCTGATGCAAGATTCGTAATCAGCGACCCAGAAAACCCCTGAGTGCCGAGTTTCAAATCAATCCGACAAATTTTACATTTTTTTATCTGCCATATTGGATCCGCCATTTTGAATTTTTTAAAAGTAAATTCAAATCATAATCAAAGACCCCAAAAACCTCCGAGCGACAAGTATCATTCAAATCCTTCACGTTTTTAAAATTTTTAAAACTAACTGCATATTTGTTATTAAAAACTTAACTTCAGTCGCCATTTTGGATCGGCCATTTTCATTTTTATTTAAATCTATCACGCTATATTTAAGCTCGAACATTTTTGACTCGATTTTTCTACCTGACAGATGTATATCAAAGTGGAAAATTATCCGAAAATAATGTGAAATGAAAAAAAAAACCTTGAAAATTCATATTTTTTATTAAATAATAATCTGTAATTTGTTTATTTTTAAATTTAAAATATTTTCCAAAACACTATTTGAAAGGGTGATCTCTAAGCTATAAAAAATGTCTACAACTAAATTTTTTAAATTGCGTTTTAATGTTTAAAAATAATGTTGACTTCCAATAAAATGTTTGTACATCTGGTCATTAAAAGTTTAAACCGTTTTTCTGAAACTTGTTATTTTTGAATTCCGTGTACGTTCCAACTCAAAATCTACTGGACCAATCGTTCTGAAATTTTGTACACTACTTCTTTACATAATTCCTCAGGTATTATCGAGAGCTTTTTTAAAAAAAAAAAAAAATTACTTATTTTACAATAACAAATTAGTCGATTTTTTGAGTGAAAATTGGCTTTTTAGCTTCTAAGTGCTACGAAAAATTGAAAAAAAAAAAAAAAAAAAAATCGCTCTCGTGAATACCTCGAGAGATATGTCCTATAACAGATGCATTTTGATTTTTTTGTTTTAGATGATTCTGTTGCGAGTTTTTACGTACACCGCAGAACAACTTTTTTTCGAGGCGTCTCCGGAAATTAAATATCATTTGTTAAATTTTCAATATTTTTTAATAAAAATTTAGGAAAATATTCTTTAAATGTTGCATTATTATGTGAAAATTGATTTAATAAACTAACACTTTCTGTATCGACAAAAAAAATTCTTAAAAACATGCATTTGTTCCACCGAATTAACTATACCCCCCCCTTAAAAATCATCACAATTTAATGCCAGACATATCATTTGAAAGCTAATTCTATCACCTTTAAAACGCATTTTTTAAAATTTTTATACGACAATTTTTAAGAAAAATATGATCTTTTGTTTAAAAAATCAGCCACTTTTTTCAATAGTTGATATTTCAAAAACAATTACTTTAGAAAAGAAATTTTAAGAACATAAATTGCTCCTTTCTGTATATAGAATTAAAAAAAAATTATTAAAAAATTTTGTAAAAAAATTTTTTTTTATTATTTTTGGAAAAAATTTTTTATAAGAAAAACTTAGAAACTCGCTTTTTTACACTCATTTTGATAAGCAAACATATTTTTCTTCGTATTTATTCAATTTTTTCAATAATTTTATCTCGCTAATCTATTAAATAAGTTCTTATACGTTTATTTATTTTATTGTTTAAAAACGGAAATTATATCAAATCTTCAAATGATTTTGTGAGTTAAAATATTTGGAAAAATTGAATAAATACGAAGAAAAATATGTTTGCTTGTCATAATGAGTGTGAAAAGCGAGTTTCTACACAAAAAACTTAAATATCTGAATAATGTAAAAAAAAATTTTCAAAAAATAAAAAAAAAATTTTTTTTAACAAAATTTTTTTAATAATTTTTTTTAATTTTATACACAGAAAGGAACAATTTATGTTCTTAAATTTTTTTCCTAAAGTAATTGTTTTTGAGATATCAACAATTGAAAGAAATTGCTGATTTTTTAAATAAAAGATCATATTTTTCTTAAAAATTGTCGTATAAAAATTTTAAAAAATGCGTTTTAAAGGTGATAAAACTAGTTTTCAATTGATATGTCTGGCATTAAATTGTGATGATTTCTAATGAAACTGTATCACATTAAAAAAAAACAATAAAAAACGGAAAATTTTATTTTGCAATAACATTATTTACTCATTAACAAAATTATTTTTTAATTTCGATTTTATGTAATGTTAAAACTGAGGAAATGAGCTTTCAAACAATATTTTTTTGAGCTTCGTAACTTCAATAGTAAAAAAATACAGAACTTTTTGTAAAGTCTTCAATCGCTGTAGGGTGGGCAAAAGTTATTGAGCGGCACTGTATATATAGGGGAGAGGGCCCTAAGGTGGTCACCCATCTTTTGAATGACTGCAGATTTCAAATGGAATTATATAAAAAGGTCAATAAGACGGCGTTTGAAGCTTTGTTTTATTACCTAACTTCTTTTCATAAAGTCTTTTTCATTTCATTTTGTAATGATCTTAATTTTATTGCCAAAGGATTTGCTCGCCGGATGAAGTCCGGGTAAAAATATAAATGATCTTTTATCAAATTAACTAATAAAATGGCGTAAGCGTCATTACAAAATTTAAGCAAGCTAGTTAGTCAATTTGGTGATATCGATAGGTAGGGTAAAGTCAGTAACAAAGCAACGTATTAAATCTTCGTAAGAAAATATATTCAAATAAATATGAAATAATTATAAAAAAATAATTATTAACGAAGATGAATTAAAAATGAATTAAAAGAAATTAACAATATCAAATAAAATAAATGACTCGATATAATGCAAAACTTAGTGTAACAGAAATCAATCAAAACCTAACTAGCTAATTACAAAGCAGCAAAAACTAAACGAACTAAAATAGAATAGAAAGATAATAAATTATTTCCCAAAATGACAAATTCCTACCCGCGTCAGACGCTCATTATACGCGAGGGTAGACTCTAGAAATTACCCCTAAATAACGGTACGGACGATAACTAGGGTCGTGCACGCTAGGTCGATTTAGCAAAATCGAAAAAGACTAGATACCGCGATTGTCACGGAATTCATGCCCGTCACGATAAATAGTTGCGTATAAGAGAGAGAGATAAGAGTCGAAATGCAAGCTTCATCTTCCCCCAAGTTGTACCTTGGATCGAAGAATCGACCTGGTGCATCAACTCTGCGAAGGTAGAGATGTACCTCTTCTTCACAGGGTTGGTTCACATTCTCACGTAGGAAATGACAGATGAAAAGAAATAGAAAGAGAGAGAGAAACGGAGAGGCGAAGGGTGTTACTACTGCCCAGTTGTACCTGAGTCTTGAGTACAACTCCTTCTAGGAAGTACAAGCAAGCAGCCCCAGTTGTACCTGAGTTACCGCCGGCCTGCACTAGGTGAGAAAGGAACATCTCATTCCTCGGGAGAGTCGTACCTCAACCCCGGCGTTAGATCGTAAAGGTGGAAAGGAAAAAAAGAAGAGAGAGCTGCTGTAGATCTGCCTCGGAGCAAGCCCCGAGTCTGGTCAACGGCGAACTGAGGAAATTGTACGAGCAACCAAGTATTATAGATCGCTGGGCCCACAGAAGGTGTAGCGTGAGGTGAGAGAAACCCACGTGATGCGCGGCAATGGGTGCGCCATCGGTACTCTCTACCTGTCCGCCTAGCAGTGAGCTCAGTAATATATATATAGATATACTACGCGTACAAAACTGAATGGATTTTACTCTTTCAGAAATTTTAAAATTCTCACGTCAAAAATAATGCTATATCATTACAATTTATAAAAAAAAGTTATGTCACTTTTTAAAAAAAGTTGAAAATTCGACTTTTAAAAAAGTGGCCCCTAGGTGGTCACTATACGAAAATTCACTAAAAAAGTTATTAAAAATTTTAAAAACGTATTATTAAGTTGTTTATTTAATATTAATTATTTTTCAGGGTCACAGAAACACATTACATATTTTTTTTGCACTTTGTTCTTTCGTCAAAAATGATACTTTTTGTGTATGCATTAGACACGTAAAATTTTGAAAATAATTATATTTCATTATTATTCATCATAAAACTTAAAAATTGATAAAATTCACATTCACAGTGATAAATATTGATAAATATAGCGTATAAACACATTTTCATAAAAAATCAAAAGTGAACACCTTGTGGACAAAAAGCTGTCCACCTTAGGGCAAAGACACATTTTCTAAAACGTTAATGAAAAAAATTTTTAAAGCACAATATTAATTATATTGATTTAGAATATTATTGTACGATATATAAAGATAATTATAACGATTTTTACTAATTTAAAATAGTTTTTTTCGATGATTTTAACACCCTGAGAAAAAAATTTCTCGATCATTTAAAAACAGAAATTTTACAACGTTCACGTTACAAAGAGACTCATACGACTATTTACCTCAAAACTTTACTAAAATCTTTGTCTTCTCAAATAATAACATTAACAGAAAACTTTTGAAGATACTAACTAATATACAAACATTTTCTTAGGGTGACCACCTTAGGGCCCTGACCACCTTGTATTGTCAGTCAAGAGTTCCAAATGCCGATAAAATAAAAGTTAAAAATTTTGAATTTTAAAAAATGCTACATTATAGAAAATAAAGAGGCGCATTTTCTTTTCCTTTAAAATTTTTTTATAGAACAATAAGTTTAAATAATAAGTGCAAAAAACTAAAAACAATTAATTTTCATATTTCATTCAATTTTAAAACATAAATCATCGTAGTTAAGACAAATATTGATAAAATTAATCGGTATTTAATATACAAACTCGTTAGGGTCTATAGAAGACGATAACATATCGAAAAACTTAAAAATTGATAATGGTTTAAGGGGGTCCCACTTACCGACAATGCAGATCTAATTGGTTAAAAATCTGCAAAGACCGTTTCTTGGAAAATATAAGATATTATGACATTATAAATTTAGGTAATTCATTTTGTTCCTTGTAATTATTCAGAAAAATATATTTTTAGAAAGTTAAATATGAACAGTTTCAAACATCCCAAACGGCAACGACCTTTTCTTGAAAACAGCAAAACAAAATAATTTTTCCATGTGAGTAAATTAATTTTAATAAAAAATACACATAATGAACTTCATTATATATAAAATCAACAATAAAAAACTTTAATATATGTAAACTGTTTTGTATAACAATTTGCTACAAGAAGAACACATTTGACAGTTGCTTAGTGGTACATAGAACCAAAAGATGGCGCCAAAGTGTTAAAAATTGAAAAATTTCAATTATTTTTAACTTTAAATTGTAAAATAAAAAAAATTGAATAACAGATTTCTCTTTAAAATAAAACAATTAATTTATCTACTTCTGCTACAATAACTCAGAAACAATGCTAACATTGCTTAAACACCCTTTATTTTTTATTAAATCAAAAAAACTACCCCTAAAATGTAAAAATTAAAAATTATAATATAAAAACCCACATTGGTTTTTAAAGCAACAAAATAAATTTATGTACTTCTCTTTCAACATTTTAAAGCAATATCAAAATTATTTTATCATGCACTGTGTTTTTATATTGAAAAAACTACCCCCAATATGTAAAAATTCAAAATGTATACAAAAAATGAAAAACTACATTGGTTTTCAAAACAACAATCAATTTTAACATTGCTTTTGAGTTGTCGAAAGAGCAGCAGGGCCACTGCTCTTAGCCATTATGAATGCCTTGCTCAATAATTTTTCTAAGTCCAAACAAAAAATTTTTTTTACAACAAAAAATTATTGTTTACTATCGTTTTAAACAATGAAAAACACGTTTTTAACAAATATTTAATGTTACTTTTTTTGAAAATATTAATTTTATCTAAGGGCAAATCTTTGAGGGCCCACGCTAGGGGCCCTCATCATTAACTAGAAAAAATTTCAAAGTCCAAAAAAAAATTTTTTTTTACATCTACAAATTAATGTTTATAATGATTTTAAACAATGAAAAACACGTTTTTAACAAATATTTAATGTTACATTTCTTGAAAATATTAAACTTACCTAACCCTCCATTCGTCGCATGGTGAGAAGTCTCCTCACCCAGTTTCTTTTTTTATTTATAACTTTTAAAATACAAAAAATAATAATTTCATATTCTCAGTACCTCTCACAAAACTCTTCTTCTTTATTTTAAAACAATTTCTGTGTTTTTATTTATTTTAGTGTTTTTGTAATTGAGTTTTTAAGCAGTAAATGTCAAGAATTTTCGCCGCAAAGTGAGAAAATTTCTCACCGTGCGACTGACCGCGTATACTCGATTTCATTTGTCATTAATTTTTTATTTAAAAAATAAATTTAAATTAATTAATTAATTAATTTTAAATTTTTTCATTTTCCGTTAATTATTTAAATTAACGGAAAATGAAAGTTTATTTTACTTGCAATAGGTTGTTGGAAATTATAATGAACATTCCAAAAAAAATTTGGCATTTTATAACAATTTTTGATTAATTTACGATAGGTGAGAAGTTTCCTCACCTGCGAAGGATCACGTTATAAAAAAAATTTTGAAAACCCTCAAAAACACGTTTTTTGGGGTCTTTACCTTCATTTTTCTCAAAATCCTGACGTGATGGCCAATTTTGTGACCCGGGATCGTGTTCAGCGTCTTTAATGAACACTATGAAATCTCATAAAAAAAGTAAGTCTTTTTTGTGCCAGACACGGGTATTTTTTTGTCCTAATTTCCGAAAATGTTTGGTTTTTTGTGTGTTAAAAGAAAAGTTAAATTTTGTAGGACGGTGTATTATATCGAGGAAGCTAAATGTTCGTAGAATGAACAACTTGTTTATAGAGTAACTAATTGTTTCTTGAAATTTATTTATTTTTATTTATTTTACTTGTCAGGTACACGATAGATAAATGCTTACAAGGTAGATACGCAATTACATAATATAAAATTAAAAAAATAATAATAATAAGACTTGGTCAAAGAGATGTTCGCAGGCCGGGCCGGGTAATTGGAAAGAGTATGTAACATATCTTTATCTATTTTACAAAAAGCACAAACGGTGTCAGGATGAAAAACGAATTTCTTAATATTAAGAAGTATTCTCAAAACAATATAGAAAGACCGCAAGGATCGAAAAATTGACATTTTAATTATAATAACCAATTAAATTTAATACTCGGATTAGCCTTTGCAACTTTTAATAATTTTACAAAACATACCCTGGGCTACTGAGAACTGTCCATTAAAAAAATTTTATTTACCAAGAAATGTTGATTTTAAAAATTGTTGGCAAGTTGTAAGCTCTCTGTCCCCAATCTAACTGCATAATTAGGTGTACAAGTAGGGAAATTCAAAATATCCTTGAAAAATTAGAGTTGAATTCTCTCTATACATTCCAAAAAATTGACTCCACATATTTGACACCCATAGAATAAAATGCCTAAAGACAAGGTAACAAACATCAACCGAGTAAATTATTCTCAATATCGACCCTACCGCAGTGTTAACGTTACTGATGAACTTACTTACTGCAGGCCTAAAAGAACAATAATTGTGAAAAGAGACCCCAAGAAACGTAACCCCAAAAAAAAATATTGACGTGATACGCAATTTTGGACACCGGGATCGTATTCAGTGCGCAAAATTACATGGGAAACCACTCCCATATCTAAAAAAAAAACTTGTAGACCTGTGCTATCATTTACATAAGTTGGTAGCTTAACCCTTTAACGCCGGGAAGGACACATATTTTACTCAACTTTTAGAGCCATCGTTCTAAACGATTTCGTAAGTTAAAAATTTGGTATGAATCCATCCCTATAGAGTTTTTATCGCTCTTTCAGAATCTGAAGTTTAAATTTTAAAAAAATTTAATTTGAGAAAGTTGTGAACATCTTTCCGACAAAAAACTGAAAATTTTTCTTTTTTTTTGGAAAAATGAATTTTTTTTAAGGTAGCAAGTAAGAATGCATGCGTAAAACCTACAAATATCGCGTCCGCAAATACCAACCTTCAATATGGCGAAATGTACATTTAAAAATTTCAAAATGGCGATAGAAGATATTTTTTTTAAATAAACATCAAAGTCTAGTGTACGAATTTAAAAAAAAATTTGGATAATCATGTCAGTTTGTATGTAGGGGTTTTTGAGGTTGCTGATTACGAATCTGATATCAAATTTCAAAAATTTAAAATGGCGGATCCAATATGGCGGAATATATTTTTTAAATTTGACAAAATATGTTTGAAACCTCCTACTCAGGGGTTTTCGGGGTCGCTGATTACGAATCTGATATTAGTTTTTCGAAATTTAAAATGGCGGATCCAATATGGCGATCGTAAATTTAAAAAAACGTTGGATTTTATTGAAACCTCCTACTTAGGGGTTTTCGGGGTCGCTGATTACGAATCTGATATTAGTTTTTCGAAATTAAAAATGGTGGATCCAATATGCCGATCGTAAATTTAAGAAATCGTTGGATTTTGTTGAAACTTGCTACTTGGGGGTTTTCGCAATCGCTGATTACGAATCTGGCATCAAATTTCGAAAATACAAATTGGCGGATCCAATATGGCGATCGAAAATTTAAAAATTGTTGCAATTTGGTGAAATTTGTAACTCGGGGTTTTTTATACGTCTAGCACGAATCTGTTGTTAGATTTCAAAACTCAAAAATATTGATTCCAATATTACGGATGATTTCTTTGTAGATGGACAAACTTTATCTGAAACTTATTACGAAAAAAACACTTGGTATATTATTTTCTGCAAGAAGATAATCAAAGGTATCACGTTCTTTAGCCATTAAAATGTTTTAATGTTGCCCAACTCTAACCACGAGGAGGTAAACGTGAAATGTAGAGTCATCATTTTTTTTTTAGTTTTTGGATATTTTTGGTTTTTTTTTGGATTTTAAAAAATTTATATTATAAAAAACAACTACAACGATAAAAATAAACGTGAGTAATGCTTATTCAGAGTGAACTTTTTGGAAACAAACCTTGCAGTAATATTTGTTGCATTTGTCACAAAATAATTGTGTTCTCACTGGAAATTTCTGGGAATCACAGCTTCGTTTATTGTCTACTTTTTTCAATAAATGCGAGTTTAAACGTGATGGAGATTGACGTAAATAATCTTCTGAGATTTTCATCGCAAATTCTTTTCCACTCGATTTTTTTTCTTCCTTCAGAACAGCGTTAGAAATGATGACTGCATTCGCGATAGACGATTGAATGAGTTCCATTAAAATCGGCCAGGTCCACTTCTTACTTCTAATCGATGGTAAGACATTGCTGCGATATTGATCATGCACATCAACACCTCCCATGAATTTATTGTACATGGAAAATGCTGCTGGTATGGCAATGTCGGTTTTGGTTTTTTCCTGTTTCGAATAGCGCTTCACTAGTTTCAGTGGTTTTTCTCCTGCAGCTGTTGACAGTATAGATACTATTTTCGAATCCATAAGTGTAATGTAATTGAGTCCGCTATTTTCATCATGCTTGATGCTGAAAGTTCCCCTAGGAGATTTTGCATTGACTGTGTTACTTTCTTTTACTCTATTTTGCCTAACTGTGCCAGTTGCGATCAAACCAATATTCTTGAGATGAACCATCAAATCCGGATTGCAAAAGAAGTTGTCAAAGTAGATATGATAATTATGCAACTTCTTAGCAGTAGTTGACAGGAGTAGACTTTGTAGCATTTTCAGTACCACGCGACTTCCTAAAGCACATTTACTCAACATGTTATCATTTCTGGCATCTTTTCCGCAATAAATATCACACTCGAATAGAAATCCATCAGCACCACACAAACCCCACATTTTGATTCCAAATCTGATCGGCTTGTTCCTAATAAATTGTTTAATCTTCAAACGTCCATAGAATTTAATCATCATCTCATCAATCGATAACGCTGTTTGAAAAAAGCCGAAGGATTTAATATTTTTTCGAAACATTTCCAAAATTACTCGAACTCGCCACGCTGCATCATTTGGATCTTCATCCGTAGTTTTGGAGCACTTTAGATTTGTTTTTATTTCTAAAAATCGATCGCGGGGCATTGTTGATCTAACAATAGGACATTCAAGTAAGGGGCTGTTTGACCAGTAATCTCTTTCTGATGTTCTTTTGTTGAAATTTGTCAGAATAATTATTCCTACAAATGCATTTAACTCACGAATTGTCATCTGCAAACCATTTTGAGAAGATGCTTCGATAATATAATTCTTCATGTCACTGGAAAAAAACATTTCAAAAAGTTCTGTTGGCGAACTGTCCCTGATCCTTTTTGTTTGAATATCTGTTAGGAGGTACTGGTTTTCAAAAATTCGAGAGCAATTTTTTTCCCCGGAAACCCAATTATATTTGTGATCTGGTTCTAATTTAGCCTGAGCATCGGAATAGTTTTGAACAACTGTTCTATAAGATAATGTGACTTGCTCACTTGCAGATAATTCACTATCATCATTGTCGTCACTGACTACTTCTGATTCTGCATCTGAATTCACCAAATTCGGCAGAATTACTAAATCAATTCGAGAATCACTCTCAAAAAGTTCACTCGATTCAGCTTGTACAATCCTTGACGTTTTTGTTCTAGTTGAGCGTTTTCTTTTAGGTGCCATTGTCAAATATTTCCAATTATTGAGAAAAAACTCAAAAAATAATAAAATAACAATTTATTGAATTTACACAACAAGAAATAACACGACTTTCTTAGCAACGAAATGTGAATCCGATTTATCTATTAAAACAAAAGACAACTAGTTTCCATAACAACAAATAATAAAAAAAGCAGTCTAGTTTCATTTGCTTTTTGTCAAGAAACTAGTTATCTTTTGTTTTACTGAATCCTTTATAACAAGAACAATTATCACTTAGAAAACAAGTAGAAAAAATTGTCATTTTATTGTCTTTGAGATTTTTTTTTAAAATGCATATATTTGACAATATCATCGAAAAATGTGTTTGACTACAACAAAATCATCAAGAATTGTACAAACAGAATCCTGTCAACTCTTTGAAAAATACACTCACATTGATTTATTACTTTACACAAATTTATAATTTTTAAAATGTCCTTCTCCAGTGACATGAAGAACTCTTCATATATTGATTCATCGTCCCAAAACTTTCAACAAATCAGAAATAAATTATTGGTTAAATAGTTATTTGTTTAAATATTTTAATGTTAGACGAACTATTAATCGTGGCCGATTTTTACAAGTAATACACAAATAAAAATTCAAGTGATATAGCGCGTCGAACTCGAGTCGTTAAAAAAACATCAACATTTTTTGTGGATTAAGAAAGTGAGACTTTTTGATATGATCTTGACACAAAAATAATATATAATATTTAGAAACTTTTACTTTGAAGACAATCCTATCAAATATAGATTTTATCAAAAACCAAGTTTTGTTTGTCATATTAATTCCACCATTTTAAATTTAGAATGTTTCACATCAGATTCTAAGTCAGCGACCCCAAAAACTCCCGAGTAAGGAGTTTTAAGTATACTCAGTCAAATTTTAAAAAAACCATCCTCCATGTTGGATCCGCCAATTTGTATTTTCGAAATTTGATGCCAGATTCGTAATCAGCGATTGCGAAAACCCCCAAGTAGCAAGTTTCAACAAAATCCAACGATTTCTTAAATTTACGATCGCCATATTGGATCCACCATTTTTAATTTCGAAAAACTAATATCAGATTCGTAATCAGCGACCCCGAAAACCCCTGAGTAGGAGGTTTCAATAAAATCCAACGTTTTTTTAAATTTACGATCGCCATATTGGATCCGCCATTTTAAATTTCGAAAAACTAATATCAGATTCGTAATCAGCGACCCCGAAAACCCCTGAGTAGGAGGTTTCAAACATATTTTGTCAAATTTAAAAAATATATTCCGCCATATTGGATCCGCCATTTTGAATTTTTGAAATTTGATATCAGATTCGTAATCAGCAACCTCAAAAACCCCTACATACAAACTGACATGATTATCCAAATTTTTTTTTAAATTCGTACACTAGACTTTGATGTTTATTTAAAAAAAATATCTTCTATCGCCATTTTGAAGCCGCCATTTTGAAATTTTTAAATGTACATTTCGCCATATTGAAGGTTGGTATTTGCGGACGCGATATTTGTAGGTTTTACGCATGCATTCTTACTTGCTACCTTAAAAAAAAATTCATTTTTCCAAAAAAAAAAGAAAAATTTTCAGTTTTTTGTCGGAAAGATGTTCACAACTTTCTCAAATTAAATTTTTTTAAAATTTAAACTTCAGATTCTGAAAGAGCGATAAAAACTCTATAGGGATGGATTCATACCAAATTTTTAACTTACGAAATCGTTTAGAACGATGGCTCTAAAAGTTGAGTAAAATATGTGTCCTTCCCGGCGTTAAAGGGTTAAGAAAATCTTGACATGATTTTGAATTCGCGACTGAGTAAAGATGCATTCTAGCGAGATCAAGCGAGAAAACGTCAAGCACAAGAATTTATCTTGATTTTAAATTTAAATCTTGATCTTCTATTGTTTTTTAATAAAATTCTTGATATTTGATAAAATTGTTTTTTGGTTAAATGTTCTGAAAAGGTAGAATTTGACAACAGTGGCGATGAATAAAAAAGCATGGAAATAATTTATTAGATAATAATATTAATATTTTGATTTTTATTTGTTTAAAATAGATTATCATGTAAACATACCTAAAATATTGGATAATAATTGACTTTAAAACTTACATATGGAATGTCAAAAACCACCTTTTTAATTATTTTTTAAAAAAGTTTGTGAATATTTTAAAATTTATTACTACTTAATATTGACAACTTTTAATGCACTTTAATTTTGTGCGTTGACTTTTTAATTTTCTAATGTAAAAATATGTGGAAAATGTTTCCTTTAATATTGAGCCCTGTTTGAATTTTGGGTCATTTTTATTACTTTTTTAAATCTTTTTTCTATTCTATCAAATTGTTGCTATGGAAAACAAGCTGTTTTTTAGTTTTATTCTGGTTTAAAAAATCTGCTTCCAAGAATGTATTTGTTGGTTAAAATGTAAGTATATTAAGACTTTAATTGCATTTTAACCAACAAATACATTTTTGAAAGCACATTTTATAAACCAGAATAAAGCTAAAAAAACAACTCGTTCTCTATATCAAAAATTTGATGGGACGTTAAAGAATGTCGAACTTAAATATTAAGACCAATATTAGATTATTTCGTTTTGTATATGATGAGATATAAGGTATTCAAATCATGGAAAATCCTGAAAGACTCAATATTACAGGTAGAATTTATTACACCTCTATTATAAAATAAAAGTCAGCATTTATAAGATTTTCTAAAAATAGTCCGCAACTGCTTAAAGTAGTTTAAAAAAATTTTCTTAAATGGGCATTTCGTGTTCAAGGATTTTTACGACTTTAATTTATATTAAATTTCTTACATATTTTAACCCACAAATCTGATCAAGAATTACTAAGAATTATCTATATATAAACAATTAAATATTCAAGAATCTTAGGTATACAAGATTCACGCATATAAAGGGTATACACGCATAGAAAGGGTTTGCTGTGGCAGCGAACATTTTGCTGCCACAGCAAACCTTTTTCGTTGAAATAGGGACAGCGAAAAAGTTCGCTGTGAGATCAAACAAGTTCGCTATGACAGCAAACTCGCATAAATTTTTACTACTGTTTGCTGTGACAGCTAACATATTCGCTGCCACTGCAAACTTCTTAGCTGTCGTAGCTAATTTTCAGAGATTTCATAGCAAACATCTGTTTACTGCTAAAGCTAATTTCTTTTTTCCGTGCGTCAAGCAATTTGAAGCGAATTCAAGATAATATTGTCTTGATGTTCATTACTACGCCAGAGTATTCAACAGTTATAACTGTTGAATTTGAGAAAATTTTTAGGAAAGGGAAAAAATAGGGAGTGTCAGGAAATTAAGGCAGTTAATTAATTTTCAACATTCTATTGAAATTGGAGGAGGCAGACAAGTGGTGGTGGCAAATGGTTGAGCGATGATTATCTTGAATATCGGAGCCTTGGTGCAATTAACATTTACAAGGATCTATTTTTATGATTTTACTGTCCTTTTTTATGATGGGCAACCTTTCGAACGTGTTATTACAGACTATTGCAGAGATTAAGGATTTTAAAATTATAAAGTTTATATGGTGGTAATCCACTTACTTTAGAAATAAAAAATGTCAAAATACATATTTTTTGGAAATCCCAATATTTTTGTTTTTTAAAAAAATTTTACTAAGTTTTTACAACGTAACAGAATCTATCTAATCCTGGGTCTTTTCATTTTTATATTTATGCAAACATGAAACAATCTTTTCACATGAAATACACTGATCAAGCTCGGGAACCGAAAAATTCAAAATACAAGTATCTAAAAACGAAGTTTTATATATTTGAGGGTAACATTTTTTGTAGAAAATCATCCCACAAACATAAATCAACACTTGATTCCCTGTATACTCTAGGACGATACGCGTTAATGACTTTCCAAAAATGAGAAGCGGATTTCAAATAATTTATTGCTTCATAATGTGCCAATCCAAATTTATTTTTTAGAAATAATAATTTTTTAATAGATTTTTTTTTCTTTATAGTATTGATTTTTAAAGAATTTTAAAAAATTATCCAATTTGGAAACATAAACGTAAAATTAGCAAGGACCTTGCCTAAGCAGCTACCATTTAAAACAATTAAATCATTTAATTAAAAGTTATTTACAAGTAATTTGAGTCCACTATTTATACACATATAAGAAGAAATTCTTTAATTAAAAAAAAATTAGTACATTGAAAAATTAAATTGATTTTAACAAATATTTGATTATAGTAAGAATTGAAATTATAGTAGCTAAGTACAGACTTGCATTATACACAATAAGAAGGCCGCCCTTCGCCCTCTCGTATTATTAAGACATTGTCGCGCGTGCTTTGATATATTAGAAAGTAGTGTTGTCAAGAAATGGTTTGACAGATTCTAATTCATTTTACGTTTCACAGAACCACAGAATATCACGAAAATCGACGTTATCAATGATATCGTCAAAGTTTTTGATTCCGTAAACATTTTCTTGGAATTCAAACAATTAATTAAATTCTTATTTAAACAGTTAAACTACCCAGAAAACAAACGTGCGTCGCACGATGTCCGTCTCGCGAAAATGGCACTTGTGCGTGCAGACTGCGAGCAAATTACAATCACGCACGTGATTAGCACAAATGCGCACACTCAAGCTATTCATAATCATTTCGTGCGTTTCTGTGAAACGCACGAAATGATTGCTTTTTGTGCCACATATGCGGACGCATCGGTATGGTGCTTTGAGAGCATACGTGCTATTTTCTGCGCACATATGAGTGCAAAATTCCTGCAGTGTTGCAAGTATTTTGTTATCTGGGATGTAATGATTTCTGGTGGGAAATTCAATTGAGGCGTTCAGTCAAATAACTCGATCTTCGCTCAGCTGAAATTTGTGAAGCCAGTCAATGGCATGAAACATAGGGGGAAAAAAATTTCAAAATTTCGATATTTGAAAAACGCTATCTTAAAGAAAATCAAAAAACACAACTTTTTTCTTATTGTCATTTTTTTATAGAACGATTATTTTTTACAAAAAAAAAATAAAAAGTGAAAAATTTTTATTCTGAAATTTAATGAAATTTTAAAACATAAATCGCATTATCTACTACAAATATAAATGAATTTGATTGCAATTTGGTATGTATACTCATTAGGGTCTCCTCAAACTGAAAAAGTCTTAAAATTTTGAAAAATTATTCATTGTTTATATTTTCTTTTATTATAAATGATGACGTGTCAATATTGAAGCTTTGTAACTTTCAACGAGAAAAAGTATGCGGGGAAGTTTTGAGTTCAGCCAAGTTGCAGTGAGAAAGTTGTTCCTCAATATTTAAGGAAGTTTTTTGGAATATTTCAAATAAATTAGTTAACAAACAAAAAAGTTATGTTATTTTTAAAGAATGCGCGCGCTGCGCGTTGACTTCAACTTAACCTATAGAGACGTGAAATATGTCTATTTTCACAATTTTACCACTCACATATTATGCAGTTCATTTATTTCCATGCTTTATTATTTGAATAATAATATTATTTGTTTACAAAAATTAGCACATTAAAAAATTTGACAATTTTTTTTCTCCGCCATAACATTTTTTTAATAGAATATCCATTTCTAATTTTTATTTTTTTCGATTTTTAATTTAAAATGGCACTTGAATGACAAAAAAATTTCCTAAATTTACGTAAAATTACAAACTTTTTTAAAATTGTTCAAATCTAATTGAAATTTGTTTCTCGGGGGTGTTGGGGGTCGCTGATTATAAATCTGAAGTCAGATTCAAAAAATTCAAAATGGCGGATCAAATATGGTGGTCGAATTTTGTGAAACTCTTTGAATTCAGTTGAAACTCGTTACTCAGAGGTTTTTGGGGTCGCTGATCACGAATCTGAAGTTAGATTAAAAAAATTAAAAATTGCGGAATTAAAATGGCGGCTTAATTTTTCAAAATTACTCAGATTCGCTTGAATTTTGTAACCCGGGGGTTTTTAGGTCGCTGATTACAAATATGAAGTCAGATTCAAAAAATTCAAAATCTCGGATCCAAAATGGCAGCTTAAATTTCCAAAATTACTGAGATATGCATGAAATTTGTTACTCTAGGGTTTTTGGGGTCGCTGATTTTGAATATGAAGTCGCCTTTAGCCTTTAAATAATTAAAGTTGATATAGAGAATCATTCTTTGTAACTTTTTCAGTAATTTTTTTTTGTTATTTGGTTTTTTTATTTTTTTGCTTTTTCAATTTTAAAATTTAATTCTTTCAACTTTTTATTAAAAACTATTTGAGGTGCAACAGTATCGAGGTAAATGCTGTTTTTCTGTCATGTACTGAAGACTTTCCCGTTCTTACTTTGTTCAAATAATCTTTGCTTATGCAGATAGCCAAAAATTTTGTACTTTCTTTTTCCGAACAAGGAAATACTAAAAAACATGCAAGATATATTACTGTGACAAATGCTTCAAAAAAGGGCATTATACAAATAAATAATTTTTAATAAAAAGTTGAAAGAAGTAAATTATAAGATTGAAAAAAACAAAAAAAGAAAACTAAAAAACAAAAAAATTTAAAATTACTGAAAAAGTAAATAAAAATGTTTCTCCATATCGCCTACCTAGTCGTGGTAAGAATCGGGCAAGTTTAATTATTTAAAGGCTAAAGGCGACTTCATATTCAAAATCAGCGACCCCGAAAACCCCAGAGTAACAAATTCCATGCATATCTCAGTAATTTTAGAAATTTAAGCTGCCATTTTGGATCCGCGATTTTGAATTTTTTGAATCTGACTTCAGATTTATAATCAGCGATCCCCAAAACCCCTGAGTAACAAATTTCAATTAGATTTGAACAATTTTAAAAAGTTTGTAATTTTACGTAAAATTAGGAAAATTTTTTGTCCTTCAAGCGCCATTTTAAATTCAAAATCGAAAAAAATAAAAATTAGAAATGGATATTTTTCAAGTTTAACTATCGGGAACACGTTTCTTATACTTTTTGTTCTATTAAAAAAATGTTATGGCGGAGAAAAAAATTCTTTTAAAAAAGATTGCATTCAAAAACTTGACATTTTTAAGTATTTTTGGAAAAAGAAGGGTTTAATATCATTTTTTGCAAATTTTAACCACGCCATTCGAAAGAGCGACCCTAAAATAGTAGGATATAAACTTTTAAACAATTTTATGGCTTCTTTCTACTAATTGTAGGCGTTTGAAGTTGATGTTGAAAAACAGCACACCTCGTCGTTAAAGGGTTAATGAAAGATCTAAAGAAAAAGCAAAAATATACGTTTTTAACTTTCTCAAAATGAGTGGCCCGAAACCGACCCCCATTTTTTTGGGGAAATCTCAAGAAAAATTATGATATCCAATTCTGATAGTAATTAAAATAAAATTCATCTGTCTGTAATGAATAGTTAAATTATTTGACTCTATTTTAATACATTTTGGACCTTTTTCTGAACAAAAAGGTAAATACCCAGATAACAAAATGCTTGCAACACTGCAGGAATTTTGCACTCATATGTGCGCAGAAAATAGCACGTATGCTCTCAAAGCACCATACCGATGCGTCCGCATATGTGGCACAAAAAGCAATCATTTCGTGCGTTTCTGTGAAACGCTAAGCATATGAATAGCTTGAGTGTGCGCATTTGTGCTAATCACGTGCGTGATTGTAATTTGCTCGCAGTCTGCACGCACAAGTGCCATTTACGTGAGACGGACATCGTGCGACGCACGTTTGTTTTCTGCCCAGGTGCGAATTTAGGTTGGCCGCCAGAGTTTGAAGGTTGGCCCACGGTTGGCCTAACTTTGGCAAGCGAAGTTTTGGTTGCCAGAGTTTGCCCAACTTTGGCAAGTACTAGTGCCCACAGTTGGCCCGACTTTGCAAGCCAACCATTACATGCAGAGTATAACCAACCGTCGGGCCAACTTTGGTGACAAAGGTCGACACAAGTATGGGGAACGTATCTCATATGACTTACAAATTTAGGTTGGCCAAACTCTGGGCCACGGTTGGCCCGACGGTTGGCAAAACCTTGTAAAAAACAGTTTAAATGACTTAAACTTTCTCGGTTGGCCAAACTCTGGGCCACGGTTGGTCCGACGGTTGGCAAAACTCTGTAAAACGCAGTTTAAATAACTCAAACTTTATGGTTGGCCAAACTCTGGGCCACGGTTGGCCCGACGGTTGGCAAAACTCTGTAAAACGCAGTTTAAATAACTCAAACTTTATGGTTGGCCTAACTCTGGGCCACGGTTGGCCCGACGGTTGGCAAAACCTTGTGAAAAACAGTTTAAATGACTTAAACTTTCTCGGTTGGCCTAACTCTGGGCCACGGTTGGCCCGACGGTTGGCAAAACTCTGTAAAACGCAGTTTAAATAACTCAAACTTTATGGTTGGCCAAACTCTGGGCCACGGTTGGCCCGACGGTTGGCAAAACTCTGTAAAACGCAGTTTAAATAACTCAAACTTTATGGTTGGCCAAACTCTGGGCCACGGTTGGCCCGACGGTTGGCAAAACTCTGTAAAACGCAGTTTAAATAACTCAAACTTTATGGTTGGCCAAACCTTGGGCCACGGTTGGCCCGACGGTTGGCAAAACTTTGTGAAAAACAGTTTAAATGACTTAAACTTTCTCGGTTGGCCTAACTCTGGGCCACGGTTGGCCCGACTGTTGCAGCTTTAATATACATTTAACGGTATGGACTCCCATGTGAGCGTAGCGTAGTGGTCAGTGTATAAGTCTTCAGCGTGTTAGGTTAGGGGTTCGATCCCAGCAAGCGGTAGATATTTTCGAAAATGTATGTATGAGATTGTGTTTAATAATAATAGGTAAAGGTTATATCTGATGTTCTTGCTAATAATAACGTGTTAATTGTTTAAATAATTTAGTTTTTTAATAATTTTTTACCTTTGGCTGTTAAAGTTGGCCAAACTTACGCATTTAAAGTCGTGCCAACTTTGGCGTCAGTTTTTGGACCAACCATTGAAATGTATAGCTGGCACAACATATGCATTTTAAGTTGGGCCAACTTCCTTATGACTTGTCGGGCCAACCATCGTCGCCATTAGACGGCCAACCGTTATCATCTGTATGGTTGGCCCAACCTCTGGCACGAGAAGTTGGACCGACCTTGTAAAAGTTGGCCCAACTATGGGCCAACCGAAAATTCGCACCTGGGTGGGTAAATGAATCATTAGTAACTTTACTCTGAAATTATTTATGTCCATAAGTTATGTTGACATATGTAAACTTGAATTAATATTATTACTTTACTTAAATAAATTTGAATGTCTTGTTTGAAATGATAATAAATATAAATTGTTAAACAGTGTCTAAATTTCCAATATAATAGCAGCAATGGTTTTGCCTGTTTTAATTTTCGCCCTGTTTTTAGTAAAATATATACGAAATTTGTTATTAATCTCTTTTCATTTCTGTACTTAATTGCTTCCAAAGATGTCGAAAAGCACAACGTTTCTTAATTCATATCGCCTTGACAAAAACATTTCACAACTGACAATGAATAAAATATTTAACCAAAAGAGAATTAAAGTTAAGGGGAGATTCCACAGAAATTAAGGTTTTTTTAAAAAATTTTTTTATAGGTAGTAAAATAAATATTTCTTAGTTAAACTTTTTTTACAATAAAATACTTGTGTTACAGTAATAAAAATCATTATTTATTTATTTATTTTTTTAATGGAGTCTTAGAAAATGGCTGCCGAAAGTGGTCCCCTCTAAAAGTTGTTTACATTTTTTCTCGGCAAAAATTAATCTAAACTAAAAAAGTCAAAAATTTTCTTAATCTATACCATTATGGCTATCGTGTAAACTAGAACAAAAAAAATTTATTGAAAAATAACCAAATGGCAGACTTTTTAATTTTTCGACCATAATTTTGCAACTTAAATTGTTAATAACTTTTATAAATATTAATGAATCTTAAATATCCTAGTTTACACGAAAACTACACATTCAAGGAGCATGCTGTCCAAATTGCAAGTTATTTCGTTGAAAATTGTAAAAATGAGAGTGTAAACAAGTTGAAAATTTGTAGTTTCGAGAAAAACGCGTTTAAAGTTTGAAGGACCAAATATACAAAAATTAAACTTAAAGTTATATACATAACCTTTGATACGTAAAAGTAGACATTTCTTATTACTTAAGAACTACTCTTTCAAGCGGTGCGAAAAGAAAAAATGTAAATTTAAAAATAAACAAATTGCAGTTAGGTAATTAATGAAAAAACATGAATTTTCGAGATGGAAAGGTGATGTTATTCCTACTCTTCTGCTGGCGAGTCTATTCTTATCGCTTCAGACTATTTTTCCCGTATTTTTAGATAATCATACTAACCAAAAATTAAAAAAAAATAATTTCGGTATTCAAAAAAAAAATCAGTGGAATCTCCCCTTAAGTAATATGTGCTGTGATTGATAGTAAAATACACAGGCCTGCTAATTTTGGCTTAGTTTTGTTACAAAAAAAGTGGAAAGTGATTACTTCAGCTTTTTTGACGTAGAATATGAATCTGACCTCCAAAATAGCCCATCACGTCAGGATTTCTTGTAATACTGCCTTAAATGTCCCAAAATGGCTAGTTTTGGTCATTTTTCGGAATTTTTTTCGTTAGTCAAAAATTTTTTTTTTAATTTTCAAAATTGCATCGTATAGTACTATGACTTAGCTATAAAACCCATATTTCAAAATGTCATTAGAATTTTTTTTAAAAAAGTTATGTAGATTTGAAAATCTTTTTTTATTTAGGCAAGTGAGGGGTTTTAAAACTAGGAAGGATGATATTAGTATAATTATAAAAAACGGAGTAGTAATAAAGGGGACGTCCATAAAATATGTGGGGTCGAAATAGGGAGAAAGGATCTTAAAATTTTTACAAAAATGGATATAAGAGTAGGGGGGATAATAAAAATTTTACGTCAACTTTTTAAATGTTAAAAAGTTACATATCTAATTCTATTTTTTTTGTTTTTAAAAATTAAGACTACTGATATATCTTACCCTTACTAGTTGGTTTAAGAAATAACGGTCAAGTTATAAAACTATTAGTGAATGCAATCAAAATGACATTTTGAATTTTTCTTATACCCACATTTGCCTAAATGAAAAATTTCACATCTATATATGGGGATCGGGTTAGGACCACCCTCACTATTTTCACAAAATGTTTTACCAATTACTTACATATATTAATGAAATCAATTTAATATCAATGTTATGCGTTGATGTTAAGGTCATACACAATCAAAATTAATTTCGTAAAAATTTTCCTGTAATCAAAAAACACTGTTAGCTCGAATTCCGTAAGGGTCAAAAATTAATTTAACCAATGCTAAAATTTAATATCCCAGTGTGCACGTACTGTAACTGTTCTAGACCAAAAAAAGAACAGGGTTCTAGAACAAATGTTACAATTTTATAATAGAACCGTTCTAGAACTTTGTTCTAGATTTGTTCTGGAACAGTTGTTCTGTATCTGTTCTATAACAGACATGTAACATTTGTTCTAAATTAGTTATAGAATTTTAAAGTAACATTATTCCTACAGTGTTTTAGAACACTGTTACAAAAACGTAATGTAACTGTTCTTTCACTATAAACTCGTGTTTATTTTCACTACACGGAAAGATGTTATTATTAAATTTTATAAAAGTATTTTACAAGTGTAGGACAAAATGCTACAAAGGAAAATTTTGCTTTCAACAAAACTTACACAGTAAATCTTAATTTAAGATCGGTATTAAATTCAGCACTGTCTGCTACAATGTTAAAGGATACAAAATTGTTGTATCTTAATTTAAGGCTGCTTTCCTGCTTTAAAATAGGACTTTCTTTTTACTGTAAAACTTTAACAAAACGTACCTTTTGATATTAGTAAAGTTATATTAAAATTTGTTAAAAGTTTTCAATATTTGATATAATTTTACTAAATATAGTATAATTTTTATCAAAGTTTAATACTTCTAATATAATAAGTAATATAATAACTTTCTTTCCGTGTAGAAAGCCGCGTTTTTGCATGAATTACAAGAAATCTATTGAATTTAGATACATAGAAAGACTCGTATCGATGATTCGTGAAAAATTAAATAATTTTTCACTGTCAGCTTGCATAAATTTTCAAAATTTTTAAAAACATTAATCACCAACAATAACATCAAATATTTAATTAATTTATTATCAATTATTAATAAATAGGTATATCATAAAAATACAATAATAAATTATTATTATTATTATTAACTAATTAATTAAAATTTGTTATTATTTGTAGCACAATTAGATATTATTCTTTGTAATAAAAAAATTTATATTTATAATTATGGGCCCGATTTTGGGCTCACGATCGTACAAAGCTTAAAGATATATTGTTAATTTAGTGCAAGATTCTTACAAAAAATTTGAAAAAATAGATGGATACATACATTATTAAAAATGAAATTTTATTTTGAAAATTTTAAAATCTTATCGTAATTATTAACAATGATAATAATAATTTAGTCATTAATTCAAATAAATAAGATAGTCTGTTTAAATTATTTAAGAAAATAAGAAATATATTTTTTAAAAACTTATTGCAAAAAAGATATTCTATTAATTATTCATATTTTTATTCATACTCATAAACATTTATTTGTTCTATGCAACTATTAAATTTCTACTTGGGTATTATTTATGATAAATCGTTTTTGTTATAGAATTGTTATATATTTGTTCTAAAACAATGTTCTAGTTTTGTTCTAGAATTGTTGCAGACTTTTGATACTATTTTGTGCCTCCAGGGGGACGACATTTTGACCTGCCTGTTCCTCACCAGTTACAGAACTTGTTCTTTTTGTTCTGGAATAGTTATAGAATTATTCTGTAACTTTGCACACTGGGATGGCTTGAATCTGCAAAATGAAATCAAACGTATTGATATAACTTGTGGCCCAGTTGTTGGTGTTGTGAAAATGATCGATTGATGGTACTGACAAATTTTTTAGTGCCGTACCATCATTAAGAAACATAAGGAGGTCAGTATGATACGAGGGGTCTGTACGGGACCACCCTCCCCTACTCAGAGGTTATTATGGTCGCTGATTACGAATGTAACTTTAGTTTTCCAAAATTTGAAATGCCGAATCCAATATAGTTGATTACTTTTGGAAAAATTGATTGGATTCACTTAAAGCTAATTACTCGAGAAATTTTGGGGTCGCTGATTACACTGGTCTATAAAATACGACTTTTTTTAGATATGTTAGTGGTTTCCCATGTAATTTTGAGCGCTGAATACGATCCCGGTGTCAAAAATTGCGTATCACGTCAGGATTTTGAGAAAAATGTGGGTAAACACTCAAAAAAACGTGTTTATGACAGTTTTTAGTACTTTTTTTCTCCTAAACCTGATGTGGGAATCACTTCTATATAGAAGTGCCAATAACGGCATGCCTGACTCACACCATTGGGTCATTAATTCACCAAAGGTTTTTTTTAAGCAGACGTCTTATTTTATTAATAATATTTATAATAAATAAAGATTAATTTTATAAATTAATCTTATTCTTACTTATGTCAAAATTTATGTATTTTTTACCTACAGCCTAATGTGCAAAGTTACAGAATAATTCTATAACTATTCCAGAACAAAAAGAACAAGTTCTGTAACTGGTGAGGAACAGGCAGGTCAAAATTTCGTTCCCCTGGAGGCACAAAATAGGAACAAAAGTCTGTAACAATTCTAGAACAAAACTAGAACATTGTTTTAGAACAAATATATAACATTTCTATAACAAAAACGATTTATCATAAATAATACCCAAGTAGAAATTTAATAGTTGCATAGAACAAATAAATGTTTATGAGTATGAATAAAAATATGAATAATTAATAGAATATCTTTTTTGCAATAAGTTTTTAAAAAATATATTTCTTATTTTCTTAAATAATTTAAACAGACTATCTTATTTATTTAAATTAATGACTAATTTATTATTATCATTGTTAATAATTATTTGAACTTATACTTTATGTAACAATATTCAGAATTATACATAGAACACTTAAAATTAAGAATGAAAAATTTTGCACGCACGGGGGATCGAAACCTAGACCTAGAGGAAACAAGTCGAATACGCGTACCGCATAGCCACGCAAGCTTGGAAGTGATTTTACTTCAACTTCCTTTTGAATTGTGGGACCGTTATGTGCAGCGCTAAAATTATAAATTGAAATGTAACATACTTATTAAAAAAATAACTATATATAGGGCACTCCAGGCCAAATCGGAAATTATTTTGCTTTTGCATCTCAAATTTTTTTAAACATTTTTTTTCTTTTAGTAATCTTTGAAATGAGCTTCCTTGAATTTTTTCTAATTTTTTCATAAAGTGGTTCAGGAGATACTGATTTATAAAAATGACGTTTTTTACGCAAATTTTTTTTATATGCTTATAAATCGGTCAAAAATTGATCAAATTGGACGTTTTTATAATGAAAAGTTTTGTTTTTACACGTTGTTTTTAGTAAAAATATTTTAAAAAATTTTTTGATTAATTTACGATAAGATTTAAACATTTTTAAAATAAAATTTTATTTTCAACAATGTATGTATCCATCTATTTTTCAAATTTTTTGTAAGAATCTTGCACTAAATTAACAATCTTTAAGCCTTGTACGATCGTGGGCCCACGATCGGACCCATAATTATAAATATAAATTTTTTTATTACAAAGAATAATATATAATTATGCTACAAATAATAACAAATTTTAATTAATTAGTTAATAATAATAATTTATTATTGTATTTTTATGATATACCTATTTATTAATAATTGATAATAAATTAATTAAATATTTGATGTTATTGTTGGTGATTAATGTTTTTAAAAATTTTGAAAATTTTTGCAAAGCTGACAGTGAAACTCTACACGGAAAAACTTTTTTCAAGAGTATTTCCTAAACTTATTCAAGAACTCAGGATATGGAAATAATACAAGAAATGCTACGAAACCATAAATTGAAACATTATTTTAAGCTGTTCAGGGATAACTGTAGTAAATTTCTGGACTACTTGTTGAGTTTTCTTGAAAAAGTCCTGAACTTGTTTAAGAATAGAAAAATGTAAAATTAGCGAAAAAAATTTGCCCGCGTGAGTAGTCGAACCTGAGACCTCGACACTCAAGGTCGCTTCGCCTTATGCCACTCGGCTGCAGGGACGCGTTACGATACTTTAGTTTTAGATCGTTTTAAAGCGTTTAAAGCCAAGTGGCGCTGTATACCTATTGGTTACGCTACGCCTTCTTTCTTAAATAGTTCTAGACTTTTTCAGCGCGCAGTGACTGAAGAACTCAGTCGCAGTGTCAAGAACAATTATTTCCAAGCCATTAGAAAAACACCTGAAAATTCTTTAATGAATATTGAACTTTTCTAAAAGGAGTTCTAAATTTTTCCCATATCCTGAGTTCCTGAATAAATTTAGTAATGACTCTTGAAAAAAGTTTTTCCGTGTACACGGAAAGAATGTTATTAAATTAGTTATTATATTAGAAGTATTAAACTTTAATAAAAATTTTGCAATATTCAGGGCTGCCAGTGACTCACTTTTCTCACTTTTACTCACTTTTTTTCAGGTCACTCACTATTACTCACTTTTTTAAAAAAAACTCACTTTTCTCACTATTTTTTGTAAAATACCTTATTTCTCAATTTAAAAAGAATAAATTTTATTTAAGGGCAAATCCAAGTTGAAAAATGTAAACAAACAAAACAGTAAACAAACCAAACACTAAAATCGCAATTGTTTGGGAGCATTTATTACCATAAAAATTAACATTTTTACTCTTTCTATACAAAAATAGTTAATTAGGGTGTCAAAGTTTTCAATAAAACCACATTTTTTGACTATGAGTAGAGAAAGGTAGATTATGCGACTGCATAATTTTTTAAAATCGAGTAGAAACATTATAATATTATGTTAATTCATGTTTTAAACCTTTAACAACATGTTCCTAGAGCGCACAATATTTCACAATTTTTACTGATTGCATAATTTTACTCTTTCTGCATAATGATCGCATAATAGGCTCAAAAATTCCAAAATAGTGTTTTTTAACTAAGCAATGTAAAAAAATTTCAGTTTCTTTATATTTTAAATAAAATAATAAATAGGTAAGTTTTTAAACCACGTTATTAAATTTTAGTTTAAAAATTTAAGATTTATTATAAATTCTAAAAGAGATGTACTTACATCTCTTAAAATAAAATAAGAGTAACAAATGTTACTAAAAATTTAGATAATATTTTTATAAGTTACTTTTAGCTTTTATTGTTGGTTGTGATTATTATACGATTCAATCATAGAATATCAGAAAAATATGAAATATAAAATTTTCTGGAACGTTTTACGCTACATTTTCGCTTATAATAGAGTTGTCGAAAATGTAATTTAAATTATCAGGAATCAGGAAAGTTTGAAGCTAAATTTTTGGTAAAATTTGACTATAAACATTTATTGAAGTGCGAGAAAAATAAACATGACTGGGTGCTGTCCAGACAGGAATGGTTCCTGTCCAAAAAAAACAATTGAGTTTGGCAGCTGTCAGTGCTGTTTGGACATGAACGATTAATGTCCAGACATTACTGATTCCTTTATAGACAAGAATAGTTCCTGTCCAGAAAGCAAAGAGTCTAATTACAAAGTGTCTAATTACAAAAATTTTTTTGACAGGAACCACTCCTGTCTAGACAGTACCCAGTCATGTTTATTTTTCTCAGTGTGGGACATTTAAGGGGACTTTCTGGTTTGGAATAGACAAAAAATACACTTTTTTAAACTTTTATTGTGAAAAAAGTATTACAGTTTTTCCCAAAATTCTTTTTGGACATTGTTACACATTACGTGGAAAGAATATTAAAAACTTTTTGAAGTAAATTTAGTTACGTATGGCAGATGTAGGTGGCGTCTTCCAAAAGGTACCTTTTTCGGGGAGTAACTTTCCGAATGACCAGTACCTCATAAATTAAAAATTCAAACTGGATTCTGTTCATAAGTATTTGTTCTAGGTAAAAAACCTAAAAAACGATTTTTAAATGTATTTTTTAATATTTTATAAACATTTTACTTAAAAAGTCGCAAAACCGCTACGTTTTAGGGTCAATTTACCTCCGCATAAAAAAGGGGGTTTGACTGTGAAATCGGTTTGGTAGATTTCGAGAAAAGTTACTCCCCGTTTAAAGTTTTCATGTAATGTGTACCTCTACTACAGTCCGTTAAGAAACGGACATAAAAATTGCTATAACTTTTTTCTTTCGCATATTTTTTCATAATTGTTTTGGGAAAGTAATTTTATGATACTAAGGAACATTTTAAAGCAAAAAAAGAAAAATCGATTTTTTTAAAATCCTAAACCAGAAAGTCCCCTTAAATCTTTGCACAATTTTCATTAAAGTTTGCAAGTAAATTTTTCAAAGTTTGCAAGTATGTAAATCTTTTATAAATTTTTAGGAAAGTTTTGGTGCTGTGTAGAAATACTCATAGTCAAATATGGTTTCATTGCAGACTTTGACACTCAATTTTGCGATTTTTGTTAAGAAAGTTTAAAAAAAAATAAAAATTAATGGTAAAAGTATTAAATATCTGTACCTATTATTTATTAAATTGAGAAGAAAATTGATATTACAGATTAATTATTAATTTAAATCTTCAAAAATATGCCAAAATTAACCTCACTTTTACTCACTATTTTATTTGTAAATTCACTATTTACTCACTTTTTTCAATCAAAAACTCACTTTTTTCACTACTTTTAACCTCTAAGTACACTGGCAGCCCTGAATATTTAGTAAAGTTATATTAAATATCGAAAACTTTTAACTACTACAGTAGTAGTAGTACTACCTTACGCAAGCAATGACTGGTCACGGCTGCTTCGGACAGTACCTTCATAGATTTAAGATCAGAGAAGAGGCAAAATTTGTGTATTGCGGCGCTGAAATTGACGACGCGGAACACACTCTCTTCTCCTCCGGGCAATGGAGTGAGCTGAGACGGGCTATGTTTGACGTGGTGAAAACTGAATTCATCGCTGATAACATGGTCTCGATTATGCTCCAAAGTGCGGACTCTTGGCGCCACATCGAGTTCTTCATTACTTCAGTAATGAAGACAAAAGATGTGGATGGAAGAAGAGGTTAACCTGGAGAAATCGCTGGGGGCGATTTGCTGGAGGGGGGGGGAGGAAATAGTTTTAGTTCCTCCTCCCGCGACTCCCCCTGGTGGTTAATGGAAATAAATGTTCAACGCCTAGAATAAGACGGGAGTGGTTTTTAGTGGGTCGACCAGAACAAGAGCGGTCATCCCCACATAAGCTGGGAATTCATTACTCAGGTATCTGAATTCGCAGATTTTCCACTTCCGACTACAAACAAAAAAAATATAACTTTACTAAATTTTATATAGGTATGTTTTGTTTAAGTTTCATAGTAAAAAGAAAATCTTATTTTAAAGCAAGAAAGCAACCTTAAATTAAGATACAACATTTTTGTATCCTTCACTGAAAAAAAATGTAATTGAACCAAGTAAATGCATTTACTTGACAGAATTTACTTGAATCAATCCTATATTTATTTGAAGAGAAACATTTAATTTCTTGTGCCAAGTAATTATGAGCATTGGGTATAGTTCTTGTATTAATAATTCAGTATTTGGTGTAAGTAAATATGTTATTATTACAATCAAATATTTTACTTATCCGAAGTACCAAAAAGGATTGAATCAAGAATATTATGTTCTTAAGCGAAATAGTAATGTATTGTCTAGAGAATTTGTGTTTCTTAAATCAAATCATTTCATTCATTTGCTTTGAAACTTTTTGTTTACTTAACACAATGACGGTGTTTTTGATCCAAGAAAATATTTTTCTTCAAATGGATGTGCAACTTAAATAGCAGTTTTTGAAAACTATCCATTGAGGCTTGGATGGTTTAGTGGCAACGGTACGGCTTTTGACGCGTGCAACCCGGGTTCGATTCTTCCGACCGTGGAAAATTTTCTTTCAAGGTATATTTGTTGTATTTGTGATAAGTATTAATTAAATGTAAATATTATGTAAAATGACAATTGTTTAATTATTTAAATAAAAAATATAAATGTTAATTAATTAAATAATAAAAATGTTTGACCTAAGTATTAGAAATCATGGGATGGGGGAAGGGGGGGGGAGGAATTCAAGTAAATAATTTACTTGAATTGAGAAAATATTTTTTTGATTGAAATCTATAATTTTCTTAAATCAAGAAAATATTTTCTCAATACAAGTAAACCATTTACTTGATTTGACACACAAATGATATTGAATTAATATATTCTGAATTACTTATAAGTTACTTAATTTCTTGATCGAATTCCATATTTTCTTGGATCAAGAACATATGCTCTCCAACCAAGTATACTATGTCAAGAAAATCATTATAGCAGGCAGTGTTGAATTTAAGACCGATCTTAAATTAAGATTTACTGTGTTACTTGTGTTGATAGCAAAATTTTCCTTTGTCGCATTTTGTCGTACACTTGTAAAATACTTTTATAAACTTTAATAATAACATCTTTCCGTGTAGTGAAAATAAACTCGAGTTTATAGTGAAAGAACAGTTATATTAAATTTTTGTAACAGTGTTCTAGAACACTGTAGAAACAATGTTACTTCAAAATTCTATAACTAATTTAGAACAAATGTTACATGTCTGTTATAGAACAGATACAGAACAACTGTTCCAGAACAAATTTAGAACAAAGCTCTAGAACTGTTCTATAATCAAATTGTAACACTTATTCTAGAACACTGTTCTTTTTTTGGTCTAGAACAGTTATAGTACGTGCACACTGGGAGGTCAAAAATTTATAAACACTTCTATCTGCCCTCAAAATTTAGGTCAGTTTTAAAAGTCAATTTAGGCCTTCATGTCAAAAATTGACGAATAATTTTTTTTCCCTCAAATGTAGGTTAATTTTAAGGGCAGTTCTGACATATATGCTAAAAATTGACAAATAAGACCCTCTGCCTTCAAATTTAGGTCAAGCAGGGTGGCTGGGAAAACCTAGAATTAGCCTCGAATATTCACCAGGAGAAAACCGGGATTTTAAATAAAAACCGGAAATTTTAACATTTACAAACAAAAAATTGCTGAATCTATGAAATAAAGACACCAAAAACATGTTTTTAAGAGTTTCTTCTCTTTAACCTTTAAACTTCCGACTTCTTAAAAGCAGAGCAATTTTTGTTATATTCTATTCACTGGAATCTGGGTCGGCGAGCTCGGGACCGTTGAGACTCTAGTTACATAGTTTGATGGCAAGGAAAGGTGGATGGCTAGCGGGGACTTTAAAATGTCGATCATTAGGCATTATACAATTAGGCCTTGCCTAATTGTATAATAAAAAAGTTCTCAGTTCCCGATGCTATTTATTTAATTTAATACTCATCATTATTTACTTTTTTTCTTATTAACATAAATGAATTTTATTCTTGTTTAATATTTTTTAATATTTTGCTATTAATATTAATTTTCTTTTATTTATTTTATTTATTTATTATTTATTTTAATTTTTTATTATTATTAATTTTCTTACAGGAATTATTTTTCAAAAGAAAGGTGCAAACAAATAATACTTCGTATGGTCCTGTTTGTATTGCTTCTCAGCCTCAACTAATCAGCTTGATCGCGGTAAGAAGCCATCCCCGATTAGTTTCACCTAGCCAGATTTCAGTGTATTTAGGTCTTTTCGGTCCAGTTGGCCTAAAACTTGTTACTCAGAGATTTTCAGGGTAATTTTTTACTTTTTTATTTTTTATAATTACAAATACAATTACGGTTATTAAAAACTTTAAATGGAATTTTTTACTCCGTCATGGCATTAAAAGTTTAACTCCATTTTAAAGAACAATTTTATTTTTTTTAGTTTTATTAATATAGGTCTTGTAATGTAGGATTTAAGACATAATTTAAGTCCATGTTTACATCTTTACACTGAAAAAAATTCCTAGGCGATTTGACTATGCTCCTAGTTACGAGAGTCATCCACTAAGAATTTTGGTTACTTTAACTAGGAATCCTGGTTATTACAGCACTAAATTTGTCAATATAATCAAGATTCCTAGTTAAAGTAACCTTAATGCTATAATGGATACTCATATCATTTAGGCATTTTTTTCAGTGTAGCACATCAGGTTAAAGACAAAAGAGTAAGAATTTCTGAAACGTGCCACCTAAAACTTAAATTTTTTCTCCAAAATGTTAACTTTTCGGTAGCATTTCATATAAAAAATCACTATGTAAAAGGATTTTACTAAAAATTGTTAACTCTTGTTATTAACGATTCAAAATTTTTGTTACCTTTTAAAAAAAATTAATTTTACAACAACTTACGATACGTCCAAATGATAAGTCAATATTAATACCAATTTTGATCTATTTTTACCTACAGTTTAAAAGTAAGGCCCATGATCTACTGATAGTAGGACTTATTAAAGTGGACTATTTTGGACTATAAATTAAAAGGCCTGTCACATTGAATTACACATTAATACCTTGCATTTGCACAAGTTCATTGAATTTGTCCACTAACATAAATTTAAAAATTCAATTTCCTCTTGTGCGATTCCATGAGAGATTTTAGTCTTTTGGGAGTAAGTAAACACTTTGCAATGAAATTCATTAATTTTAATCTACACATAAAAAGAAATGTTTTTACCAAATATTACGTCAAAATATTCAGTAGTTTTTGAGATGTCAAAATTTTGGAAAAATTTTGATATCGTTATATCTCCTTTCATTTTAACCAAATCACTTGATTCTTTTTGAAAAAAATTCAGCATAAAAAACGAAAAATTGTTTATATTATGTTCGTACAAAATTTTTATAAACAAAAAGTTATTAAATAATAATTGAATAACTTTTGAAATGCACCACGAAATTGAATGGAACAAACACTAAAATAATCTTACGAGTGATTTCTTTAAGATTCCGAAAGAAAAATAGTACACTTCGAATATGTTCATGTAATATATTAATATTTTTGTTCACTTTTAAAAGTAAGCATTAGAAGTTTCTGCTACTTGGCGTGCAAATTTAGTGATTTGGTTAAAATGGAAAAAAGATATAAAGATTACAAAATTTTTCAAACATTTTGACAACTCAAAAACTACTGAATATTTTGACGTAATATTTAGTGGAAACATTTCTTTTTATGTGTAGATTAAAATTCCTGAATTTCATTGCAATTGGTTTATTTACTCCGAAAAGACTAAAATCTCTCATGGAATCGCACTATTTTATCATTTATTGTAATTTATTACACAGGCACACAAAAAAATTTGTCTGTTTATTGAACCAGACATACATATCTTATCGTATTTTTGCTCGCTGAAAACAAATCTGAAGTCAGAATTGCTCAATCGCCCACTGTGTTTCTTAAATCGAGAAAACTACCCTTAACTTCAAATTTTAATGTAAAAAAATTGAATTACAGATTTCTCTTTAAAACAAAACAATAAAATTATCTACATCTGCTGCAACAAGTCAGAAACAATGTCAACATTGCTTAATCACCCTTTGTTTTTTTAAATCGAAAAAGCTACTCCTAAAATGTAAAAATTCAAACTTTATAATGATAAAGGCAAAAACCCACATTGTTTTGCAAAACAGAACAATAAATTTATGTATTTCTCTTTCAACATTTCAAAAGCAATGTTAAAATTACTTTATCACCCCTTGTGTTTTTAAATTGAAAAAACTACCCCTAATATGTAAAAATTCAAATTGTATAATAAAAAAAAATGAAAAACTACATTGCTTTTTAAGTAGAACAATAAATTTATGTACTTCTCTTCCAACAACTCAAAAGGTGGATTCCACGTCAATTCAACACACTTATTTTCATGACTTATTGGGATTTGGCTGTACTTTTGTAAATTTATTACTTTTATAGTGATAAACAACTCCACCAAATATTTTTTCAAAATTTTAAAAATTACCAAAAATATGGCATTTTCAAAATTTTTGTCTTTTTTAAAAGTGCTATAACTTCAGTTCTAATTAACCGATTTTGGATTTTAAAAAAAGGATTTCTTTGGTTTAAAGTATACTTTAAGATACAATTAATATAAGAAAGAAAAATTCAAAAAAATTTTTTTTTTGAAATTTTGAAAAATTAAAAATCCGTTTTTGAAAAAACATCGTCT
This sequence comes from Leptopilina drosophilae, assembly GCA_032873175.1. Classification (NCBI taxonomy): domain Eukaryota; kingdom Metazoa; phylum Arthropoda; class Insecta; order Hymenoptera; family Figitidae; genus Leptopilina; species Leptopilina drosophilae. Next base: position 31,832,606 of record CM065478.1, read on the forward strand.
TCGATTTTTTTCAAAATTTTGCTTAATGTTAGGGCAAATGTGCTTTAAATGTCCTGTAAGTTTCATCTTGGAATCTCAAAGGGATTCGGAGTAAAAAAATAAAACGTAACCATAAATTACGAACATATGGGGCAAAATTCCTTAACTGCCCAGGTAAAAAAATAAATTTTCTCTAAACTTTGCTAAAATGTTACTATTATTAGTGGAAATATAAATATTAATTTTTTTTCAATTTGATGAAATATTTTTAGAGTTATGAAGTTTCAAAATTTGGATTTTTTTGAAAATATCTTTTTTTCGATTTAATATATTGATAAGTAAAATTAATCAAATTGAAAGTATGAATAGTGATTTTTAAAGGGGTTTTCACGGGCTAGAAGCTGGTAATGAAAAAAAGTTTTTTTCTGTCAATTTAACCTTAAAATTCAAGGTCAAATTCTTAATTTCAATATATAGTAGATCCTAGTTAATAGGATCCCGTTTAATACGATTTCCCGCTTAAGACGCTTGTTTATGGTAGTCTCTGCAATTAAGCATTATACATTTTATATCCCACCTAATACGTTTTCCCGCATAAGACGCATTATTAGTACGGGTCCTACAAAATTGTATTAACCAAGTTCTACTGTATCTCAAAATCGGTGTTTTTTTCGTAACCTATCCCAATCGAAAGCTTACTTCTTTTCATATAAGCCTTGTAAAAATTAGAGCGGGACACTGGGACTTTTTGAAGAAATTAAATATAAATCATCATTTTCTATGTAAAATAATGATAAATTATTATTTCCCTCAAAAATTCTCATGGTCCCACTCTGAATTTTACATGGCCTATAGAAAAAAGGTCACCAGCTTCTAGCCCGTGAAAACCCCTTTAAAAATCACTATTCATACTTTCAATTTGATTAATTTTACTTATCAATATATTAAATCGAAAAAAAGATATTTTCAAAAAAATCCAAATTTTGAAACTTCATAACTCTTAAAATATTTCATCAAATTGAAAAAAAAATTAATATTTATATTTCCACTAATAATAGTAACATTTTAGCAAAGTTTAGAGAAAATTTATTTTTTTACCTGGGCAGTTAAGGAATTTTGCCCCATATGTTCGTAATTTATGGTTACGTTTTATTTTTTTACTCCGAATCCCTTTGAGATTCCAAGATGAAACTTACAGGACATTTAAAGCACATTTGCCCTAACATTAAGTAAAATTTTGAAAAAAATCGAAGACGATGTTTTTTCAAAAGCGGATTTTTAATTTTTCAAAATTTCAAAAAAAAAATTTTTTTTAATTTTTCTTTCTTATATTAATTGTATCTTAAAGTATACTTTAAACCAAAGAAATCCTTTTTTTAAAATCCAAAATCGGTTAATTAAAACTGAAGTTATAGCACTTTTAAAAAAGACAAAAATTTTGAAAATGCCATATTTTTGGTAATTTTTAAAATTTTGAAAAAATATTTGGTGGAGTTGTTTATCACTATAAAAGTAATAAATTTACAAAAGTGCAGCCAAATCCCAACAAGTCATGAAAATAAGTGTGTTGAACTGACGTGGAATCCACCTTTTGAGTTGTTGGAAGAGAAGTACATAAATTTATTGTTCTACTTAAAAAGCAATGTAGTTTTTCATTTTTTTTATTATACAATTTGAATTTTTACATATTAGGGGTAGTTTTTTCAATTTAAAAACACAGGGGGTGATAAAGTAATTTTATCATTGCTTTTGAAATGTTGAAAGAGAAATACATAAATTTATTGTTCTGTTTTGCAAAACAATGTTTTGAAGAGAAAACTGTAATTCAATTTTTTTACATTAAACTGGATAGAGCTCCTTAATATGGTCCAAAATGGCAGGATAGGGCTTCAAATAAGTCCAACCGGCGAAACCTTTTATGATCTCACCATCCTCGAGAGACCATTTGTCATCCATTTCTAAGGGTTTCTTATAAAAATTCAGTTCCTCCACTAGATTAGTATACTTGTCGGAAAAGGAGGAAATAAGGAGCCGGAGTTGCTTGACTAACTCGTTTCGTTCCCTAACTCCTTTTTGAGATCCTCAATTTCTCTCGCAGATATTTCCAGCATACGAGACTGTGGTCTATAATTTTCTTGTAGGGTCTCTAATACGTTACTGAATCCGGCCATGGTCAAGGGCGAAAGTTCGGATTGGTTGCCAATTGTCTTACGTCGAAGATCAAGCCTGAAATTACAATAATTAATCAGCATGAAGGTACGGCTTAGGGTCTTGGATGTGTGACTTGCATATTCTTTTAAGGGATAGGTCGGACAACTCGACTACAGTTGGGGAAAGAATTTTTGTTATTTTGTAGGGACCTACAAATCGGGGGTTCAACTTGGCTGCAACTTGTTTCGCTTTGGATGATAAGGTGCGGCAACGCATTAGTAAAAAGTCATTTATTGAATATTTTGCAGGTCTTCGTCTTAGGTTGTAATATTTCGCTTGTTTCTGGTGGGAGAATTCTAGGTTCTTATTGACATAATCTTTTAAAACTTGCAGTTTTTTCATACGGTTTTCCCATAGGTCAGTAGGGGTCGACTCAATTTCTGTGGGGTCATTTTGGTTTCTTTTAAGGGAATTTGTGGGTAAGGGATCTCTTTCGAGATTTAAGAATGCGGCGTAAGTTTTTAGGGACGAATGACGGGCAGTATTATAGGCGAATTGAAATTCTCCTAAGTGTGAATCCCAATCTCTGTGATCTTGATCAAGGTAAGAGATGATCATAGTCTTAAGGACTCGATTTACACGCTCTACGAGGTTTGCCTGTGGGTGGTAAGGAAGGGTTGTTGTATGGCAAATATTGTACTCGTAGGCAAGAGAACGGATCATGCCATTATCAAATTCGGTTCCGTTATCAGTTAGAAGGACTTTAGGGGCTCCCATCGATTAATAATTGAAGTGAGGAAAGATTTTTTGATTATTTTTCCTGTTGCTGAGCGTAATGGGATAATTTCTACCCATTTGGTAAAGGCACAAACAACTATCCAGGGTTCTTCAACGACTCGTTGGCCAAGGAGTCCGGCGGGAAGTTGCTGTTCGACCTTGCATCTCTGTCAGGTTTCACAATATTTAACATAGCGAGCTACATCTTGATATGATCCAGGCCAATAATGATCTTTTGCTACACGCATTTATGTCTTTTCGATACCAAGATGACCGGATTGTGGGTCATCATGAGATTCACAAATTATCAGGGATCTATCATTATCAGAGGGTACTAATTTTCATTCATTCAAGTCGGGGACGATAGCGGATATAATTGGATCTGGGTAGAATCGATAGAGTTTACCTTGGGACACTCGCCAATTAGGGAACTTTTTAGTGAATTTGGTCACTACTTTGATTTTCTGCAGGTACCAGGAAGTGGGATCAGGATTAATTAGGGAAAGGTTTTCATCAGGTGGATCAGATTCAGTGGGTAAGGAGTCGCAGAACATTCGGGATAGGGCATCGGGCACATGGTGCTTGGCGCCATTTCTATGTAAAATTTCGAAATCATACTCTAAAAGAGAAAGTGATCATCTTGCTAATCTACCAGTTGGGTTCTTTAATTTGTGCAACCAGAGAAGACTACTATGATCCGTGATTACTTGGAAATGATAACCTTCCAAATAGGCGCGGAATTTATCAATGGCCTAAATGACAGCAAGGCACTATTTCTCAGTAGTACTGTAATTTTGTTCGGCTAAGGTGAGGGAGCGACTAGCATAGGCTATTACGTGTTCTACTTCCTTTATAGTTTGGATCAAGACAGCTCCAAGGCCAGTATTACTTGCATCGGTCTGGAGTACAAAGGTAACTTCAAAGTCGGGGCAAGACAGGACGGGGGCTTTAGTGAGCAGAGATCTGATTTCTTCAAAAGCGGATTGCTGGTCTTTCTCTCATGTCCATTTTTGTTTCTTTCTAGTTAGGAGTTGAAGAGGGGTTGCCACAGTTGCGAAATTGAGGATGAATCTTCGATACCACGAAGCCATGCAGAGGAAACGTCTTAATTCTTTCTAGTTACGGGGTACTGGGTAATTAAGGATAGTGGCAATTTTCTCTGGGTCGACTTGGAGGCCTTTTTCGTTGACTACAAATCCGAGATACTGGACTTGGGGGGCACAAAAGTCACATTCTGTCTGATTTATTTTAAGGCCTGCTTTCTTAAGATTGTCTAAGCCTCTTTTCAACTAGATAATATGATCTTCAAAAGTTTCGGCTACTACGATAATATCGTCTAAATAAGCGAAGCAGTAGGGGTCCATATTAACACTGACGATACGATCAAGCAGCCTTTGAAAGGTGGCTGGGGCGTTAGTCAGCCCAAAGGGCTTGTAAATTGGACAAACCTCTACCAGGGACTACAAAAGCGGTATATTTCCTACTATCAGGGTGAAGGGGGATTTGGAGGAAGCCTTTTTCAAGATCTACTCTTGAAATATATCGGGCTTTTCTCAATTTAGCAAAATTGGCGTTCATCTGGGGAAGAAAATATGCATCTTTCACTATAACTTTATTGACCTTTCTTAGATCGAGACAAAAACGATAAGACGAGTCGGACTTCTTCGCCATGACTACGGGATTCCTCCAACCACTATTGGAGGGTTCAACTACTTCGTCTCTGATCATTTCATCCAGGTTAGAGTACATATGCTCCATTACCTTAGGGGAAACGAGGTAACAACGTTGTCTTATTTCGGGGTGACCATTTACCTCAATAATATGTTCTAACCAATCGGTCAGTCTGGGTTTATTTGATTTCTCTGGAAGTTCACGGGTGAGAAAATCTTTTAATTTATTGAGCTGTTCATTAGTCAGTTCCATCAGGCCATTACATTCTTCTGAACGGGGTTCACTAAGCTTTTCAAAGGGGTAATCTGTATCTGGGGAATTGTTAAAAGACCATTTTCTATTTCCAAAATCAATTTTGATATTGAAAAGTTTTAGAAAATCTAGCCCGAGAAGAATGGAAAAGGGGAGTGCATCTAGTATACGAGTAGATAGGGATTTTTGGTTGCCTTGTAATTCCAGGGGAAGGGTAATTTCAAGGGACACGTCAGTTGTTTCACCATTAGCAAATTGGACATTGCCAGATTTACTAATAACGGGTAATTTTAATTTTTGAGCGAATCGGAGGATTTCAGAGTTAGCGAAGGTTCAAGTGGCCCCACAATCAACAAGGGATTGAAAAAATTCGTCGTTTATTCTTAGGGTCAAAAACAAGAGAGGTTGTTTAGAAGCATAATTTAGGGCTGAACAATAAAGCTCTGCAAGATTAAAGGCGATAAGGGACGTTTCGTTTACGTTAATTGTCAGTGGGTTACTTATGGGAAGGTTCAAAGAGGGAAGACTGGGTTCGGTAGGGTTGGTTTCGCTGGGACCACTAGATAAGCCTAGGATGGTATAATTTTTATCTTTCTGGACTACTTCGAGGTCGGATTCCTTGATAAAGTATTTATCGTTCTCACAAAATATAAGAAAATCTGAATCTTTGGTACTATAAGTACTCTGGGATCCAGAGAGATTAGTTAACAGATCAGGACAACTTATTTCGAGTTTGCGAAACTTGAGTCACAGGGCTTATAGGGGAAGGTGTAGACTGTTCTGGAACCGGGAATGCCCTACTCGGAGATTCCAATATTAGTTTTCCGAGCACTTAGGACAATTCTTAACCGTGAATTCCTTACGGCCGCATTTATAGAAATAGATCATTTTTAGTTCGAGTGGTTGTCTTATTATTATTAGTTTTGGGGTTGGGTTTAGATTTCGGGCCTTTATCCGAGTGTCTATTCTTGGATGAAGGATTTGACTTCTTATTATCTCGTATCATATGGGCTTCATCTGAGGAGAATTCTTCAGAATCACTAATTTTGTAATCTAAGAGATTGATCATCTCTTTCTTTCTACTATGGGTACGATTCGGAGATTCTTTATAGGCTAAGTTGGGAAAAGGGATCTATCGGGACGAGGAGGGGGTCTAAAAGTTCGCACTACTCTGAACGCCTTTTCAGCGGCAACTGCGGCTTGTTCTAATTATGCAAACGTTCTAACAGAAGATCGTTGTATTGACAAATGAAGTCTAGGGATTAGATTGCGATGAGCATAACTGAGTTCATCACTTTCGGAAATTTGAGGGGAAAACCTATCGAACATGGACAACATATATGTCAGATAGTCTGCTACGGGCTCATGTTCTCCCTGGGTACGCCTATAAATTTCTTGATTCAGCTCGAACTGGAAATCGGGATCGCTGAATCTGATTCTGCAAGCCGTAGCAAAATCTGAATATGAATACCACCTATTTTTATTCGCGTCGAATAATCGAGCGGCAATTCCGGACAGAAAGAAAGGCAATAGTCGTAATAACTCATGATCATCTATCGGGATCATAGCGCGACCATTATCAATACGTGTCAGAAAGGTGTCAGGATCTTCACTGCTAGTGCCCGAGAAGCTAATATTCCATTTACGCATTATGGCATAAGTAGATGCCAAAGGAGTAAAGGTTGGATTACGACGCGGATAATCATTGTAATTTCCGTAATGTGGTTGATTTCTATCAAAATTATACGTTTCTCTTCGGTTACGATAACTGTACTGGGGATCACGAACATAATAATCTCGAAGTTCAACAGAATCAAGCTCTGCATCAGAAAATTGGTCATAGGGGGGTACCATTGATCTTGGGGTTCAGGGTAACGAACATTTAAAGGTCTGGGTCTAGGGTCTTGAGTCTCTCTATTTATTTTATTGGGGGGTAGTGACTGTGTATTCTGAATATCTTGAGAAGCATCAACAAACATTCTCGGACGGGGATCTTGGAAGCGTTGAATAGGGGAATTAGGTCTAATATCTCGACTATTTGGTGGGAATTGTCTACAATAATCTATTGGTGGTCTCGTAGATTCACGTTCCGTATCAAGTCTAAGATGTTGGGAAGAATTTTCCCCTCTATATTTTGCCTGATCTAGGGCATCGACATAAGAACTCTCTCCAGTAGGAGGTATTTGAGAGAAAGATTGTTTACCCGAATAATCGTGACGCGCAGTCTCTACGTCATCATCAAAGCGTAATCTTTAAGGATGTTGACGGAATCTTCTATCTTGATCAACACAGATAAAATAATTTCTACGAGAAGTAGGCGAGTCACGGCAGGTATTTTGAGGAGGGAGGTAATAGTCATTACAATATCCACTGTCTTGAATGTGTCTTGTTCTTTGAGGAGAACTATCGCGAAAGACTCTTCTATCATAGTCTGGATCACAATAGTATGTCGAAGAACTCGGGTCATTGAATCTATCAGGCCTGTAATTTATAGTTCTTAAAGGGTTCTCTAGGGGGCGATCGTGTTCAATATGATAGCTAGGTCCATCTCTGCGGGTTTGGCTATCTCTATTTATGAAAGTAGGAGGTTTGTTTCCATGGTAAGGCGGAAATTTTTCAGAGTTAGGATCCTGCTGGGTCAAAGGTCGCTGATTTAAGGGTTGTTTCAAACTAGTAGAGAGGTCTGGAACTGAGGAGGGTGGTACTGTCTTACTAATGGCTCCTGACGAAGTGTCAGTAGGGCCTAAGGGTTGTTGTGGAGGTTGAGGGACCACTGAACATAGTATCGTTGGGTCATCAGTAGTTTGGTTGCCATATACAGCTGTTGCTTGCTGTTGAGTATCGAGAGTGCGGTCTACTATTTCTTTAGCAGTGTCTAATTCACCACGCTTTTCTTTCTCGAATTTGCGTAGTCGTTCACGGAGGACTGTAACTGCGCTATCGATAGGAAGATGTCTGTTCAAGAGCTCGAGAACCAAGACTTCTCTTTTTAATTTATCAATCCACTCATCAGAATTGTTGGACTTATCGCTATTGTTGTCGGACATTCTGAGATTAATTCTAAAATTATTCCTAAAACAAGGGGAGTAGATAAACTGATTCTAAAAACTTGTTTACTAAGTGAGAGGGCTTACCTTGAAAATAATATTCAAATGAATATCAGGTTTTAATTTTCGTCGAATTTTAATTCAGGGAATAATTTGTCGAAATAATCTATTCTTGGAATGTGATGAGCGGTAAGAGTCACTATTCAAAGGAAGTGTTTATATTCGAAGGTAGATAAACACAACTAGTTTTTCAAAAGGGGAGATAATTGAAATTTTCGAAGCGATTACGAGGAATAAGAGTTCACAGGAATTTAATCACTCACGAAAACATTCGAAGTAAGGTGTTTTTATTTCACTCAAGGTTGCCAGAAAGATACGGGTTGTTTTGATTTTAGGGAATATAATTGCTGGCAAGAAGATTCCCGTAAGGGGAAAACACTATTTCAAAACACGGGAGAGATTAAATTTTTCACACACAAAGGATCTATTGAAATAATAAATTTTATTTCAAAGGGATTTTATTTATCACTTTAATTTGGCTTTGGCGGGCCCCACGTTGGGTGCCAAAATTGTAATGAGAGATTTTTTTTATTTTAATTTAATTTTTGTCAAAGACTTATTTTCTCCTTACAATTACGAGTTTATTTTATCGTGATTAAAAAAAGGGGAATTTAAACAAAACAAAATGCCAAATGGGCGTCAGACTATTTTTCACGGAATAGACAAACAAAAAAAAAAAGTTTAACTAAAAGAAAAGATAAAAGATTCACTATAAAATAGCAGAAAATAAATTGTGAGAATAACTACACCAAAAAAGAAACTATATTTAAACTCGTTAGATAGCTCCAGGAGTCGGTGAGTGGGGGGAATCATACGAATTGAGAGTGCGATATAAGATAAAATACAATTTACTCAAAAATATATAAATAAGGGAAATCACAATTTTCTAAGGGAGAATTGGTTGCCAAAATGTATAATTTCTTAAATAAAATTAGCAGAAAATATCAGGGAAACTACACAAGAAGTGGGGAAAATTTATATGGTTGCCAAAATTTACAATATCATTTGAAACTCGGAAAACAATGGTCTTACAATGGAAATACTTTTAAATTGGATGAACACTCGAGCAGTTGAACGGTAAGCACGGTGGGATTTTGTCGCCGTGAGAATAAAGTAAAAAAAACGATAGTTAATTTGTGGGGAAACGCCAACCACAACAAAAGAAAACGGGAGCAAAAATCACACCGGCAAGGCAAATTAAAAGGGGGAAATACCAGCCTTAATTCGGCCTGCTGGGCGAGTGAACTGGACTCGACCACGCGGGGAGACGCTAACCGCGTGCAATCGGGACACTAAAAACAACTTAAACTCGCGACCGAAATTATAAACCAAAACACGATAATTTACCGATCAACTGTCGAGGGAAGAAATAGAAATAATTAGGGAGAGTTGTACTCACGAAAATTTCAACAATTGGTCACCACTACACTTTCAATAGCACTTTACAAAAATGGTATTCGCCAAGAGCGTCTAATTTGTCGAAGCGTTGAAGATACAATGATGGATGGTTGGCGAATTCGTCACATTCAAGCGTCGGTCCCCACTTCCTCCTCTTTCTCACCACTCCTTCCAACCCCAACCCAAGTCACGTGATAAATGACAGGTGCGTAGCAAAACAGGGCACGGAAGTGTCATGACAAATTTCATTTTTCCTCTTGCAAAATGACATTTAGTGACGGAAAACTCAGCGTGAATGTCGAATTTTTTATTTCCGGTGGCGAGACTATAACAATAACAATTTGTTGTAACGATAGAATACGTCGAGTAATTTATTTTCGACCAGGAACGTAACCAGGGTGTCCTTCGCCGCAAGCTGGTAAATCAAGTAGAAATCGTCTTGAGAAGCACAAAAAAATTGTCAGATTGTTGACAATGGTAAGCAATGTCCAATCCAACGTCGCAATGAGGTAACTCCACAATAATTCCACAACAAAGTGGACATGCCAACACAGAAGAACAACTCTTTATAAAGCAAAGAAAAATTGACTTCAGTTCAAAAATCCATTACTTTTGTCTGAAATCTTTTTAGGTATTTGCATAATATGGAGCACTGCAAAAAATGGCGTCTAAAATAAGACGTTCAGATTAAATAAAGCTGAACATTAAGTTTAGGACAATGGGATTTAATAAAACATGTTATTCTGAGCTTTTTTTAGCTCGCTGATTACGAATCTACAGTCAATTTTTAAAAATGTAACATATCGGAATCAATATAGCGGACAGAAAGTTTAAAAAGCTAATGAAGTTTAAATCTGAAGTCATTTTTAAAAAATTTAAAATTGCGGTTCTAATATGGTGGACAGTAAGTTAAAAAAAATTAATGAATTTTAATAAAATATGATAATAAACAATTTTTTTGGTCACTGATTACGAGTTTGAGGTCAATTTTCAAAAATTTTAAATGTCGGTTCCATATGTCAGACTGTATGTTATAAAAATAAATGTTCACATATAAAATAATTGTTCATTTAGGTAGAGTGTGTATTAGATTTTAAAACATACTGTCCGCTATATTAGATCCGACATTTAAAATTTTTAAAACTGATCTCAGATTCCTTATCAGCGATCTCAAAAATCCTCGAGTAACATGTTTCTTAATTATTTATTAAAACAATTTGAAAGAAACAGTTTTGTCCACATAGATTAGGGTTTTAGATTACTATGAGACCCTGTATGTGCTCTGAGGGTTAACAGTGAGAGATCTGCCTCATACTTGAACGCCTTATTAGACACCTTAGCCAAGTTGTAGTGCAAGTTTAACCTTCTATCCAATTCCACATCCAGGTACTTAAGCTGTCTTCTCCACAAGCCTCGTCGGTTTCGCCAGAGCACACAAACAACGCGTCGTACGCAAAGCCGATGATCACAGCACCATCAGGTAGACCCATTCCCAGAAAAAACATTCCATATAAATTATCCTACCCTCGAACTTTGAGGATCCTCACGCTGCATTTCTTTCCATAGAGTGCAGGTGTTTAAAGTATCTGTTACCTAAAGATAACCCACCTGTCGCTAAGATAATCATCCATTATATGCAACAGGGTAGGTGGTTGCGTATGTCAATTTCTACCGCGCACAAAAACTCTCTTTCTTCAAAGGTCCCAATTTTTTTTTGTTTTTACTACATCCACAACTGTCTGAATGGCATCAAGTTTAAAACCATTCTCTAAAAGTTTACCCATCGTACCCAGCAGGCATATAGGATGAAGTGTCGATAACTAATTTTAGGATCTCGTTACTTATCCCATCGATTCAAGGCGCTTTGCATGTTTTTAATCTTTTACCTGCAGTTTTAATTCACTAAGTGTAAAAAGTTTTTCGACTTTGAAAGAACCATTCCATCCTAAGGTATAGCTTCGCAGGAGGAATCAACTTTATTATCTGTCTGGGAAATGTCCAATGCCGGAGGTCTTTTGTTTCGTCACTAATTTCTTAGTAACGATTTTAAAAGCCAAACCCCATGGGTCTGCAAGGGAACCTGCAATTCACTATCACAAGAACCTTCTACTTAAAAGTTCTTTTGATTCTCCGGATCACGGTAAAAGTGTATAAATTTTTATATTATTTAAAAATTATTATTAATTATTATCATTACTAGTATTCAAAACAATAATAATATAATTAACCTTAAGATGTCAATTATTAAAAAAATAATAATATTTATTTAGCAAATAATATTTATATTAATAATATATGATTAATATAAATAAAGTGAAATTATTTGGTTTTCTTCCACAATGTTAAAATATTATTTTTAAAGTTCAAAAGTTTCATTGTCTGAATAATTTTTATCCATCAAAAACTTTTAGTTAAAAAATGTTTGTTAGGGACAATAAAGCTTTGAACATTGAAAATAATAACACTGGCCTACATGCATTTTAGGAATAAAGGTCTGGGTTCAAAAAATTTCATCACGTCACGTTTTCGAGAAAATAGGGGTTGAAACTCCTAAAAACAGCGTTTTTGTCACTTTTTGAAAAATCGTCGGGCAAAATCCTCACGTGATATAAACTTCGTTATTATTAGAAATTAAAGGCTGAAATTCGTAATCAGCGACCCTCTAAACCCCCACGTGACAGGTTTTAAGCTATTACAATCACAAATTAAAATAATACCTTTCTGTTTTAATTTTTACCTCCACCATTAAACAAAAACGCACCCCCCGCTCTAAGGGTGCATGCGATTAAAATGGCATAGGGCTTATTTGAAAAGGCTTGATTCAGACTTCAATTTCTAGGAGGGTTTTAGAGGATTTAACACTTATTTTCTCGAAAACGTGACGTGATGGAAGGTTTTTGAACCCAAATTTGTGTTCAGCATGAAAAATCCATTCGGAAACCATAGGTCCGACGTTATTCGCATCTGAAAAATTGAAATTTGCAGGGCAGTTTAATTTATCAACCAAATCTTCTCTTCGAGTATTTATCAAAATGAACCCAATATTTATTCGAATCAACAAAATTGTTTTGTGACAACTAGTAAAGTAGGATAATTAAACAGTTAGGTTCATTAAAACAAACCTTCTCTATGAATATGGTAAATCTGTTGTTATCCTTCATTACGTGACGCCACATATGCGAGTAGTGTGAGGAATATTTCTCTGTCTTTCTTTTTGCTATTTCGCATATAATTAATGGAAATAGATTTATTCTATGCCACATTTTCCAACCCCATTGTAAATAACGCCGTCGCCAAATTGTGAACATAATAGATTATCATTACCAAAGCTTTTTCATTGCTTGGGAAGGAACCTGGATATTTTGTTTTTACAAATGTATTGGACAAATTCAACCATTCTTGACGATAGTGTTAACCTGGACTTATCAACTTATTTATGACTTTTTCTGTTCTCGTGCTGCTTTGATGTCTCTTGCGTTCTCGTGGTAGCTCGTTTCGATCTCGCTCTAAATCTAAATATAAGAAGGATATTGACAAACATGATGATCGCAGTTATGGAGACAAGGCTCACAGATTTTGTAAGCCCTGTTCTTACGGTGGGAATTTCGGAGACGAGTCCGGTAGAAGGGTTTCTAATGCTGGCAATTCTCGTTCGGAAAAGTAGTTTTGTCCCGTTTTGAAGCGATCTTTGCGATGGTGAAATTTAAACGCCTTTTTATTAGGGATAAAAATTCAAAGTATAACTTTCTAATTGATACAGGTAAAATACATACAGTAAAAGAATTAGTGAATGGAGATGATATGAAGACTACCGTAGGCTGAATTCGTGCACCGTCTCTGACAAATATTCTGTACCTTATCTGTAAGATTCCACTAATATTCTTTTTAACAAGAAAATTTTTTCTAAGTTGGACTTTCACATGGCATAAATTAGATACCCATTACACCTGAGAGCATTTCGAAAACTGCAGTCATTACGCCATTTGGACTTTTTGAGTTCACAGTAATGACTTTCGGTTTGATGAATGACGGCCCGAAAATTTAACGGTATGTTAACGAGGTGATGGGAGAATTTGATTTTGTTTTTGCCTACATCGATGACATTTTAATAGCTTCTCCTAGTGTTGAGGAGTACGAGAGTCACTTGAGGAGGGTTTTCGCCGTATCTTAGGTATCCCATACATCAAAGCGGAATTGAGCCGATTGGTAAGAAGGTTAAGCGATTTGTGAGTTTTTAGACTGCGATTGTTTTCGAATTAAAGCGATTTTTGGGTCATTTAAATTTTTATAGGTGTTGTTTACCTCATGCAGATGAGCAGCAGAAGCCACTGAACTTCTTTCTTAAGGAATCACGCTCTCCTTATTCACCCTGATTGTGAAGCTCCTTCACGTGTAATTTTTTACGCGTCTGATCATAATATGGGCGCTGCTTTGAAACAGTTTCGTGATGGTATTTTGCTGGGTCACAGAGCTAATGTTCTCGATTCTGGTTCGTCTCTTTTGGAGTATATTTATGAAACGACCTTGAAAGTGCCGAATGAGTTTATTTTACCGGAGGAGTTTTCTTGTTCCCACCTTTTTTAAATACAACAATCAATAAGTTTCAGTCGAAAATCATAGTAAGAATGCAAATGTCAATGATTGGAGTCGGTTTAGTTCGATTAAACCCCTAAGAACTTATGTATATAAAAAAAGTTACTTTCGACTGTACTTAAAATATTACAAAGGGTTTAAGTAATGTAGAAGAACCAAATGTTATTTTACTTTTTGATATGTAGAATCAAATGAAATTAAATACATTTCTTAATTTGGATTGACAATCTCAATGAAAGTTAATTCAACTGTATATTTTTTTATTTTAATTGATTACATTAATAGAACATAAAAATGAAATCAGTTTTTAAAGAAAAATTTTTTGAACAAAATAACAATAATAACATTTGTTCAGTATTCAAATAAATGTTTTTTATTATAATGTTTTTCTGAGAAGAAAAGAAAGTTTAAAGTTATTCTATCATTTTTATAATGAGATTATAAATCATATTATTAACCTTTTTCAACATATTTAACAATAGTTAAATTTCATAATGTTATAACATAACGAATAAAAAATTTCTTTTAACTTAAGGGGTCTACCCACTTTAGACAAAATGGCGGACATTTTTCGAAAAAAAATGTAAAAAAACGTTTTTTTACCCTTTTGGGCCCCAAAAAAATATTTAAAATTAAAATTTTGAAAATTCCTCGATATGCGCTAGAGCTATGGTCCCAAAGAATATGTGTTATAAATTTGGTAAAGATCGGTTTATCAGTTTTCAAAAAGTCAAAATGGCGGATCCAATTTGGCGGATGACTTTTTTAAAAAAACAAAAGTGCAGTTAGACTGCTCCGATTTTTATAAAATTTTAGTATAATACTTCTAGAAATATATACATTCGAAAATCGTTTTTGAGGTCGCTGATTACAAATCTAGTGTCTGTTTTTGCAAATTCAAAATAGCGAATCCTAAATGGCTATTTTGAATTTTGAAAAACTGATATCATATTTGTAATCAGCGACCCCGAAAATCCCTGAGTAACGAGTTTTAATGAAGTTTTAAAAATGCTCGCCATATTGGATTCGCCATTTTGAATTTTTTAAAACTCATGTCAGATTCGTAATCAGCGACCCAAAAAACTCCCGGAAACCAAGTTTAATAAAAAACTATCTTTTTTTTAATATGTCATCCGCCATATTGGATCCACCATTTTGAATGTTTAAAAACGACTATCAAATTCGTAATCAGCGACCTAAAAAACCCCCGGATACCAAGTTTCATAAAATACCAACATTTTTTAAAAAAAGGTCATCCGCCATATTTTATCCGCCATTTTGAATTGATAAAAACTAATATCAGTTACGTGATCAATGACCCAAAAAGTTTTGAGTAATGAGTTTCATAATTTACATGAAACTCGTTACTCAAAACTTTTTAATTCGGATTTACCGAAGGAACTGAACGTGAAAAAATTTAAAAAGATACGCTACTTGACGGTAGCGGATTAGCGTGCTGAAATAACAAAATAAAAGTTGCACAAAAGTGCATTTAGACTGCTCCAATCTTTATAATATTTAAGTATGATACTATTGGATATACATGGGTGATTCTCCAAAAAACCTAATTTTGCATGTAGTCAAGATTTTCTAAATAATTATAATGATTTGGGAAAATACCAAGCCAAAATAGAGAAATCTCTATTTTATCACTTTTTCTAAATGTTCTGCAAGAAAAAGTTTGTAAAATTTTATTGTTTAATACATTTTGCTTCCTCGTGAGGAAGCTTTGTAGTCGTTTAATTTACAAAATTTTTAAAAATCCTTTTGACAAATTTTCTTCTATATAGGACTATGTTATATAAGACCCTGAACAATTATCCGGATGTATGTATGTGTATGTATGTGTGTGTGTGTGGATCCCGATTTTTGTGAACACGATAACTCGAAGAGGTTTTAACGAATTTGGCTAAAATTTACCAGGTATATTTATCATAAAAATATCTTGAACTGGATTGATAGACTTTAAAAAATTCTTAGAAAAAAATTTTTTTTGACTTTTTTCTAAAAAAATTTTTTTTTAAGTTGGTTATTGAGGTTAATATATAATAAAATCTTATTCTTTGCATCAAGACGAATCAATTGGTATATAAAAAGAATAAATTGTATGAGAATTTATAGAGTTAATCACAATTAAAGCTGAAAAATTCGCATTTTTCTCATAAAATGAGTTCTTTCCGCAAAATTATGTTGCTGTATAAGAAAATCTTACTCACTTATTTCTAAAATTTTATTCTTTGCATCAAGACGGATCGATTGGTATATATAAAGTATATATTGTATTTAAATTTATAAAATTAAAACCAATTACAGACACAAAATTTGCATTTTTAATAAAAATCCATTTTTTCTTAAGAATCATGTTGCTGTACAATATAAAATGTTATTATTTATTGAAAAATAAATCTAAAATCTTATTCCTTGCATCAAGACGAATCGAATCGAAATAATTATAATAAATATAACAAATTTTTAAAATTAATTTTTAATTAGATTTGAAGACAACATGGAAAATATGTCAATACGTGACAATAAGTTAGTGCTTCCTCCACGAGGAAGCAAATTTTTTTTCTGATCGTATAGAGAAAGCAAAATGTTCATGTAATGAACATCTGGATTTACAACTTGTTTCTAAAAGTTATGATATTTAAGAATAATTTTCTAAGATATGAATAAAACATGTCGTGTAGTTTTTTTAAATATAGAAAATGAAATTTATCATGTTGTACCGCGTCATTCCTCTCACTCGTTAAATATTAACCAATATTTTTGTTGTGGGTAAAGATATTGATTAATTATTGTGATCAATATTTAAATTAACATCTCTAATATTAATTTCTTAAGTTACTTTTTAAAATGTGGTATTATTTTGCCATAAAAAAATTAAAATTCAGACATAAGCAGAGATTCACAACCTAAAGCGTCATTTCTCTCACCCCTAATAAAAACAATATTAATATATATATATATATATATATATATATATATATATATATATATATATATATATATATAAATTGATTGCAAATTTTTTTCACATAAAGTTATTCTTTATAAACATGATAGGGCATTCTCAGCTGGAAGAAAATTATTTGTCAATTAAATAAAATTAAAAAATGTTGAAATTGTCATTCCTCTCACCCGTCATTCCTCTCACTTTTTTGAATAAAAATTAAAAATTGATATGATTGTCGATTGTTTACAAACTGCCAGTGAAAAGTAAACCTAAAATATATGAAAAATAATTTTTGACAATTGTTGAAAGAGATTTTTGATAACTGTAAGTATTTCGAAATCTATCAAATTTTTTGATAATTATTATTTATAGATCTATATTTATAGATAATAATTATCATTATTAAATAATTTTTTGTAAATAAAAAAATACATATAATAAAAAACGCCGGCGCCAAATTTTAACCTCTTAATTTTTTTGTAAATTTTAATTTAAAATATATACTTTAAAAGCTAAAAGTTAGCATGATCATGATCACTATAGAGGTGGTAGATTTTTGTAGACTCAATATAATTGACTGCATTAATCCATAAGTAATATTGTTTTTTCTTTTCTGTTTGTAACTCACAAAAAGGAGTATTTTGGGAGAATCACCTATATACTGTCAAAAAATGTAATAAAAAATCGATTTTTCCTTTTTTTTAAGTGAGTTGACCTCTTAAAGGGTAATAACTACCTTATAAGCACGAAATGGTTGGTCATTTTCTTAATTTTATTAGAGGGAAACAAATTTACGTATCAGAATTTTATTTAGCATAAATAATCCTACTAATTTTGTATTACAAAAAAATATTTTGTTAAATACTTTAAATACAAAATTTCGTATTTTTTCCTATTTTCTCATAACTGTCGACAATCTATTGCTGAAATAATCTTCCACCCTTTAAAAGTACATTGTTGTCTCTAGAAGCCATTCTCTGTCTTATGTATGCAGCTCTTAATACATGCTTGTTTGTGTTAGCTCAGGCCAGATTTTTGTCAAATCGTTTTGCATTCGACTGCAGCCAATCAGGAAATATCTTTACACCTTAAGTTAGCCGATCTTACACTTCTCGTTTTTAGGAAAGGATTTAGTATTATGAGATGGCATATCCCTTATAAAATGCATGGTTATCGCAATCGAGATAAATTTTGCTATTTTTATTTAAATAAGTCGATTATAGTAATGGTATTTTTATTATGAACCCTCGAATCAGACGTCTGAAGCTGTAATGCGAAATGTCAAACTTTTGTACAAAAGTAGGATATGATGTAATTAGATGCTGTCAAAGGCATTGTTTCTACTCTCCGGGACTCTCACTTGTATGCCTATGCGCATTTGGTTCGGTGAAAATTCGTATCAGTAAACTCCCCGCACACGACCAAACAGAGGGGCGTAAAATAACTTACACAGTCGTATGCACCTTGGTTCATGAAGGTGAACTTACAAACCTTAGTGCATAATGTACAATCACTTCTTTTTGTATTTAAATGATTTCGAATTCACGCTGAGACATGTAAATAACAATAAGTATTAAAATACTTAATTATCAAAAATTACTCTTTAAAAAATGTCTATTAGCTAATAATTTTGAAAAATTGAAAAACAGACATGTAAATACTAGATGCTGCTAGAGACATGTATAGTCGAAATCTTAATATTTCAACCCCAAATAATGTTTTATTTATTATGTTACTTATTAATTATAATAGAAAAAATAGGTTTCATTAAAAAAACGGTTTTATTCACTTTTTACCATTGGCTTTGAAAAACCGAAAGACGTTTGATACAAGACGTTGTCTAGTGGCTAATAACAGTTCTCTTAAATAACAACAGTTTTTTAAAATACTATCCCAGAAGTGTTGCCGTGCTTCTTGGTTTTAAGTGGGCAGTGTAGGTTGGACCAAGAATGTCTGGTGATGCGATTTTAACCTGGTCCTAACTTAAAAGCTTAATTAGGACCAGTTTATGGGTCCATCTTAGGACCTAGCAAGGACCATCTCAGACAGAATTTTCTATTTCTTTATAAATATGATTAGTTTTAAATATTTGTTAAACAAATAAGTTAAATTATTATAATAAAGACCTTGCAGCTTCCTGATCCAGAGACGTGGATAGTTTTTTTTTGATCGGATTCTCTGAACTCAAAGCTTGCAGCCGACCAGCTACTGATTTACATTCTCTGCTTATATAGCTGTAGTCAAGACACCTATGATACCATGTGATCATAACTCTGCTCCTCACTTATAATAGAAACTATCTGCTATAAGTTAAAATTTTATGCCAAAAAATTTTTTTAAAAGAAGTATTTAACGGAACATTTTTTTAATATCTTTTTGGATTGCTGAATACGTATTTCATCTTACTTTTTCAAACCTCGAAATGGCATTGCCAATATGTCTGACTAATTTTAGAGAAATTTATTCGATTTTGAATTTTTGAAAACTATTGTGAAATTATTATTCAGCGACCTCAAGAACCCACAATTATAATTTTTAGGTAAATCAAATAATTTTTTTAAAAATTGGATTTTGGCTTCATCCATAAATTACGTCATACTTTTTAGGGGGGAGGGGGTCTATGAAAATGTGACTAATCGTGACAAAGGGGGGTGGGGATCTTTTCTTTTGATATGTCGCACTTTGTACTGAATTCACGAGTCGAAAAGTTGGGTTCACTTTTTTCCACCAATAGACTTTTCGACCTTTAGCCACCTAAGGCTGTTATTAAAACGTTTGAAATTTTAACTTATAGCAGATAGTACAAAATTTGTTACACATTATAATAAGAAAATTGTATAAATAAAAATATTAAATATATTTCTTGTTTTTTAATTAATAAAAATGTACCAATTATATAAGTAACTTTATTTGTGTAAAACTAGTCACTTTTACTTGCGCGCTACGCGCGCCCCCTTTCTTTTTGCTATTCAATATGAAAATATTTTAACATTGAAAAAGTTTCTAACATTATTCTAAAAATGAACACATATTTATTAAAAGAATTTTATCTTAAAGGATTAAATTTTGTTTCAAATTTTGTATTCCTAGATTGCACTTGAATTGCATAATTTTTATTTCTCAATAACAATATTGTTCACCAACTCATTCTTTTCTTTCAGGAAATAATTTGCATAATTTCTACACTAAAAATAATTTAATTGAATCAAATAAAAATTAATCATGCAAAAGAAATCCGCCCATTTTATCTTTTAACAAAAAAAACTAAAAACTGACTTTAGATTTCTTATTTTATAAAATTTCATAATTTTATTCCATTTTATAAAATATCATAAGGCTGTATGATTAGTATGTTTAGCTAAGGGGTTAGTTTTGAGATAAGGGTTGAGGTGAAAAATTAAAACTGGTAGTCTGCAAAATGATATTATAATTATTCAACGATTAATTTTAAAAAAGTTAAACATTTATTAGTTTTATTAGTATTTTTGTTAATTAAATCGAAATAGGGGTAATTTTGGGGTTGAAAGTTGAACCTGAAATATTAGTAAGGGTACGTTTATTAGTGCCAATAATATTTAAACAATTTCTAATAAAAATTCACTGTAGCTTTTTCTGGTTCTGAGATATGGAAGCAACGTTAGACGTTACATTTATTCCGTTTTAAGTAAAATTGTTAATTTCAAATCAGTATAATTTCGATTACATTTTAACAGGTTAAAAATTTCAAATAGTAATTTTAAAATTGTTGAATTCTTTTGATGAAATATGAAAAAAAACCAAGAAATAAATTTATGTTTAATAATTTTTGACACTCTCACCTTCTTGTTCAAACTTTAAAACTTAGTACTTTAATAAATAAAATCATCGTAAACAAATTGGCTGCCTTTATTCCCGTGTTACGATATTTTTTATTTCTAATGCACAAAAGTGGCGATTTCAGATAGCAGACGACAGGGAGTAAAAGTCATTCACTTGTTCGACTTATATGAAAATGGTGGCCGTTTTCTCCCTTGGGCAAAAATAACGGATGGGAACAGCGGTTATGTTTGCACTTGGGAGAAAATGGACGCCATTTTCATATGGTCGAACAAATGAGTGACTTTACTTCATGTCGTCAGCTATCTAAAAGCGCCATTTTTGTGCATATGGGATAAAAAAACAAATTTTTATACATGTTTTTCGAAAAATGACCACCATTTTGTCAGTTTTGCAAAAAGCAAAAAATCGTGTAAAACTTCATACGCCAATATTTATTATTTAAACCTGAAAAAATGTACAAAAATAACCTTTTTTAAGGCGTTTAAAGTGGGTAGATCTCTTAATAAAAAACATTAATCCTGAAGCCTGTACTTACGCGACTAAAATACTCATAACTCCGTTAATTTTGCTATAATTAACTTGAAATTTTAACACAATATTCTGGAGATATTATACAATCATTTAAAAAATTCTAAAAAAATGCAATAAAAAATTTTAAAACCTTACCCCCTTTAAGAAAAACTGGGAAGAGGGAATATCTTAATATTTTAGAAGCTTTTTATTACTTTCAGGAGATAGAAAACAGATAATAGAATTAATTAAAAAAAGAGGACTATAATAAGAATGGTATTTAGTTACATTCAGCGATAGTTTCAAACAGTTATACAAATTAACAAATAATGATGGTGGTCATTTTCTTCACTAATAATCCTTCGTGATTTCGATTAGCAGTCCAAAAATTCACATATTCTATTTGCATGATAATAAATTTATGCTAATAAATATTATTCTAAGCTTTTTTAAACATTTGTATATAATCCATTTGGTTGTTGAATCTGATTAAAAGAAAAAAATTTTTTTTAAATTAAAACATTTTTTTTATATTACATATGTATACCGAAAAAAGTTTAGTTTTCGTAAATTTTATGTTACAAAATTTTTTTCTTTCCTTTGAAAATAGATGAACTTACATTTTGACCGGTACTGTAAATATTTCACATTGAAAATTCCGATAAACATAAATATAGCAAATTAAACTTAATTAAAATTGAAGGGACGGATGTATCAACTGCCGCTACGCGCAATTACAAGAAATAATACCAGTCAGGTAGCAGTGAGAGGCCCAGAAGCGCTCACTACTCACTGACTGGTATGGTCCTTTACGGCGGCGCGTAGCGGCAGGTGTTATATCCGGTTCCTTAATTATTCAAAAATTTCACTATAAACATAATTTTTTATATACATATTACTTCTATTATCTCCTAAATATATTTTTACGGATTCAAATGAACGTACCCTCGATAATGCAACATACATCCGACAGTGATTAAATACATCTCTTCTTAAATCTATATATATTCTGTTAAATGTTTGTCCTTGAGACTTGTTAATAGTAATTGCAAAAGCTAATTTTATAGGAAATTTTCTTCTTTTAAAAGTTAACGGATATAAATTTTCACAATATAAAGTTACTCTATGTAAAAAGACAATATTTCCACACTTATCTCCCGTTAATATTTGACATTTAATAACATTATGTGATAAATCTAAAACAATTAACCTTGTTCTGTTACATAATCCTTCATTAATACTAAGATTTCTAATAAGCATTGCAACGGAATTAATTCTTAAATGTAATTCATGTGGTGGTAAAGAAGGTGGAGAGAGAGTATTTAAATATTCTGGTAATAAAGTTTCAGAAAATTTTCCATTATCACAATTTTCAGTAGAATCAATACTTATATATATTTTTTCACCTTTACTGTCTAAGAGACGCACCACTCTCTTATTATTATTATCGACGTCAACGTTTCTAGGTGCTAAAATTGCACACTCTGACAACTCCTGAAATTTATTCTGTTGTATGAACAGACAATACATTTCTTCTGTAATATCTACATTCCCTTTTTGAATAATATGTTCTGGTAATATAACATTATCATCTGCATCATTTAATTCACCATTGACTACTTTAAGTAAAAAATCTACAAATTCCGTTTCTTGTGGTAAGGCTCTCATATTATCTGTTAATGTGTATTTTTTGAAATGTTTCCATAGTTTACTATTTTTTATTGATAAATGAATTATTTCTGATCTAGTACCCCGTTTTTTAATTGGTAAAGTTTGACTAAAATCTCCGCCTAGAATTACAATTTTACCACCAAAAGGTTCATTGGAATTCATTATATCTCTTAATAGAAAATCCATAATTTCTGAAGCATATTTTGGAGCCATTAGTGCTTGATCCCAAATAAAGACATCTATATTTTTTAAAAAGAGGCCTTCTTTAGATTGAACTTTAATGTTTAAAGATGAATCTCTGTATAATGGAACGGGTAAACCTAAAACTTTATGAACAGTTTTTCCATTAAGAAGCAGAGTCGCAGCTATACCTGTAAATGTCATGTTGCAAACATTTATTCCATTACTTCTTAACAAATGCCATAGCGTAATGTATAAAAATGTTTTTCCAGATCCTCCATAATCATCAACGTATAAGCACTTAGAACTATCAAAAGAAGAATCCTTTAGGGCATCAAGTACATAATCAACTACAAGTTTTTGTTTTACATTTAATTTAGCATAATTCTGTTCTCCTATGTTAATATGTTCTGCAATACTTATATCATTAGCTTGTTGAGTAAGAATTTCATATTTTATATCTAACAATCCCTGAAAGTCAGTTAAATTATATCCTTCGTTAAATAACATTGTTTTAATATTTCTATAAGCCCTTTGTTTAGCATCAATGTCATTAGTTTTTGAATAATCTTCTGACATTTGACCCTTAAATTATTCCCAAAGTTTATCCGGCTGTACAGGATGACAATGAATTAAAATTCTTATAAATAATTGGCGAAGTGAATGAGGCATCATCCATAATGCAGCTTCTTCCATTGTTCTAATCCACTCACTATCATCTTCTACAAGTCCTAATGCCAAACAAGCAAATGTAAAAGATTCATGAACAACTCCATTAACTGTTCTCAAACTTTCAAAAGAAGTTGCTTCTTTTACTGTAAGCAATAATAGTCTAAGATTAAATAACTCTAATTGATTCGGATTAACTGAATACATTCTTCCCAAAACTTTTTCTTTACGAAATCTTTGTTTCCATTCAAGAGATTTTGTTACCCATGTATAATGCTCTAGTATTTCTGAATAATAATACTTTTGAGCATTACTATCCCGTTGGTTAAGTTTAAAGTAATCCAGAAAATTTGTATTTTTATTTAAATCGAAGGAAATACCGTTACTATCTTTTTCTTTTCGAATAATAACATTCTGTTCATTTGCCAAATGTATGGGCAAGCGATTAACGCTATGACTCTTTTTTCCTGAAGGTTTACTTAGAATTCTCCAAACTGCCTCAACTGGACCAACATATCTATTTTTTTCATAATGATTTATTTCATTATCATTAATAGTTACATCACCATTCGCATTTGTGATAATAATAGATGCAGCGTCATGCCCTTTGAGAATATATATTTATATAAATATTTAACAGACTTGATACTCGAAACTATTTCTACATTAATATGGCAATTAAATTTTTCTGACAGTTTAGGACAATAAGGAACAACATTAGAATTATCAACAATAAATCCATTTGGTCGTTCATACACTTTATTATTATTTCTTCGACGACAATGAACATAACAATTTTCTTCAATTGTAGTTTCTTCTTTGTAACTTTTTGGAAATTTTTTTGAACATTTTCCATCAATTAAACATCAATCTCCATAAGGACCATAAATATCATTTTGTATTATTATTTTATGTAAAATAGGATTATTATTTTCATCGGGAATCTCTGCAGAAATATAATGATCGACACTTTCAACTGTTAATATTTTAGAATTTTCTTTCAATATAACTAACAAATGAATGTGTGTCAATCCTCGCTTTTGAAATTCAATAACATAAACATAAGATTTGACCTCTCCAAATAATTTGTTATCAACAATATGTTTAAGTAAATGTTTTACTTTAAAATGCGAATACTCTAGTTACAATATCAGGTCTATCAGCAGCAGTTTGATGGGGTAATAAATTTTCCTGTATATCTTTCCAATTTTGATTACACGTCATTGTAATAAATAAATCTGGTCTACCATGACGAGCAACAATAGCCATCGAATCCTGATATTGCTGCATCATATTGCGAGGTGATCCAATAAAAGTGTAAGGCAATATAAGCGTTTTTCCCACGTGTACATCATTTTTTAACTCATGATTGTGTAAATAATTGATCAATCCTTTATATGTTTCACTTATTAATTGAGCTTGATTATTTGCACAAAATCTTAATCTATCTTTTTCTATTTTTACATAATTGTCAACCACCCATTGTTGAAGCAATCTACCCCCATATAAAAATGGATTAAATTCCTTATCTCTTATAGCAATTTTATATTTAATGTAGGCAAATCTAAAAATAGTATGATTTCTACTTCTGTAATCACTATCACTACGAATCATATTAATATTATAACCCTTATTTCCAAGTGGATAAAATATGGGATAAATCCATGGTTCAACATTGGGATCTAAATTGCTAACCAATTTTAAATCCTTTGCAGATCTATTATAAACCGTTACATAAGATTCTGGTATTTCTTCCTCAGAGTTTGTATTAAAAATTACAGCAACTTCATTAAAACTTTGAAAATTATATCTATTTTTATCAAAGCCTTTTTTCAAAGTAAACAATAATTGTAATTCATGAATTTGTTTATTTTTTGTCTTGCTAATTCAGTTTCTATTCTAATTACCTCTGACATCATCATGTAAGAATTTGTGTATGCATTAGAATTTCTCATAATATTTTCTTTAGATTTTAAAATGTCTTCATCCAAATTGTCGTTACTTTTCAATCTGTATCTGATTGATTCCTTAGGGTCATAAATAAATAATTGACCAAAACATGGATCTTCACCTTTATCTGGATATAAAGCACTATTAATTTGATAGTAAATTTGACCTTGAATTTTGTAACAGAATGGTCCTCTTCTTCTTCCATAAAAATTAATTACATTAGCATTTAAAGATGCAAAAGAAAAAGACTAATTGTACAGCCTTATATTCTTTTTAAAATGACCAGATTTTTTATGAAGCCCTTCTAGCAAAAGCTTTAATTCATCTGGATATTATATGGAAGTTAAAACAACACCTTCATGACTACAACAATCATTAAAACTAACTTTTCTACTAGCAACTTGTTCATCTTTAAAATGTTTAGCTTGACAATGTGTGCAATAATAATTCATTGGACCGAGATAATTTTCAACATTATTTGACTTAAATGTTTCATTATCATCTAAATCTATATTTAATATTTTCTTTAGAACAGGAATATTCAAATTTGAATTTATACTATTATTTACCACTTTCAACTCATTTTGAATTTGATGATTTAATACTCTTTCACAATAATTTCTTTGACATAGAGTATTTTTTGTTTTTGACAAAGTACTTCTATCACTGTTTATATTTTTTAATTTAAGGTTTTGAGCATATTCTATTTTAGATTCAACTTGAAGTTTTTTCTAAGTTGAAGTGTTCACTTCACCTGAATAATTTACATTATCAATTTTACATTTCAGTTTTTGCCTTTCACGATAATTTGTTTTTAATTTCAGCCCTACTTTGTTTAAGAGTTGTTGATGATTCAATATTTCCTTCATTTATTTTAGATATTACTCTCGGAAAAGGAAGGACAGTGTGTACTTTCTCTGAATAATTTGCATTATCAACTTTACGCTTCAATTTTTGCCTTTCGCGATAATTTCTTTAAATTTCAGCCTTACTCTGTTTAGGTGTTTTTGATGTTTCAACATTTTCTTCATTTATTTTATTTATTCCTCTCGGGAAAGAAAGGGAAGTGTTTGCTTCCTCTGAATAATTTGCATTATCAACTTCACGCTTCAATTCTTGCTTATCGCGATAATTTTTCTGAATTTCAGCCCTACTTTGTTTAACTGTTGTAGATGCAATACTCCCTTTATTTATTTTATTTATTATTATCGGGAAAGAAAGGGATGTGTTTGCTTCCTCTGAACAATTTGCATTATCAACTTCACGCTTCAATTCTTGCTTATCGAGATAATTTTTCTGAATTTCAGCCTTACTTTGTTTAACTGTTGTTGATGCAATACTCCCTTTATTTATTTTATTTATTATTCTCGGGAAAGAAATTTCTTTCTTCATAGAGTGTTTAGGAAAGTTTGATTCTCCATACTTAAGTTGAATATCTTTTTCATTTAAAAGTCAATTCCAGTCATTCACAACTATGCAAAATGTTTGCATTTTTATAGTCAACATAAAAAAAATCGAAAATATCACATTTTAATGAAGAAAATCGAATAATAAACATGTGGGCGCAAAATACTTTTCTGCCTGCTCAAAGGTAGGGGAAGCGGGTGCATAATATTTTGCGCCCGCTTCACCTACACCTGGGTGGTAATGAGTTACTTTGCGCCCGCTCTAAGTGCCCGAAATGACATACTTTCCGTGCAGGTAGGACAAAAAAATTTTAATTCAATGTTATACGTAACGTATAAGAAACGTGTCACATACACTTAGAAAATATTCTACAATATTATCACTTTCGATAAACTGAAAATTTCGTCCTTATTTGGGGGTAAGCGCTAAGTGTGAGTGCGAGCGAGCGTCCCTTTAAAGACGCATAAGAGTGTCTTTTTCGCGCTCGTAGATTGATGTGTATATATATATATATATATATATATATATATATATATATATATATATATATATATATATATATATATATATATATATATATATATAGAGGCCTGTATTCGACCCTAAGAAGGATTACGAACCCTTAAACAATAGCCTTTGTAATAGGGTTATAAACCTCGGAGAACCCAGGTAATATTTTCTTTCTTCCTTCATCGCAAGGAAACTATAGATAAAAGTCTATTATATATTATCCTCCTTAAAATGAAACGAGTAAATATGCAAATTAGGTAAAGAGAGACATTCTTATTGACATTGTCTTTAGAGAAAGAAAGAAAGGTAGCCGTTATCTGAGAAAGCGTTATCGGCGCCGTTATCCAGACGTTATCGAGACCGTTACCTTTGGAGTTTCTATTACTATATATATATATATATATATATATATATATATATATATATATATATATATTATATATACATATAATAGACTTTTATCTATAGTTTCCCTTGCGATGAAGAAAGAAAGAAAATATTACCTGGGTTCTCCGAGGTTTATATCCCCATTACAAAGGCTATTGTTTAAGGGTTCGTAATCCTTCTTAGGGTCGAATACAGGCCTCTATATATATATATATATATACATCAATCTATGAGTGCGAAGAAGACACTCTTATGCGTCTTTAAAGGGACGCTCGCTCGCACTCACACTTAGCGCTTACCCCCAAATAAGGACGAAATTTTCAGTTTATCGAAAGTGATAATATTGTAGAATATTTTCTAAGTATATGTGACACGTTTCTTATACGTTACGTATAACATTAAATTAAAATTTTTTTTTATTCACTGTTAAATTCACTCACTATACGTGAGTGAATATAAAGTGTAATAAGTGAATTAGTGAATTGTGATTTAGTGAATAGTAAGTGTTAGTGAAAAATTTTGTGAATATAAGTATAGTTAGTGTTAATTAATTAAGCTAAAAATTTTGTGTATTTTGAAATTTGGAATAAGAGATAAAATTTGAAATTGGTTATTTGTAAAACAGGAATATTGGATAAAAGAAAAAATTATAAATTGGTTATATACTTTGTGTTTACAAACACTTGATTTGATAGTTCCAATCCAGAAAAGTAAGCAGCACATTCAAATACTTTTTAGTGGATCTTATAAATCTGGTCATTGGATTTGTACTTATTATGATGGAAGATGTCTTTACATTTTTGATAGTCTTAATAAAAAATGTTTAAATCATGATCAAAGAAATTATTTAATTAGATTATATCCTTTTGAACCACCAGTAGTTTTCACCACTGTTAATCAGCAACTAGAATACAGTCTTTCTTGTGGAGTATATGCAATTGCTTTCGCAACATCGTTATTTTTTAATATTATGCCCCACTCTGTCCATTACTATTATTGTAATATGAGAAATCATTTAATGTTAATGTTTAAAAGCAATAGTTTAAGTGAATTTCCCTCTGAACAACTTTCTAATAGTAGATATTGCATATTTGTGAATGACTGGAATTGCCTTTTAAATGAAAAAGATATTCAACTTAAGTATGGAGAATCAAACTTTTCTAAAAACTCTATGAAGAAAGAAATTTCTTTCCCGAGAATAATAAATAAAATAAATAAAGGAAGTATTGCATCAACAGCAGTTAAACAAAGTAGGGCTGAAATTCAAAGAAATTATCGCGAAAGGCAAAAATTAAAGCGTAAAGTTGATAATGCAAATTATTCAGAGGAAGCAAACACTTCCCTTTCTTTTCCGAGAGCAATAAATAAAATAAATAAAGGAAATGTTGAATCATCAACAACACCTAAACAGAGTAAGGCTGAAATTCAAAGAAATTATAGCGAAAGGCAAAAATTGAAGCGTAAAGTTGATAATCCAAATTATTCAGAGGAAGCAAACACTTTTCTTTCTTTTCCGAGAGCAATAAATAAAATAAATGAAGGAAATGTTGAATCATCAACAACACCTAAACAGAGTAAGGCTGAAATTCAAAGAAATTATCGCAAAAGGCAAAAATTGAAGCGTAAAGTTGATAATCCAAATTATTTAGAGGAAGCAAACACTTCCCTTTTTTTTCCGAGAGCAATAAATAAAATAAATGAAGGAAATGTTGAATCATCAACAACACCTAAACAAAGTAAGGCTGAAATTCAAAGAAATTATCGCGAAAGGCAAAAACTGAAATGTAAAATTGATAATGTAAATTATTCAGGTGAAGTGCACACTTCAACTAAGAAAAAACTTCAAGTTGAATCTAAAATAGAATATGCTCAAAACCTTTTATTAAAAAATATAAACAGTGATAGAAGTACTTTGTCAAAAACAAAAAATACTCTATGTCCAAGAAATTATTGTGACAGAGTATTAAATCATCAAATTCAAAATGAGTTGAAACTGGTAAATAATAGTATAAATTCAAATTTGACTATTTCTGTTCCAAAGAAAATATTAAATATAGATTTAGATGATAATGAAACATTTAAGACAAATAATGTTGAAAATTATCTAGGTCCAATGAATTATTATTGCACACATTGTCAAGCTAAACATTTTAAAGATGAACAAGTTGCTGGTAGAAAAGTTAGTTTTAATGATTGTTGTAGTCATGGAGGTGTTGTTTTAACTTCCATACAATATCCAGATGAATTAAAGCTTTTGCTAAAAGGGCTTCATGAAAAATCTGGTCATTTTAAAAAGAATATAAGGCTGTACAATAATTCTTTTTCTTTTGCATCTTTAAATGCTAATGTAATTAATTTTAATGGAAGAAGAAGAGGACCATTCTGTTACAAAATTCAAGGTCAAATTTACTATCAAATTAATATGGCTTTATATCCAGATAAAGGTGAAGATCCATGTTTTGGTCAATTATTTATTTATGACCCTGAGGAATCAATCATATACAGATTGAAAAGTAACGACAATTTGGATGAAGACATTTTAAAATCTAAAGAAAATATTATGAGAAATTCTAATGCATACACAAAATCTTACATGATGATGTCAGAGGTAATTAGAATAGAAACTGAATTAGCAAGACCAAAAAATGAAGAAATTCATGAATTACAATTATTGTTCACTTTGAAAAAAGGCTTTGATAAAAATAGATATAATTTTCAAAGTTTTAATCAAGTTGCTGCAATTTTTAATACAAACTCTGAGGGAGAAATACCAGAATCTTATGTAACGGTTTATAATAAATCTACAAAGGCATTAAAATTGGTTAGCAATTTAGATCCCAATATTGAACCTTGGATTTAACCTATATTTTATCCACTTGGAAATAAGGGTTATAATATTAATATGATTCGTAGTGATAGTGATTACAGAAGTAGAAATCATACTATTTCTAGATCTGCCTACATTAAATATAAAATTGCTATAAGAGAAGGAATTTAATCCATTTTTATATGGAGGTAGATTGTTTCAACAATGGGTGGTTGACAATTATGTAAAAATAGAAAAAGATAGATTAAGATTTTGTGCAAATAATCAAGCTCAATTAAGAAGTGAAACATATAAAGGATTGATCGATTATTTACACAATCATGAGTTGGAAAATGATGTACACGTGGGAAAAACGCTTATATTGCCTTACACTTTTATTGGATCACCTCGCAATATGATGCAGCAATATCAGGATTCGATGGCTATTGTTGCTCGTCATGGTAGACCAGATTTATTTATTACAATGACGTGAAATCAAAATTGGAAAGATATACAGGAAAATTTATTACCCCATCAAACTGCTGCTGATAGACCTGATATTGTAACTAGAGTATTCGCATTTTAAAGTAAAACATTTACTTAAACATATTGTTGATAACAAATTATTTGGAGAGGTCAAATCTTATGTTTATGTTATTGAATTTCAAAAGCGAGGATTGCCACACATTCATTTGTTAGTTATATTGAAAGAAAATTCTAAAATATTAACAGTTGAAAGTGTCGATCGTTATATTTCTGCAGAGATTCCTGATGAAAATAATAATCCTATTTTACATAAAATAATAATGCAAAATAATATTCATGGACCTTGTGGAGATTGGTGTTTAATTGATGGAAAATGTTCAAAAAAATTTCCAAAAAGTTACCAAGAAGAAACTACAATTGAAAAAAATTGTTATGTTCGTTGTCGTCGAAGAAATAATAATAAAGTATATGAACGACCAAATGGATTTATTGTTGATAATTCTAATGTTGTTCCGTATTGTCCTAAACTGTCAGAAAAATTTAATTGCCATATTAATGTAGAAATAGTTTCGAGTATCAAGTCTGTTAAATATTTATATAAATATATTCTCAAAGGGCATGACGCTGCATCTATTATTATCACAAATGCGAATGGTGATGTAACTATTAATCATAATGAAATAAATCATTATGAAGAAAATAGATATGTTGGTCCAGTTAAGGCAGTTTGGAGAATTCTAAGTAAACCTTTAGGAAAAAAGAGTCATAGCGTTAATCGCTTGCCCATACATTTGCCAAATGAACAGAATGTTATTATTCGAGAAGAAAAAGATAGTAACGGTATTTCTTTCGATTTAAATAAAAATACAAAGCTTCTAGATTACTTTAAACTTAACCAACGGGATAGTCATGCTCAAAAGTAATATTATTCAGAAATACCGGAGCATTATACATGGGTAACAAAATCTTTTGAATGGAAACAAAGAATTCGTAAAGAAAAAGTTTTGGGAAGAATGTATTCAGTTAATCCAAATTAATTAGAGTTATTTAATCTTAGATTATTATTGCTTACAGTAAAAGGAGCAACTTCTTTTGAAAGTTTGAGAACAGTTAATGGAGTTGTTCATGAATCTTTTACATCTGCTTGTTTGGCATTAGGACTTGTAGAAGATGATAGTGAGTGGATTAGAACAATGGAAGAAGCTGCATTATGGATGATGCCTCATTCACTTCGCCAATTATTTACAAGAATTTTAATTCATTGTCATCCTGTACAACCGGATAAACTTTGGGAACAATTTAAGGGTCAAATGTCAGAAGATTACTGAAAAAATAACGACATTGATGCTGAACAAAGGGCTTATAGAAATATTAAAACAATGTTATTTAACGAAGGATATAATTTAACTGACTTTCAGGGATTGTTAGATATACAAGATGAAATTCTTACTCAACAAGTTAATGATATAAGTATTGCAGAACATATTAACATAGGAGAACAGAATTATGCTAAATTAAATGTAAAACAAAAACTTGTAGTTGATTATGTACTTGATGCCCTAAAGGATTCTTCTTTTGATAGTTCTAAGTGCTTATATGTTGATGGTTGTGGAGGATCTGGAAAAACATTTTTATACATTACGCTATGGCATTTGTTAAAAAGTAAAGGAATAAATGTTTGCAACATGGCATTTACAGGTATAGCTGCGACTCTGCTTCCTAATGGAAAAACTGTTCATAAAGTTTTAGGCTTACCCGTTCCATTATACAGTGATTCATCTTCAAACATTAAAGTTCAATCTAAAGAAGGTCTCTTTTTAAAAAATATAGATGTCTTTATTTTGGATGAAGCACCAATGGCTCCAAAATATGCTTTAGAAATTATGGATTATCTATTAAGAGATATAATGAATTCCAATGAACCTTTTGGTGGTAAAATTGTAATTCTAGGCGGAGATTTTCGACAAACTATACCAATTAAAGAACGGGGTACTAGATCAGAAATAGTTAATTTATCATTAAAAAATAGTAAACTATGGAAACATTTCAAAAAATACACATTAACAGATAACACAGCCACACAAAAAAAAATTTGTGTTCTGACCCAGAGGTCTCACTATGTGTACCTTATGTTTTTGGGGTCGCTGAATCCGAATCCGAGGTCCATTTAACCCCATCAGTTCAGGGTTTTGACATAACCCCAAAAAACCAATATGGCGGACACTTTTTTAAAAAAATTTATCGGATTCGCTTAAAACTCGTTACTCGGGGGTTTTCGGTGTCGCTGATCACGAATTTAAAGTCAGTTTTTGAAAATTCAAAATGGCGGATCCAATATGGCGGACGACTTTTTTAAAAGTTCATCGGATTTGCTTAAAACTTGTTACTCGGGGGTTTTCGGTGTCGCTGATCACGAATTTAAAGTCAGTTTTTGAAAATTCAAAATGGCGGATCCAATATGGCGGACGACTTTTTTGTAAAATTCGTCGGATTCGCTGGAAAATCGTTACTCAGGGGTTTTAGGGGTCGCTGAACCCGAATTCGAGGTCTATTTAACTCCATTAAAATCAGAAATTTTTTCGAACCTCAAAAAATGACTTTATTATTACATTCATTTAATTAAGACCAATTTTCTAAATCCTTCTACCGTCGGCATTGGCATTACCCGATGTACACCGCGGGGAGGTTGCTCGATCGGATTTTGTACATCATGTATAGCCCTTAAAAGGGCTGATTGATAATAAGAATGCTGCTCCAACAGCGGATAATATTTTAAAGGTTTTCTTTTTTTGAACTATATCGTGTTCTTTTCTCTTCAAACGATCTGTGGAGAGGATTTCTTTTACGCTTGTTGTTCTGTTCAAGTGATTCTCTTTTGAGCATCCAGCAAAAGTCTGCCAACATATTGACATCCCACGCTCCCTGATAGCGAGTTTCAACAATTTTAATGTCTTGGTGGAATCGTTCACCCTGTTCTTCGCTGAAGTGTCCTACGTTTTCCGGAAATTTGTCAAGATGAGAGTGTAGGAAATGCAGTTTCAAACTCATCAAGCATCCTAACTTCTCATAGTTATTTATCATCTTGGCCACTATTTCTTTATATTGTGGACTTTTTCGATTTCCCAAGAAGTTTTCTACAACCTCTCGAAAACTCAACCAAGCTGCTTTCTCCACATTATTCATCTGACTAATAAAGACATTATCCTTAAGCAATTTTCGAATTTGAGGACCGTCAAAGATTCCTTCTTTAATTTTGGCCTCAGAAATTGTAGGAAATATCGCCTGTAAATACTCGAAACATTTACCTGTCTTATCAAGAGCTTTGACATACTGTTTCATAAGACCTAACTTAATGTGCAGAGGAGGAGGCAGGACCTTTGATGGATCTACGAGCGATTCATTAATGACATTGTGCGATCCAGGTGTGAGGGACTTTCTCATAGGCCAATCTCTTATCTTGTAATGCTGTTTTCTAGCTCTACTATCCCATAAACATAAGTAGCAGGGATATTTTGTAAATCCAGACTGTTGCCCAAGTAACATAGTTATGATTTTGAAATCTCCACAAATCTGCCACCTGTGTTGCTCGTAACCAATTTTATTCAGAAGTATTTCCATATTTCCATATTTTTCCTTCATTACAGTCGAATGAGCTATAGGTATAGGAGCATAAACATTGGTATTATGGAGTAATACTGCCTTAATACTTCTTTTTGAAGAATCGATAAAAAGTCGCCAATCTGTTGCTTTGTAGCAATTTTTTTTCATTTCATTCATCAGTCCATTGATATCAGTACAAAATACAAGATCATCATCTTTAGAAAAGTATTTTCGAAAGTCTGATTCTCGATTTCGATATATGGAAACCCTTGTCTTTGGTTCTAGGAAATCATGCTGCTTCATAAATGAAGCCAAAAACTCCGCACTATCTTTTGGCAAACCTAAGTCGCGTATGAGATCATTTAATACAGGCTGTGAAACTAGCTTTGGGACTGATTTTTTAGTGTCTGCAGAATAGTCAGAGTCGTTATCGTCATGGTCGCTTGCAGGCTCGTATTCATCAACATTCATTAATTCATCATTTCTCACTGCGTTAATGCTCTCGAAATCAGTTTTTTCTTCTTTGTTGTTGTGTAAAATTGGAGTCTTTACTGATGTTACTGTTTTATAAACGATGTTGTGTTTAGTTTTAGAAGTGTAATTCTGACTAACTTTATTTGAGCAAAAAAAGCAATCTTCTTTACAAAGAGGTTTCTTCCATTCTGCTGGACTGGAAAATTTGATTGCTTCTTTGTCCTTCTTCCAACGGTTAAGCATTAATTTACAACAATTGCAAATTATATTGGGAGCCCATGTATTCTTATCAATTTCTGAATCAAAAATCCCCTTGTATGTGACTTTGACGTCATCATTAATTTGTTTTCGCAATGAACTGATTTCGTACTTGCAGCAGATATAACAAAACACTTCGCGATTACTATCGCAGTCGTGACATAGATTGTTACTTTGTCTTGTCGCAGTATACTCTACATTAGCCAAGTTTCCCACCAATGAAGAGCTGCAGTTGTTGGATGACGACGCCTGAGAGCCTGCTTTCTCACCCTCAACCGCCGATACTGGGGTTCCGAGTCCCTGCATCGTAACACGTTTCTTACGTGGGTCTGCCATGACGGCATCAAAGCCGTTATCCAGGGACTTAGCCGGATTGCGGACAATCTCCGTTGCCCACCGTCACCACGTGGAGGTGCCCTGGATGCAGACACACGCAAGATCCAATTACTCTGCATGGAACTTAAGCTTCAAATTCTTTAAGAGTTTTTATGTTGAAATAAAATTTAATATCGATATTTTTCGTTAATATCCCGTGTAGAAATTGACATATTTTAGTCATAATATGGGAACTTCTACACGGCATAGAGTAAAGCATACCTCCATCAGGAGTGGGTTCGATCGAAACCGTTAAAATAATTTTGTCCCTTCTTTTGAATTTTTGAAAACTGACATCAAATTGGGATTGAGCGACCCCTAAAACCCCTGAGTAACGATTTTCCAGCGAATCCGACGAATTTTATAAAAAAGTGTCCGCCATATTGGATCCGCCATTTTGAATTTTCAAAAACTGACTTTAAATTCGTGATCAGCGACACCGAAAACCCCCGAGTAACGAGTTTTAAGCAAATCCGATGAACTTTTAAAAAAGTCGTCCGCCATATTGGATCCGCCATTTTGAATTTTTAAAAACTGACTTTAAATTCGTGATCAGCGACACCGAAAACCCCCGAGTAACGAGTTTTAAGCGAATCCGATGAATTTTTTTAAAAAACTGTCCGCCATATTGGTTTTTTGGGGTTATGTCAAAACCCTGAACTGATGGGGTTAAATGGACCTCGGATTCGATTCAGCGACCCCAAAAACATAAGGTACACATAGTGAGACCTCTGGGTCAGAACACAAATTTTTTTTTGTGTGGCTGTGTAATATGAGAGCCTTACCACAAGAAACGGAATTTGTAGATTTTTTACTTAAAGTAGGCAATGGTGAATTAAATGATGCAGATGATAATGTTATATTACCAGAACATATTATTTAAAAAGGGAATGTAGATATTGCAGAAGAAATGTATTGTCAGTTCATACAACAGAATAAATTTCAGGAGTTGTCAGAGTGTGCAATTTTAGCACCTAGAAACGTTGACGTTGTTGATATTAATAAGAGAGTGGTGCGTCTCTTAGACAGTAAAGGTGAAAAAATATATAAAAGTATTGATTCTACTGAAAATTGTGATAATGGAAAATTTTCTGAAACTTTATTACCAGAATATTTTAATACTCTCTCTCCACCTTCTTTACCACCACATGAATTACAATTAAGAATTAATTCCGTTGTAATGCTTATTAGAAATCTTAGTATTAATGAAGGATTATGTAACGGAACAAGGTTAATTGTTTTAGATCTATCACATAATGTTATTAAATGTCAAATATTAACGGGGGATAAGTGTGGAAATATTGTCTTTTTACATAGAGTAACTTTATATTGTGAAAATTTATATCCGTTAACTTTTAAAAGAAGAAAATTTCCTATAAAATTAGCTTTTGCAATGACTATTAACAAGTCTCAAGGACAAACATTTAATAGAATATATATAGATTTAAGAAGAGATGTATTTAATCACGGTCAGATGTATGTTGCATTATCGAGGGTACGTTCATTTGAATCCGTAAAAATATATTTAGGAGATAATAGAAGTAATATGTATATAAAAAATTATGTTTATAGTGAAATTTTTGAATAATTAAGGAGCCGGATATAACACCTGCCGCTACGCTCCGCCGTAAAGGACCATACCAGTCAGTGAGTAGTGAGCGCTTCTGGGCCTCTCACTGCTACCTGACTGGTATTATTTCTTGCGATAGCGCGCAGCGGCAGTTGATACATCCGGCCCTTCAATTTTAATTAAGTTTAATTTGCTATATTTATGTTTATCGGAATTTTCAATGTGAAATATTTACAGTACCGGTCAAAATGTAAGTTCATGTATTTTCAAAGGAAAGAAAAAATTGTGTAACATTAAATTTATGAAAACTAAACTTTTTTCGGTATACAAATGTAATATAAAAAAATATGTTTTAATTTTAAAAATTATTTCCCTTTTAATAAGATTCAACAACCAAATGGATTATATACAAATGT
This sequence comes from Leptopilina drosophilae, assembly GCA_032873175.1. Lineage (NCBI taxonomy): Eukaryota > Metazoa > Arthropoda > Insecta > Hymenoptera > Figitidae > Leptopilina > Leptopilina drosophilae. Next base: position 31,870,578 of record CM065478.1, read on the forward strand.
TTAAAAAAGCTAAGAATAATATTTATTAGCATAAATTTATTATCATGCAAATAGAATATGTAAATTTTTGGATTGCTAATCGAAATCACGAAGGGTTATTAGTGAAGAAAATGACCACCATTATTATTTGTTAATTTGTATAACTATTTGAAACTATCGCCGAATGTAACTAAATACCATTCTTATTATAGTCCTCTTTTTTTAATTAATTCTATTATCTGTTTTCTATCTCCTGAAAGTAATAAAAAGCTTCTAAAATATTAAGATATTCCCTTTTCCCAGTTTTTCTTAAAGGGGGTAAGGTTTTAAAATTTTTTATTGCATTTTTTTAGAATTTTTTAAATGATTGTATAATATCTCCAGAATATTGTGTTAAAATTTCAAGTTAATTATAGCAAAATTAACGGAGTTATGAGTATTTTAGTCGCGTAAGTACAGGCTTCAGGATTAATGTTTTTTATTAAGAGATGTACCCACTTTAAACGCCCTAAAAAAGGTTATTTTTGTACATTTTTTCAGGTTTAAATAATAAATATTGGCGTATGAAGTTTTACACGATTTTTTGCTTTTTGCAAAACTGACAAAATGGTGGTCATTTTTCGAAAAACATGTATAAAAATTTGTTTTTTTATCCCATTTGCACAAAAATGGCGCTTTTAGATAGCTGACGACATGGAGTAAAGTCACTCATTTGTTCGACCATATGAAAATGGCGTCCATTTTCTCCCATGTGCAAACATAATCGCTGTTCCCATGCGTTATTTTTGCCCAAGGGAGAAAACGGCCGCCATTTTCATATAAGTCGAACAAGTGAATGACTTTTACTCCCTGTCGTCTGCTATCTGAAATGGCCACTTTTGTGCATTAGAAATAAAAAATATCGTAAGTTACACGGGAATAAAGGCAGCCAATTTGTTTACGATGATTTTATTTATTAAAGTACTAAGTTTTAAAATTTGAACAAGAAGGTGAGAGTGGCAAAAATTATTAAACATAAATTTATTTCTTGGTTTTTTCTCATATTTCATTAAAAGAATTGAACAATTTTAAATTTACTATTTGAAATTTTTAACCTGTTAAAATGTAATCGAAATTATACTGATTTGAAATTAACAATTTTACTTAAAACGGAATAAATGTAATATCTAACGTTGCATCCATATCTCAGAACCAGAAAAAGCTACAGTGAATTTTTATTAGAAATTGTTTAAATATTATTGGCACTAATAAAAATACCCTTACTAATATTTCAGGTCCAACTTCCAACCCCAAAATTACCTCTATTTCGATTTAATTAACAAAAATACTAATAAAACTAATAAATGTTTAACTTTTTTAAAATTAATTGTTGAATAATTATAATATCATTTTGCAGATTACCAGTTTTAATTTTTCACCTTAACTCTTATCTCAAAACTAACCCCTTAGCTAAACATACTAATCATACAGCCTTATGAAATTTGGAATTTTATAAAATAACAAATCTGAAGTCAGTTTTTAGTTTTTTTTGTTAAAAGGTAAAATGGACCGATTTCTTTTGCATGAACTTGTTACTTTACTTCCCTAGAAAAATTTTATGAGGTACAAAAAAATATTGATGCACCTGAATCGCCTAAAACTGACTGTTTACATTTACCTCGAGATTATAAAATTTTTCTAAAATTGGGGGTAAAGGTAAACTCCACTGTAGTTAAGCGAGGTTTAAGAAACAAGTTATTTCAAGTATACTACTGTTTGAAGGGATGGACAAATTGAAAAAAAATTCTTCGTATACTAAGAATCTATAGATGCATAAGTAAATCAACCAGTTAACTGATAACACAGCCACACAAAAAAAATAAAAGTTCTGATCTGGGGTTCTCACTTTATAGACTTTATGTTTTTTGGGTCGCTGAATCCGAATCCGAGGTACATTTAACCCCATCAGATCAGCGACTCCAAAAACTCCCGAGTAACGAGTTTTAAGCGAATCCGATAAATTTTTCAAAAACGTGTCCGCTATATTGGATCCGCCATTTTGAATTTTTGAAATCTGACTTCAAATTCGTAATCAGCGACGCCAAAAACCCAACAGTAACGAGTTTTAAGTGAATCCGATAAATTTTTCAAAAACGTGTCCACCATATTGAATCCGCCATTTTAAATTTTTGAAATCTGACTAAATTCTTAATCAGCGACCCCAAAAACCCCCGAGTAACGAGTTTCAAGCGAATCCGAGGAATTTTTCAAAAACGTGTCCGCCATATTGGTTTTTTGAGGTTATGTCAAAATCCTAATCTGATGGGGTTAAATGGACGTTGGATTCGGATTCAGCGACCCAAAAAACATAAAGTCTACATAGTGAGACCCCCAGGTCAGAACTTTTATTTTTTTCTGTGAGTGTGTATATTATATAAAATAAACAATCAACCATTACAGAATTAGTAATGTATGTATGAAAGAAAACCTAATTTCCTTTTCCATGTAATTTTACCTTGCCAAAGTAATGAAATTGTGAAACAAAAGCAAATTTATTCAATTATTTTCTTTTAAAATGTATAATTGAAGTTATGTTTACATTCACCCCAAGTTTTCTAATTCTTGGGCTAAATATAAACATTTAATTATTTATTAACTAAATTGATGAAGAACAAAAATCAAAGTCAATTTTTATTAAGGCATTATTAAGGAAGAATTACAAATTTTAGTTTGATTTTAAAATTTATTTTTATGCAAATGCGTGACAAAATATTCAAACAGTAAAACTTTGATTTTCTATTGTTTTTGCATTAAAATATAACTTACACTATGGCATTGCCAATTGTAAAAATAAAATATTGGTAATATTCAGAACATCTTGTAGGTGAGCTGAAGTAAAAATATTGACGTTGAACTTATTTTTAAATTTGTAAATTTAGCTAAAACATCTACTGTTTACATTTATCCCCAAATGACCCTAATTTGTTATTGAAAATTAATATTCCCAGAGTAAATTTTACTATTTTTGAAGCAAACTTACTATGAAAACTGATAGAAAATTATTAAAATTAACAAAACAAATATTAAATTTGAACTATTTCCAAAATAAATTTTAATACGCTGATAGTTTATTTTACTAAATATTTTCTTCGGATATTATAAAATTTACTCTGAAAATAATGATTTTTAAATAGTAAAGTTTACTATTTCCACAATTAATTTTTATACTTAAAAATTTTTTTTTGTATAAACATTTATTTTTGTTATTATACTATATTTGCAGTCAATTTTTGTAAAAATTAGTAAAATTTACTTCGGAATTGGTAAAATTTTCTCTAAAAATAGTAAAGTTAAGTATATATAGTAATACTTTATATATATATATATATATATATATATATATACTTGTTGATATAATACTTAATATCAATATTTTGCTTATTGTCAATTTTATTGAATAACCTTATATTAAGACTATCAACATTTTTTATTTAAAGTTTAGGAGAACTTAGTAATGGATTTAGAAAAAAAATGCAATTAAGGGAAAAAATCTTGAAAGTAAACGATATATGCTTTGTCCACTGGTAAAAACTATTTTCAATCACGGTGGTCATTGTAGAATCATCTAAAATAATAAAATCAAATATCATTTCAAAACAGACGACTTAATACAGGTTCTAAATCTTAAAATAATCAAAACATAAAAAATTAAGAAAATTACAAGCTTTTGAATAAAAAAATGTAAAAAATATATTTTTTATCATATATGATTCACATAAAAAATATCATTTTAAATATTAGTTTTGCGATTATAGGTCTTGGGTTAGCTATATGTGCGTCTGGGTTTCGATCCCCGTAGGTCGTAGGTTTTAGATTTTAATACAATTGTAAAAATTTAGTGCTTAATACTTTCTAGCTTGAGTCTCTCAGAAGGTAGAGTCGATGGTGCAAAATTTGAATTTTTATTATTTTTATAATTATAAAAATTATAAAAATTTTCATTTATTTAATACAAATTAAGATTTAGTTGATCCAGAACTGTTTTAAGTTTAAGCAAACAATTTTGTATTTCCATTAAATAATTAATTATTTGATTCAATTAATGAAATATTAATCTTAATTAAAAGAATTAATTGTAATAAATAATTGAATTTTTGATACAAATAAAGATTTAGTTACTTAAAAAAATTATTTTATTAATGCAAATAAATATTTATTTCATACTGTCAAATAAAATACTCAGATCTAATAAATATTTACTTGGTTCAAATAAATATTTATTGGAGAATAGACAATTAAACTATTTAATTGAGTCAATTAATTTTTATTTGATTCAATTAAATTATTTTTAGTGTAGAAATTATGCAAATTATTTCCTGAAAGAAAAGAATGAGTTGGTGAACAATATTGTTATTGAGAAATAAAAATTATGCAATTCAAGTGCAATTTAGGAATACAAAATTTAAAACAAAATTTAATCCTTTAAGATAAAATTCTTTTATAAAATATTTTTTTCGATTTTTGGAAGATGTTTAAAGGTGAAAGAAAAGACACTAACTCTCACTTTTTTAATAAAATTGACAACGTTTCGGTGGTCAGATTCGCCACCATCATCAGGTCACTAGTTAAAATCAACAAACAAACATCACTTTAGTAAATTAAAATACAATAAATAAATAATTAAATAAAAATTAAAATATTCAAATTTGCAAATCACAAACATACTAAGACATACTAAGTCTTAGTATGTTTGTGATTTGCAAATTTGAATATTTTAATTTTTATTTAATTATTTATTTATTGTATTTTAATTTACTAAAGTGATGTTTGTTTGTTGATTTTAACTAGTGACCTGATGATGGTGGCGAATCTGACCACCGAAACGTTGTCAATTTTATTAAAAAAGTGAGAGTTAGTGTCTTTTCTTTCACCTTTAAACATCTTCCAAAAATCGAAAAAAATATTTTATGAAATAATTGTGGAAGAATTTACTAAATATTAATAAAATTCTTTTAATAAATATGTGTTCATCTTTAGAATAATGTTAGAAACTTTTTCAATGTTAAAATATTTTCACATTAAACAGCAGAAAAAAAGAAGGCGCGCGTAGCGCGCAAGTAAAAGTGACTAGTATAATATAATATTATATATATATATATATAGTAATAGAAACTCCAAAGATAACGGTCTCGATAACGTCTGGATAACGGCGCCGGTAACGCTTTCTCTTGTAACGGCTCCCTTTCTTTCTTTCTCTAAAGGCAATGTCAATAGGAATGTTTCTCTTTACATAATTTGCATATTTACTCGTTTCATTTTAAGGAGGATTAAATATTGACAGTGATTCATTGTGGGAAAATTTATTAAAGGGGGTTTACGAATTGTGACGTAATTTAGAGGGAGAGGGTTTCTTCAAATGTTACGCAGTGTGACAAGGGGGGGAGGGGGTCGAAAATGGGCTAAAAACGTGTGACGTAATTTATGGACGAAACCTTTAATATTAGATCCGCCATTTTGAATTTTTAAGAACTTAAGTGAAATTAAGGTTATGTTAGTGTTACATTTATTGTTTAAAGTATCAGGAATCACCTTAGTCACCTTATTAGTGAACAGACGGAAAGAACCCGAACAACCTCTAAGTTTGATAAAGAGATCTTCGTTCTTCGTAGCTACAGCTGTCACACAAATTATTGGCTTTTTTCTGGATTAACCTCCTCAAGAATATTTCCCAGAACTGCTGCGAACATTGAGCCATCAGATACCTTCACGATTATTGATGACCTTTCCTGTTGACTTTCTTTCTTTTTTGTTTGATTCTCCACCTTTCTTTTTTTAGCCCTTCGGCAACTCAGGACTACTTCTCTTTTGACTCTTAACGTCTAAGACAACGTTTCTTAATAATAACGAATATCGATTAATAACGAATTTATGGGATTAGTTGGTTTCACCGGTTACCAAAGATTTCTGAAAAATTTACAATTTTTAACGGTGTTGCGCAATTGCAGACAGTGATCTCCTTTTAAAAAAATATTCTTAAGGGGATGTCAAAGTCAATTAGATTTTTACATCAAGCTTTATTAGAAAAATCACATAGACTTTGAGATCCTCTTAAACGTAAACGTAATTTTAAAATGATTTTTCTCCCAATTCGGACAGTTATTGCAAAATCCGAAGAAATACCAGATATCCTATATTTTTGCTTTTTAATTTGTGCACAAAAAGTAGAAGATTTATTTATATTAAAACAACAGGAAGTAAAATAAAATTTTTTTTTAAATTTTACTTCCTGATATCGGGTATTTTATTACATTTTCCATTTATTGTGCGTAAATGAAAGAACGAAAATTCAGAGTAACTCGTATATTTTCCTTTGCAATATTTGCCCAAATGGGGACGAAAATCATTTTGAAATTACGTTGACGCCTAAGAAGTTGTTGATTAATAAACGTTGCTACATGCAATGAAAAAAGTGTTAAAAAGAGTTCAAAAGTAACAAAAATAAGTCTACGTAATTTATAAAAAAAATTAGATATAAAAATCAAAGTGCAAATTTAATTATGGACGACCTATAGTTCTATCGTGACGATAAACGTGGAAAGATTATGGGGAAACAAATCATCGGAGCACACATTTGACGTTATCCAAGTTTCTGACAACGCAAACACGTTGTATTCAAAAACGTCACTAAAGTTTTTAATAGTGTTTAATTTTGTATATAGTCCCCTCACGTTAAAAAAGGGTTACCAAGTGGATGTTGCATTCCTTGATTTTTCAAAGGTGTTTGACGATATTGACGATAATATTTTAGAACAAAAACTAAAAATTGTAAATCTTCCTTCAAACTTACAAACATTACTTCTCGACTATTTATCTAAAATGCAACAAAATGTAATACTTGTTAGTAGTAAAATAAATGATCGTGGGAAGGTGAAAAATTGAAAAATTCAATGTATCGTCAAAATTGCGACGTTTTGTTGGCTAAGCTTAGCCAACCTCATCAAGCTAAATTTATTTAAACAGAAAAAACACTTCAACATTTATGAAGGTCTAAAACAATATTATACACTATACTGAAATTTTTTTAAGAATATCCTACCAGATTCAATAAACATAAAAATTGCGTTTTAACACGTTAAAATAAAAAAATAATGTGATCAGAAAAAATATAACAATTTTCACTTGTGTCAAAATTAAAAAAGAAAAATTTCTCTATATGAAAGGAAGACATTTCAGCACACTTGTTCAGTGTCAACTAAAATAAATTAAAATTTTGCTATTTCAAGAAAGTGCAGAGAATCAAGATAAAGTAAAAGGCAATAAATGGAATGTAAACACAGTTTTATCATAGAGGGGGCAAGTTATGTTATTGACATATCATTGTAGACAAGAGTCTAAACGTCTGAGGAGAGAAAAAAAGTTCTGTTTTGAGTAAAAATATATTTCTTTCTATTAATAGTGGAATGATTTGTTTTTATATGGATCATTTTAGATATTCGTTGTTTTACAAAATTTGGTTCATTGTCAAAAATTTTGGCATTTTTAATTCGATGGCGGTAAATTACAGAGATTGCATCTCAGATTTTTTTCTTTTAGTGCTTATTGAAATAAGCTACCATGATTTTTTTCAAATTTTTTCATCAAGCCGTTTAAGAGATACAGGTTTTTGAAAAATCACGTTTTTTACAAAAATGTTTTTTTGAAATGGTTATATCTCGGTCAAAAATGGACCAAATTTGACGTTCTATATATGAAAAATTTTGTTTTTACACGTAGTTTCTGATAAAAATATAAAAAATTTATTTTTTAAATTTACGAAAATTTTTTTTAATTTGAAAAAAAAATTTACATTTTTAGATGCATCTTTACCAAGTCTAATTATAGAATTGGAGTTTTTATTGATAAGTGGAATCGCAGTACAATGAAACTTCTTGAGAATATTTGACAACTCAAAGAAACATTTTTCATTGAACGGCAAACAAACCTTCGGTGCCAGACTGTAAATACTAACTTTATTTGGATTACTATTATTATTTTTATTGACATGAGATAATTTTATATGATTTGTATGAATTTTTATATGTTTATCAATAAAGTCTAAAGAATAATTATTTTTTTTAATATGGATATTATCTTCTTTAAGTTATCAAAATGAAACTCTTTGTTGGAAAATGAAATCGCTCTATCAACCAGATTGTATCTAATCTAATCAATTACCGAGATCAAGCTGGATATTCCCAAAAGGGAAAGTTGGCACATAGATTAGAGAATCCATTGTACCAAGCTCCAGCTTGATCGTTTACAACAACCCATTAGAGTCCTGCTCTTCTCCAGAAGTCCAGTATTTCCTCTATAGATATGTTGCTCATCTGTATAGGGTCTATAATTGCTTGACCCCAGCTAGAAAGTCTGATCCTAGCTAATGCCGAGCATTCAGATGATATGTAAGACGACGTCTCGTCATTTGTATCACACAGTCTGCTCATAGGTGAAACTTTGTTTCCTATTTTATGCTGATGATAATGTAAAAGCCCATGTCCTGTAAAGGGGCGAACAATGGTTTTAACTCTGATCTTATCGAGTTTTAGGAGATCGCTCGCTCGCCTCTTGTTGGGCACTAAACCCAACAGAGCCTTCGCTTGTCTTCCCATCCCAATGCCCGCCCAATACTTTCCATGTTCCCTTTGACCCCATCTTTCAATGGCTCCCTTAACTAGACACTGCATTAATGCCACTGCTGGTTCAAGACCTAAAAATACCGTTTCAGAACCGATTTTTGCCAAAACGTCCACCCTTTCATTGTCCCTGATTCCTGAGTGGCCCGGTACCCAGATCAACGAAAGTTTATTTACTGAACCTAACTCGTCTAGTACGCTACTGCATTCCCAGAAAAGTTTCGATTCTATTGTGGGATTCTTTAGATCCCTTAGGGCCGCCTGACTATCCACTCAAATACTAATCCTTTTGCCCCTTGTCATTTTTTGAATGGGCATTTGGGCACAAGTTAAAATCATCCTAGTGACTCAGCCACTCTAATGCAGCCAGTTTTTCGATATATTCCGAAGCCTGCACCGCAATCCATCTTGGAGCCGTCCGTGTACCACACCTTGTCCCCAAGTGGAAACCCCTTCTTCCAGTCTAATCTGGAAGGTATTATTATCTTGAAGCGAGGTTTAAATTTCACCCTCTTGATCATCCTATCTTGCACCATACTTAATTCTGGAATTGATAGGATTGAACGTGGGAGCTTGGTGTGTTTACCACTTGACTTCCACTTTCCCTGCGCGTTTAGCCTGCTCATAGTAAGGACCGCTTTTTTCACCGCAGTAATATATAGAGGTACTTCGGCGTGGTCCTCATGGCGCCTGTAATACCCCTAAAAACCATTGCTTGGAGTTGGTCCAGTTTCTCTTTGACCGTGATCAATTGAGTCCTAGACCACCAAACCACCACCGCGTGAAGAAACCTGGGTTTTAGAATCATCCGATAGAGCCAATTGACCATATTGGGTATTAGTCTTCATGATGACCCTATCGCCCTTCTACACGCCCAGAACGCAGTATAGAATTTCCTATACTGATAATCGAAATGTTCTTTCCAACTCAGCTTTTTATCCAGGATTACTCCTAAGTATTTAGCCGATTCGGGAAAAGAAATCTCTTGTCCATAAAATACCTGCTTCTTTAAACTCGGTATCTCGTATTTCCTAGTGAAAACTACTTATTCGTTTTCTCTGGAATCACAGAAACTCCAGTCTGACTACACCAGTTCTTGACAATCTTGAGTACACTTTCCGTAAGCTCTAAAAGGGTCTCAGTTGAGTGCCCTCTTATAATTACAAGGAAATCATCCGCATAGCTTTGCGTATAATATCCCTGGTTATTGAGTTTCCTAACCAGATTGTATACAATACTCTTCTTTTGTTGGATTGAATGATCTGAAAAATAATTAATGATTCTATCCGATGAAGTCGGCTTTTGATACCAATTTGTGACAATTTTGTTATTTTTTATAGTAAGTTTTATGACAAGAAAATTAATTGAGTTATCCTTTTCTTTAATTTTTAATTGTAAGCATTAAATGTATTGATGACTAAGTTGACATGTCTTTTTACAGCTAATATTGTATCATCAACATATCTAAAATAAAAAAGGGGGACACAAATGTGCTCCTCCTTTAATTTTGTTAAACAATTAGTTTCTAGATCATCCATGACAATGTCTGAGACGAAGGCTGAAATTGGTGAACCCATCGGTGTACCATAAATTTGTCGATAAAATTTTTCACCAAGAGAAAAATAGGTGTTGTTAAATACAAATTTAGTACAGTCGATAATGTCTGAGAAAGAAATGTAAGACAGAAATGTAAGCATTTCTGTCTTATAGAATGAATACGTCGACCTAAACTCTAAATGACCAGTTCACAATAAACGTTTGTAAACATAGAACTTACGTCAAGAGAAATAAAAGTATAGTTATCGTCCAAAACAGGATTGCTTAGTTTATTTTAAAGTTCTAAACTATTATTAATATGTGAAATTTTTAAATGAATTTTATAATATTTTTGCAAGAAAATGTGTTGGACTCTTTATTAGAGATATAAGACGAAGTGGAACATTTTCTTTGTGTATTTTTGGAAGTCCATATGCTTTCGCTAATACAGTGTCAGTCAGGGTCAATTGATTAAGATGGTAGTCTTTGTACATAAAAAAGTAGATAACTCTGTAGTTTACCGCCATCGAATTAATTGTAATCATGACTTTGATTGGGAAAATGACAAAATTTTGGACAATTAACCAAATTTCGTAAAACGACGAACATCTGAAATCATCCATATAAAAACAAATCATTCCACTATTAATAGAAAGGAAGATCTTTTCACTCCAAACACAACTTTTTTTCCTCTTCTTAGACGTTAAGCCTCTTGTCTACAATGACATGACAATAACATAACTTGTCCCCTCTATGATAAAACTGTGTTTACATTTAGTTTATTGACTTTTTCTTTATCTTGATTCTCTTCACTTTCTTGAAATAACAAAATTTTACTTTATTTCAGTTGACACTGAACTAGTGTGCTGAAATGTCTTTCTTTCATGTAGAGAAATTTTTCTTTTTTAATTTTGACACATGTGGAAATTGTTATATTTTTTCTGATCACATTATTTTTTTATTTTGGCGTATTTAAACGCGATTGTTATAGCCTGATGAGGTTAGCAAACCTTAGCCAACGAAACGTCGCACAGTGGTGCAAACCTGCAAATTGAGATTCAAAAAGGTCTACAGGCTTTATTTTTTAACCGATTTTATAAATTTTTTTAAAATGAAAGCTTATGAAATTGCAAAGAGCTTTGTCCAGCCTGATTAAAAAATTTTTATTTGTTTATATTATTTTCTTTATTGCAAAGTTAACAAAAAAGGAAAATTTTTCAAATAATTTGTTCACCCATTATTAAAATAAAATATTTATTATAAAAATTTAGTGAAAATTAATGTTTATGTACTGCTTGAATAAAAAAAATTAACAGGTAAAATTTTTAAAATTATAAACAAATTAATTTAACAAACATTGACAGCTAGAACATATTGTAAACAAAGACAATATCTTTAATGGATTTTGATGAAATTTGTTACTCGGGGGTTTTTGGGGTCGCTGATTACGAATCAAATGTTAGTTTTTTAAAATTCAAAATGGCGAATTCAATATGGCGGACGGTAAAGTTAAAAAAAAATAGATGGGAAAGAAGTTAAATTTTTTGGAAAAAATTGTAAAAAATGACCCTGTCTCCCCCTTAATTTCTACAAATCTGAACCTGGTAAGCTGAAATTCAGCAGGGATCTTTAGTTTTAAGTGCAGATTACAGGAAAAATTATAGCGAACACGATTAGCCTACATATTTGCGAAATAGAAGGGAAATAAATTAATTTTTTTCGAAAAAATTGCAAAAAATGACCCTGTCCCTCCCCTTAACTTCTACAAATCTGAACCGGGTGGGCTGAAATTCGGTAGGGATCTTTAGTTTTAAGTGTAGATTACAGGAAAATTATAGCGAACCTAATAGGTCTACATATTTGCGAAATAGAAGGGAAAGAAATTAAATGTTTTCGAAAAAATTGCAAAAAATGACCCTGTCCCCCCTTAACTTCTACAAATCTCAACCTGGTGAGCTGAAATGCAGCAGGGATCTTCTGTTTTAAGTGCAGATTAGATAAAAAATATAGCGAACACGATTGGCCTACATATTTTCGAAATAGAAGGGAAAGAAATTAAATTTTTTCGAAAAAATTGCAAAAAATGACCCTGTCCCCCCCTTTACTTCTACAAATCTGAACCGGCTGGGCTGAAATTCGGTAGGGATCTTTAGTTTGAAGTGCAGATTACAGGAAAATTATAGCGAACCTGATTGGTGAACCCTCGATCTTAGTGCGAGTGCAACTCGCACTTGTCCGATGTTTTTTAGTGCTTGAAGTCATGTATTGGCCCTGAAAAGGGCCAATGCGACAAAAAGGCGAAAATTAATTGACATTTAAGAAAAAATTATTTTTTGGAAGAAATTAAAGAGGCATTTTTGTACACCCTGCGAACTTGTGGAAAAATAAAGTTAGCAAATCAGATTAATGACCTTTTGGCTAGTGTCTTCCTAATTTCTTATCTGTTTCTGCTGGAAATTCAACAATGAATTCAGCATTTAGCCATTTATCAATTTTTTTTATCAAAAACAGATTTATTGTAAATTGCATTTTCCCATTTCGTTTTAAAGTGCGGAATAAAGTAAGAAGATAAATTTTTCTTAATTTTGTCACATTGTTCAGGATGTATACTATGTTGACATTTTATATAGTTTAATAAGTTTTTGTTATTTTAAAACTATCCATTTTTATATTCTTATTTTGTACCAAATTTGTCAATTAACTAACTATATTTGTCAACTAAACTTTATTCTAATATTTTATATTAAATTCGTATTAAATGGAGCACTCGTAATCAGCGACCCCAAAAACCCCCGAGTAACGAATTTCAAATAAATCAGATAAATTTTTAACTTTAACGTCCGCCAAAATAGATCCGCCATTTTGAATTTAAAAAAACTAACATTTGATTCGTAATCAGCGACCCCAAAAACCCCCGAGTAACGAATTTCAAGTAAATCAGATGAATTTTTAACTTTGACGTCCGCCATATTGAATCCGACATTTTGAATTTTAAAAAACTAACATTTGATTCGTAATTAGTGACCCCAAAAACCTCCGAGTAACAAATTTCATCAAAATCCATTAAAGATATTGTCTTTATTTGCAATATGTTTTAGCTGTCAATGTTTGTTAACTTAATTTGTTTATAATTTTTAAAATTTTACCTGTTTATTTTTTTTCTTTAAACAGTACACTAACATTAATTTTCACTAGTTTTTAATAATAAATATTTGATTATATTATTGAGAGAACAAATTTTTTTAAAAAATTTCCTTTTTTGTTAACTTTGCAATAAACAAAGTAATATAAACAATTGGAAATTTAATAATCATGCTTGACAAAGCTCTTTGAAATTTTTTTAAGCTTTCATTTAAGAAAATAATAAAATCGGTTAAAAAATAAAGCCTGTAAACCTTTTTGAAACTCAATTTGCAGGTTTGTACCACTGTGCGTCGTAATTTTGACGATAAATTGAATTTTTAATTTTTCACCTTCCCACGATCATTTATTTTACTAGTAACAATTAAACTACGGAAGGAATTAACTCTTATCATTCAAATAATGTAACAATTGGTAAATTTTTTTTGTATGCTTTTGTACCTAACAGGCGAGTGCCTCAGGGAGTCTCACCTCTCAAGAGGCGAGTCTCGGCTCACCTCCTTTTACTATTTATATTAACGACTTACCTGAGAATATTACATCAAATATGGTCATTTTCGCTGATGACGTAAAAATATTTAGAATTATAAAATCTATTTCGGACACTAAGACCCTACAAGGGGATTTAGATCGTGTTTTTGCATAGTCTTTGATAAATAAGTTACCCTTGAAAATTACAAAATGTCACTTGTTGACTTTTTCCAGAAGTAAAAGTCCGGTAATGAATAATTATAATATTAATAATATTAATTTGGAAAGAGTGTTTTGTGCTAAGGATATCGGAGTCATGTTTGTTTCACGTCTTAGCTTTACTATAAAAATAAATAAAAAAGTGAAAATCGATTTTTTCGGATCGTATGTCCCTTTTAACTGTCCGTGTCACATATATACATTTTTCGGAAATAAGCCCTCTGAAAACTCTTTTCATAACGCGGTGCAAAAAAGAGCACTTTTTGCATCTTGGTATGAAAAATATCGTTCGTAACTTGTGCTAGCAGTTGCCAATTTTTGAACGAGCACTTTTTTGGAACAAACTGTAGGGGAAGCTTCGCTTCGCTCATTTAAAAATTGGCAACTGCTCGCACAAGTTACGAAATATACTATTTCAACTACCAAATACGTTCAAAATTTGAATATGCTTCTTTGATTGATAATCCTCAATTTGATAAGTACAGTTGTGAGTTCGAGCGTATTTAAAAAATATTTCTTTAATACCTTGTCTTCAAAATAGAAAAAAACCCATAACGGGGACACTACAATAATGAGCTATATTTACGTTTTAATTATCATACAATGGAACAACGAAGAGTGTATTTGGCTTGTATTTTAAATTTTTAAAATTATTTCATCGCTAATCTATGCTACTGACTTACTATTTGAATTGACATTCAAAATACCAAGACTTTCTTTTCGTAATAATGAATCGTTTACTTTACATTTATCCCACAATAATTTAGGGTGCTTTGCTCCTACTTACTATGCGTGCTTCCATATAAATCGAATGTTTTAATTGTTAAAACCAGATTTGGACTTATTTTTCTCAACGATCAGCGAATTTATATCTATTGTTAATTGTTAATTTGTATATTAATAGATTACAGTTAATCTTTTTGTTTGTTTGTATATTTACATAGATTGTAGTAACCCATTTATGGTCCTATAAGACTGTGGGTTGTGAACAATTATCATTTTCAAATAATGAGATACTCTTTGATAATATAGAATTTTATTTTTAATTTATATTATAAAGGTACTTGTTCTAAAATTTTTTTTTAATTCCACATGCACAAGAACACCCATGTGCAAGAAAAATAGTTTTTCCTATGGTCAAGACCATAGGAGAAAACATCCGCCATTTTCATACAAGTGAATGACTTTTACTCCCTGTCGTCTGCTATCTGAAATCCACACTTTTCTTTATTAGGAGTATATAATGTCGTAAGAATAGGTATAATGGGAATAAAGGTTTACGATGATATTTGTGACAAGAGTAGAGGTCAAAGGCGCGCTCAAGGACTCTTGTCACAAAAATCACGGTAAACAAATGGCTGTCTTTATACCTTTGTTGCTTAATATACATATTATTTTCTATTAAATGATTTTAAAAAATAGCTTCTAAATATGAAAAATAATTTTTCTAATATAAATTAGTAATTATTATTTAACAAAATGTACATTTGGTGACTTATGAAAATTCATTTTTATCAAATAGGTTAATCTCCCTAAGAAGTTTAAAAATATTATCCGTATTTTGCGTAGACATCATAAAAACTTTAATTCTGAATTAATCAATCTTTTATTAATAAATAATTCAAACAACTATCTTATTTTATTTTCAAATGTTGTCTTTTTAGTATAAAATGCTTTGTTTGCCTGCAAACTAACATTATGTATCTTATTTTTTTATTTAAACATTTTTGTACGAACTCTCCCCTTCAAAAATATAGTAAGTTTGGCATGACTTGAAACTGAATTTAGCTAATAAATAATTAAATTTTCGTTTAAATATTTAATAGAAATTTTATTAGTATTTGACTTAACAAATCGCTTTTTTAACATTAAAAATAGTATTTTTATGTGTAATTTCATTTTGTAGGGAATAATAAATAAAGAAATTCATAAAAAGGTTAATTAATTCAAAAATTAAAATTTTTGAGACATAACAGTGTGCGGGAATTTCTTTTACTGAACCTGAAAAAAATCTGGTGCATTTTTCTAACAAGGTAAACCAATCAGCTTGTGAAACCTTGTAAGATATTAACGAGTCTTTATTTTTAGATGAAAGCTTTTAAAGATCAACTTTATGTTTTCTCCATTTTCTTCTTATATGGACTAAGGCAAAAGCAATGGGTGCAAAATTCTTCTATTTTATTCTAGAAATAAATTTTAAAAAGTGATTAAAATTATATTTATAGAAATAAAAATATATGAAAATAAGGCAAAGTTCACATTGCGGAAGTTAAAAAAATTGATTTCCTTTTTATGTAATTTTTTAAAAGCTATATATGTGGGTGATTTTCAAATAACTGTCATATTTGCATGTCCCCATAGATAAATGTCTAATAAAATTATTATTTTTTGACACTCACTTCATAAATCACTTAATAGAAGTCTCTTCTTAAAGATACTTAATATTCAGTTTATTTACATTAACATTATCATAGTTAAAATTAAGAAAATAGGGTTAAATTGTCAGGTCTGTGGCATACGTTTTTTTTAAATTTTGTTCTGAAATTTCCACGTAAGCAAATATTGAAACTATCTTTTAAGTACGTTGTAGGCCAAAGCTAACCAGATGTTTTACATATAAAAATATTTTTATTATAATGATATTCCACATACACGAGCACTTTTTTCATGTTTTAAATTGTTAATTACTTTCTACCGACACATGGTAACGTCATCGTGATTTTATTACTCTATTTTATTTTTAATTGACTTCTACTGGCATTATTTTGAAGTGCAAACATTGAAAAGAAAATATTTATTCATTTTTTTATTTTTTACGTGTTTTAACTACGACACACATGTCAGGACCGTGGAAAAATGTCAGGTCCGTGGCATGTAACTTTTGCATTTTCTTTCCGTTTTCCATCGTAACTTTGGAAATATTCAAAATCTTGTAGATTCCTTTTGAACATATACTTTAATAACAAAAATGTACTGGAATATGTAATGAAAGTCAAATTTGATTCACTATTTTAGCAGAAAAATGTCTTATTCAAAAAAATCACAGTTATTTGAAAATCACCCATGTAGAATATGTGGGTAAAGCGATTTTTTGATGCAAAGAATATTTTTGTTTTTATAGTGTCTTGAACTCATTGCACAGGCACACAAAAAAAAGTTGTCTGTTCATTGAACCAGACATACATATCTTATAGTAATTTTGCCCGCTGAAAACGAATCTGAAGTCAGAATTGCTCCATCACCCTCATTTTTTTTTAATCGACAAAACTACCCTTAAATTCAAATTTTAAATTAAAAAAAATTGAATAAGAGATTTCTCTCTAAAACAAAACAATAAATTTATCTACTTTTGCTACAACAACTCAGAAACAATGTCAACATTGCTTAAACACCCTTTGTTTTTTATTAAATCGAAAAAACTACCCCTAAAATGTAAAAATTCAAAATTATAATAGAAAAACCCACATTGTTTTTCAAAACAGAACAAGAAATTTATGTACTTCTCTTTCAAAATTTCAAAAGCAATATCAAAATTACTTTATCACCCCCTGTATTTTCAAATAGAAAAAACCACCCCTAATATGTAAAAATTCAAAATGTATAATTAAAAAATTAAAAACCACATTGTTTTTTTAAAATAGAACAATAAATTTATGTACTTCTCTTTCGACAACTCAAAAGCAATGTCTAAATTGCTCCATCACCCTCTGTTTTTTTAAATTGAAAAACCAACCCTTAAATTCACAAAATAAAAATTTAAACTAAAAAAATGAAAAACCACATTGTTTTTCAAAATAAAACAATAAATTTATGTACTTCTCTTTCGACAACTCAAAAACAATGTCAAAATTGCTTCATCACCCATTGTTTTTTTTAAATTGAAAAACCAAACCTTAAATTTACAAAATAAAATTTTAAAGTAAAAAAAATTAAAAGCAACATTGTTTTTCAAAACAGAACAAGAAATTTATGTGTTTCTCTTTTAACAACTCAAAAGCATTGTCAAAATTGCTCCATCAACCTTTGTTTTTTTTAATTTAAAAATCCTACCCTTAAATTTACAAACTAAAAAAATGAAGAACCACATTGTTTTTTAAAATAGAACAATAAATTTTTTATGTACTTCTCTTTCGACAACTCAAAAGCAATGTCAAAATTGCTCTATCAGCCTCTGTTTTTTTTAAATTGAAAGACCAACCCTTAAATTCACAAAATAAAAGTTTAAAGTAAACAAATTAAAAACCACATTGTTTTTCAAAATAGAACAATAAATTTATGTACTTCTTTTTTAACAACTCAAAAGCATTATCAAAATTGCGCAATCACCCTTTGTTTTTTCAAATTGAAATAACTACCCCTAATATGTACACTGAAAGAAAATGTATATTAAATTTTGTAAAAGTATTTTACAATTTGGGGAAAAAGTGCAACAAACCGATATATTGATATAAAAATATTAAACTTTAAAAAAGATTATATCGAATTTAGTATAATTATATCAAATATGAAGAATTTAAATTCAATTTTAAATATTTTAATATAACTTTACTAAATTCTACATATATTTTTTTAAAGTTTAGTATTTTTTATATCAAAATTTCGGTTTGTTACACTTTTTCCCCAAATTGTAAAATACTTTTACAAAATTTAATATACATTTTCTTTCAGTGTACATATTAGGGGTAGTTATTTCAATTTAAAAAAACAAAGGGTGATTGCGCAATTTTGATAATGCTTTTGAGTTGTTAAAAAAGGAGTACATAAATTTATTGTTCTATTTTGAAAAACAATGTGGTTTTTAATTTGTTTACTTTAAACTTTTATTTTGTGAATTTAAGGGTAGGTTTTTCAATTTAAAAAAAACAGAGGGTGATATAGCAATTTTGACATTGCTTTTGAAATTTTGAAAGAGAAGTACATAAATTTCTTGTTCTGTTTTGAAAAACAATGTGGGTTTTTCTATTATAATTTTGAATTTTTACATTTTAGGGGTAGTTTTTTCGATTTAATAAAAAACAAAGGGTGTTTAAGCAATGTTGACATTGTTTTTGAGTTGTTGTAGCAAAGTAGATAAATTTATTGTTTTTTTTAAAGAGAAATCTGTTATTCAATTTTTTTTACTTTAAAATTTGAATTTAAGGGTAGTTTTGTCGATTTAAAAAAAAACTGAGGGTGATGGAGCAATTCTGACTTCAGATTCGTTTTCAGTGGGCAAAATTACTATATATATATACACAAAAATGTTTCCAAAACTTTAAACTCGTTTTTCTCGGAACAAGGTTTTTCAAACTGGTGGGCGTCGTAGCGTCTCAACTGTTTAATTAATCGTGTTCAGGTTTGCGGCTACTTAAAGTTAACTAAATTATATTGAGGTTATACCCATAATGTGATATAATTGTTAATAAAAGGGATTTTTAACAAGAGATTAAACATGAAAAAATAATGCAAAAACGTAGTATTTTAAAAAAAGTGTCCACCATTTTGTCATTTCTTTAACTTTTTAACAATTTTATACATATAACTTATTCTTTAGGATGTCATATTTATAAAAATTGTGGAATTTCTTTTTTAGACATACAATTGCGCAGTGTAGAATGCCCACTCTTTCCCCTCTTTAATAAAAACACTGTTTTTAGATGCGCCATATTGACGTCTATTCTGCATTTTTTTAAAATAAAATAGAGCAATTGCTTGCCAAGTGATTATAAGAATTTTAGATGATTTTAGCAATATTTAAAATACTTTCTGAATTTGTTCCTTTATATGCATGGAATAAAAATGCACAAAAGTTTTTTCAAATTTTTCAAAATTTTTGAATTACCTCTTAATTAAAAATTTTATCGATTTTTTAAAAAAAGCGTGTCCAGCGCGGTATGCCGGGACTTGTGCATTATTCGCTTAAAACGGCGCAAGTTTTGTTTCAAATTACTCTACAAATAACAATTCTTTACCAAAATGCTTTTTCTTCTTGTGAAATCTTCGTTATTAAATTTTCTATCGACATTTCGAGCCCTATTTTTGAATTTTTGTTATTAAACATTTTTTTAAATACAATTTTAAAAAATCATAAAATCGTAAAATATGTTTTTGTCATATCTATTAATTATGAAAATTAATCAAAAAATCTGTTAAAAATTACAAATAATCAATTTAACATTGTTTGAACAATTAATTATTGTTATCTAAAGAAAAATTCTCAAATTGTGAAATTTTTTAGGTGTATTAGTTGTAAATAAATTATTTATTGTAACATTGTTTAAGCAATAAATTGATGCTATTTTTTCATAAACTGTACTTAGGGGTAGAAATTTACATTTTATATAAATTATGCAATTTTTTATAAATTACCTACGGATAACAAGAAAAAGGATTTATTTTTTATCCAGTTTGTTGGACTCTGGAGTGAGATCCAATAAATTGTTTAACAGTTCCAACTATTGAATCTAAGTTCTAACTATTGTATCTAAGCATCTCAGCTATCCCAAAGCCCTATTGAAAATCCCCATATGGGAAACCACATGGTATCCTATGTCAAAAACCATGTAAAACCCTACTTTCATAAAGGAAATCACGTGGTTTACCATGTGGTTTACCATGTGGTTTTCCATGTCAAACCATACGTGAAATTGAGACAGGATTTTAGTTAGGAATACACATGGGAAATTTGAACAATTCTTCTATGCATAAAGCCATATGAATTCCCACATGAAATCCTGCATGTTTCTCCCAGTCAAATCCTAAACCAAATCCCATGTGAAAAACATTATCCGCCTTATTGAATATCCCTACATGGAAATCCACTTGGAATTTTATAAGGGATTTCACATAAGATTTTGTATGGGAATTAACATAGGATTTCATGCAAGATTTCACACCGGATTTAATATGAGATACCACAGAGTATTTTATTAAAGATCCAATGAAGAAATTTTGAAAGGATTAAAAATTTTTTAATAAAAAATTAAATAGTAAATAGTATTAATGTTGTAAGTCATCAAAAAAGTAAAAAGATCGATAATTTCAAACACGTCCTCTGTGCTACAGGTTCTCAACTCTTATATACTTCCAGAATCGTCTCAACAGTCGCTACTAGACTTTCACCGCTAGGTGGCAAAAGTGACTTTTCTCGCTGTTGAGACGATTCTGGAAGTATATAAAAGTTGACAATCTGTAGCACAGAGGACGTGTTTCAAATTATCGATCTTTTTACTTTTTTTATGACTTACAACACTAATACTATATATTATTTAATTTTTTATTAAAAAATTTTTAATCTTTTCAAAATTTCTTCATTAGATCTTTAATAAAATACTCTGTGATATCTCAAATTAAATCCTGTGTGAAATCTTGCATGAAATCCTATGTTAATTCCCATACAAAATCTTATGTGAAATCCCTTATAAAATTCCAAGTGGATTTCCATGACTGGGAGAAACATGCAGGATTTCATGTGGGAATTCATATGGTTTCATGCATAGGAGAACTATTCAAATTTCCCATGTGTATTTCTAACTAAAATCCTGCCCCAATTTGACATA
This sequence comes from Leptopilina drosophilae, assembly GCA_032873175.1. Lineage (NCBI taxonomy): Eukaryota > Metazoa > Arthropoda > Insecta > Hymenoptera > Figitidae > Leptopilina > Leptopilina drosophilae. The sequence continues at coordinate 31,892,113 of CM065478.1, forward strand.
TGGTTTGACATGGAAACAACATGGTAAACCACGTGATTTTCTTCATAGAAGTAGGGTTTTACATGGTTTTTGAAATATGATACAATGTGGTTTCCCATATAGGGATTTTCAATAGAGAGGTAATGCAGCTAAAATGTTGGATGTATTCACAGAGAAATAGTTGCTGCATCCAATTAATTGGATCGCGCTTTAGCAAATATCTAACTGGAAACAGCAGCTAACTATTTTTCTCCGTGTACTGGTGATAAAAAAATTATTTATTAAAACATTGTTTAAACAATTAATTGGTAAAATAAATGGTTATTAATTTTGTCATCCGTAAAAAGCGCATTTTCTGGCTATACTCTACATACAAACTAACGTTCAAAGTCACCTCTAAGTCGTAAATTTTAACCGAATTCGATTTTTCTTTTTGGAGAATGTCAGTCTATAAATTCGTAAGAATACTGTGCAATTTTTAAAATTATATTTGTTTAAACAAATATTTAATATTATTGTTAATTATTAACTTTTTACATATTGTACCTAGAGAGGTGTATTTTTTTCTAATTTTGCAATTTAGCGGACCTAACATAAATACAAATGCAAATTTAAAACATAATTATTATTATTTAAGCAAGATTTTAACAAATTATGATTGTTAATTACTAACTATTTACAGAATAGTATACTTAAAATATGCAGTTTTTTCTAAACATGCAAATTTACCAAACTTTTTTGATATGCAGATTTACATTAAAAATAAAATTATATTTTAAACAAAAATAAGAATAATAATTTATTTAAAAATTAATTAACTTTTAATTAGGGTTAGTGAAATTTTACCTAATTATATTATTTTTCTTTTAAAAAAATTAAATTTTTGTAATTAGTAAAAAAAATTTTTAAAAACTATCCTAAAAAATTGTTTAAATAATTAAATTCAATAATCTACTTTCAACAAGATAACTTTAAATTATAAATGTATTCTAGTTTGTTGATAATAATTTGGTAATTCTAGAAATTCCGAATTTCATTAAAACATTGTTATCTGAAGTATTCCCTAATTATTTGCTGTCTGATTTCATGTCTTTCTCTATTATTTTCCATATAATTTGGTATTTGCTTTTCATGCAGCTCTTCGTCATCATCAATAGCAACAACTGGTAGTCGATAATGTTGTCGAACATTTTGCAGAACACAGCAAACATATATAATTTTTCCTAAATTAATAAAAATAGTTTTATAATTAGGTTAACCCTTTAACGCCGAGAAGGACACATATTTTACTCAACTTTTAAAGCCATCTTTCTTAGCGATTTCAAAAGTTAAAAATTTGGTAGGTATCCAGCCCTATAGGTTTTTATCGTTCTCTTAGAATCTGAAGTACAAATTTAAAAAAACTTTAATTTAAGAAAGTTGTGAACATTTTTTCGACAAAAAACTAAATTTTTTTTACTTTTTTCGGAAAAATGAATTTTTTTAATTAGCAAGTAAGAATGCATTCGCAAAATCTACAAATATCGCGTCCGCAAAAACCAACCTTCAAAATGGCGAAATGTACGTTCAAAAATTTTAAAATGGCGAAATGTACGTTTAAAAATTTCAAAATGGCGATAGAAGACATTTTTAAAATAAACATTAAAGTCTAGTGTACGAATTTAAAAAAAATTTGGATTATCTTGTCACTTTGTATTTAGGGGTTTTTGAGGTTGCTGGTTACGAATCTAATATTAGTTTTTCAAAATTCAAAATGGCGGATTCAATATGTCAAATCTTGTTGACAGATTTTTTATTTTTCGAGAACATTAAAATGGATTTTATTATTTTATATGTGGACGTCCGCATGAAAAGGAACTACTTTGTCGGTTCTACGTTCCGAGATAATCGCAATTAGCTAATTTTGAAAAAAACTATCAACATTTTTTTATTATTTTTTCTGTATCTGCAGGGTCTAATACGTCGAATTATGCATTTTTAAATAATTTATTAATACTTTAAGCAATTTATTTCATTGTTAGACAAAAAAATGAAAAGGGACCACTTTGTCGATCTGTTGCAACAGTTGTTTCTGTTTCAAAGTGGAGAGGGTGGAAAAATTTAAAACTTTTTTTATTTCTCATCTTCAGGGTGTACTAGACCAAAAACAACTCACATATAAATAATTTTCTAGAAGAGCTAAAGAAATTCGCATAACAATTATTAATTTCATTTGCTTTTTAAATGAAAATTTCGATATTGCATAAGATTATTCACAATACAGTCCCTCAAAAAAATTTTTTTTGTCTTTTTTCTCTTTTAAGGGTTCCGTACACCGTAGGTGTACTGACGGAACCCTTATAAAATCACTCGTGTGTCCGTCCCAGCCACGCAAAATGGGCTGTCCCCCCCTTAACTTCTACAAATCTCAACCTTGTGAGCTTAAATTCGGTAGGGATCTTCAGTTTTAAGTGCAGATTACAGGAAAAATATAGCGAACACGATTGGCCTACATATTTGCGAAATAGAAGGGAAAGAAATTAAATTTTTTCGAAAAAATTGCAAAAAATGAACCTGTCCCCCCCTTAACTTCTACAAATCTGAACCTGGTGAGATGAAATTCAGCAGAAATCTTCAGTTTTAAGTGCAGATTACAGGAAAAATATAGCGAACACGATTGGCCTACATATTTGCGAAATAGAAGGGAAATAAATTAAATTTTTTCAAAAAAATTGCAAAAAATGACCCTGTTTCCCCTCTTAACTTCTACAAATCTGAATCTGGTGAACTGAAATTCAGCAGGGATCTTCAGTTTTAAGTGCAGATTACAGGAAAAATATAGCGAACATGATTGGCCTACATATTTGCGAAATAGAAGGAAAAGAAATTAAATTTTTTCGAAAAAATTGCAAAAAATGAACCTGTCCCCCCCTTAACTTCTACAAATCTGAACCTGGTGAGATGAAATTCAGCAGAAATCTTCAGTTTTAAGTGCAGATTACAGGAAAAATATAGCGAACACGATTGGCCTACATATTTGCGAAATAGAAGGGAAATAAATTAAATTTTTTCAAAAAAATTGCAAAAAATGACCCTGTTTCCCCTCTTAACTTCTACAAATCTGAATCTGGTGAACTGAAATTCAGCAGGGATCTTCAGTTTTAAGTGCAGATTACAGGAAAAATATAGCGAACATGATTGGCCTACATATTTGCGAAATAGAAAGAAAAGAAATTAAATTTTTTCGAAAAAATTGCAAAAAATGACCCTGTCCTCCACCTTAACTTCTACAAATCTGAACCTTGTGAGCTGAAATTCAGCAGGGATCTTTAGTTTTAAGTGCAGATTACAAGAAAAATATAGCGAACACGATTGGCCTACATATTTGCAAAATAGAAAGAAAAGAAATTAAATTTTTTCGAAAAAATTGCAAAAAATGACCCTGTCCTCCACCTTAACTTCTACAAATCTGAACCTGGTGAGCTGAAATTAAGCAGGGATCTTTAGTTTTAAGTGCAGATTACAAGAAAAATATAGCGAACACGATTGGCCTACATATTTGCGAAATAGAAGGGAAAGAAATTAAATTTTTTCGAAAAAATTGCAAAAAATGAACCTGTCCCCCCTTAACTTCTACAAATCTGAACCTGGTGAGCTGATATTCAGCAGGGATCTTTAGTTTTAAGTGCAGATTACAGGAAAAATATAGCAAACACGATTGGCCTACATATTTGCGAAAATGAAGGGAAAGAAATTATATTTTTTTTAAAAAATTGCAAAAAATGACACTGTCCCCCCCTTAACTTCTACAAATCTGAACCTGGTGGGCTGAAATTCAGCAGGCATCTTCAGTTTTAAGTGCAGATTACAGAAAAAGAATAGCGAACACGTTTGGCCTACATATTTGCGAAATAGAAGGGAAAGAAATTAAACTTTTTCAAAAAAATTGCAAAAAATGACCCTGCCCCCCCCTTAACTTCTACAAATCTGAACCTGGAGAGCTAAATTCAGCAGGGATCTTCAGTTTTAAGTGCAGATTACGGAAAAAGAATAGCGAACACGATTGGCATACATATTTGCGAAATAGAAGGGAAAGAAATTAAATTTTTTCGAACAAATTGCAAAAAATGAACCTGTCCCCCCTTAACTTCTACAAATCTGAACCTGGTGAGCTGAAATTCATCAGGGATCTTCAGTTTTATAAGCAGATTACAGGAAAAGAATAGCTAACACGAGTCGCCTACATATTTACGAAATAGAAGGGAAAGAAATTAAATTTTTTCGAAAAAATTGCAAAAAATGAAAATGTCCCCCCCTTAACTTCTACAAATCTGAACCTGGTAAGCTGAAATTTAGCAGGGATCTTCTGTTTTAAGTGCAGATTAGATAAAAAATATAGCGAACACAATTGGCTTACATATTTTCGAAATAGAAGGGAAAGAAATTAAATTTTTTCGAAAAAATTGCAAAAAATTACCCTGTCCCCCCTTAACTTCTACAAATCTGAACCTGGTGAGCTGATATTCAGCAGGGATCTTTAGTTTTAAGTGAAGATTACAGAAAAATTTAGCGAATACGATTGGCCTACATATTTGCGAAATAGAAGGGAAAGAAATTAAATTTTTTTGAAAAAATTGCAAAAAATGACCCTGTCCCCCCTTAACTTCTACAATTCTGAACCTGGTGAGCTGAAATTCATCAGGGATCTTCAGTTTTATAAGCAGATTACAGGAAAAGAATAGCGAACACGAGTAGCCTACATATTTGCGAAATAGAAGGGAAAGAAATTAAATTTTTTCGAACAAATTGCAAAAAATGATCCTGTCCCCCCTTAACTTCTACAAATCTGAACCTGGTGAGCTAAATTTAGCAGGGATCTTTAGTTTTAAGTGCAGATTACAGTAAAAGAATAGCGAACACGATTGGCATACATATTTGCGAAATAGAAGGGAAAGAAATTAAATTTTTTCGAAAAAATTGCAAAAAATGAACCTGTCCCCCCTTAACTTCTACAAATCTGAACCTGGTGAGCTGAAATTCATCAGGGATCTTCAGTTTTATAAGCAGATTACAGGAAAAGAATAGCGAACACGAGTCGCCTACATATTTGCGAAATAGAAGAGAAAGAAATTAAATTTTTTCGAATAAATTGCAAAAAATGACACTGTACCCCCCTTAACTTCTACAAATCTGAACCGGGTGAGCTGAAATTCGGTAGGGATCTTCAGTTTTAAGTGCAGATGAGATAAAAAATATAGCAAACACGATTGGCTTACATATTTGCGAAATAGAAGAGAAAGAAATTAAATTTTTTCAAAAAAATTGCAAAAAATGACACTGTCCCCCCCTTAACTTCTACAAATCTGAACCTGGTGAGCTGAAATTCATCAGGGATCTTCAGTTTTATAAGCAGATTACAGGAAAAGAATAGCGAACACGAGTCGCCTACATATTTGCGAAATAGAAGAGAAAGAAATTAAATTTTTTCGAATAAATTGCAAAAAATGACACTGTACCCCCCTTAACTTCTACAAATCTGAACCGGGTGAGCTGAAATTCAGCAGGGATCTTTAGTTTTAAGTGCAGATTACAAGAAAAATATAGCGAACACGATTGGCCTACATATTTGCGAAAAAGAAGGGAAAGAAATTATATTTTTTTGAAAAAATTGCAAAAAATGACACTGTCCCCCCCTTAACTTCTACAAATCTGAACCTGGTGGGCTGAAATTCAGCAGGGATCTTCAATTTTAAGTGCAGATTACAGAAAAAGAATAACGAACACGATTGGCCTACATATTGGCGAAATAGAAGGGAAAAAAATTAAATTTTTTCGAAAAAATTGCAAAAAATGACCCTGTCCCCCCCCTTAACTTCTACAAATCTGAACCTGGTGGGCTGAAATTCAGCAGGGATCTTTAGTTTTAAGTGCAGATTACAGGAAAAATATAGCGAACACGATTGGCCTACATATTTGCGAAATAGAAGGGAAAGAAATTAAACTTTTTCAAAAAAATTGCAAAAAATGACCCTGCCCCCCCCCTTAACTTCTACAAATCTGAACCTGGAGAGCTAAATTCAGCAGGGATGTTCAGTTTTAAGTGCAGATTACAGTAAAAGAATAGCGAACACGATTGGCATACATATTTGCGAAATAGAAGGGAAAGAAATTAAATTTTTTCGAAACAATTGCAAAAAATGACCCTGTCCCCCCTTAACTTCTACAAATCTGAACCTGGTGAGCTGAAATTCATCAGGGATCTTCAGTTTTATAAGCAGATTACAGGAAAAGAATAGCGATCACGAGTGGCCTACATATTTGCGAAAAAGAAGGGAAAGAAATTAAATTTTTTCAAAAAAATTGCAAAAAATGACCATGCCCCCCCCCTTAACTTCTACAAATCTGAACCTGGTGAGCTAAATTCAGCAGGGATCTTTAGTTTTATAAGCAGATTACAGGAAAAGAATAGCAAACACGAGTAGCCTACATATTTGCGAAATAGAAGGGAAAGAAATTAAATTTTTTCGAAAAAATTGCAAAAAATGACAATGTCCCCCCCTTAACTTCTACAAATCAGAACCTGGGGAGCTAAAATTCAGCAGGGATCTTCTGTTTTAATTGCAGATTAGATAAAAAATATAGCGAACACGATTGGCTTACATATTTTCGAAATAGAAGGGAAAGAAATTAAATTTTTTTGAAAAAATTGCAAAAAATGACCATTTCTCCCCCCTTTAACTTCTACAAATCTGAACCTGGTGAGCTGAAATTCAGCAGGGATCTTTAGTTTTAAGTGCAGATTACAAGAAAAATATAGCGAACACGATTGGCCTAAATATTTGCGAAATAGAAGGGAAAGAAATTAAATTTTTTCGAAAAAATTGCAAAAAATGACCCTTTTCCCCCTTAACTTCTACAAATCTGAACGTGGTGAGCTGTAATTCAGCAGGGATCTTCAGTTTTAAGTGCAGATTAGATAAAAATATAGCAAACACGATTGGCTTACATATTTGCGAAAAAGAAAGGATAGAAATTAAATTTTTTTGAAAAAATTGCAAAAAATGACACTGTCCCCCCCTTAACTTCTACAAATCTGAACCTGGTGAGCTGAAATTCATCAGGGATCTTCAGTTTTAAAAGCAGATTACAGGAAAAGAATAGCGAACACGATTGGCCTACATATTTGCGAAATAGAAGGGAAAGAAATTAAATTTTTTCGATAAAATTGCAAAAAACGTCCATGCCCCCCCTTAACTTCTACAAATCTGATCCTGGAGAGCTGAAATTCATCAGGGATATTTAGTTTTAAAAGCAGATTAGAGAAATAATATATCGAACCCGATTGGCCTACATATTTGCGAAATAGAAGGAAAAGAAATTAATTTTTTTCGAAAAAATTGCAAAAAATGACCCTGCCCCCCCTTACCTTCTACAAATCTGTACCTGGTGAGCTGAAATTCAGCAGGGTTCTTTAGTTTTAAGAGCAGATTAGAGAAATATAATAGCGAACACGAGTGGCCAAAATATTTGCGGAATAGAAGGGAAAGAAATTAAATTTTTTCGAAAAAATTGCAAAAAATGACAATGTCCCCCCCTTAACTTCTACAAATCTGAACCTGGTGAGCTGAAATTCAGCAGGGATCTTCTGTTTTAATTGCAGATTAGAGAAATATAATAGCGAACACGATTGGCTTACATATTTTCGAAATAGAAGGGAAAGAAATTAAATTTTTTAGAAAAAATTGCAAAAAATGACCCTTTCTCCCCCCCTTAACTTCTACAAATCTGAACCTGGTGAGCTGAAATTCAGCAGGGATCTTCAGTTTTAAAAGCAGATTACAAGAAAAGAATAGCGAACACGATTGGCCTACATATTTGCGAAATAGAAGGGAAAAAAATTAAATTTTTTTGAAAAAATTGCAAAAAATGACCCTTTCTCCCCCCCTTAACTTCTACAAATCTGAAACTGGTGAGCTGAAATTCAGCAGGGATCTTTAGTTTTAAGTGCAGATTACAAAAAAAATATAGCAAACATGATTGGCCTACATATTTGCGAAATAGAAGGGAAAGAAATTAAATTTTTTCGAAAAAATTGCAAAAAATGACAATGTCTCCCCCTTAACTTCTACAAATCTGAACCTGGCGAGCTGAAATTCAGCAGGGATCTTCAGTTTTAAAAGCAGATTACAAGAAAAGAATAGCGAACACGATTGGCCTACATATTTGCGAAAAAGAAGGGAAAGAAATTAATTTTTTTCGAAAAAATTGCAAAAAATGACCCTGCCCCTCCTTAACTTCTACAAATCTGAACCTGGTGAGCTGAAATTCAGCAGGGATCTTCAGTTTTAAAAGCAGATTACAAGAAAAGAATAGCGAACACGATTGGCCTACATATTTGCGAAATAGAAGGGAAAAAAATTAAATTTTTTTGAAAAAATTGCAAAAAATGACCCTTTCTCCCCCCCTTAACTTCTACAAATCTGAACCTGGTGAGCTGAAATTCAGCAGGGATCTTTAGTTTTAAGTGCAGATTACAAGAAAAATATATCCAACACGATTGGCCTACATATTTGCGAAATAGAAGGGAAAGAAATTAAATTTTTTCGAAAAAATTGCAAAAAATGACCCTGTCCCCCCCTTAACTTCTACACATCTGAACCTGGTGAGCTGCAATTCAGCAGGGATCTTTAGTTTTTAGTTCACATTACAGGAAAAATATAGCGAACACGATTGGCCTACATATTTGCGAAATAGAAGGGAAAGAAATTAAATTTTTTCGAAAAAATTGCAAAAAATGACAATGTCTCCCCCTTAACTTCTACAAATCTGAACCTGGCGAGCTGAAATTCAGCAGGGATCTTCTGTTTTAAGTGCAGATTAGATAAAAAATATAGCAAACACGATTGGCTTACATATTTTCGAAATAGAAGAGAATGAAATTAAATTTTTTTGAAAAAATTGCAAAAAATGACCCTTTCTCCCCCCCTTAACTTCTACAAATTTGAACCTGGTGAGCTGAAATTCAGCAGGGATCTTCAGTTTTAAGTGCAGATTAGATAAAAAATATAGCGAACACGATTGGCTTACATATTTTCGAAATAGAAGGGAAAGAAATTAAATTTTTTTGAAAAAATTGCAAAAAATGACCCTTCCCCCCCCGTTAACTTCTACAAATCTGAACCTGGTGAGCTGAAATTCAGCAGGGATCTTCAGTTTTAAGTGCAGATTAGATAAAAAATATAGCGAACACGATTGGCCTACATATTTGCGAAATAGAAGGGAAAGAAATTAAATTTTTTGGAAAAAATTGCAAAAAATGACCCTGCCCCCCCCCCCTTAACTTCTACAAATCTGAACCTGGTGAGCTGAAATTTAGCAGGGATCTTTAGTTTTAAGTGCAGATTACAAGAAAAATATAGCGAACACGATTGGCCTACATATTTGCGAAATAGAAGGGAAAAAAATTAAATTTTTTGGAAAAAATTGCAAAAAATGACCCTGTCCCCCCCCTTAACTTCTACAAATCTGAACCTGGTGAGCTGAAATTCAGCAGGGATCTTCAGTTTTAAGTGCAGATTAGATAAAAAATATAGCGAACACGATTGGCCTACATATTTGCGAAATAGAAGGGAAAGAAATTAAATTTTTTGGAAAAAATTGCAAAAAATGACCCTGTCCCCCCCCCTTAACTTCCACAAATCTGAACCTGGTGAGCTGAAATTCAGCAGGGATCTTTAGTTGTAAGTGCAGAATACAAGAAAAATATAGCGAACACGATTGGCCTACATATTTGCGAAATAGAAAGGAATGAAATTAAATTTTTTCGAAAAAATTGCAAAAAATGACCCTGTCCCCCCCCTTAACTTCTACAAATCTGAACGTGGTGAGCTGAAATTCAGCAGGGATATTCAGTTTTAAGTGCAGATTAGATAAAAAATATAGCGAACACGATTGGCCTACATATTTGCGAAATAGAAGGGAAAGAAATTAAATTTTTTGGAAAAAATTGCAAAAAATGACCCTGTCCCCCCCCCCTTAACTTCTACAAATCTGAACCTGGTGAGCTGAAATTCAGCAGGGATCTTTAGTTTTAAGTGCAGATTACAAGAAAAATATAGCGAACACGATTGGCCTACATATTTGCGAAATAGAAAGGAAAGAAATTAAATTTTTTCGAAAAAATTGCAAAAAATGACCCTGTCCCCCCCCTTAACTTCTACAAATCTGAACCTGGTAAGCTGATATTCAGCAGGAATCTTTAGTTTTTAGTGCACATTACAGGAAAAATATAGCGAACACGATTGGCCTACATATTTGCGAAAAAGAAGGGAAAGAAATTAACTTTTTTCGAAAAAATTGCAAAAATGACCCTGTCCCCTCCCCTTAACTTCTACAAATCTGAACCTGGTGAGCTGAAATTCAGCAGGGATCTTCAGTTTTAAGTGCAGATTAGATAAAAAATATAGCGAACACGATTGGCTTACATATTTTCGAAATAGAAGGGAAAGAAATTAAATTTTTTTGAAAAAATTGCAAAAAATGACCCTTCCCCCCCCCTTAACTTCTACAAATCTGAACCTGGTGAGCTGAAATTCAGCAGGGATCTTCAGTTTTAAGTGCAGATTAGATAAAAAATATAGCGAACACGATTGGCCTACATATTTGCGAAATAGAAGGGAAAGAAATTAAATTTTTTGGAAAAAATTGCAAAAAATGACCCTGCCCCCCCCCCTTAACTTATACAAATCTGAACCTGGTGAGCTGAAATTTAGCAGGGATCTTTAGTTTTAAGTGCAGATTACAAGAAAAATATAGCGAACACGATTGGCCTACATATTTGCGAAATAGAAGGGAAAAAAATTAAATTTTTTGGAAAAAATTGCAAAAAATGACCCTGTCCCCCCCCCTTAACTTCTACAAATCTGAACCTGGTGAGCTGAAATTCAGCAGGGATCTTCAGTTTTAAGTGCAGATTAGATAAAAAATATAGCGAACACGATTGGCCTACATATTTGCGAAATAGAAGGGAAAGAAATTAAATTTTTTGGAAAAAATTGCAAAAAATGACCCTGTCCCCCCCCCCTTAACTTCCACAAATCTGAACCTGGTGAGCTGAAATTCAGCAGGGATCTTTAGTTTTAAGTGCAGATTACAAGAAAAATATAGCGAACACGATTGGCCTACATATTTGCGAAATAGAAAGGAATGAAATTAAATTTTTTCGAAAAAATTGCAAAAAATGACCCTGTCCCCCCCCTTAACTTCTACAAATCTGAACGTGGTGAGCTGAAATTCAGCAGGGATATTCAGTTTTAAGTGCAGATTAGATAAAAAATATAGCGAACACGATTGGCCTACATATTTGCGAAATAGAAGGGAAAGAAATTAAATTTTTTGGAAAAAATTGCAAAAAATGACCCTGTCCCCCCCCTTAACTTCTACAAATCTGAACCTGGTGAGCTGAAATTCAGCAGGGATCTTTAGTTTTAAGTGCAGATTACAAGAAAAATATAGCGAACACGATTGGCCTACATATTTGCGAAATAGAAAGGAAAGAAATTAAATTTTTTCGAAAAAATTGCAAAAAATGACCCTGTCCCCCCCCTTAACTTCTACAAATCTGAACCTGGTAAGCTGATATTCAGCAGGAATCTTTAGTTTTTAGTGCACATTACAGGAAAAATATAGCGAACACGATTGGCCTACATATTTGCGAAAAAGAAGGGAAAGAAATTAACTTTTTTCGAAAAAATTGCAAAAATGACCCTGTCCCCTCCCCTTAACTTCTACAAATCTGAACCTGGTGAGCTGAAATTCAGCAGGGATCTTCAGTTTTAAGTGCAGATTAGATAAAAAATATAGCGAACACGATTGGCTTACATATTTTCGAAATAGAAGGGAAAGAAATTAAATTTTTTTGAAAAAATTGCAAAAAATGACCCTTTCCCTCCCCCTTAACTTCTACAAATCTGAACGTGGTGAGCTGAAATTCAGCAGGGATCTTTATTTTTAAGTGCAGATTACAGGAAAATTATAGCGAACCTGATTGGTGAACATAAGTACAATTACAGAGAAATATAAAAATTTATTAATTAAATAAAATAATAATAATAATAATATATATATATATATAATGAGTTTTTTTGTGTACGGAACCCTCGATCTTAGTGCTGGTGCAACTCGCACTTGTCCGATTCTTTTGCTTCAAATAACTTAATAAAATAACGTCTCATGAAATTCATGAAATTTCGATATTTTATAAGATTATTCACAATAAAGTCCCTCAGAAATTTTTTTATGTCTTTTTTTGCTTTAAATAACCTAATAAAATAACATCTAACTAGTAACTTCCCAAAAAATAAACTTTATTAATTTAAAAACACATGTTTAGAAAAGAGACTACTTTGTAGGTCTGTTGCAAAAGTTGTTTTTGTTTCTAAATGTCGGGGGCGGAAGAATTTTAAACCTTTTGATTTTTCATTTTAAGGGTATGCTAGACTTAAAACAATTCTTATCTGAATAACTTCCTAGAAGAACCAAAGATATTCGCATAGCAATGTTTAATTTTTATGTTTTTGGAAATGAAATTTTTAATTTTTGCTACGATTTTTTATAATAAAGTCGCTTAAAATATTTTTTCATGCTACTTTTCTTTTCTTTGCTTGAAATAACTCTAAAAAATAACACCGAACCTTTAACTTCGTTAATTATTGCACTTTATTAATTAATAACTGTATTTTTAGAAAAGGGACCACTTTGTCGGAGATCCATTATTCTGTCATTGTTTGAAAATGAGGAAGGGGGGAAATTTTAAAAAAGGAAAATTAAATTATTTTCAACCGTAGATTGGAACAATGCAATATTACATCACAAAATATAGGGAAAATACTAAAAGAAAATGCATTACATTTACCTTTTCCAATTAATTAACTTGGAAAAAAAGTACTTTGCATTTATTGAAAAAACTCTTTTTTGTCGATTATCACACCCAGTGTTGGTATTTAATGAAAACAGTTTACATATCCATTTTGGCGTACACGAAAAATTTAGGTCATATAAAAAGAAATGTTTTTATATAAACTAATCGTCTTTTTAATATTGTATGTTAAAAAAATTGACTCTCTCACAACTGGAGACTCTTCCCTACCATTTAACCCCCATGCAGTTTAACTCGAGTATGCTCGGGAAGTATCATTCAATTATTTATTTAAAAAAATGTAATTCGAGAGTCATATAAATAATACACTCAGCGTAATTTAAAGCCAAATATAGTTGTATTTCAAATTAAATTAAATATGAAATAATCAAACTTAATTTTTAAGAAAATTTAAATTAATTTCCTACAAAATTGAAAAATAAAAAAACCCTAGGAGAATTAACATCTTAGAGAATAAATAATAACATTCAGATAATATTTATTAGCATCTTTTATTAATATTTAGTATATTCAAATTTATAATATATACTTTTTTCCATTTTTGTGCTGCATTTGTGATAAGTGGACTTTTTCTGGGTTAAGATATTGACAAACAACATTTATTTAAACTTTTATTGTAAAAGAAGTATAACCGTTTGTGGGAATGTGGTATTCGAAATGTAGAATGTAGAAACTAAAATGTAAAAAGTGCAATTCAGAATGTGGAATCCAGAATGTAAAATTTGGAATTTCTAATACTGAATGTGAAATCCGGAATATGAAACGTGAATCCGAAATGTGGATTCCGGAATTGAATTTGGAATTCGGAATCTGGAGTGTGAAATCCGGAATATGGAACGTGAATCCGGAATGTGCATTCCGGAATTGAAATGTGTGATCCGAAGTGTGGAAATCGAAATGTGGAATCCAGAATATTGAATCCGAAATGTGTGATTCGGAATGTTGAATTCAGAATGTGGAGTTCGGAATGTGGAATTCGGAATGTGGAATCTGGAATGTAGAATTCGGAATCTGAAATACAAAATGTGGAATATGGAATTCGGAATGTGGAATCTGGAATGTGGAATCCGGAATGTGGAATTCGGAATCTGGAATGTGGAATCCGGAATGTGGAATTCGGAATCTGAAATGTGAAATCCGGAATATGGAACGTGAATCCGAAATATGGATTCCGGAATTGAAATGTGTAATCTGAAATGTGGAATCTGGAATGTGAAATTCGGAACCTGAAATGTGGAATCCAGAATGTGGAATCTGGAATATGAAATGTGGAATCCAGAATGTGGAATCTGGAATTTGGAATGTGGAATCTGGAATGTGGAATCCGGAATGTGAAATTCGAAATGTATAATTCGGAATTTGGAATACGGGATGTGAAATTTAGAATGTGGAATTCTTAAAGTGAAATCTAGAATGTGGAATTCCGAATGTGGAATCCGGAATTTGAAATTCGAAATATAGAATTCGGAATTTGGAATTCGGAATCTGGAATACAAAATGTGGAATATGGAATTCGGAATGTGGAATCTGCAATGTGGAATCCGGAATGTGAAATTCGAAATGTAGAATTTGGAATGTGGAATCCGGAATCTGGAATCTAGAATGTGGAATTCGGAATGTGGAATTCGGAATATGGAATGTGGAATTTGGAATGTGAAATCCGGAATATGAGACGTGAATCCGGAATGTGGATTCCGGAATTGAAATGTGTAATCCGGAGTGTGGAAATCCAAATATGGAATCCAATATATTAAATCCGAAATGTGGAATTCAGAATGTGGAATCTGGAATTCGGAAGTGGAATCCGGAATGCTGATTTCGGAATGTGGAATCCCGAATGTGAAATCTGGAATGTGGAATCCGGAATAATTAACGTAATTGACCCCCTGACATTCTCCAAAATGAAAAATCAAATTCGGTTAAAATTTACGACTTAGACGTGACTTTTAACGTTAGTTTGTATGTAGAGTATAGCCGGAAAATGCGCTTTTTACTGTTGCGCGTAAGGAGAAAAAATTCAATATTTCCTAAAGTTTCAGACCCTCCATCAATTTTTTTTAAAATACTCGTGAAATAAGTGGGAATTGAATCATTATTATGAATAAAAAATAAAAATGGCACTTTTCAAAAAATTGTTTATTTAAACATTATTTTTTAAATAATTTGTTTAAAACAAAATTTTTTTTAAAAAATATTTTTTTAATTTGTCGGTGTTACATCCCAGATACATTTTTGTTTTTGATAAGATTTTAAGGAATATGTTTTGTGTATCTGCAATGTAACAAAAAGCTAAAGGAATGCAATTATCTTATTTTGACATACAATACGCGTGTTAAAAAGACTTGAAAATCCGAAATTGAGATATAAGTAAAATTGAAACATTATACTCGCTGTATTGTCTCAATTTTAAAATAGAGAAAAACAAAGCAAGAGGTAGAAAAATTGATAAAAATAGAGAGGAATGCGTTACATCGACATTGCGTCATGTAAGCTCGAACTCGCTCGCTATGACCTAATTGCGCAATCCGAGTTCCAGGAATCATGGCATGTAACTCGAGCATCACTCTTTCCATATAAGAGGTAAAACTTGACCAAAATAGGAAGGAATGCGTTGCATCGACATTGCGTCATGTAAGCTCGAACTCGCATGCTGTAACCTACTTGTGCAACCCAAGTTCTAGGAATCACTGCCTGTAACTCGAGCTTCACTTTTCCATATATGGGGTAAAAGTACTGACCCATTGTCGATGGATGTGATTCTTTCTTCGAAGCTTGATTATAAATAGAATTATAAGGAATAAGCATTATTCTTAGAAATTGACACCTTTTACCCCCATAATTGTCTACAAACTCTCCCACTTTTTAATAATTCTTTAGTACATAAGCCAAAGCCTTTTCAACAAAAATTGTCAAATGTTCCGTTGCGGTTTTAAAGACCAATAGTCATTGTAGAGCGACCCTTCAATTTTTATTTGATTTTATTAAGTTCTTTCTTTAATCGGCAATTGCGGTTTAGAATTGTACTCGATTAAGGTGCAAGTCTAGTTTGTTTTTCACTTAGAAACAAGTTTCTTTCCCTAAGGGGTGCAAGAATGGCAATTTGACACTTAGAATATATAATTTCAATATATTAACTGTCGTATTTTGCGTGACAAGTCTCATTAATTCTAATTTTTCACTAATTCTTTCTTTAATCGGCAATTGCGGATAGAATTGTACTCTATTATTGTACAAGTTGCTTTTCTCACACTTAGAAACAAGTTTCTTTCCGTAATAGGTGCAAGTGACGAAAAGTAACACTTAGAAGCGGTATTAACTCTTGAAACAAAACGCAAAAATCTCAAAGTTGTGAACGTTACATAAGTGTAACAAAACAAACTTTCTAGTTTCATTCAATTGAAACAACATCTTAAAAACCAAACTTATACCGACCAGCGCTATAACCTTAAATCTACGACTAATCTGCAACTAAAAGTAAGCAACATTTATGTAACTATTTGTAATATAATTATTGAATCAATTAATAAATGTATTAAAAGGGAATATTCTTATGTTTTAACGCAAAACCCGTAGTTTTGACAAGTACCATCGATCCTACTTAAAAATAAAGGTCAAGCTTTACCAACTTGACCATAATCAGCCTACCACGAAGTAGTATAAGGAGACCTCACGACAATGCTTAGCAGCGGAAAAATCATCACATTTTAGGGGGGTTAGAGCTACGAGTATTTGCACCATAAGCAGAGGCAGCGCTATTGCGGTTGAAATGTAAACCATGTCCGCCATAACACTTCGTCATATTTCACTAATTTGTAGGTTATGTTCATATACAGAAAACTGTAGTACAAAATTTTCACCACAGAGGCGCAACCTCTGTTAATGGTGCAAACTCTGATAACTCTGTCCCCCCAAATGTGTGCAGATTTTTTTGTCGCGTGAGGTCTCCTTATACTACTTCGTGGAGCCTACCATTCCTCCAAAATTCTTTAACCTAACCTAATAAACTCGCCTTCTGCTCGGGATGTAACAGTCTGTAATCAATAAACATTCCCTGAAAATTATATTAAATTTCATTTATTTGCCTTAGAGATATACCATTTTCAAAATTAAAAAAAAATTTAAAAACCTTGTAAATCCAAAATTTTTCAAAATAGAATTGAGGTTTTTTACTGGCATGTATTCCACTTAAAAATTTCAAAGTTTCAACAAAATCGAAGAACTAGGGTACAACTTTTGATTTTTTAGGCAAGGAGCTACCCAAATGTATATTAAAATTTGTAAAAGTATTTTACAATTTGGGAAAAAAGTGCAACAAACCGAAAATTTGATATAAAAATATTAAAATTTAAAAAAACATTATGTCAAATTTAGTACAAGTATATCAAATATCAATAATTTAAATAAAATTTTAATTATTTTAGTATAACTTTACTAAATGCTACATAAACTTTTTTAAAGTTTAGTATTTTTTATAGCAAAATTTCGTTTTGTTTCACTTTTTTCCTAAATTGTAAATTACTTTAACCAAATTTTATATTCATTTTCTTTCAGTGTAGATGATATATAAAAATTGCATAATTTATATAAAATGTAAATTTCTAACCCTGAGTACAGTTTATGAAAAAATAGCATCAATTTATTGCTTAAACAATGTTACAATAAATAATTTTTTTATCATCAGTACAACTATTACACCTAAAAAATTTCACAATTTGAAAATTTTTCTTTAGATAACAATAATTAATTGTTCAAACAATGTTAAATTGATTATTTGTAATTTTTTAACAGATTTTTTGATTAATTTTCATAATTAATAAATATGACAAAAATATAATTTACGATTTTATGATTCTTTAAAATTGTATTTAAAGAAATGTTTAATAACAAAAATTCAAAAATAGGACTCGAAATACACAGCCACACAAAAAAAGAAAAGTATCTTGATCTGGGGTTGAGACATATATATATTCCGATGTATTTCGATGCGCTGAATCCGAATCCGTCATCAGAATTTGGCCAATGGGTCCTGGTTTCGCCCTAACCTCAAAAAATACTTTAAAATCGCTAAAATGGTTGTTTTTGAGTGATCAAACTTGAATCTAAGCACATATTAGTAAGTTTCTAAGGTCCTTCATTTTTAATAAACTATTCTATAAGCTTTTCAATTGAAAACTCATATAATAAATTAAATCTATCGAACATAACCTCAAAATTATAACTAAGCTTCCAAACAAACAAATTATATCATACACTGGGCAATAAAAATTTTGTAAGCTCATGAAATTTTCTATTTAGGTCTTTCTGTGATTACTGATTACGGACCCTATGTCAAGTTTTCAAAATCCAAAATGGCGGATCCAATATAGCGGACACAATTATAAAAATTTGTTCGGATTTGCTTGAAAATCGTTACTCTGGGGGTTTTCGGGATCGCTGATGACGAATCTGACATTAAATTTTTAATTGATTATCCTTAAATATTTTTAGTAATTAATTTGAAGTCGATATATTTATTGTGTGTATTCAATCTTTAAATGTATGCTATTGCTACTTCATGGTTCAGAATCTTTCCTTGTTAGCATTTTTTGCCTGTATCTGTAACCAGAGCACCTCCACGTGGTGACGGTGGGCAACGGATCCATACTGGCAGAGTCCCTGAGTTAACGGCGTTCATGCCGTCATGGCAGATACAGAAAGAAAATGTTTTACGGTGCAGGGATTAGGAACCCCAGTATCGGCGTCTGGTCAGGGTAGGAAAGCGGACCCTCCGACGTCGTCATCCAGCAACCGTAACAAAAGTCCCGTTTCTTTTTGTTACATTTGTAGCAAATATGAAGTCAGCTTCCTGCGAAAAAAATACATAAAGAAGTAGAAGATCTGTACCAAAATTGTTTCGGTCGTAAATTATTACACCAACAAACAAATTGGGTTTCTCATATTGTTTGTAACTCCTGTAGACGTATGTTGTATCGCTCAAAAAATTCTAAAGATGAAAAATATCTAAAGTTCTCTACACCCACGATATGGAAGAAACCACGAAATTTAAAAGACTTCTATTTTTGTATGAATGACATCAAAGGAATTACCTCAAAAAATAAGAGTTCTATTGCATATATAAAAGTGTCAACAGTAATCAGACCTACTGAAATTGATCGAAAAGTGGGAAAACTTGATGTTACTTTTAAAAACTATGTCGAAAAAGTAGAAGTCGACAATGAAACAGAAGAATTTAGTAGTGACAGTGATGAAAATGACAATGATGATGAGGAAAATAAGTACACCGCGTATTACAATAAAGAAAAAAGTCAATATTAGTATCGCAACCGGAGCTAAATAATTTTATTAGAGATCTAGGTTTACCAAAAGATGGTGCAAAATTTGCTTCTTCATTTATGAAGAAAAGAAACTTCTTGCATCCGAATACGAAAGTGTCATTTTATAGAGATAGAGATAAAGAGTTCCGAAAATATTTTACGAAAGATGAAGAGACATCTTTGGTGTATTCTACTGACAAAATAGGTTTGATGGACAATTTAAAAGAAAATGTGTATAGAGATGAAGACTGGAGACTTTTTATCGATTCCTCCAAACGTAGTATTAAATCCGTTTTACTACACAATAGAAATGTTTACGCTTCTGTTCCAATAGCTCATTCTACACAAATCAAAGAAGAATATAATATTATAAAAATGCTTCTAGAGAAAGTGAATTATCAAAAAAACAAATGGTTAATTTGTGGTGATTTTAAAATTATAACAATATTACTGGGTCAACAATCGGGTTCCACGAGAGAGACATGTTTCTTGTGTCTATGGAATAGCAGAGATCGTGCTAATCATTACAAGAAAAAAAATTGGTCTTCAAGAAATTCGTTTCAACCAGGTTCTCACAACGTCATTCATCAAAGTTTGGTAGATCCCGAAAAAATTATATTTCCATTTCTTCACATTAAGCTTGGTGGGATTAAGCAATACGTGAAAGCGTTAGATAAGGACAGTCCATACTTTATGTACATTGCGAAAAAATTTCCAACTGTTCTGATGCTAAATTAAAACAAGAGGTATTTGATGGACCACAGATTCGAGCATTATTTAGAGACACGAATTTCGTTTCTAAAATGACCGACACTGAAAGGGCAGCTTGGGAAAGTTACAAAGAAGTTTCAACAAATGTTCTAGGAAACAATAAGAGTCCCGAATCTAAACAAATTGTAGCCTAAGTGCTTAAAAACTTTCAAAAATTAGGATGCTTAATGATTTTAAAACTACACATCCTCGATTCGCATCTGAATAAGTTTCCCGAAAATTGCGGACATTACAGCGAAGAACAAGGAGAGCGATTTCATCAAAATATCAAATTGATGGAAGAACGATATCAGGGAAGATGGGTTGAGGTAATGATGGCTGACTTTTGTTGGATGTTGAAGAGAGAAACGAGTAGAAAAGGAAAAAAACGTAAGCGAAACCCTTTACATCGGTCATTTGAAGAAAAAAGAACACGGTATAGTAGCAAGACAATGGACTGAAGAGATGTTCCCAAAAAACCGCAAGTAATAAATCTAAAAAAAATCGTTAAAATAATAAAGACTGCCATATTGGATCCGCCATGTTGAATTTTTAAAACCGGTCATGGAATTCGTCATCGGCGACTCCGGAAACCCCCTGAGTAACGATTTTCAAGCAAATCCGAACAAACTTTCATAATAGTGTCCGACATATTGGATCCGCCATTTTGGATTTTGGAAACTGGACATAGGATCCGTAATCAGTAATCCGAGAAAGACCTGAATATTAAATTTCGTGAGCTTACAAAATTTTTATTGCCCAGTGTATGATATAATTTGTTTGTTTGGAAGCTTAGTTATAATTTTGAGGTTATGTTCAATAGATTTAATTTATTATATGAATTTTCAATTGAAAAGCTTATAGAATAGTTTATTAAAAATAAAGGACCTTAGAAACTTACTAATATGCGCTTAGATTCAAGTTTGATCATTCAAAAGTGACCATTTTAGCGATTTTAAGGTATTTTTTGAGGTTAGGGCGAAACCAGGACCTATTGGCCAAATTCTGATGGCGGATTAAATTCAGCATCGAAATACATCGGAATATATATGTTTCGACCCCAGATCAAGACACTTTTCTTTTTTTGTCTGGCTGTGATATTGATAGAGAATTTAATAACAAAGATTTCACAAGAAGAAAAAGCATTTTGGTATAGAATAATACCTGTAGAAGTACCTGTACCTAAAAACCTGTAAAATATTTTGAATCAAAACTTGCGCCGTTATAAGCAAATAATACAGAAGTCCCGGCACGCCGCGCTGAACATTTATTTTTTTTCTTGTAAATTTATTGCTGTCCCATAATTAAATTTACAGGAAGTATTCCCTACATTATTGATAATATCAACACAAAAATTTTGAAATCAAAAGAATGTTTTTTAAAAATTTGAATTAAAAATTTTTTTGAAATTTTTGTCGAGCAAAAAAACTTTTTTCCTTTTATTTTTTTCTTAAAATTACTACTTAGTATGAGTCTTTTGCAAAAAAATCTTAATCGGTCAATAAGAAAAAAAGTTATGTGCCTTTTTTGAAAAATCGATAATAATGTTAAGTAAGAGACAACTCAAAAAATTTTAAAAAATCTTTTACATATTTTTATTCTATGCATACAATGGAACAAATTCAGAAATTATTTTCAATATTGCTAAAATTATCCAAAACTCCTTAGGTCATTTGACGTGAAATTGCTGAATATATGTTTCAAAAGTTCAATGATGTATTTTTATTTTAAAAGATACTACATCGCTTAGTCAGGAAAGATTTTCTACAGTTTCCCTCTTCTCTGTCGAGAAAACCCATTAACGGGTGGTCCAAGCAAATGCGAGTATTCCTAACCTCAAAAGTCGTTCAGTAGAAACGCAAATCTAGTTGGTATATAAGTGTATGTGTTCTGACAGTTGGCCTAGCTTCAAGTCATTATAGAATAAAAAATAAAAAAACCACACCCCAAGTAGTACGTAGGCTCAAAGTGATATCACTGTAATATTACACACAGGAAAAAAGCCTGACTCTGTTTACACCGTAAATTCAGCCTCAAAATATTAAGGTAATATTACAGAGTAATATTTAAGTAATATCATACTGTAATATTAACGTAATGTTAATGTAATATACAAATAAAATTAGAATAATTTTATATTTTAGAAAAAACATTTCACCAAGCTAAACTTGAACTGCGCTTTCGCTATAAAATGCTCTGATTGAGAAAATAGATGGCGTTTATTTAAAAACCTATATATATATATATATATATATATATATATATATATATATATATATATATATATTTATAGTGTTTTTAATGGACACGTTTTAATACCAATCTGGGTACTTTTTGTAGTGCAAGCGCAGTTCCGTTGAAAAACGGTCATTAGCTTCTCTGATTTACAGTGAATATAGTTAAGACTACCCTTTAATTAGATAAAAGACAAAATTGGAAATTGGTTATATTAAATAAAAGCAAAGCTGGAAATTTGTTAAATTGTATAAAACGAAAAATTGGAAATTGGTAATATTAGATAAAATTAAAGCTGGAAATTGGTTAACAACAATGTATAACAAACGACAAACAGTTACATTGACTACTTATGATTCGATACTGAAATCATATGTATGAATTTCAAATGCTATTGGGAAAACAATCAAAATTGTTTTATAATATGCAAAATACCTTGTGTTTACAAACACTTGATTTGATAGTTTTAATCGAGGAAAGTAAGCAACACATTCAAATACTATTTAGTGGATCTTATAAATCTAGTCATTGGATTTGTACTTATTATGATGGAATAATGATTACATATACATTTTTGATAGTCTTAATAAAAAATGTTATATCATGATCAAAAAGATTATTTAATTAGATTATTTCCTTTTAAACCACTAGAAGTTTCCATAACTGTTGATCAACAATGAGAATACAGTCTTTGTTGTGGAGTATATGCAATATCATTTGCAACATCGTTGTTTTTTGATATTATACCCCACTATATCAATTACTATTATTGTGATATAAGAAATCATTTAATGTTTATCTTCAAAAACAGTAGTTTATGTAAATTTCCTTCTGTACAACTTTCCAATAGTAGATCTTACATAGTTGTGTATAACTGAAATTGCCTTTCAACTGAAAAATATGTAACTTTAGTACAAATGATAACGTAAATTATTAAGGTTTTCACCTTAATAATTTACGTTATCATTTGTACTAAAGTGAAAAAAAAAACTAAAAAGTAAAAAAAAAAGTTACTAAAAAGTACTAAAAAGTTTTTACTTTTTTTAACAAGAAAAAACATCATGTCAACTCAAAAATAGAATATATTGAGAATCTTAAATTGAAAAGTAAAAATAGTGATACAAGTTCTTTGTCAAAAACAAAGAATACTCGATGTCAAAGAAATTATTGTGAAGGAGTATTAAAGCATCTTATTCAAAATGAGTTGAATTTTGAAAATTATCTAGGTCCGATAAATTATGACTGCATACATTGTCAAGCTAAACATTCTAAAGATAAAAAAGAATTTAATTAATTTTTATATGGATAATCCTTATTTCCAAGTGGATAAAATATGGGATAAATCCATGGTTCAACATTCGGATCTAAATTGTTTTAACAGTGGGTGGTTGACAATTATGTAAAAATAGAAAAAGATAGATTAAGATTTTGTGCAAATAATCAAGCTTAATTGAGAAATGAAACATATAAAGGACTGATGTCTTATTTACACAATCATGAGTTGGAAAATGATGTGCACGTGGGAAAAACGCTTAAATTGCCTTCTACTTGCATAGGATCACCTCGAAATATGATGCAACAATATAAGGTTTTGATAGGTATTGTTGCTCGAGATGATAGACCAGATTTATTTATCTCAATGAAAAGTAGTCCAAATTGGAAAGAGATACAGGAAAATTTGTTCCCATATGAAACAGCTGCTGTTAGACCTGATATAGTAACTAGAGTTTTCGCATTAAAAGTAAAACATCTACTTAAACTTATTGTTCATAATAAACTATTTGGAAAAGTCAAATCTTATATTTTTGATAATTAATTTCAAAAGCAAAGATTGCCACACATCCGTTTGTTTTATGAAAAGAAAGTTCTAAAATATTTACAGTTGAAAGTGTTGATCGTTATATTTCTGCAGGAATATTACCACTTTCAAATTATTGATCATATTAATTTCGATTATAAAGCTTGAATCAATATCAATCATTGCGTTATTTAAAATAAATAAAATTTTAACAAATCAGAACTAACCCACAAATTAAAAATATTAATTTAATATTTAATTGCATAATAATAAAATTTAAAAAAAAATTTGAACATGTTGTTACTAATAATTTATTAACTAAATTAATTGATTAATTGATCAATCACTAAATTTCTTTTTTTAACATAAATCTACAAAATTATTATTAAAATTATTATCAATTAAATAATAATTGATCAGTTAATCATAAATAAATTTACAAACAAATAAATTCCTAATAAGCACAAAATTTATACTTTGTAAGTAAATAAAAATACTTTTAAGAAAAGGCTTAAAATAATATTTCTTGTAATATTTAAAATCAAAAATGGTTATAGTCAATAATAAACTAATAATAAATAAATGCATAATGCTATAATTGTTTTTAGATTTATAAAAACGAAATTACTAGAAATTTACAATCCTGGGAAACTAAAATTGTAGCACATGTAAAAGAGTTCGATCACAACAAATTTTCAAAACAACTCTAACCTCATAAATATGACAATTTAAAAAAAACATGTTGCTATAGTAATAATCTAGAATTATAATTTCATTCGATTTTGGATTATAAAATGTATAATCTATTGTGAATTCCAGAAATAATTCTAAAACATTAAAAGGTTGTAAATAAATTATAAATGGTAATAATCAGATTATATTCAGCATGATCTTACTTACTATATTCCTAATTGTACAATCCATTTTTCTCCGTGCATCATTCAATAGATTATTACCAACTTTCAGTAAAAAATCTACAAATTCTGTTTCTTTTGGTAATACTCTCATATTTTCTGATAATGTGTATTAATCGAAATTTATTAGTCATGGTTTTATTTCGTAAAGTTGACAGGTAACCAATATCAATTTTCAACTTCAATTTTCAATTCAAATATCAATAATCATTTCCAAATTTTCAATTGTTTAGTAAAACAATATAAATTTTTAATTACAAAATCAATTTTTAATTACAACATCAATTTTCAATTCCAATATCAATAATCATTTCTAATATCAATTTTCAATCCCAATTCCAATATCAATTTCTATTCCAATATCAATTATCAATTTAAACATCAATTTTCAATTCCGATATCTATTTTCAACTTCAATTCCAATATCAATTTTCCATTCTAATTTCAATATCAAGAATCATTTCCAATATCAATTTTCAATTCCAATCTCAAATCCAATATTAATTTTTAATTTCAATATCAATTATCAATTCTAATATCAATTTTCAATTCCAATTCCAATATCAATTTTTAATTCCAATTGCAATTCCAAAATCAATTTCCAATTTCTATTTTTCTATAATTCAACATCCAATTTCTTTTATTCTTCCTGTCATTTAATAATAATTTAACTCAAATTTATATTTCTTTTTCATTCAATCATTACTTTATAATAATATTTTTTAATATAAATATCTAAAGACAATTTTTCTATCGTAGAAAAAATATGAAAACTCGACAAAAAGAAAACTTTATATTACTTCAATCAATATATAAACTAAATTTAATTATTTCTATACTGCAAAAAAAATTTTTGCTCTTAGATAATATCAATTCTACTACAAATATTTTTCTGATTTATCTATAAAATTGAAAGAAATAGAATTGATTATGTGGAAATAACTTTTTAATTTTTATAACAAAATTGACAAATTAATTTTGACAGCATTTTTAAGTTAGCATCTATTGGTTTTTTAGCCAATTTCATTGAAATTAAATTACAAATCAAATATTTTATTATTTATGAATAATTTTTTTAATTAAGGGGCGTTCTACGTCCGACGGACAACCTCATACTTCTAGTGGAAAAAACTCTATTTTCAAAATGCTATTATTTCTATTATAATGCATGAAATAAAAAAATTACGACAGTTTTTTGTAGTAAATTTAACCTTCTATATTTTGGTGAATTTTATTTTTAAAATTATATTATTTTTCATTCAAAGAAGAAAAAAAGAAACTTTAAATTTTATTTTTGGAGACAGTCGACCATTTAAAATTTTTTTGATAATTTCTTAAAAAATAGTTTAAAATATATCCATTGTATGTGTTTAATGACAGAATGGCATCTTTTATAGTTTAAAAGTTATTTTATTTATAAAGGAATGGTATTTTACAAAAAGAAATTAATAATTTTGATTAATGATTAGACTTTTTCGATATATTTGTGACTTTTCACGGTAAATTTAAAACAAGTGATACATAACACGCAAATGTTTTTAATATAAAAAAATTTTTATCCATAAAAGTTTAATATTGTTTATTACAGAAAGTAATTAGAAAATAGTAATATAAATCAAATGGCACCTCTAAGTGATCAGTGTTTCAAGCCTTCTATGTAGCTCGTTTAATAACTAGAAAATTTACATTAGTTTAATATTATGTTTATTAATTGAGAAAAATATAGTATAATAAAAAATATATTATAAAATATATAATATTAAATAAAAATTTAATTAATTACAATTGTAATAAATCATCTTCCATCTTCATCTTCCAAAAAACAATAAATGTAGTATTTAATAAAAAGTATAAATGTTAATTAACTAAAAAGACTTGGTGTTTTCATCTTCCAGAAGAAAATCCATCGATATTAAAAGCAAACCTAAGAATAAAAAATTTCCAATAGGATTTTCTTCAAATGTAATTAATATAATTAAAATATTGACCACCTCGAGGTTTTTATACGATTAATATTATAATTATTTGTAATTATTTTCATTATGAAATAATATTATACTTTTATGGTTAAAAAATTTTTATTTAAATTAAAAATATTTGCGTATCATGTATCACTTGTTTCAAAATTACCGTGAACAGTGTTACAAATATATTGAAAGTCTAACCATTAATCAAAATTATTATTTTTTTTGTAAAATACCATTCCTTTATAAATGAAATAACTTTTAAACGATAAAAGATGCTATTCTGTCATTAAACACATACAATGGATATATTTTAAACTATTTTTTAAGTCATTATC
Organism: Leptopilina drosophilae; assembly: GCA_032873175.1. Classification (NCBI taxonomy): domain Eukaryota; kingdom Metazoa; phylum Arthropoda; class Insecta; order Hymenoptera; family Figitidae; genus Leptopilina; species Leptopilina drosophilae. The sequence goes on from CM065478.1 coordinate 31,919,321, forward strand.
AAAATTTTTTTTAAATGGTCGAATGCCTCAAAGAATAAAATTTAAAGTTTATTGTTTACTTTTTTCAATGAAAAATAATCTTATTTTAAAAATAGAATTCACCAAAATAAAGACGGTTAAATTAACTACAAAAAAGTGTCGTAATTTTTTTATTTTATGCATTATAATAGAAATAATAGCATTTTGAAAATAGAGTTTTTTCCACTAGAAGTATGAGGTTGTCCGTCGGACGCAGAACGCCCCTTAAATTAATTAATTTAATATCTTATTTTTCAATGAATTCGTTTACAAGATACACTACAGGAAAGTAACCAATTTCGTATGTCAAAACCTAAATAAAAATGGATTAGTATAACATTTTATAAACATTATTTAAAAAGGTGATAAAAAATTTTATACATATATTTTATAAATATAATAAAAAAAATCATAAACATCATTTATTTTATGATAAAACTATAAAAAAACTAAAACTATAAATTTGAAATAAAATGTAAAAATAATTTGTTAAAATATGAACTTATGATGAAAACTCATTGAGTGACAATATCACCAACCATCCCACTATTGTACGTTCGTTCGTTGAAGGAGGAAATCGGGAAGACGAAGGGTATCATTGAAGCTTCATCTCAAATTATAACATCACATTTTCGTAATTTTTCTTTATCTGAAATAAGATACCATGCAAAAAATTTTCTTAATTTAGAAGGCATCACAATATTGCAAGCTTCTTCGAAAATTTTAAATACTTGAACATCTGATTCAACTAAACCAATAGCTATTGCTGCACTATTAAAGAAATCAAGAACATTACCTTCAAAATTTTTTAAGTTAATAAATGATTTTGCTCTAACAAATTCGTTTAAAATTAATTTTATATGAAATCATTCACTGTCCTTTGGGCTGACGCTATTCATTCTACCCAAAGCTTTAGTAAATTGATGTTGCTTTATCCAAATTTTGTTCAGTGAGTCAAAAAAATAAAATTTTGTAATATTAGAATTCTTATTGTGATTAGCAGTTTTATCAGTTTGATTTAATTTAAACCAAGCAGTTAATGTAGTGTTATTGTTATTTTTTAATGCTTCGATTTCTTTATTTTCTTTTTAAAAACAGTTTTTTGTTGGCTTTTGGTAAGTATAGCTAACCGGACAACAGGATGTAATCTTCCTGATAAAGGCAATTCTTCTATTCACCATGCTGGTTCCATAGGACTTACATACTGACTGTTAATATATTCATTAATTATATCCTGTATTCCATTCTCAATATTTTCACTTTTGTTACATTTGTTCAATGCTATGTATGCCCTATCATGACCTTTGTGAATATATTTATAAATATATTTAATGCTCATAATTGAAGTACAATATTCAACTTTTTTTTTGCTTAGGGACTTTTGGGAAATCTGCCTATAGATACCTTGTATTCCGCACTCCAAGGTTATGTGGGGTTGGTAAAATAAAAGAAAAGTTATGTGAAATTAGTAAATATAAAAGAAATAAGATAATAAATTTAATAAACTGGCGACCTACTCCCAGCCCGACCCACTTTATCCCGTAACCCTTCTTTTGGAGCCCTTTGCCCTCCCTCGGAACTGTCGTAAGACTTTGGCCTTCGAGGGTGGCGCTCCATCTCTATCGCTGCTGCGACTTTGTTCTTTGCCTTCGTTCTCCTGCGTCAATAGTTAAAATTTAAAACTATTATAATATAAAAGCGGAATCAACAGCACAACAATAAAAAATAAAAAAAATGTCAAAAGATAAAATATTAACGGGTGTAAAACAGAAACATAAAATAAACAGATATATAAAGTCAAATGTAAAAGTTGTATAGGGACAAATAAGTCACAGAATAAATTAAAATAAATAAGGACGAATAAATCACAGAATAAATTAAAAATTGTATTAGGACAAATATAACACAAAATGAATTAAAAGTGTAAAAGGACAAATAAATCACAAAATAAATTACTACAAAAAACGAACAAACAAATTAAAAGCTGTTTAAATTACACTTTTTTGGCGGCCGTCGAGATCCTTCCTCGACATGACCGAGATTATGAAGTTCTCGACTTGCCGCCAATTCTCTTCTGACTGGATCATCAGCGATAACATGTTCTCCGGTGTTACTTGACTGTTTACACCTTCGAACATGGCCCGCCTCTCCAAGTCCCACTTCTTGCATGAAGAGAGGGTGTGCTCTGCGTTGTCCACAGGGAACTGACAGTACGAACACACCTCATCTTCGCGTAATTTAGAGCGATACAGGTACGCGTTAAAACACCCGTGGCCTGTAAACGCTTGCGTCAAATAATTATTTGAGACACACAAAAAAATAAAAGTTCTGATCTGGGGGTCTCACTATGTAGACTTTATGTTTTTTGGGTCGCTGAATCCGAATCCGAGATCTATTTAACCCCATCAGATCAGGATTTTGACATAACCTCAAAAAACCAATATGGCGGACACGCTTTTATAAAAGTTCATCGGATTCGCTTGAAATTCGTTACTCGGGGGTTTTGGGGTCGCTGATTACGAATTTGAAGTCAGATTTCAAAAATTCAAAATGGCAGACACATTTTTAAAAATTTCATTGGATTCGCTTAAAACTCGTTACTCTGGGGTTTTTGGGGTCGCTGATTACGAAACCGAGGTCAGTTTAATTTTATTAGCAAATGCTTTTGACATAACCCCAAAACCTACAATTTGTGCTATTAAAAGCGATGTAACAATATAGACGTACCGTCGGCATTAGCGTTACCCGATGTACACCGCGAGGAGGTTCCACGATCTGATTTTGTACATCATGTAGATCTTAAAAGGGTTGATTGGTATTGCTATTGTGAAACATATATTATTTTAATTGTTCTCCTTCTTTGAGCTGTATCGAGTTCTTTTTTCTTCGAATGATCTATGTATAGGATTTCTTTTTCGTTTCGTACCTTGTCCTAGCGTTTCTCTTTTTAACATCCTGCAAAAACCTGCAAGCATATTAGCATCCCAACGTCCCTGGTAACGAGTTTCAACAACTTTAATATCTTGGTGAAAACGCTCCCCCTGTTCTTCGCTGAAGTGTCCCAGGTTTTCCGGGAATTTATCAAGATGCGAGTGCAGAAAATGCAGCTTCAGGTTCATCAAGCATCCTAGTCTTTTATAGTCCGTGATCATCTTGTTAACTAGTTTTTTGTACTGTGGGCTTTTTCTGTTTCCTAGGAAATTTTGAGCAACTGATCGAAAACTCTGCCAGGCTGCTTTCTCCCGACTATTCATTGTTTCGATAAACTTATTATCCCTGAAGAGTTTCCAAATTTATGGACCATCAAATACCCCCTCTTTAATTTTAGCATCGGAAAGTTTAGGGAAAACCTTCTGTAAATAATTGAAACATTTACCTGCTTTATCAAGAGCTTTGACAAACTGCTTCATAAGACCTAGCTTTATATGAAGAGGAGGAGGCAGGACCTTTGATGTAGACATAAGTAGCAAGGGTACTTTGTAAAGCCAGACTGTTGTCCGAGTAATATGGTAATAATTTTTAAATCTCCACAAATCTTCCATCTGTGTTGCTCGTAGCCAATTTTATTCAATAGTACTACCATATTCTCATAATTTTCCTTCATAACAGTCGAATGAGCTATGGGTATAGAAGCATAGACGTTAGTATTATGCAGTAACACTGCCTTAATACTTCTTTTAGATGCATCAATAAAAAGTCGCCAATCTGTTGAATTGTAGCAATTTTCTTTCATCTCATTCATGAGTCCATTCATGTCGGTGCAATAAGTTAGATCTTTATCCTTAGCAAAATGTTTTCGAAAGTCTGACTCTCGATTTCGATACACTGATACCTTCGTACGTGGTGCAAGGAATTTTTTCTGCTTCATAAACGAAGCCAAAAACTCCGCTTGGTCCTTAGCCAAACCTAAGTCGCGTATGAGGTCATTTAATAAGGGTTGTGAAACCAGCTTTGCGCCTGAATCTTTAGTGTCTCGTTACTTATCCCATCGATTCCAGGCGCCTTGCCTGTTTTCAATCTTTTACCTGCATTTCGTAAATCAGTAAGAGTGAAGAGTTCATCCTCACCGACTTTATAGCTTGTATTATCTCTTTGATTCAATTGGTACTGCCCAGGCCGGGGGTCTTTTGCCTCGTTCCTAATTGCTTAGTAACGATTTTAAAAGCCAGACCCCATGGGTCCTTATCGAAATCCTCGATTAGATCTTTCCAGCAACGGCGTTGCGACCCACGAATCTCTTTCTTGAGGTTTTTCTTTGCATCCTTGAATGCTTCCTTCAGCAAAGGATCTCCCTTAGAACGGGTATAAGTCCTTCTAGCTTTAAAACATGCTTTCCGCAAGGAGGCCAGCGCATCCGACCACCAGTTCACCGAGCTTTTTCGTGAAGCGGTGCATCTGCGACGCGGCATAGATACGTCACAAGCAGCGATGATGGTTTTCCTCACCGCTCGTACCTTTCTATCCAGGATATTTGGCCTCTGCACCTATCCCAATTCCTCAATGAGGCGGGATTCTTCCAGGGAACTGCCGAATGTCTCCTTATTGATTTTCTTCACGTTCCAAGAGGGGCGTTTTCGACACAGAACTCCCGGTCTTCTGCCACCTCTCGTGTCTCCCACTGAGACTGAAAACTCGATGTACTGGTGGTCACTTGCGGTATACTCCTCAGAGACTCGCCAGTCGCTTATGCTCTTGGATAGGAGAGATGATAATATCGTTATGTCGATTATCGATTCAATTCTATCTCTACTAAACGTCCAAGTCCTCCCCCGGTTTACAATTATCAGATTGTTTCTGGAGACCATTTCTCCGATCATTTTGCTTTGTTTATCGAGCCTTGACTCGCCCCACTCTGGCGACGTTGCAATAAAATCGCCTATGACGTATATCCAACCTGGATTCTCTAAGGCTTACCTCGAGTTCCTCAATGTCGGCTTCGAATTCCGTCAGTGGATAGTTGTGAGAGAAGTGACAGCTATACATTCGCATGCCTGCTTCTTAAACCCACACGAATCCACTGCCTGTTACCAGGAACCAGTCAACCCGCAATTCAGGATTGCACACCTGTACATCTGCCCTACCTGACTTATCTTGGTACCAGGAAGCTGAATCGTTTCTTCTGTGTTGCTTACTGCAGAACACAATGTTGATCTGCTTTTTCCTGACCGTCAGCATCAGGAGGGCCTGTTCCTCTTTGTAAGCGTACAGGTTGATCTGCAGAAACTTCATGACTTTGCCCTTTTAAGCCTCTGCAACTCCTCTCTGTAAGTCAGGCATGAACTTTTTCCGGCGACAGGTATAATGTCTGTCTTACCTAAGTCGGAACAAGTCAAACATTTAGGTTCTTTGACAGAACAGTTCCTCTCGATGTGACCCTCACCACCGCATCTCCGACAGTTTTTACTGTTTTCGGGGCCCTTGCAATTACGGGTCACATGGCGATAGGCACCTCTGGCACCTCGTCACCTCCAAATGCTCCTACAAATGAGCATTTATCCACCCTATTCTAATTTTGCCCAACCTGAGCAGAGCATCAGCATCTACCTCTTTCAGGCAGGCCAGTGCCACTTTTGTGCCACTAAAACGTGGCAAAAGTCTGCACACCAGGTCCGTATCAGACTTTCCCAGCCTTTCCTTTACAGCTGAGACAACTTCTTCTTCGGTCGTGACTTCGTCTAGACCCTTTATCTCAAGACATCTTTTATTTACAAGAGCTGTAACATCGGCCTTATCATGTAAGACCGAAGTTAAAGCCCTCGCAAATTTATTTGTCTCCCCTCCTTTCTTCACGACCAGGAGAACGTCCTTATTAAGGGTTCTCCTTATTATCAGGACCTCGATACCCGTATCTTCCGGGTTAACGGAAGTCCTCATTAGGTTCAAGACATCGGCGTAGGCCTCTGGGTTTTTTGCCGATATTTTGACCGCCTCCGTGGTCCTGAGCTTAGAGATGGGCTTCTTAGGCTCCTTTTTCTTTTTTTATTTGTGGCCTTCATCTTCTTGGCCTCACGCTTCTTATTGAAGACGATTTCAAAATCGTCACCATCCGTAACAACGCTTCTGGCAAAAACCTCAGCAAAAGTCGCTTTAGACGACTTGCCCAGCGTTTCGCTGGCATCCAAAGTCTCAACAGCAAGAGTATCTGCAGGAACCTCTTTGCATTTGATCCTTTTTTCAGTTGGCGACTCCAGATGAGAACTCGCTTCTGAACCTCCTCCGTCACGTGGCCGTTTTTTATCATTTCTAGGCCCGTCCGAATTCGCAACAGTCTGCGACTTCTGCACGGGAGTAGAAAGACCTAGCTTTGGCAGCTCTGAGTTTTTGAAGGGGTCCGGTATAAAACGAAAATTCGTACGAATTATTTCGAAAGCCCTACGCAAGTCAGCCATTTTGGCCTCTTACAAGCCAGGCTCATAACGTCAAAGATTCGAGGGATAAGCTCGAACTGTTCAGCAACGTTTGTTTGTTTTTTTTCGAACTTGCAGCTGTCCTCCTCTCTAATCATTTCGGTTTGACACCCTCCCCAAAATCCGTGGGGCCTGCAACAATCTTCGAAGGACCGTCGGGAGTATTGTCCCCTTTCGGGGTTCCTCCTTGGGGTATAATATTTTTAATTGTATTCATTTCATTGTTTTTTATTTTTTGGTTGTCCTTTGGTGAAAAGCCTCACCACCACGACAAGGTCTATAGAACATATCCATGATGTCAGTCATGTCTGGCAGCGGATAAGCATCCGCTTCTCCCAGCACATCAAAGACATCGATGATGTTCGGTAGTGGACAACCATCGGCGGGGACAATATTCAACATTAATATGACATTTATACTTTTTTAATAAAAAAGGATTCTATGCAACAATCATTGAATTATTTAGATTAACAAATTTACCATTTACTTTTTTATTATAAAAATGTTTTTTATGTTTATTATTTCGACGTCTGTATATCGGAAAACCATTTTTTTTCAAATTAAGTATCATTTATAAAAGAATTTGAAAATTTTTTACAACAAACGTTTTTATCTTTTTTAAACACGGAGAATTTTCTTCATGAGGACCATGAGCCATATCTTTTATTACTCACTGTTGTAACTCAATATCGTCCTCAGGGATTTCTGTCAAAATATGTTTATCAATATCCTCGCTATTTAAAAATTTATTTTTATAACTCATAACAAGTGAGAGTGAGGCAAACCTCTTTTTTGAAATTCTATAGTATAAACGTAAGCTAAAATTTCGCCAAATATATAAATGGGAATCATTTATTATGTCTGATAGTATGCAACGTAATTTAGCATTAAACAAACAAACTGTTAAACTTGGAATATCGTTGCATGATGTGCCAGGTGGAAAATGTTTGATGATTGTTTGTAACTCTACCTAATTTGGATTACAAGTTACTGTAATAAATAAATCCGGTCTCCCAATTTCACGATTTATAGTCATAGCATCTTGATAGATTTGATGCATATGTCTCGGACTGACAATATGAGTAGACGGTAACACAAACATATTTCCCAAGCGTTCCATGTCATTGAAATTATTCGAATTATTAAAAGCACTTCGTGAAACGTGATCAACTAATCCTTGATAACATTCTATTCCTTAGTTTTTGTTGATTATAACGATAAAAATCTAATATGTAACTGTCAATTATTATAAAAGATTGATTAAAATATTGTTGTGTTAATCGTCCACAATATGAAATAAGACTAAATTTTTCATTGAATCTAAAAGAAACTCTATGCGAATAACACTGTAAAGCCGTTAATCTTTTTTCACTTTTAAATTTTTGTTGAAATTGTGGACTCCATCTTAAATCCCCAGAAGGAAACATAATGGGAAAACTCATCGGGTCTAAATGAAATGAATTTTTCTTTAAAACAGTTTTTTCGTCAGTACCACTTGGAATTTTTTTAGGATAAACTTTCCACTCAATTGATCTAGGAACTTCTCCATTTTTAGATACTATTAATGCTGCACACTCAGCAGTTTTCGATTCGTCATAAGTATGATTATTGAAAAGTATATTTTTAACAAAACAAAGAGAATATTGTTTAGGTTATAAACACCTTTTTGCGAATTACTTATAGTATTAGCACAAAAAGTTACAAAAGAAAATGAAGTATTTTAATATCGAATCAATTCTCTAAAAATTTTGTTATACAAAAGAGCTTTTAAATTTTGTATCGCAATCTTTTAATTAAGAAATTTCTACTTTACCAGCATGGCAAAAACTTTTTTCGAAAATTCTATGGACCAATACATAGCTCCACAATGAACACATTTATAGTCCATTTCTCCAAAATTTGAATAATTAACATCAGGTTTACAAATTTTTTAAATTAGTTGTCTTTTTATTTTTTTATTTAATCTTTTTACGGACATAAAATTAGTTTTGTCTTTTTGTCTCTTCTTATACAATCGTATCTTACCCATATTACAAACCAAGTTAAGTTTTCTCTTTTTTTCCAAACGTTCAAAGTCCACATTGTCAACTATTTTTTTTCTTTTGTCGTTGAAACGATCTTCATTCATATTTACAACCAAATCTTTCTTCCTTTTTCTATCTAAATGTTCAGCATTCATAATTACCGGTTATTTTTTTATTCTTTTTTGTCCAAACGTTTTGTATCCATATTTTCTACCAAGTCTGTTTTTCTTTCTTTGTCCACACGATCCGTACACATATTTTTAATCAAATCATTTTTCCTTTTTTTTCTAAACGATTAATGTTCATACTGTCGACTGTGTCTCCTTTCCGTTTTTTGTCCAGTCTTTCTTTTGTCATGTTATTAACGCGATTATTTTCCCTTTTACGTTCCAAAAATAAATCATTTGAAACATTTCTTTCTGTTTTTAATTTTATTAAGTCTTTATTTTTTTCATAATATAATTTATAGTAATTTTTTGTTGAGGTCTTTATAAACGATTCATTTGAACAATAAATAATGTCATAATGGCCCCCATCAGTACTTCCAGATAATAAAAGTATGACTTTATTATTATTTTCACTTTGACCAAATACTCATTTCTTATTAAAAACTAGCAATCTAACGCCCGCGTCTAATACTTCGTTGTGTGATTTAGGCAATTTGAAATAAATATTTAAGTATTTCTTAAAACGATCACCTAAATAAATAAAAAAATTTAATAATTTTCCTTTGTCATAAGAAAGTATATTATAGTAAAATTTTTGAATCTCTATTTGTTAATGTTTTTATGACCCTTACAAAAAAATATTTTCGTTTTACTACTAATTAGCATTTTTGATAATAAAAACTTCAAAACAATTTGTCATTCCTAATCTATTGTTTTATTTGAGACGTCGAGAAAAAACGCCATATAAATATTAATATAACTTACGTAACTAAACTAAGGGTATAACTTACGTAGTTTACGCAACGTATGCAATTTACGTGAGTAACGTAACATACCCAAAAACGTAAGTTAGTTTACTATTTTAGTTAGTTTACATTTTTTAGTTTACGTATGTTAGTTTACTTTATTGTTCTTACGTAAGTTATGTTAGTTAGTTAAGGAAATTTATAAGTAAATAATTAATTTATTAGTAAATAATAAAAATGTTAAACTTTTTTTAACCACCTGAACCGACAAATGGAGAAAACATTATACCCCCTTCTAAACCAAAAAGTGGGCATTACTTTCTTAACTATTCGTCTCTCTTTCACCCCCACTCTAAACTAAAAGGAAAGACAATACCTCCCTCCCTCTCTTTCTCTCTCACTGTGAACAGAATATATAAGGAAAGACTAACTTAATATATATGGGCAATTCCACGGGAAATTCTTCTACGAAATTTTAGAATCGGTCAAACATATTTTTTTTTTAGTTCTTGATAGAAAAATATGAAATACAAATTTTTTTATTTTTCCATATTTTCCAAAATTTTCGAGTTATGAATTTTCGAAATTTTGGATTTTTAAAAGTAGACCTTTTTTCAATAGCGAGTTTATAAATTCAATAGCGACTTTTAAAGTATTGAGTTTGGAAAAAAGTTGTCAAAGAAAGAAAGTTTTAGTTTTTCGTCAACTATTAAAACATTAAAAAAAAAATTTTTTATGAACAATATAATTTTTTTAAAATTTGGGCGCAATTATTTTTTATTATTTTTTTATTTATTTATACCTACCCATATATAGAAAATTTTCCAAAAAGATTCGAGATGGGCCGACTCGTAGTTTTCGTTCTATAAATTTTTTATAGAACGAAAACTATGAATTGTAAACCTAATAGCTTATAACTTTGAAAGCTTTGAGTTTAGAAAAAACTTGTCAAAGGAAGAAAATCTTGATTTTTCTTCAGCTTTTAAGTAATTTAAAAAAAAAATTTTTTTGATAAACAAATTAATTAAAAAATTTATAGAACGAAAACTATGGGTCGACCCATCTCGAATCTTTTTGGAAAATTTTCTGTATATGGGTAGGTATAAATAAATAAAAAATAATCGCGCCCAAATTTTAAAAAAATTAATTTGTTTATATAAAAAAATTTTTATTAAAAATTGAAAAAAAAAATTTTTTTAAATCTTTTAAATGTTGATGAAAAACTAAAACTTTCTTTCTTTAACAACTTAACTCAATACTTTCAAAACTTTTGTACACATACAGTTTCACGAGTTTCACACACAGAAGTTGTCAATGTATAATCATAACCTTATTCTTTGAAAACGATAATGGCAATTTTTATCAATCGGAATAACAAAAATAAAAAAATTCTAAAATTTAACTTTTTTTCTTCTTTCTCAATCTAAAATAAATAACATAATAATGTAATATTTTGACTGAACCATATTATTAAAGTATTTCATGATAAACAATATTTTTAATGTATAATTTTTGTGGATATTTTAAGTTCTTGAATACAGCTTTATTTAGGGCATAAATTTTTAAATTTTCTTTAAATTTGACTCTAGAACAACCAACATAAATTTGACCATGACCAAATGCAGAAATGGGTAGAAATATTCCTACTTTATCAAAAGACTGCCCTTGAGATTTATTGATAGTCATTGCATAAGCAAGTCTGATTGGAAATTGTCTTCTTACCATTTTAAAAGGAAATGTATCTTCTGAAGGAGATAAATCAATACGAGGAATAAAAACTATTTCACCTTTCAATCTTCCAGTAATTATTTCTGCAGCAATAACGTATTTCAATAAAGATTTTACAACTAATCGAGTCGCATTACATAATCCTTGAACCAAATTTATATTTCTTAAAAGCATAATTACACACCCTATTTTTAATGATAATTTATGGGGAGGCATAACATCTGGTGTTAAACTATTTAAAAATTCTACTGGAACAATATTATTTATATTTTTTGCATCATCATCAGCTATATGTGAATCAACACTGTAATAAATTACTTCTTCTCCTTCTAGTTTCGACAAAATACGATCATTCATGTCTAATACTTCTGAATTAGTCAATGAAAGAATACAAGAAGAATAAACATTCACATCATTTAAATTTATCGATGGCCCATATATTTCATCAATTAAGTTCCCATTCGATATCAAATCTTGTGGAATTTCTAATACATCATTTTCTTTTTCAAACGTACTTTGAGGTTTGCCATCACCAACATTCAATAACCAATTTGAAAACTCTACTTGATTATCATGTACTCTAACGTTAACATTTAAAGATCTAGTTGCAAAGTATTGCCACAATTTACTATTTTTTACACAAACCTCAACAATATGAGTGCGACTACCATGCGGAACAATTGGCAAAGTTTGCCTAAAATCACCTGAAAGCAAAATAACTTTACCTCCAAACGGTTTATTTTTAAGAGCTTTAAAATTTGTCCACTATTTTGCTTCCGACATTTTCAATTTTTTAACTCTTATCAAAATCTTACTACGGATTTGTATTAAGCGACCCCTGAAATGTTTAAAAAAGTTTCGTTCAATTTTTTCCCTTGGATTTTGTAATTTTTATTAACGATATTATTTGTCGATATATTTTTCCTGTAATATTCGCGTTAAAATACACCTGTATGCCAAATTTTAGCCCTCCACGTTGAATAGTTTAGAAGTTAAGGGGGAATGGTCACTTTTTGTGCATTTTTGGCCAAAAATCTTGTTATTTCCTTGACAACGCTATGGCCATCACCTCCAATCAGATTCTCTATATTTTTCCTGTAATGTACGTGTGAAAATACGTATCTGTACCAAATTTGAGCTCTCTAGGTCAAATAATTTAGCCGCTAGGGGGGCACGATTTGACTACGGACACAAGAGTCTCACCAATAGGGTTCCGTCGGTACACCGAAGGCGTACGGAGCCATGGAAACTAGCTAAAAATTAAAGTAAGTTGTACTCTTCCTAAAAAAGAACTCATTTTATAATTTATTTGTAGTACACCGGACTTAATTTCAGATCCAATGGTATTAATGAAAAGTTAGATGATATTAACTTCTAATAAGGTACGCGTACAACTGATTGTAATTTGTAAGTCCGGCTAGGCTGAAACAGTTTATTGTGACGTCAGAAGACAAGGGACTCAATTTGCAAACGTAAAAAGTCTGAATAGCGCGTCGCCGGTTTGTCGGTTTACTTTTGACTCGTGTGTTTTATTAATAATATATAAGTGTATAAGTCATATTAATAATAATTAGTGAATCTTAGAAGATAAATTGTTTACAGTGAATATATGATGAAATATAATTCAAGAATTCAAAGAATGCAAGAATATGAACATACGTTTCAAATAGTTCTTGTCATACAATATATGTAATTCATATAGAGTATATATATATACAAAAACATCTAATACATAGCTAAATCACATTTGCACCATTTTAAATAAAAACGGATCCAAAATTATTAAGCTATGTTTTTAACTGTCAAAAATTTCGGATCCTTTTTATTTAAATGGTACGAATGTAGGTGAAAACAAGTGTTGTAAGTGCGTATTTGTATATATAAACTTTGTCTAAATGATGTATATACACATTTTATGATTATATATATATTCATATTTTTTAATTTTATTATTATAAATATATGTCACATTTAGTTTCTTATTACAAACAGCAATTATTATATAGGAATATCAGTCGATATTTCTCTCTTTGAGACGTATAAAATAAAATGCAGATGCACATTATATATTAGGATATCTATTAATAAAATTAATATTTCCTATAGAAATAACGCAGACAAGCCGGCGACGTGCTGTGCTATTCAGGCTTTTTACGTTTACAAATTGCGTCCCTTGTGACGTCACAATCACCTGTTTCAGACTCGGCAGACTTACAGTTAGCTGTAGGTGAAGCTTATTAGAAGTTAATTTCATCTAATTTTTTATTAATACTATTGGATCTGAAATTAAGTCCGGTGTACTACAAATTAATTACAAAATGATTTTTTTGGTAAGGGTACAACTTACTTTAATTTCTAGTAAGTTTTAATGATTAAATAAAGTTGTTTGCTTAAAATAAGTTAAAAATTAAAACTAGCCACTATTAAATTAAGACTTTGTTTTTACTGTGTACTTTTATATAAAAGAGAAATTTTTAAATTTCGCTAATAACATTATGAACGTTGTTAATTTGTAGAATTGTTAATATTTTTATTAAATTAGATCATATTAAAAAATTATTATAAGAAATTTTAAAGATTTATAGATTATGGAAATCCTTTTTTATTTCACAAAATATTTTTTATTAAAATACTATTTATTACTACTACAAAACTATTAACATTTGAAAATATACATTTTCTAAAATATAATAAAATAATAAAAATAATAATAGCAATATTAATTAAAACCCATATAATTATATTGGTCCAGCGAATTCTGCTGCAGTTCTAATTTCTTCATTTGTTGCTTCTTGTTCCTGAAATTAGAACAATTCATTGTATTATAAATCATATAACTTCGTACCCTTTATTTAGAAAAGGAATTTTATTCTTTTAATAATTTAAACATAATTTTAATATAATTTCACAAATAAATATGATTATTTTCTAAACTTTTAATAAATCTTTTGAAAAAATAGAATCAATTATTCTTTGAAATTCGAATTATAATTTCAAAAAATTCAAACAAAATTCTTTCCGAAAGTGCAATTATTTTCCTAAATTAAAAAATTTCTGCGAACTAATTAAAATGTTTTTTGCAAAAATTCGATGATTTTCAACACATTAATTTTAAAATTATAAATATTTAAATATAAAAATTTATTAAAAAGGTTAAGAAACAAAAAGCAAACAATAACTAACTTCAAACTGCGAACAGATTACCGAAACATGAACAGTATTATAATAAAGAAAATTATTCACAACATTTAACAGAATTATTATTTATTTCTCATTATTATTTTTATAAAAAAAGTATTTTCATTTAAATATAAATAAATTAAAAATAAAAGTGATAACATACGTTTCAAGGGGCCGTTAAAAAAATACGTAACGCTATTTTTCAGAAATTTGAACCCCCCCCCTCCTCCCACGTAACACAATGTTATATACACTAGCGCCATTTTTTTCCTTACCGTAACAAATTTCTTACCCCCCCCCCCTATCCCCAAAACGTGTTACGTATTTTTTGAGCGGCCCCCAAATTATAATGCTGACGGTGAGAATTAAAAGATTATTCCTTGATATTCGCTTTTAATATAAAAGAGAGTAAATATATATTCCGGTTTAATTAAACAACACAAACTTATTATTTAAAACAATTGCTAAATAAAAGATTTTACTCGCGGACGTAGTTTCTATGGCAAATGCTGAAGATCAACTGACACTAGAAGGGTCTTTTGACGACAGTTTCGAAGAAAATGTGAAATTTCCTCATATTTTCCCTATTTCTTTCAATTTTAAAAGTATCACAATTTTTCTCTTAAATTTAGACCTATGATAAAAAGCGTCCAAAGTCATAAAACAGAATCTTTTGCAATGCAAGACCCTTAGCTGGCCATCTAATGACAAACCAGATGTGGCAGAAACCTTTTCAAACGAAATAATATTTTAAACGACTTATGAATTCAGTTGAGAACCGAAACATTTTACTATACTAGTTACCTACAAAAATTTCTTCAAAACTTAAATAGAAAGAAAATAAACATTAATTTTTTAAATGCATTTTACAAGTTACAAAAAAATGTGACAAAGCAAAATTTTAAAATACAAAATATAAAGTATTTTAAAAATTTATATTATATTTAGCAAATATATTTTTCCCTAATTTGCAAAATACTTTTTTAAAATTTAATATTCATTTTCTTTCCGTATATATAATTTTAACACAGTCGTTTTGAACTATTTGTTTACTCTCTAAATCTGAAAACAGGATAAAAAAAGGATATCACAGGTTAAATAATAATAATCATTACTTTCCTAACTTCACAAAAATTTTAACCTTCTTTTGAGTGAACTTCCTAACTTCAAGATAAAAATCCATTTTACGAAATGTTATTTCTCAGTCTATTCAACAAATTCCAATTTTGTTTGGAAAATACGATTTTTTCGAGAAATTTGGAAAAATTTTCATGATAATTAGCATTTATTTCTTACACTAGCATTAAAAATCCATTACATGAGGAAATTTTTCCAATTGTAAAGAATAAATTCCAACGAGGTTTGGAAATAATATTTCTTCTAAAGATTTTGGAAATATTTACACGTATAATTGGATTTATTTCCTAACTTTAAGAAAAAATTCTATTTCTTTTTGAAATATGTCCAATTTTTCTTGGAAATAATTACTTTTTCCAAAGTTTCGGAGATAATTCCACTAGTTTGCTAGGAAAATCTATATTTCTAAAAATTTTGGAATAATTTCTTTCATTTTTACCGGAAATTATTCAGAAATTTTTTACAGTGTACTTCATACCCTAAAGGATTCTTCTTTTTTTGTTTCTAAGTGCTTCTATGTTGAACCCGCTCACTAGCGATTTGACGCTATAAACTCAACTTAAGATGAAGATATTTGTACTGTGAATAGTACTTAACATACAACTAATGTTAAAAAACTTTCGTTTAGTTTCATGAATTCGTCCTAGAGTCTAAGGCAGTTAATTGTTTTTAAAAGTGCAAAAAAATAAAAAAGATCTTCGGATTTTTAAGTTTTTCGATTATTATTTTTGATACTTAATTTATTCGACAAATTTTTTTTGATGCTATTGGATGTCCTTTTTCGAAATATATGTGTAGTTTTGTTTGATTTTAAAAAGATTTATTTAAATTTATTCTGAAATTTGAGAAATACATTCGGGGTAAAGCCGCTCACATGAAGTCGGGGTAAAGCCGCTCGCTTATTAAATTTGTGTAGGAAGCCGAATAAGTATAAACAGTATTTCTTTTTTTATCGATATTAAAATTTTTAATATTAAAAATATTTATTAAAAGATAAATAATATTCATTTTCTAACGATTCCCTACCTATTTTCATAATCTGTTTTTCCTAATTTTTTATTTTCCTAAAGTACTGTTTCCGAAAAAAAATAAATTCCTAATACTTTTTTCCTAATCTAAATTTTCTAATGCTATTAATTTTTTCCTAAAGCTATTAATTTTTTCTAAGTTGCAAATTATTTAAATTCAAATTGAAAGTAAGCAAAGTTCTGAAATGCTGCTTTATTGTTTCGGTTATTAGTAATGAAATTTAGATAACAATAGTGTGAGCCAAAGTTTCTTACACTCCCAGTACGAGCGACCTTTCACAACATTTGCTCGGTAATAAATGTAATCAACCAGAATCAATTTTTTCCCAACGATTTTCATATCAGCGTCCATATTGTTGTTGATTTTAACTATTAATTTTGATGAACTTTTAACTTTTATAATTTAATTTTGAGATTCAATAAACTTTGAACACATATAATTTGTCAGGTTGGTTTAAATGACACGAAATTTTTTAAATAAAAAACAATCAAATGTTTTAATGGACTACCTTCATTACACTAGACAAAATTGTTAGGAAATATATACTTTAGGAAAATATTGTTAGGAAAATTGAATTAGGAAAATGACATTATGAAAATTGTTTTAGGAAAAAATTTATATTAGGAAAAACAGTTAGGAATTAGGAAAAACGTCGGGGAACGTTTTCTAACAATATTATTGAACTATTGGGTAATAAGTTTAATATTTTGAATGTCTCGCATTTCGCGATTTGTGGCGATTTATTTCAACAGATTGCGCCGAACTATCAATATTTGTTGGCAACATTGAGCGGAATCATGTCTATATATTAGTCATTATTAGTGATTATTAGGTTACAACGGTTATAACAAACAACGCAAACAAATAATCGAAATTTGTCGCTGTCTTTTTCGGCTAAAAAATACGTAAATCTAAGTTTGTTGTTTTCGTTTAGTTCACGTTTTATCATTGTTTATTTTAAAATTTTGAATTTCATTTGTTATATATTATCAATTATAAAATCTATAACTTGTTACATAAAAAATTGTAACTATATTTTAATTTTCTCTTAATAAAATATTATTTAAATTCACAGTTGCAATTCATAAAACCTATACTTATTATTTAATAAACCAATATTTATTGTTTATAGAACTCATAATTTATCATTAATAAATCATACTGAAGACAGAAATAAGGAGAAATTTAATATATACAAAATAAAACTGTCGGTATTACCTTAAATTCTTAAAAAAAACAAGTGATCGGGTTTACCCCGAGAAGTGAGCGGATTTACCCTGGAAAATTGTGATTTTGAAATTTGGTATATGTGAATTAAAAATTTACTCTAGGTAAAACTAAAAAAGATAAATCAAAAATTCTTTTTTATTTTGTTAGTAGAAATCATAAGCTTTCAAAACATATAAATTAACTTGGATTTAGAGAATAATTTCCTAGGTTTTAATCGTTCTGAAAAAAAGTGAGCGGGTTTACCCCAGTCTCCCCTATTGATGTTTTTATTTGGGATGAAGCACCAATGGCTCCAAAATATGCTTTGAAAATTATAAATTATCTATTAACCCATTAACGCTTAAATGACCACAATTTTAACTTAAACTTTAACACACGTTTTAAAGTATTTTCAGGTAATGAATTATAGCAGCAATGAGGTATAGGGGGTTTTGGGGGTCGCTCTTCAAGATTCTGGGGTCAAAATAGCGATTCGATCAACACAAAATCCAATATGGCGTATTTTTTTGAAAAAACACCCAAAAAAATCACTGATTTTTTAAAATATTTTTTTAGAACTAAAATTTTTTATAAACCTTTCTAAAGTATGCTATTGGTGGGCAAAATAGTTGTCCTTTCAAAATGTAAAATAGAGAAATACACGATTTAAAGTATTTTCAGGCAATGAATTATAGCAGCAATGAGGTATAGGGAGTTTTGGGAGTCGCTCTTTAAGATTCTGGGGCCAAAGTAGCTATTCGATCAACACAAAATACAATATGGCGGATTTTTTTGAAAAAACACCCAAAAAAATCACTGATTTTTTTAAAAATATTTTTTTAGAACTAAAAATTTTTTTAAACTTTTCTAAAGTATGCTATTGATGGACAAAATATTTGTCCTTTCAAAATGTAAAATAGAGAAACTTTGATTTCAAGATGGCGGAATCGAAATTTTGAAAAAGTGAATGAATTATAGTAGAAAAAAATAAAATTTTACACCAATAATCAAAAAGTATCCAAATTCGATTCAAAATGTCTACTCGGGGGTTTTCGGAGTCGCATATAACGAATTCCATGTCAGTTTTTCAAAATTCAAAATAACGGATCAAATATGGCGGAAATTTTTTTGAAAAATTTTTTGGATTCACTTGAAACTTGTCACTCGGGGGTTTATGAGGTCGCAGATGACGAATCCAATGATAGTTATTCAAAATTGCGCACAGTAGTAAGAAAAAGTGACTTATTTTATTCAAAAATCCACCGACAACACAAATTTCAATGGATTTCTATGATTTTTATTTTCAAATGCTCAGAAAGGATTGGACTAAAACATTTCACTGCGGAATCGTTCATTAATGATTAAACAAATTATTATTCTTATTTTTGTTTAAATTATTAAGTATAGGGGAGAGTGGGGCAAACAGGACCCCCTAACGGTTTTTTTACTCTTGTGACTAAACGAATCAACCGATTTCATTTTTCGAGGGCTTGTTTGTAAGATCATTTAATTGCGCAACTTTTTCCCAGAGACACCTTTACTTCATTTTTTGTTTAGTTGCTGTGTTAACTTAAAAAAAATTTGCAAACGGTCCGGTTTGCCCCACCCCCTGGAGTAAACCGGACCGTTTGGTTTTTTATTTATAATATTGCATGTACATAATATACAATAATAAAAAACATAAAGGATCATGTAAACAATGGTTGTAGTAATGAAAATAATAATTCGGGATTAAATTTAAATTAAATAAATATTTTTTTTAATAAAGAAATAAAAATGTTTGTCATTATCAGAGAAACAATATTAAAGGGTCCAATTCTCATTAGAAGACAATTATTTTTCATTGTAAGTAAATATTTTAATTAAAGAAACATTGCATGTAAAAATAATGTTTATGAAACTTTAATTCAATGGAAATATCCTATGGCCGGTTTGCCCCACAGGCTCATTTTGAAAATAAATGTTTGTCAAAAAGAAACGCTTTCCAAATTCATCAAAGTTTTTGGTGGTAAATATTCCTGAGGTGTGTACCTTCAAAACCCAAGACCTAATATTTGAAAATATTACACGATTTTCTCAGAATTTCCTTAAAAAAAAATTCGTAAAAGTGTAGAAAAAAACTTAAAAAAAACTTTTGCTCCCAGCGTTGCACAAACAAAAGTAAAAAATGTCAAATTGAAAAAATAAGGTATACTACACATGGTTGTTTCAAATTTCTAAATAGCACTTTTGACAATTTCGGAAATATTGAAAGGGGTCTGGTTTACCCACCGGTCCGGTTTGCCTCACTCTCCCCTACTATTCTGTAAATAGTTAGTAATGAACAATAATAATTTGTTTAAATCTTGCTTAAACAATGATAATTATGTTTTAAATTTGCATCGGTATTTATGTTAGATCTGGTAAATTGCAAAATTAGGAAAAATACACCTCTGTAGGTACAATAATATGTAAAAAATTAGTAATTAACAATAATAATTTGTTTAAACAAACATAAATTTAAAAATTGCTCAGTATTCTCACAAGTTTATAGCCTGACATTTTCCAATTAAAGAAAAATTGAATTCGGTTAAAATTTACGACTTGTAGGTGACTTTGAACATTAGTTTGTGTGTAGAGTATAGCCGGAAAATGCGCTTTTTACGGTTGCGCGCAAGGACAACAAATTCAATATCTCCTAAAGTTTCAGACCCTCCATCGATTTTTTTGGAAAATACTCGTGAAATAAGTAGGAATCGAATCATTATTATTAAAAAAATATCACTTTTTAAGAAATTGTTTATTTAAAAATGATTTTTTTAATAATTTGTTAAAAAAAAATTTCTTCTAGAATATTTTCTTAAATTGTTTGTAAACAATAAGCATTCCCTGAAAATTTCATTAAATTTCATTTATTTTCCTTAGAGATGTATCATTTTCAAAATTGCAAAAAAAATTTTAAAAACCTCGTAAATCTAAAATTTTTGAAAATCGAATTGAGGCTGTTTACTTGCATGTATTCAACTTCAAAATTTCGAAGTTTCAACAAAATCGAAGAGTTAGGGTACAACTTTGATTTTTAGGCATCCTTCATTTTTTATTTTGCGCTGGTGGGTCTTAAAGTGTACGATTCAAGCTCTAATTTAAGACTGTAATAAAGATTCCAGCACGTCAGGTTAAGGAGAAAAATTACTCAAATCCCTCAAAAGTACATTTTTGGGGGTCTTTACCCCCACTTTTCTCAAAATCTTTTACATTTTTTTTTTATTTTGCGCATAGGGGTCTTAAACTGCACAAATAAAGCTTTAATTTGAAACTATAAAGAAGTGTTTCGCACATCAGGTTTAGGAGAAAAAAATACTGAAAACCGTCAAAAACACGTTTTTTTGGGTGTTTACCCCAATTTTTTCACAAAATCCTGACGTGATACGTGTTACGCGCCATTTACTTAGCATGACGCGTAACACATTATAGCTTCTAGCCCCTCAATTATAAATGTTATTTCTAATTTTTTTACATTATAATTAAAAACATATTATTCAGACAGATGTTTTTTAAATTCTTAATTTCTTAAATAAAATAATAGGGGAGAGTCTCTAAGGTCGGGTCACTTTTTGATTTGTGCCCATAACTTCCGTTCTAGGCCGAATTTCACGTTTTCTGACATATTTTTTACACCTATTCTTAAAATTATTTAAACAAATGATTATTATTTATTAACTTTTTTCCATTGTACCTTGAAAGATGTAGTATTTATCTAATTATGCAATTTATAAAGCTAATTATAATAACCGATAAATATTAAGCGGACATTCCAGTTTGAAATGTTAAAAAAAACCAATATTTTTAATTTTATTTTCGGATTTCTTATAGTGTCAAGAATACTCCCCTAAAATATTATTGCAAAATTCCAAGTAAAACAAAAGTTATACATTTTTATTCTTCGCCATGTCAAAGATGTTTCTGTATGCAGATAAGCAATCAAATGATTTACATGTTTTCTCATTTGCATTTTTTAAGAAAGACAAACGAAAATGTATTTGGTGTTCCTGATCACAAATTAGATATCAAATTTTCAAAATTCAAAATGGCGGATCGAAAATGACAAAAAAATAAAATTTTTAAAATCTGATTCTATATTCGTAATTAGCGACCTCAAACACCCCCAAGTAACGATTTTCAAGCAAATCCGATGATTTTTTTTTAAATTTCGAAACATATAAACAAAAACTTTGAAATCGTTTTTCTCAAAATGTCTTCTTTGAGTTGGTAAGACTGATATCTCGAGTTCTTCTCAAGCGATTTTAAAAAATTAAACGGATTTTGATTCAGCGTCATCATGCCTATAAGTAGAACCTCAAAAACTAGAAAATTTACAACTTTCTATTTTTTTATAAGAGAAATTCTGAATAAAAACACCTTTTTTTGCATATTTTGGGGAAAAAGTACTCTAAAAAAGGGTCGGAAAATGATTTTACTTTTTTGAGGTTTCACACCTGCAGAAATATCTAACGAAGAGAATGTCACTTCGTTTTTGGTTTTATCTGTTTTAGAAAGTTTGGAATTGATCTTACAATGAATCAATACAATGGCAGTCTCAACCCTGAAAAATGCAGAGAGCAGTTCTGAAAATATTATAGAGTATGCTCAAATATAAAATTAAATAAAAAATTGTTTTTGTAGAAAATGTTAATAAATATTTAGCCTGGTTATAGAGTTATGGAACACGACACGCATAAAATGTTGAATGTTTTTTTTAAACTGTCAATTGTTACAAATAACTGGAATACACTTTTTTATAAATATTTATTTAAAAAACGTCAATTTAACCAAAATAATACATATTGGGCTTGTTGGATGCGGATTTTGTAATGCTTTACAGTAGTAACTTTATAATTGCGATAAACTTATTTTGTTGTAAAATATTTCAATTTTAATTAATTAATTAATTAATAATTCGAAAACAAAAAAACGTCATTTTTTTCGCTTTAGTTATTGAAAGTACACATCTTAAGCTTTATTTTCGTACAAAAAAAGGAAAAAAAGGTCCTTTTTGAAAAAAAAATCAAAAAAATTTTAATTTTCATAAAAAAGGGTTAAATTTTGAATTTAAAAAAAAATGTTGCACCATTTGAAAGAGCAGGAAAAACCCTACAAAAAACATATAGGTCAAATATTTTTTTACTTCATTATATAGAAGCTACGATTTTTTAGAAAACTCACGGTCCATACTTATCCAAAATCTTCAACCCCCTCTCCCTCTACAATTTTTTATAAAATTTCATAATACTTGGTGGTTGAAGTACTTATGCATAGTACTAAATACTATAGCTTGATCCAACAACTTGCAATTTTGACATTGGTACACTTGAGGAATTTTGCCCCATATATATGTTAATATTTTCATATCTTTAAAAGTGACACACATGGATAATGGTTATAACGTTAGACGTAAATATTTTTAATGGCAGACAGAATTTTGGCTGAATGTAATCACTTTTGTTTGGTTTTTGTTCAACTTTATTTTTTTTAATTAAAAACCTTTTTCTTTTTTTGTATAAATGTTAAGATACGTTTATATAAATAAATATTAATTCTAATGCGTAGACAACAAACTTTGTGTACACGGGGACAGTAGGGGACATTTTGCTATTTTTGTTATTCACAACATAAATATGTTATTTAGAAAGCAACGCAAGGTGTCAGCTTACTTAAAGAATTGAATCTTTTTGATAATAATTAACTTATAAGAGATATAAAGTATTTTATTACCATTTTACAAAAGGGACAGTAGTGGACAACTACGTTACAACCGTTATCAATTATTTTCTGCTCCACTATATAATTTGCATGATAGTGACCAGAACATTCTTATTGCTTTGATGTTTTGTTTTATTTATTATTGTAGCGTCGATAAAACAATGAGTGTAAGCACGTAATCTATTCGTATTGAATGTGCAAAAATAAATAAATTTTGGCAGAATATAAAATATGAAAATAAGTGACACGTCTTTAAATATAATAAAAAAGAATGTATATTTTAATTATTGAAGGCGATGTAGTACAAGTGCCTCGAGGACAGGGACAGTAGGTGACATTTAGTCTGCTTTTTAGTCCGTCATTTCGTTTTAAAGCACTTGAAAGTTCTTTTAAAATGATAAAAAATTAGACGATGTTAGATAATAAAAAAATAAGGTTTAGGCTTAGCCAAACGGATCGGATGAATTAAAAATTTTTTTTAGCGAAATATCTTTTATTCTCATCTTTATGTGATAAAAATTATCTCACAAAAAATTTGAATAAAAATAATTTTTTTGTTACAGTTATTAACAATTAAAGTTTTTAACAATATTAAATGAAAACATATTTTTCTTGAGTTCTTTTTAACCGATTATAAAAATTAAACAGGCGTTTTTTTCTTCTTGAAGAGAAGAATTTAAAAATTTATTTTGTTTAAAAATTTTTTTATTTTTAATTGTTTTTTAAATTATTTATTTATAATATTATAATAAAAAACAGTCTTCTCCACGCTATACTCAAAATTGAAAAATACTATTGTGTTCTGCATACATTTTTGAGTAAGAAACACTACACACGGCGACAAAAATAATTTAATATTATTATTTCTTGTAGCGGGCTATTTTTTCTTAATTGTTTCTTACTTACAAATGTATGCAGAATAAATAGTATTTTTTAATTTTGAGTATAGCGTGAAGAAGACTGTTTTTATTATAATATTATACATAAATAATTTAAAAAACAATAAAAAATAAAATTTTTTTTAAACAAACTATATTTTAAAATCTACGCTTCAAGACGAAAAAAAAGCCTATTTGGTTTTTAAAATTAGTTAAGAAGAACTGCAGAAAAAAATATTTTTATTTAATATTGTTAAAAACTTTAATTGTTAATAACTTTAACAAAAAAAATTTTTTTGCTTTAAATTTTTTATAACCCATAAATAAAAAAATACTCATTTGCTATCTAAAAACTTTTTTTGACCAAGGGACATAGATTTTACATTTTAAATATTATTTTAAATATTATATCAAATCTTCAAATGATTTCGCGAGAAAAAATTATTGAAAAAATTGAATAAATACGAAGAAAAATATGTTTGCTTGTTATAATGAGTGTGAAAAGCGAGTTTCTACACAAAAAACTTAAAAATCTGAAAAATGTGAAAAAAATTTTTGAACAAAATTGAAAAAAAATTTTTTGAACAAAATTTTTTTAAATTCTATATACAGAATGGAACAATTTATGTTCTCTAAATTTTATTCCTAAAGTAATTGTTTGTGAGATGTCAACAATTGAAAAAATGGCTGATTTTTTAAACAAAAGATCATATTTTTCTTAAAAATTATCGTATAAAAATTTTAAAAAATGCATTTTAAAGGTGATAAAACTAGCTTTCAAATGATATATCTGGCATTAAATTCAGCTGGTTCCTAATGAAACTGTATCACATTAAAAAAACTGAAAATTTTATTTTGCAATAACATTATTTTATTATCATTATTATTATTAAGAAATGAGGGCTGTGAACCTATGACCGTTCAGGTCATACCACTAACGCTTGGATAATCCCTTTACTTGGATAACCACCCCTATATCCGAAGTCCTTTCCACAGCAGGATAACTTCGGCCAGGTTTCTGGTAGCAATAACAGTCTCCCCCAGAAAGAAGTAGCCCGTAATGTGTTTCCGCTCCTTCACAAGTGTGGAGCAGTGACACAACATGTACATCGAAGTTTTGTGTTCCTTTGCACACCTACAGCACTTGGGGTCGTCTAAAATCCCCATTTTGTGCCGATGATAGCGCAGATCACCATGGCCAGTTAATAGCCCTGTTGTGATCTTTGCCTCTTTCCTATTTAATTTGCGGAATTCAGCTTTCCTCATAGGGTTAAAACTAGTTCCCATGAGTACCTTAGCTTGTCTACAGCCCTTAGTTGCCCGCCACTCCCCTTGGTGTTCCGCAGCTATCCACTGTTTAATTTTCAGTATCAGGCATTTATTGGAAATACCAATAGGCGGTTCGGGCACAATAAGTTGTTTTCTAGCCCCTTTTTTGACTAGATCATCCGCCCTATCGATTCCCGCGAATCCACTGTGACCAGGGATCCAGAGAAGGGTAACGCGGTTAGTTTTAGCTAGTTTGTTCAGTGCCTCATGACAGTCACCGACCAGCCGTGATGTTGATACGTATCATTTCAAGGAGAAAATAGCTGCCTTGCAATCCGAAAGAATAAAAATATCTTTGTCGTGACAATTTTTTAAGGCTTCAACAGCACGATAATGTATCGCTACAAATTCGGCTTGTAACACAGTAACAGCGGTCCCTAACTTAAAAGAGTGTCCCACTTGAGAGGTTACATGATAGATTCTAGGCAGGAATGGAGTTCCATTCCCGCCTTTTGATCCATCTGTGTACTAGACTTCACAGTCAGCTGGAATATTTGTCAGTTCATTTATCCGATCTTCTCTTCTAGGTATATTAATCTTATACTTTTTGTCGAAAAGGTACAAAGGGACAGTTCTGTCCCTAATCATACTAAGGAGGGGGCTTTTCTCCAAGTTCTTTGAAAGACCCTCAGGGCACCCTTAACCGCCGCTGCTTTAATTGTAAGATGTAAGGGTTCTAGCCCCAAGAGGGCTAAAAAAACCATCCCTCTTACCCTTTCCAATTCTGCTTGTGATGCTTTTAATTTAACTCTACTCCACCAGACCACACAGGCATAGGTCAGCCTAGAGAGCAGAATTGCTTCATAGATCCACAATAGTGTATTCGGTTTAAGATCCCAGCTACTACCAATGGCCCTTTTACAATGCCACAGAGCAGCTGTAATTTTTCTGCATTTCTCCTCCAGGTGCTTTTTTCCAAAGCAGTTTACTATCCAGGATTACTCCTAAATATTTTGCCTGCTCTGTATATTGGATCTCTTTTCCGGACAGCGTAAGTGAGCACGAGGCTTTCCACTTATACCGTCTAGTAAAGATAACTGCTTCCGTTTTCCCCGGATTTACAGATAAACCCACCATCTTACACCATTTGTCTACCTGGTTTAAAGCCTTTTGGGTCACTTCGAGTACAACGTCAAGATGGGGACCGCGAAAGATTAACAAAATGTCGTCCGCATATTCAATTACATGGTATCCTGCTTCGGTCAGTGTTCTCAGTAGTTCATCCACTACCAAATACCAGAGTAAGGGTGAAAGAACACCTCCTTGGGGGCATTCAGAGTTAACTGTCCCTTTCAGGACTGATTCTCCTTCAGTTGATAAGAGGTTTCTGTTTTTTAACATGTGATTATCAACCACTCCTGTAGGAATATTAAAAGCTGTCATAGCTCTTCTTATTAATTCCGGAGAGGCCTGACTAAAAGCTCCTTCTATGTCCATAAAAAACACCTACAGTAAAACCCTGATTCTGCAGTTTCCTATCAATTAGGTCAACTGCTCTCCCTAGAGCTGTCTCCGTAGAGCATCCTGATCTATACGCATACTGGTCCTTTTGTAGCGAGAACCGCTCCAAAATCTCACTGCGGATATATCTACTCACCAATATTTCAACTAGTTTTAGAATAAAGTTTGTTGTTGACCTAGGGTCAGGTCCGTCAACCCCCGACCTTGAAAAGCCCGGAAAGTGTACCTGGACCAGATTAGCCAAGGTCTCATCGTCCGACTTAGAGAAAGTCCCATCCAGCAATAATAAACTGCCCAAAATTGCATCAGGGTTCTTGGCAAGCAGCTTATCCAATCTGGTTGCCTCTTTCCCTTTTTCGATGCTAGAAGAGAAAGCGTTCCAACTGACTTGTTTTGCTTTTCTTATTTCATTTCTATAGTCGTCTCTCATTTTTGTTAAGTCAGACCAACCATTAGTCGTGCGCCTATTCTTGGCACACTTTAAGAGTCTCCTAGTATCTTTCCTGAGATATTCTAATCTCTCGTTCCACCAGCACACCTCTTTTCCCGAAAATACTCTTGTCGGTTTGCTGCTAGGGTTTGACAATCTCTTATCTTACCCGGTAAACCAGAAAGTGTGTTTCGAAGTTCTGAGTTGTAGCTAGCCCAATCCGTCTTTCTGGGATTACGAATCCACTTAGTTTCGGAACGGACCGCATACTCCACCTCGAAGATTTTCTGTGAATGATCAGAAAGTGATGGTTCATTAGAAACTCTCCATCTTCTTACCTTATTTTCAATGCTTTTGGAGCAGATAGTGATATCAATCACGTCCTGCCTAATCGGTCCAACGACAGTCTTATCTATACCCTACAGGTTAGTTACCACCACCATTAGGTCCCCTGAGCACAGATCCAATAGTGGTGTTGCGTTAACGCCCTTAGTAAGAATGCACGCCCTGGGTTTGGCAGCTCTGCAGTCCCTGTAACAGATTACACCAGCCCCACCAAACCCCTAATGACACCTCTTACTAACCATGGTTCTTGGATTAGTGAGATGTCAGCGTGCATCATTGCCATGCTCCTCATCAGTACTGCTGAGGCGCCTTTGCAATGATGCAAGTTAATTTGAGTAGCGGTGAGCTTGCAAACAGTGAATTATGTTTGCTCTTCACCCACCTCTACATTGTTTGAGCCATCACGATCAGGGACCTTAAAGGTTATTCGCCCGAAGTGGTAATGAGGCCTAAATTCGAGGGCCTCTATCGCCCTCGCCTGACTTTCAGGGACTTGAGCAACAAGAAGAAAACTCTAGTCACCCCTTTTGACCACCTGAGACCCATCAATCTTTAGCATACGCCAAGTCGATGTCTTCAACGTGGAGTTGAATGCCACCAAATGTTGCTTCCGGGAACCACACAGTAGCCTTTACCATTCTTAGGAGCATTTTAACCCCACCAATCTTTAACTTCGCTCCCTCCCAGGGCTCATGGGCGGCCACCTTTCGACGGGCTCTTTGCAGGTGAGTGTCACAGCGGTCTTCCTAAGAAGTCCAAACTGCTCATCTGTAAGCGCCACGTCTGGGTAGCCCTCGCTACAGCTGCAAGGTCCTACGATCCCTAGGAGGGATAACATTATTTACTCATTAACAAAATTATTTTTTTTATTTCGATATTATGTAATATTGAAACTAAGAAAATGAGATTTCAAACAATACTTTTTGGAGCTTTGTAACTTCACTTGTAAACAAAATACAAAACTTTTTGTAATGCCTTCAATCGCTGTAGGGTGGGCAAAAGTTATTGAGCGGCACTGCAAATCGACGCCTTCCGTTCATATAATGTTTATTGAAAAACGAATGAAAGATGATTCTTATTCACTTTTTGGTGCAATACAATGCGTATTCGATATTCCGTGCAATAAAATGCTTATTCAAAATTCTATGCGAAAATGTATATTCTGAAATTAGCTTATTCTATGATTTTTATAAAATTTTCAATTCAGTATAATTTATAATTGCAATTGCTTAAAAAATATTTTTTAATACGTGTTTTTAGGATCCGTGTTTAAAGTTTCTTATAATAATAGACACGTACTGAAATTCTCAGATATTTAATTGCAATTTAATATTAATATGAAGGTTTAGGGTTACATTTATTGTTCTGTCAGTGGCAATTGTTTTGCACACAATTTTGAATAAGCATTTTATTGCACGGAAAATCGAATAAGCATTGTCTTGCACCTTTATGATGGTTTTTTAAAAATTGTCGTTCGATATTTTTTAAGAAAGTTATTATCATTTGTTTAAAAAAACAGCTCTTCTTAAAATAATTATTATTTTGAAAACGGCTCTTTTTTAGAAAAAGTTTAAGACTAATCATTAAAGTTTAAGAATAATCATTTCTGTAGGTAGATTAAAAAAATATAAAAAATTTTCTTGAACAAATTTTTTGCCATATTTTACTTTATACATATTTTTAATTTAAATCAACTTAAAAACATAGTAAAAAAATTTGTTCAAAAAATTTTTTCCAACTTTTTTCTTAAATCTACCTACAGAAATGATTACTTTTGTCTTAAACTTTTTCTAAAAAATGAACCGTTTTCAAAATAATAATTATGTGAAAATGGTCTGTTTTTTAAACAAATGATAATAACTTTCTGAAAATATATCGTATGACAATTTTTAAAAGAGCTGTCACTGTAAATATAAAGCATGTTACGTGTAATGTCCTAAATTGAAATTTTAACTTCTTGAAAAAAATTAAAACACAGGGAATTTGTTGTTCTATAAAGTAGAAATGTGCCCCAAAAATATTTTTGACTTTTTTAGGGTTCCGTACACCTTTGGTGTACCGACGGAACCCTATTGGTGAGACTCTTGTGTCCGTAGCCAAATCATGTCCCCCCTTCTATCGGCTAAACTATTTGACCTAGAGAGCTCAAATTTGGTACAGATACGTAATTTCACATGTAGATTACTGGAAAAATATAGAGAATGTGATTGGAGGTGATGGCCATAGCGTTGTCAACGAAATAACAAGATTTTTGGCCAGAAATGCACAAAAAGTGACTATTCCCTCCCCCTTAACTTCTAAACTATTCAACGTGGAGGGCTAAAATTTGGCATACTGATGTATTTTAACGCGAATCTTACAGGAAAAATATAAAGAACTTGCTATGTAATAATGGCCACAGCGTTGTCAAGGAAAAACTAAAAAAATTTTGAAAACAAAATTTTGTTCCTCTACTTATTATTGTTTACAATAGTAGATATATAATACTTTAATTTTTTAATTATTTTTTTTCATCAAATTATTTTAATATATTTTTTTAATTGTTTATTTTAATTCTACCATTTACCGATGAATGTTGCAAGTATTGTTTTAATATTTGTGTACGGAACCCGCCATTGCAGTGCGAGTTCAACTCGGACTTGTCTAATTTTTTAAAAATTTGAAGGGGGTAGAAGGGGAACAATTTTACCAATTTTGCTTGCACCGGATACTTTGTGATTTTTTTCTTAACATACAAAAAAATAACTCTATTTTTTTCGGAATTTCTTACTCTGACTTTGACTCCTGGCACAGCTTATCAAAGTTTATGAACAAAATTGTTACTTTTACAGACTATTCCTTGTAACCTAAGCTTTAAATAGAGACCAAGAACAGCAAAAAATATTTACGGGTTCCTGAGATATTACAAAAAGAGTCGGACCGTGCCAAGCAGAATTTTCATTCATCGATTTCTCTAATTCGCTGTTGAGTCAATTACTTGTCTGTGAAAAAAGTGTCGAAAATTAATTTTACTAACTACATTCTTACTGGGATCCACTTTTTAATTTAATTTATTATATATCGATATTTAAAAAGTGGATCCCAGTAAGAATTTACTTGGTAAAATTAATTTTCGACACTTTTTTCACAGACAAGTAATTGACTCAACGGCGAATTAGAGAAATCGATGATTGAAAATTCTGCTTGTCACGGTCCGACTCTTTTTGTAATATCTCGGGAACCCGTAAATATTTTTTGCAGTTCTTGGTCTCTATTTAAAGCTTAGGTTACAAGGAATAGTCTGTAAAAGTAACAATTTTTTTCATAAACTTTGCTAAGCTGTGCCAGGAGTCAAAGTCAGAGTAAGAAATTCCGAAAAAAATAGAATTATTTTTTTGTCTTCATAACATGATATCTCGCTTCCTATTTATGCAATACAACTTAAAATAGTGACATTTCATTGGAAATTTAATAAGCTTTCCAATGCAATTTAAAAAAACCATCTAGCGTCATTTTTAACCGAGTTATCACTGTTTCTGTGCGGGTGTGTTTTTTAATAGCTAGAGATGTTAGCGTTCGCACAATTTCGGACGGTAGTGTACTTTTAATGGGAAAAATTTTTTAGACTATGTTTATGAAAGGTTTTTTTTGTCCTTTTTCCCATTGTGTGTTTTATTTTTTAATATTTTAAAAATTTATATATAGTATAGATTGGTGGAAAGAACATGAGAAAAATTATCCAAATCTAGCAAAGATGGCTAGAGACTTGTGCACTTCAGCTACATATGTAGAGTAGAGTGATGTGATACAGTTTCATTAGAAATCATCACAATTTAATGCCAGATATATCATTTAAAAGCTAGTTTTATAACCTTTCAAACGCACTTTTTAAAATTTTTATACGATAATTTTTAAGAAAAATATGATCCTTTGTTTAAAAAATTAGCCATTTTTTTCAATAATGGTTGATATCTCAAAAAAGGTTACTTTAGGAAAAAAATTTTAAGCGCATTAATTGTTCCTTTCTGTGTATAGAATTAAAAAAAAGTTATTACTTTTGTCAAAGAAATTATTGTAAAGAACTATTAAAGCAACAAATTCAAAATGAGTTGAATGTTAAAAATTATATAGGTGCGATGAATTATTACTGCACACATCGTCAAGATAAACATTTTAGAGATGGGTGTTGGGTTAAATTCAATACAATATCCAGATGAATTAAAAATTGTTTAATATGGGCTTCATTAAAAATCTGGTTATTTTAAAAGAATATAAGGTTGTATAATAATTTTTTTTGACTCTTTAAATGCTAATTTAATTAATGTTAATGGCAGAAGAAAAGGACCATTCTGATAACGTTGAAAAAAGTTTTAATTAAAATAGATACAATAAGGGTTATAATATTAATATGATTCATAGTGATAGTAATTACAGAAGTACAAATCATACTATTTTTAGATCTGCCTATATTAAACACAAAATTGCTGTAAAAGATTAGGAATTAAATCAATTTTTATATGGAGACAGATTGTTTCAAAAATGGGTGGTTGACAATTATGTAAAAATAGAAAAAGATATATTAAGATTTTGTGCAAATATTCAAGCCGAATAAATAAAACTTATAAAGGACTGATTGATTATTTACACAATCATAAGTTAAAAATGATGTACAAGTCGGAAAAACGCTTATATTGCCGTCTACTTTCATAGGATCACCTAGCAATATGATGCAACAATATCAGAATTCGATGGCTAATGTTGCGCGTCATGGTAGACCAGATTTATTACAATGACGTGTAACCCAAATTGGAAAGAGATACGGGAAAATTTATTCCCCTATCAAACTGCTGCTGATAGACCTGATATAGTAACTAGGGTTTTCGCATCACAAGTAAAACATCGACTTAAACTTATTGTTGACAATAAATTTTCTAAATAGGTCAAATCTTATGTTTATGTTATTGAATTTCAAATTCGAGGATTGCAACACATTCATGTGTTAGTTATATTGAAAGAAAATTCTAAAATATTAACAGTTGAAAGTGTTGATGGTTATATTTCTGCAGAAATTCCTGATGAAAATATTAATCCTATTTCATATAAACTAATAACGCAAAATAATATTCACAGACCTTGTGGAGATTGGTGTTTACTTCATGGGAAATATTAAGAAAAAATTAAAAAACGTTACCAAGAAGAAACTACAATTGAAGAACATTGCTATGTTCATTGTCGTCGAAGAAATAATAATAAAGCGTATGAAGGACTAAATGGATTTATTGTTGATATTTTTTATCTTGTTCCGTATTGCCCTAAAGTTTCAGAAATATTTAATTGACATATTAATGTAGAAATAGTTGCAAGTATCAAGTCTGTTAATTATTTATATAAATATATTCTTAAAGGGCATAATGCTGTATCTATTGTTATCACAAATGCGAATGGTGAGGTAACTGTTAATCATAATGAAATACATCATTATGAATAAAATAGATATGTTAATCCACTTGAGGTAGTTTTGAGAATTCTAAGTAAACCTTTAGGAAAAAAGAGTCATAGCATTAATCACTTACCATACATTTGCCAAATAAAAAGAATGTTATTGTTCCAGAAGATAAAGATAGTAACGGCATTTCTTTCGATTTAAATAAAAATACAAAACTTCTGGATTATTTAAAACATAACCAACGAGATAGTAATGCTCCAAAGTATGATTATTCCGAAATACCAGAACATTATACATGGGTAACAAAATCTCTTGAATAAAAAAATAATAATAAAAGTAGTGGGCAAAATGTATTATGTACATCCGAATAAACTATGGGAACAATTTATGGGTCAAATGTCAGAAAATTATTAACAAATTAACGACAATAAAGCTGAACAAAGGGCTTATAGAAATATTTAGACAATGTTATTTAATGAAGGATATAATTTAACTGACTTTCAAGGGTATTAGATATAAAAGATGAAATTTTAACTAAATAAGTTAATAATATAAATATTGTAGAACATATTAATATAGGAGAACAGATTTATGCTAAATTAAACGTAATACAAAAACTTGTAGATGATTATGTACTTGATACAACATGTCATTTACAGGTATAGCTTTGCTTCCTAATTTTTGTGGTAAAATTGTAATTATAGACGGAGATTTTCGACAAACTTTACCGATTTAAGAGCGGGATACTAGATCAACAATAGTAAATTTATTAATAAGTAGTAAACTATGGAAATATTTCAAAAAATACACATTAACAGATAATAAAGAGCTTTACCACAAGAAACGGAATTTGTAGATTTTTTACTTAAATTTGTCAATAGTGAATTAAATGATGCAGATAATAATGTTATATTACGAGAACATATTGTTCAAAAAGGGAATAGGTATACAAAATTTAAAACAAATTTTGATTTTGTAAAGATAAAATGTTTTCAATAACTATGTGTGTATTTTTAGAGTAATATTAGAAACTTTTCGGTGTAAAAACATTTCCGTTTTTAATAGCAGAAAGAAAGGGGGCGTGCGTAACGCGCAAATTAGTGACTAGTGAAATTAAATAGAATGCTTACTACGGAGTTTGAGATACATAGCAACAAAAAAATTTATTATTATAAAAATGAAAATTTAACGATTCTTACGAGTCAATAACCCTTTCAGTCCCATAATTAGGACAATTAAAAATATCTACAATAGGTATAGTACCTATGGTTTTTGGCGTCGCTGATTACGAATCTAAAATCAGATTTTCAAAATTTTGAAAATTCAAAATGGCGGAGCCAATATGGTGGACTATAAAATTAAAAATTTTTAAATTTTATTTTAAATTTTGTCAATCGGGGGTTTTTGGGGTCGCTGATTAAGAATCTGGAATTAGATTTTCATAATTTTGAAAATTTAAAATGGCGGAGTCAATATGGCGGACAATAAAATTAAATTTTTTTTAATTTTACTTGAAAGTTGTCACTCGGGAGTTTTTGAAATCGCTGATTAATTTTTAATTTTTGTCCGCCATATTGGATCCGTCATTTTGAATTTTTAAAAAGTAACTTTAGATTCGTAATCAGCGACCCAAAAAACCCCCGAGAGTCCATTTTCAAGCAAATTTGATTAATTTTTAATTTTTGTCCACCATATTGGATCCGCTATTTTGAAATTTTAAAAACTAACTTTAGATTCGTAATCTGCGACCTCAAAAACCCCAGAGAGTCCATTTTCAAGCAAATTTGTTTAATTTTTAATTTTTGTCCGACATATTGGATCCGCCATTTTGAATTTGCATATCAGGTTTTAGATTAATATTCAGCAAACTGCGAGAATTGAGAAAACAACCATAATTTAAAGTATATGTTACTGATTTAATTTTATTACAGTCAAATTGAACCTAAACTAATGCGTTGCCGTGTATAAGTTTGTTAATAACCAAAAAACATAAATAATATAGCTTAATTTTTTTAAGAACTACTAAACCCTATTTGTAGAAACATAAAAATAAGAAATATACAATTATTTAAAGTTTTTCTTTAAGTTATATTAAAAAAATCGGTGGCTTAAAAGGTGGTCGATATATCGACCACTGGGACTGAAAGGGATAATTAAAAAAACACATTGGTTTTAACGTTTCAACAGCGCTGCTGCCCTCTTCAGAAACTATTATTTATTTGACAGAAAAAAATTAATTAAAATACATTATTAAAAAGAAAAAATGAAATATGAAGATTTCGACTATATCAGCAGATAGTGACATCTATTAGATGTCATTTGAACTCTTTGGTTTAGAGTTAGGTGTTACAAATGATAATTACTTTCGATATGGTTGTCGATAAGTAATTAATTTTTAAATTAATTTTTGATAAATAAATAAATAATAATAAATAATAATAATAATAATAATAAATCTTCATATTTCAAATTTTCAATCAGCGAATAAATTCTAACATTAAAAAGAAAAAATGTTTTTACATTACTAAAATTAGGATAAAATTATTTATAAACATATTAGTAAAAATTATTACCAATTGTAAATTATTAAAATTGTTTGAAGAGTCTCATAGGAGACGTCTTCGCCGTAGCGATTACAATTAGACACTGATGAATGAAATATATACAATTTTCGTAGTATACTCTATCGGCACAAGGTGAATGACCGTGTTAGCGAAAAGGAAACAAAATAAAGAAAAACACAGGAGACGTCAAGGAAAGTTAAAACAGATTAGAAGATTGTAAATATTTCATTTCATTAAGAAAGTGATAATAAGTATTCTTAAGATTTTGTACATCATCTTTTTTGATAACCGGTTTTTTTGTAAATTAGATCATTTCTGATATGAATCTTCTATTGTAATTGTTTTCCTTATCTAATATGGAAAAACCGTCCAAATTAAAATTGTGTTTGATAAAATGATTGTGTGTAGCCATCACATTGGACTTAGATTTTTTATGTTCATTGATACGAACACACACCATTCTCTTTGACTGACCAACATAAGATACAAAACAGTTTTTACAATTGATTTTATAAACCATATTAGTAATTTCAGATTTTTTATTTATATCTTTTCCTTTTTTAATAAAATTATGGTTCATAATATTATTTTTGCAGGGAATGGATAGAATGCTATAGTTTCTAATAACTGAGGAGGTTTTTTCAAATAAGTTTGGAACATATGGTAGGAAAACCTTAGGTACCATTGTATAAAGTTTGTCATTATCAACACTAGAGGGTTGAGTATTAGAAGCTATAGAAGAAATACGTTTTATTATGTACTTTTTTATGAATTCTAATGGATAATTATTTTTAAGTGAAATTTCTCTCACAAATTCAATATTTTTTGCATGGAATCGTTCATTCGAAAGTCTAATAGCTCTATCAGTTAAATTATAAACTATAGCAATTTTTTGAGCGAAAGGGTGTTTGGAGTGGTGTAATGATCTTAATTTTTTAATTGCCAAAGGATTTGCTCGCCGGATGGAGTCCGGCTTAACCCTTTAACGACGAGATGTGCTACTTTTCAACATGAATTTCAAACGCCTACAATTAGTAGAAAGAAGCCATAAAATTTTTCAAAAGTCCATATCCTACTATTTTTGGGGTCGCTCTTTCGAATGGCGTGTTCAAAATTTTTAAAAAATGATATTAAACTCTTCTTTTTTCAACAGTACTTAAAAATGTTAAGTTTTTTAATGCAATTTTTTTTTAAAAGAATTTTTTTATCCGCCAAAACATTTTTTAATAGAACAAAAAGTATCAGAAACGTGTTCCCGATAGTTGTACTTGAAAAATATCCATTTCTAATTTTCATTTTTTTCGATTTTGAATTTAAAATAGCGCTTGAAGAACAAAAAAATTTCCTAAATTTACGCACGAGTATCAACTGAATTCAATGAGTTCCACAAAATTCGACCGCTATATTGTATCCGCCATTTTTACTTTTTTTTAATCTGACTTCAGATTCGTAATCAGCGATTCCCAACACCCCCGAGTAACAAAATTCAATTAGATTTGAGCAATTTTAAAAAAGTTTGTAATCTTACGTAAATTTAGGAAATTTTTTTGTTCTTCAAGCGCCATTTTAAATTCAAGATCGAAAAAAAATTAGAAATGGATATTTTTCAAGTACAACTATCGGGAACACGTTTCTGATACTTTTTGTTCTATTAAAAAAATGTTTTGGCGGAAAAAAAAATTCTTTAAAAAAATTGCAATAAAAAAACTTGAAATTTTTAAGTATTTTTGAAAAAAAGGGTTTAAGATCATTTTTTGAAAATTTTGACCACGCCATTCGAAAGAGCGACCCCAAAAATAGTAGGATATGGACTTTTGAAAAATTTTATGGCTGCTTTCTACTAATTGTAGGCGTTTGAAATTCATGTTGAAAAGTAGCACATCTCGTCGTTAAAGGGTTAAAATACAAATTATATTTTATCAAATAAATTAATAAAATGGCGTAAAGCGTCATTACAAAATTTAAGCAAGCTAGTTAGTCAATTTAGTGATATCGATAGGCAGGGTAAAGTCAGTAAC
The DNA here is from genome assembly GCA_032873175.1 of Leptopilina drosophilae. Lineage (NCBI taxonomy): Eukaryota > Metazoa > Arthropoda > Insecta > Hymenoptera > Figitidae > Leptopilina > Leptopilina drosophilae. Next base: position 31,957,155 of record CM065478.1, read on the forward strand.
AAAGCAGACTATTAAACCTTCGTAAAAAAATATATTCAAAATATAAAGAAATATTACAGAAATAATTATTAACGAAGATAAATTTAAAATGAATAAAAAAAATTAACATTACATGATAAAAATAAATGACTCGATATAACGCAAAAATTATATAAAACCAGGGATGCCAGCAGGCGGCGGAAATTCTACCCCACCACGCCGCCAATTCTTCCCCCACTATACCTACCGGCGGAGGAAACGGAGAATACACGGCAATGCTTGCTTTTTTCATTTTCTCAATATAACAGCGAAAACTAACCTATACTGGGCGAAATCGGCGCAAAATTCAAACTCTTGTTTGAAATCATTCTGGTATTTATTATTATAATATTTAATTTTAATTGATTAAATGCATAGAATTTAATGAAAATAGTACTTAATTATTAGTATTACTCAAAAATGTTGTAAAATATTAAAAAATTCCACGCGAACAATTATTAAAAACCAATATTATGTTTTTTAATTATTAATACTATTTCTTATTGATTAATTTTTTTATTTAACTATAATAATTTTTTCAGACTATTTAATATTATAATATTACAAAATAATATTAAATATTATTCAAAAAATTATTGTTTAACTTTCACAATGATGAAAATTGTAATTTGTATAATTTAAAAGACACTAATTTATTTTCATACATATTTCAGAATAAATAAAAAATTCTGCTAAATCATAAAAATTAATTTCTTTGAAATGTAATTCAAAATTGATTAAATCTTTAAAATTTTGTCATTTTTTATTATTTTTATTCTCATTTTTTAAATAATATTATTTTTGACAATTCATTGTATTAAACTTAATTTTCACATAAAATATTATTATAAATTAACCACCTAAAACTTGAATATTTTTATTTTTTATGAAATGATAATTTTTAGCAACATTATAATTAATTTCAGAAAAACTAGTCGGCCGATTTCAATGACTCAACCATAATTATTTTTGTCTTCAAACCAACCTTCAAATAAACATTATTTTGTTTAAAGATATTAAATTTTAACTTAACTCAATTGTTACATAAAATATTATTAAAAATTGATATTAAATATTTATTCAAAAATGTTTGAGTAATTGTACTCTTAGTAAATGTCGTACTTATATCTATTAATTTTCTAATTCACTGTATAATACATTTTTTTATATTACGGAACTAAAATATTGTGCTTAAATTTTAATTTAACTAGACGATACTGAACGTAAGAAAATTATAAGTATTAAATAACACTAGCTGTCTACGCGCGCCTTGGCGCGCGTGAAATTTCTTTACATTTGGACAAGTAAAAATCTCTTGCTTCTCAATCCAGTAAGAAATGAAAGATCTATTAGGCGTCTCGAAACACAGATCTAGAATAGAGATTTTTGTTGTTGCATAAGAACAGTTACAACTAATTATTACTTTACCAAACCACATAAAATTATTTAAAGAATTATTAAATAAATATAAATTTACTTTTCGCATAAAATATTATTAATATTGATAACAAAATATGCTTTATAATAATTGTTAAAACAAGATTGTGTATTATTTATTGGTACAAATTTTCAAGACCTATATTCTTTTCTTGTTATAGAATAATTATAGAACTTGTTCATTGGGCTTTTTCTTTAAAAATAGGGGACACCGGGGCTAAACCGGACGGATTTGTTCTTTGGCCAAAAAACTCATACAAAAAAATTTTTTTGCTAAAGAGTAATATACCGTTTTGAAGCTTGTACCTTCACCAACAAATCGCACTTGTTCGATGTAGAAAAACTACAGTAGCTTTGGAGATATGTTGCTTCGAAGATGACTACCTCAAAAACAAAAATCCGAAAATTGGTAGGGCTAAACCGGACACCCCATGGGGATAAATCAGACACGGCTAATTAATTAAAGAATAAGACACAAATTTTCGTTTTTTTTGTAGAAAAGTCAAATCAATTCTTCTCTTATTTAAATGTAGGTAGTTCTATACAAAGAATATAATATAAAATGTAAAATCGGTAATTAATATAATATAAAATGAATTACAGTTTTCAGACTTGTCTATTTGCAGCAACTCGCTTGCAAATTCGAGTTTTAAAATAAATTCTTTATTTATTTAGTTTTAAAGTGGTTCTATGCAAAGAATATTATATAAAATAGTTAATTAATGTAAAATAAATTAAAGTATTCAAAGATTTGGTTGTTTTTTATCTCGATGTCCGATTCAGCCCCACACCGTCATCTAATAATTAAACTGCAATATATTTTTTCTTCTTAACGTTTTTCTTTAAACTCTTTTTCTACTAAACTCAGTACACCATGAGCTAAAAGAAAAATTGCTGTGTGATATTTGGACTTTAATTTTAACGATAAAAACCCTAAAAAATGAGAAAAAATTTTTTACTTTTACCTCAAAAAATGACATTTTCACATATTAACGGCAACTATTATTACAAGAAAAATGACACGTCCCTAAAACCTCATGCAGCATTTGCATCACGAAATTGTGCGTAGAGTAGAGTGGGGCGAAACCACCAATTTTGCACTTTAAGGACTATAACTTGAAAACTAAAGCCAATAAGGAGCCAAATCAAAAAGGGTTTGAAAGATTGATTTCTTAGCTAAATTTTACTCCTTATACTCAACTCTTTATCTCTTTTAGTTTTCGAGATACGGCCGTTTTACGCGACCTCTGCACCAACTGCAATTTTTTTAATGAAAAACGTAAAAATTAATTAATAACAATTGAAAAACAACAAAAAACTAATAAATAAATACAAATAAATAAATTTTTTGCAAAATTAAATTTATTTTAATTAGATATTTAGAAAATGTGGAATATACCGTAGTCAGTTGTTCTTATAAGGCGGTAATAAAATAATTTTTTTTATTTTTTATTTTCACCGACTTAATTTTTAATAAAATAGAAAGTTTTTTGTTTTTTAATCTTCACTGAATTAATTTTTAATAAAAAATAGAAATTTTTTTATTTTTTTAATTTTGACCCATTTAAAAGCCATTGCTGGTGGTTTCGCCCCACCATCACTTTTTTCGAAAAAATTTAATAACTCCCAAAACACTTAAACAAATTTAAAAAAAACTACACCAATGCGTTCAGAACACTCAAATGAATAAAGAAATTCTATTCGTCTATTAATTTTTACATTATATTAACAATAATTCAATAATCAGGTAAAAAATTTTTTTTTGAAAATTGTTAACATTTTACATATGTCACTGTCATTCGGCAGATATTTTGGTAAACGGCTTGAAACTTCAGACACCAGCAAGGAATATCAGAACTGTTATTCACATCGAACGATAAGTTGATAACACGTAAAACACGAAAATAAAAGCGAATTGGTGGTTTCGCCCCACTCTACTGTACATAGGTTATTTACACAGTTTGAAATTCTTTACGGTTTCGGAAATATTTGACTTGTCCGGTTTATCCCCGGTCTCCCCTACAATAATACGTAATCATACTAAATTTGGTTCCGACTGTCTGTTTGATTTTTCCTTAACCACTTCACTGGCAAGGCGTTCCAAATGGCGTTCCACCCGCCGAGGCCCAGACTGGCAAAAACACATACGTATAATATTACCATTCATAATAATCAATAATAGTTATTTATATATATATATATATATATATATATATATATATATATATATATATATATATATATATATATATATATATATATATATATATAATAGTTGTATTATTATATTATAATATTGTATGTAAATATCTTTTTTTAATAAAAATACAAGTTTTATTGTGTAAAAATGGAAAGAAAGTGGAACGCCATTTGTCGAAAAATATTAAAAATAGCCGATTTTAACGTTCGGAAAAACGTTGAAAATAACAAAAACTTAAATTTTTATTGTGATAATCTTGTTCTCTGATGTCTAAACTTTAGAAATATTCCTTTACCTAAGTTGAATGTGGTGTACACTCTTTAAAAACAGAGTTTTTTTAGGAACGCCATTCCGGTGTTTTTGCCAGTTTGAGCCTCGGCGGGTGGAACGCCATTTGGAACGCCCTGCCAGTGAAGTGGTTAAGAAAAGTTCTAATAATTTTGGATAAAACATATATTTAACACGGTCAGAAGTGAGAAACTATCCATTTTTTGGTGAATGGAAAACAAAAAAAAATTAATAAAAACTGAATTTTTTTTTATTTAATTATTATAAAATTGTGAAAAGAATAAGTTCTTATAGAAGTGATTTGGCTAACATTTTATTCAGATATTTTGATAAAAACCTCATTTGTAACGTTTAACAAAAATTTGAATAAATTATTAACCCTCACGGGCTCGAGTTCGTTTTTCCGCCTGCGCGCACAAGCCGGGCCCGAGGGACCCGGTATTTAAAATCAATAGAAATAAAAAATTTGACAGCAAAATTGTTAATATTTTTTATCTAACATATAATTGTATCATTTTAGAGAAATTATTTTAAAAAATAGTTTTAAAAACAACATTATTTATAATAAAAAAATAAAATAAAAAATATAAAGAACAAAAAAATATTTTCAGACAAATCACCGTATAATGTATAAATAATTATATAAACATTTTATATATTATATGTATGTTACATATACATACATATATATATATATATATATATATATATATATATATATATATATATATATATATATATATAATATATATATATATATATATATATAATAGTTAAAGAAATAGTAATATAAAATAATGGTAGAAATATAAAACATCTGAAAAAAATCTTTAGCTAAATTACCTAATAATAATTATCTTTATTTAGACGTAAAACCAAAAAAAATTTTAACGACCGCCATATTTAATTTTTTAATTCTGACATCAAATTTGTAATCAGCGACCCTAAAAACCCCCTGATTACCGATTTTAAAGAAAATCTGATCGATTTTCTGTTCCTTAACTTTTAGGAATGGAATTTTCCAAAAAACGTACAACACGCACTATATTTTTCGCACCACGTCACTTCCGGAATTATTTGGGATATGTTTACACTTATTACAGTAGGTGATGTTGAAACATTACAAAATAATGCAATATTGCAGAAAAATTACTAACGTTTTATACGCAATTATAACCCGTGTCCCTCGGACCCGGCTTGAGTCTTTACGTAAGTTCGACTTAAAAGCGAATTTTCCAGAGTATTTTATGAATTAAAAATTCTTTACAAAAGTGAAAAATGTGTTTTTACGCCCTTAAGTCTTATGTGAAGTTGATTTTCTAATAATATTTTCTTAACCAGTAGTAGAAAAAACCATTCAAATGACAACTATATTATGCCCTAATGATGAGGAAAAGTGATATTTAACATTAAAAAAACAAAAATTTTTTTCTTTTAAAAATGATCTTGAAATTGCACAGTTACGTGAAAATCACCCATACACAATGAAGTTACATGGAATCAATTTATGTTCAAGTTTAAAATGTAATTTTAAAAAATAAATAAAAAATATTGTAAATTATATATTTTTTAATTTGGAAATCAAACTTAAAAATGCACTTTTTTGGGAATAAAATGTAAATTATTTATCAAAAATAAGGTAAGAAAAAGGAAAAAAATGTATAAATTAGAGTTTTGCAGATACTTCAATTTTGCGTAAACTCGAAATTGGAATCAAATCTTTCCTTCATATTAATTCCCATTGAAAGGATAGAGTATTCGAAATTTGCACACATATTTTTACATTTAAAAAAACTTGTTTAAAATTGTAATCAAGAAATATATAATTTACTATTTTTGCAGTTATTATCAAATTATATTCCTTTAAAAATATGATTATGAAATAAAAAAAATTTATAATGATGTTGAATTTATCACTTGGTTAAAATTGTTTAATTGAGAGATGAAATATTATCAATCTTGTCTTCCTCCAGCAATGTTCATTTGATTGAACAAATTTTGTGACATTTTTTTCGTTTCTGAAGAGGACGACTGTGTCGTTGAAACGTAAACAGATTGTTTTTTATTCGAACCTGACTTGGATAGATTGATAATATTTCATCTCTCAATTAAAAAAAAATTTATATTGAATTCATTTCATTTATTTATTCTAATAATATCTGTCACTGAGAATACAGAAAACCATGATGCTCAAACCAAAAAAAGTAGGCGTTACTTTCTTAACTGTTCGTCTCTCTCTCGCTTCTACTCTAAACTGAAAGATAAGACGATACTTCCCACTCCTTCTCTGTATCATGATTTCTCTCTTATATACTCTGACAAACTTCTCTCTCCAACTCTTCTCTGTCATCAAAAGCACAGCAGGAGGGCGGACGGAATTCTTGCGGACAGAATGAATGAAAGAATACGGAGATTAATATATATAATTGTGCTTAAATTTTAATTTAACTAGACGATACTTAACGTAAGAAAATTATAAGTATTAAATAACATTAATTTAAAAATGATTTATTCTATTATTACAATTTTTTATTATTCAATATTATAAATATTAAATCATTATTTTAATATTTTCGATATTTAATTTCTAAAGTATGTACAACTAAATTCTACTATTATTAATTTGTAGATGTAAAATACTTTTATCTATTATCAGTCTCATAAGATATTAAAATATCAAATAAGATATCAAATTTATAATTCTAATTATTATTATTAACAATTTTATTAAAATTTTGTATAATGATTACGCTTTAGTAAAAAGTCGTATTTGATTCTATTAATGTTTTTAGTAACTATTTAATAATAAATTTGTTAATAATTACAATAGGTATACTAAAAAGTCTTGCTTTATTTTTGAAGTCTTAAATTTATAATTTAAAAGATTGTCATAATTTTAGTCTTTAACAGTTATATAAATTTATTTTGTAATTTATATGAAGTTTTTTGTTTACATAGTAAATAATACTTTTATATTAATAATAATAAAAAGTTATAATAATAGAAGAAATTATTTTATTTTAATATTATTTAATACCTATAAATTTTTTAAAGTTTATTATTAACTAATTTCAGAAAATAATAATTTTAAGACTTCAAAGGTTAAGCACAACTTTTACTACTTTTTCCTAAAGCGTAATTATTACACAAAATTTTGAATAAATTGTTAATAATAATTTAATATGAATTTCTGAGATGTGACTCCTAAAACTTAGTTATTTTTATTTTTTCTAAAATGTTAATTTTTCATAGCATTTTACATAGAAAATTATCATGTTAAAGGATTTTGCAAAAAAATGTTTAGTCATATCTCGTTATTAAAAATTCAAAATTTTTATTACTTTTTAAAAATTAATTTCAGAAAAACTTGTCGGACGATTTCAATGGTTGAACCAGCAATATTTTTGTCATGAATCTAACTTTCAAATAAAACTTATTTCGTACAAAGAAATTAAATTTTAATGAACAAAAAAATGGTTTATTTATTAAAAAACACTTCTTAATAAGGTTTAAAAAATGAGTATAATTTTTTCGAATTAAAATTTCATGGATAAAGTGTTTTTTTTAAATATTGTTAATAAATAAACAATTTTTTGTCCCTTAAAATTTAATTTCTTTAAACGAAATAATTTTTATTTGAAAGTTAGATTCAAGACAAAAATATTGCTGGTTGAATTATTGAAATCGCAAGACAAGTTTTTCTGAAATTCATTATTATAAATGATATACAGCTCAATTATTAAAAAATAATAGAATTGAGCACAACTTTTTACTAAAAGCAAAATTAATAATTTCATAATGTAGTTTTATTTTAAAAATTAATTGATTTAATATTAATTTATAATAATATTTTATGTGAAAATTAAGTTTAATACAATGAATTGTCAAAAATAATATTATTTAAAAAATGAGAATAAAAATAATAAAAAATGACAAAATTTTAAAGATTTAATCAATTTTGAATTACATTTCAAAGAAATTAATTTTTATGATTTAGCAGAATTTTTTATTTATTCTGAAATATGTATGAAAATAAATTAGTGTCTTTTAAATTATACAAATTACAATTTTCATCATTGTGAAAGTTAAACAATAATTTTTTGAATAATATTTAATATTATTTTGTAATATTATAATATTAAATAGTCTGAAAAAATTATTATAGTTAAATAAAAAAATTAATCAATAAGAAATAGTATTAATAATTAAAAAACATAATATTGGTTTTTAATAATTGTTCGCGTGGAATTTTTTAATATTTTACAACATTTTTGAGTAATACTAATAATTAAGCACTATTTTCATTAAATTCTATGCATTTAATCAATTAAAATTGAATATTATAATAATAAATACCAGAATGATTTCAAACAAGAGTTTGAATTTTGCGCCGATTTCGCCCAGTATAGGTTAGTTTTCGCTGTTATATGTGACGCGACACGAGAAAAGTGACCTATCGATAAAAAAATCATTTTTGAGTTTCTAGTCGTATTCCATAGATTTTGAGTCTCTCTTTCACGTAAAAAAATCAGAAATTAAAAATCTGAAATAGTTTAATTAATATAAAGCCCGAAAGTTGAACGTGTCCGCGTAAATACACGGGTTTTCTGCTCATGGCGTCACTTTAAACGCCCCCCCCTGCAAAATTCTCTTTTGAGGCGATAGGTCCCTTTTCTCGTGTCGCGTCACATATTGAGAACAGGGATGCCAGCAGGCGGCGGAAATTCTATCCCACCACGCCGCCAATTCTTCCCCCACTATACCCACCGGCGGAGGAAACGGAGAATACACGGCAATGAAAGCCTTTTTCTGTTTTCTATTATAAAGATGAATACTAACCTAAACTGAGCGTAAAAGACGCCAAAATTCAAATTACGAGTTCAAATAAGGAATAGAAATATTAACTCAATTACTTAATTACTGAAATAATAGTAATAATATTTGCTTTTCATTGTGAAATTATTTATTAAAAAAAATTAATAATGGTAAAAAATAATATTAGATAATATTATTTTTAGAAAAATAACAAACTTTGTTTAATAATTAAATTTATTATTAAAAAAATTATTAATAATATATAATAAATAATATTATTATTTATTATAGCAATTTATGATAAATTATTATTATAATATATTAATTATTAATAATTATTCAATTTCGAGACTTTTTTTTAAAGAAAAATAATTTTTATTTTTATACAGATTTTTGAATTAATAACAAAAATATTAATAATTAATAATAATTTCATATAATAGGGGAGAATGGGGAGTTATGAAGCATGGGGAGTTGTGAAGCACGGCCATAGATCTCGCATAGTAATTGTTTTGATAGATGTCACTTACTCTGAATATTTTTTCACCTAATATCTTCGTTTTGTAATTGGATTCATTCCGATAGAAGATATTTTGCATATCTTTCAAGACAATGTGTTCAATTTTTCGTTTAAAAAGTTTTTTTGTGTGCTCCATTTTGCAGAATTCTTACAAAATTCGCGAACAAATCAAAAAGATAAGTTCACCCACATAATACCCAGCAATGATTAGGTTCTCGAAATTTAAAACGATTTATGCAAAATCGCAATAAAGAATATTTACCAAAAAATATAATTTTTAGCGATTTTTAGTAGTGCTTCACAACTCCCCATGATTTTTAAAAACTTGAAAAAGCAGCTTTTTAGTCCAACTGAAAAAAATTGTCGATTTTATTTTATTTCATGCAAATTCTTCAACCAGTAAGCATATTTGAAGACCCTCTAGAGATTCAAGTGGAGAAAATTTGAAATAAAAATTTCTTTTTGAAGTTACAACTCATAAACAAAGCGTGCTTCATAACTCCCCATTCTCCCCTAATTTATTTAATTATTAAATAAAATTAATAAAAATATATTCTCTAAATTTGAATTAGTAAATAATTTAAATTAGCCACTGACTTTTCGCTTTTGAATTATTAAAAATCAATAAAAATGGTTTCAAATTTTAATTAGTTTTATTGACTTTATGCTTTTAAATTAGTAAATTTTATAAATAAGTGAAAATGGACTATTTATTAGTAAAATTTACTAATTCGAAAGCAAGAAGTCAATCCCTAATTACAATTTAGAGAGTAAAATAAATGCAGTATAATTATTTTAAAACTACTTACATATTTAAGAAAAACAAAAAATTGTTAATTGCTCTTAACAAATAACAATTTTTCAAAGCAAAATTTTTTTAAAACAATGATTGGTATTCAGCCAATTTCACTGAAATTTTTAATTACTTTCTTAAATTAAATAATTAATAAGTTGATTATAATGTCAGTATTTCAATGATCTTGTTTCCAAGATGCACCACGAGGAGGTAACCAATCTTGCATCTCGCCCATTCAGCGTCAAAAATGTCATGAACTTTTTTTTTAAATACATACTAACTTTTATAATAAGCAAACAATTTTAAATTGTTCTATTACATTATCATTACATTCTGTTATTGACTAATAAATAAGCATTGCTTCGAGTAAAGAATAAAACTACATTTTTTACTATTTCTTGAAATTTTTAACACTGCACGGGTAAAACTACAATACTACATAAACTTAGAATTGAAAACAAATTAATAGAAATGTTAAACATGAACATATATACACAGATATAATTGTATCTGAAAGTAAAAATAAAATAAATATTTTAAGTTTTTAAAACTTCGAACATATATATACACAGATAGATTTATATCTGAATGTGAAAATAAAATAAATTTTTTAAGTTTTAAAAACTTCGATCATATATATATATAAATATACACAGATAGATTTATATCTGAACGTGAAAATAAAATAAATTTTTTTAAATTTCTAAACACATGGTATAAAAATTTTAAATGGAGAAACCAAATGATTGAAAAATGAAAAATATTTTAAAATTTATGCAAATTTTCATAATTTGGAAAAATTGAATTTTTGAAAAATTAACATGTGTTTTTATCATTATTTACGTTAATTATTGTTTTTAGAAACCAATTTTTAGCATTCCGTTCTTCTTAGTATATTACTGAAATATGACATTTGAAATAATAATTCGAAATTGAATAATCAAAACATATTTTGTAGATGAAGAAAATCAAATGTTCTGTGAAGTCGACGTTTTTAGTTAAACTATTTCTGATCGCGAAACTACAAAGTTCTTTACTCTTCGTCAGGAAGTAGAGTCATCTTCGCACCTTTATTCGCTGTGGATTTTTTATCATACAAATTTTTAGGATCCATCAAATCTAAATGTGTTTTTGTGATTTTTGTTAAAATTGCAGACTCATTTCTTGATTGCAACGCAAATCGTGTAACACAAAGAGAATTGAAAGTCCTATTCCCTAATCGATTTCGCAGTTTTGATTTAATAGAAGGCAACACATGGAAAAAGCTCGCTCCACTTCAGCATTTGGAATGCGGAAGTGTGCGAACGCGATTCAAAAGAAGAGTTAAATTGGAAATAAAGCGTGATTCATTATTAATATTGATGAAGGTTCCGATATTTTCCCACATATCATCAAATGACAAATTTGTCAATTTTCCCTTCTCTTCAACACTGAGGTCTTTCAAGGAGTGCCATTCATTTTGAATAGTCTCAAATTCGAAAACTTCTGAAAATCCCAATTTCTCGCAAACTTTCCAAATCCATCGGAAAGTATTTTCTCGATTGGCATTGAATGCCAGATTTAATCTAAAAAAAGACAAAGCAGACAAAAAACCATCATTAAAAGCCAGACGATCTCGAATTTCGGAGCTTGCAGTGACATAAAACTGTAAGCAGTTAGTTAAGAACTCATCTATTTGAACAGAAGACAAAGTCTTCTCTTTCAAATAATTCATTGCTTCTAAACCAACATCAATTTCATTGAATGCTAACTGATTAGATGATTTAGAAAAATTTACGTGATTAATTATTTGAAAAAACAATTCCGGTTTAAGAAGACCTGGTTTTAAGTATTTACTCAGAATCCACTGGAAGAGTTCAGCAGATTTTGGCTGAAGTTCCTGAACTAAAGTTTCGCGTTTCTGAAAAGTCGCATTGTAAGAATTAAACTTGTTCAAGGTAAAGTCAAGAAAATGAAAGTAAGCTAAAGTCAATGGATTATGCATTTTCTGTAACAAATGTATCACTTTTGTAACTTTTCCTTCTCCATCCTTTTGTTTTCCTTTCGGATCTTCCAAATCAATGATAGTTAAAAATTCAATGAGACGATCCCAGAATTTAATAATAACACGAATACAAGAATGTCGAACTAGCCAACGAGTTTTCGCTATGACTAGGAATTTTCTTATATTCACCTTCTAATTCTAAACAAATTTCGCGAAAAAATTGCTGTCCTCTTTGGGACTTGCATTAATAAAGCTCGGAATTGATTCAATAATAAAATCGACATCTGGGATTTTCTCGCATGAATTTTTAGCTGCATTGTGCGCAGAATGATCTACGCATGGCAAAACTGTAACATTCGGATTTTTTTTCTAATAAAAGAGTTTTAAAAGATGAATTTTTTTCCCGAGCATAACACTAGCACTATCCGAAGCAAGGCCGACAATATTTGATAAAGGGATTCCCTTTTCGGATAAAGCTTTTTCAGAAGCTTTTGAAGATTTCGCGTGCTGAAACAATCCGTTGCATCTAAATTTACATTCTCAAGCAATTCTACCCTTACTTTTACGCGTTTCTTGTTCAACATATCGCACGACGATCGAAAAGCCACTTTTCCGAAGTTATATCACTCGATTCATCTACGTAGGACTGAAAAAAGGAGTTTTTTGCAAAATACGCGATAGACGTTGAGTTTCTGCGGTACAAAGAACATAATTTACAATTGACGTAATTTTGGTACGACCTAAACGCGCTTCTTTTAAAAACGCGGGCTCAATGGTTTGAAAAAAGAGAAATCATGTCATTCGCGACGGAAAAAGGAAGATTTTTTTAATACACAGAAAAATTCGCGATTTTAAGTTCTGCTTCCTTCACTTTATTTGAAAAAAAAATTTTTAAAACCGTCCAAATCGGAATTTACTACATCGCAATGGTTATTTAAAGAAGAATCTAAATTTTCATTTACATCTAAAACTTCATTTGAAGAAGGAAGAGACAAAAGATTCATTTACGTTTAAATCTTTCTTCGAAGAAGACGCAAACGAATCATTTGTATTTAAAACTTCATTTGAAGAAGAAGCAAAAGATTCATTTTGATTTAAAAGTTCTGTAGAAGAAGTAGCAAATGAATCATTTTCTGAGTGATATGTTTTGCGAAAAAGATATGTTACCGAGATTATTTTCAATTTCATGTAAAGAATCGGTGTGGTAAAATTTAAAATACTATTCTGACTATCAATCCCGTATGCCAGACTTTTTTCAAAAAAGTTTACACATTTTTTGATGCACGGAAGTCGCTTCGTGATCACGAATTTGAGATTTTCCACAATTTAAAGTTTTTTTTTACAAAATTTGAAATCAAATTTTGTTGGATCTGACGATTTTTACCACCCATTCTTTCCATGAAGGAAATTCCTCTAGTCAAGCTTCTCTGAAAGTTTTGGACTTTTTTATTTTTTTCGAAGAGGGCGCGTTTTCCACGGGGATTTCCGAAATATTAGGAATTTTTTTGTCCATTGTAAAAAATTCCAATGGTGCGAAAAATGACTCGAAGAAGTAAAGAATGCTTAAAAGGGACTTACCCGAATTAATTGACAAAAACAACAAATCTGGAATCCTTTGACAAACCCAATTTTACATCATGAAACCGCGTAAAAATGCAAAAAACGAACACTGATAACTTCACTACTGTTGGATTAATTCGAATTTAATTAGAAAAAATGAAAATTATATGTTCAGAATAACAAGAAGATCTAGAAATCGGAATTTTATTGCCAATTTTGACTCTTACCTTTGACAGATCAAAACAATTATGGCTGCCCATTTATGACAAAAACAAAAGAGAAACGAAAAAAACAATGTTATTATATTACACTCCATACTAAAAAAAGTGGGAATTTTAAAATAATAACATTAAAATCTACTATAAAAATAAGAAAGCTGACAATTATATTAATTATTCACAATTTTTAAATAATTTTAAATTCTTGAATTCATTCATTCATTCATTCTTATTAAATTGAAAAATTTGATATTTCAGTGAAATTGGCTGAATACCAATCATTGTTTAAAAAAAATTTTGCTTTGAAAAATTGTTATTTGTTAAGAGCAATTAACAATTTTTTGTTTTTCTTAAATATGTAAGTAGTTTTAAAATAATTATACTGCATTTATTTTACTCTCTAAATTGTAATTAGGGATTGACTTCTTGCTTTCGAATTAGTAAATTTTACTAATAAATAGTCCATTTTCACTTATTTATAAAATTTACTAATTTAAAAGCATAAAGTCAATAAAACTAATTAAAATTTGAAACCATTTTTATTGATTTTTAATAATTCAAAAGCGAAAAGTCAGTGGCTAATTTTAATTATTTACTAATTCAAATTTAGAGAATATATTTTTATTAATTTTATTTAATAAATTAAATAAATTATTATATGAAATTATTATTAATTATTAATATTTTTGTTATTAATTCAAAAATCTGTGTATAAATATAAAAATTATTTTTCTTTAAAAAAAGTCTCGAAATTGAATAATTATTAATAATTAATATATTATAATAATAATTCATCATAAATTGCTATAATAAATAATAATATTATTTATTATATATTATTAATAATTTTTTTTAATAATAAATTTAATTATTAAACAAAGTTTGTTATTTTTCTAAAAATAATATTATCTAATATTATTTTTTACCATTATTAATTTTTTTTAATAATTAATTTCACAATGAAAAGCAAATATTATTACTATTATTTCAGTAATTGAGTAATTGAGTTAATATTTCTATTCCTTATTTGAACTCGTAATTTGAATTTTGGCGCCTTTTACGCTCAGTTTAGGTTAGTATTCATCTTTATAATAGAAAACAGAAAAAGGCTTTCATTGCCGTGTATTCTCCGTTTCCTCCGCCGGTGGGTATAGTGGGGGAAGAATTGGCGGCGTGGTGGGATTGAATTTCCGCCGCCTGCTGGCATCCCTGATTGAGAAAAAGAAAAAAGCAAGCATTGCCGTGTATTCTCCGTTTCCTCCGCCGGTAGGTATAGTGGGGGAAGAATTGGCGGCGTGGTGGGGTAGAATTTCCGCCGCCTGCTGGCATCCCTGTATAAAACAAATCAATCAAAACCTAAACTAACTAGTAACAACTTAAAAATAACTAAACTAACTAAAATAGAATTAAAAGAAATAGAAAAATAGAATAATAAAAGCAAAATTAAAAGTATAAAGGAAGTAAAATAATAAAAGATTTAAAGATAAGAACAGAATGATGTAGCATGCGAGAGTCTGCGCCGCTGTCCTGGCGATTGAAAAGTTCGATATACTCCCCTGTGGATTATCAAAAAGAATACCGTCAAAGACTTTAATTAAAGGAAAAAATAAATTATCAGCAACAAAAAGACATTCATATTTTAAGTAAACAACATTATAACTCAAAAATATCTCAAATAGTTGCAGGTGATAAAATACAGGTAATTAATTATGGGAATGAAGTAACAAAAATAAAGTAAAAATCTTTAAAAGAAGTGAAAACAGCTGATGATGATACGATAGTATTACATTCGCATGCAAGAAATGGTGAAAATGATAACTTTCTAAACCACAAAATCAAATAAGTTCTGCAGATTATCAGAAAGCGTATCGTCAAAGACTTAAATTAAGAACAATGACTGTTGATAGTTCTATAACTGAATTAAGTGGAGTAGATTATAACCTAAAAATATCTCAAACTGACTATAAAACACAAGTAATTAATGGTGGGAATAAAGTAAGAGAAATAAAGTTAAAATCTTTAAATGAAGTGGAAAAAGATGATGATACGATGATATTACCTTCAACTGCAAGAAATGATAACACTTCGAACCAGAAATTTAAAAAAAGTTTTGCAGCTTACCAAAAAGCATATCGTGAAAGGATTAAATTAAAAACAGTATCAGTTGATAGTTCTTTAAATAAAGAAGAAAACTATCTTAGTGAAATGTCAGTTAATTGCAGACATTGTCAGGCTAAACATTTTGCAAAAGAGAAAGTTAACAACAAGAATACTTTTAATGACTGTTGTAGGCATGTGGTGTTTCATTGTCTTTAGTAGAATATCCTTGTAAATTAAAAAGTTTGTTTGATGGATCGCACAAAAAGTCTGATCATTTTAGAGCTAATGTTAGAATGTATAATAATTCATTTGCTTTTGCTTCATTAAATGCTAATGTAGTCAATTTTAAAGGTAATAGGCGAGGGCCGTTTTGTTACAAAATTCAAAGTCAAATTTATTATAAAATGAATAATGCCTTATATCCTGAAAAAGATGATGATCCTTCTTTTGGTCAATTATTCATTTATGATCCAGACGATGCTGTTAGTTACAGATTAAACAAACATAACAATTTATGTATAATTACACAACAATTAATAAGAGATTGTAACAATTTCACAAAGTCTTTGTTGATGATATCTGAAGTAATTAAGACAGAGACTGCTTCAGCAAAACTAAATAATACCGAAATTCCGGAACTACAATTATTATATACTTTAAAGAAAGGATTTGATAACGAAAGGTACAATTTTCAAAAAATAGTGTTCAAAAAAGTAATGAGGTTTCCGCAATTTTCAATACAAATTCAAAAGGTTTAATACCAGAGTTTTATGTTACAATTTATAACAAATTAAGTAAATAATTAAAATTGATTAGTAATTTGGATCCAAATGTTGAACCTTGGATTTATCCAATATTTTATCCACAAGGTAGTAAGGGTTACGGTATTGATATGATTCGTAATGACAGTATAAAGTGATCTAGAAATCATACTATATCAAGATCTGCTTACATAAAATATAAAATGTCAATAAGAGGTCATGAGTATAATCAATTCTTACATGGCGGAAGATTGTTTCAACAATAAGTTGTTGATAACTACGTTAAAATTGAAAAAGATAGACTATTTTTTTGTCAAAATAATCAAATAAAACTAAGAAGTAAAACGTAAGGTAAATGTACATATTTCCGTGCTAGAACATAATTCCGTGCTATCATATAATATTAATTAAGGGGCTTTCCATAAACCACGTGGTCCTCTTTTTCCAACTTTTTGACCCCTCCCTCCCCCTGCGTGTCCAAGAGTGGTTTTACATTGAACCCCCCCCACCCTATTGTGCCACGTGGCTCAAAAGTTTAATTTTATTTTTTCATAACGCGGTGTAAAAAAGGGCACTTTTTTGCACCGCGTTATGAAAAATATCTTTCGTAACTAGTGCTAAAAGTTGTCAATTTTTGAACGAGTACTTCATTGGAACAAACTGTAGGCGAAGCGAAGCTTCGCCTACAGTTTGTTCCCAAAAAAGTACTCGTTCAAAAATTGACAACTGCTCGCACTCGTTACGAAATATACTATTTTCGTACCAAGGCACTGTACGTATACAAATATCGGCATTTATTGTTTTATTTTACTAATAGTGGAAAAGAAGGATATTAAAAATTAGATTTTATAAAACTGAATAGATTGTTTTCATAATTATATTTAAAACACCATATTATTATATTATCACATTTTAATTATAAATAAATTGCCTTGAAAACAGAGGTAGAGATCAATAGATCAATATAAGTTTAAACATTAGAAATCTGCGGTTGTAAATGGTGATATTAGCCACTCGTGTAAATCATTTACACTACCGGTCAAAATTCAGAGACCACCCATTTTCAGGCGAATGAAAAACGTTTTAAAACATAAGATTTATTGAAACTAAAATTTTTCTCTGTTCATTTGTTGATAGATGTTAAAATTTTGAAGAGAACAAGATGTTTTAGAAGTCATTTGGCCAATATTTAATTTAGATATTTTGAAAAAATCGTCATTTTCAATGTTTTACAAAAATTTGAATAACTTCAAAAATAATGTACGCTTTTTAATGATCTTAGGCTTATTTTAAAGGTCATTTGTTACACTATAAGACTTACTTATAAGCATTAATGTGTAATTTTTTTTTAAATGCAGGCCGTCAAACGTGGACTAAAAAAATTTAAAAAATTTGAAAATTCTTATTAACAGAAATATAATTTTTAAAATTCAAACGTATTTTTTTTACTAAATTTTCTTGAAAAATCTACACCATATGATGTTTTAAATATTTTTTAGAATAGTTTTTAGTACAGAAAAATTGTTCTAAACTTTTTGAATTTTTTTGGTCCACGTTTGACGGCCTGCATTTTTTAAGAAAAAAATTACACGTTAATGCTTATTAGTAAGTCTTATAGTGTAACAAATGACCTTTAAAATAAGCCTAAGATCATTAAAAAGCGTACATTATTTTAGAAGTTATTCAAATTTTTGTAAAACATTGAAAATGACGATTTTTTCAAAATATCTAAATTAAATATTGGCCAAATGACTTCTAAAACATCTTGTTCTCTTCAAAATTTTAACATCTATCAACAAATGAACAGAGAAAAATTTTAGTTTCAATAAATCTTATGTTTTAAAACGTTTTTCATTCGCCTGAAAATGGGTGGTCTCTGAATTTTGACCGGTAGTGTATGATTGGAAAGGTATTTTCTTCTTCGAAGAAGGGTATAATACTTTGATCTATGTCGATTTCATCTTCGTCAATCCACTCAATTATACACTGTAAAAAATGTTGGGTGAAATTTACACCGTCACACGATGGTAATAAAAGGACCCTCGTCGCACGATGTGAAATCACCCTGAGCCTCGAATGAAATTTACATCGACGCACGATGTACAAAAAAAATATACATCGTCCGTCGATGTAAATTTCATTCGAGGCTCACGGTGATTTCACATCGTGCGACGAGGGTCCTTTTATTGCCATCGTGCGACGGTGTAAATTTCACCCAACATTTTTTACAGTGTAGGAGTTCGACATAGCCCGCGTAAATTCGAAAAGAGATGTAAAATAAAGCCACGTGTCATGAAGAAGAACCCCTCCCCCCTCTCGTGGTCAAGAGTAGCATTTTGCTGACACCCCCCCCTCCCACTAAATGGGCCACGTGGTTTATGGAAGACCCCTAATTTAAAAAATTAATAAAATATTTTAGTAAAATAAAACCCATAATATTAATCTACTAAATATCAAAATTTATTCCACAATTTTCCACTTGCTAAAATATTTTATCAATTCCTTATTTTAATTAATAAAAAAATAGCACGGAATTAAGTTCTAGCACGGAAATATGTACATTTACCTTATATAGGATTAGTTGATCACTTACACAATCAAGGGATTAAAAAGCCAGATTTATTCATAACAATGACATGCAGTCTAAAATGGAAAGAAATTGTAGAAAATTTATTACCTCATCAATCGGCTTTTGATCGACCTGATTTAGTAGTTAGGGTTTTTTACTTGAAAGTTAAACACCTTGTAAATACTATTGTTAACGATAAATTATTTGGAGAAGTTAAATTATATGTTTATGTTATTGAATTTTAAAAACGTGGTTTGCCTCATATTCATTTACTGGTTATATTGAAAGACAATTCGAAATTATTAACATCAGAGACAGTTGATCGTTATATTTCAGGCGAGATTCTATATGAAAATGTTCATAATCAGTTGCACAAAATTATAATGCAACATAATATTCACGGTCCTTGTGGCGACTAGTGTGTAGTTGATGGAAAATCTTCTAAAAACTTTCCTAGATCTTTTGAAGAATAAACTATATTTGAAGATGATTGTTATGTGAAATATCGTAGAAGATTCACTAGAAAAACTTACGAAAGACCAAATGACTACATTGTTGATAATCGTTATAATGTTCCCTATAGTACAAGTCTTTCTAAATTATTCAATTGTCATATTAATGTGAAAGTTATTTCCAGTATAAAGTCTGTTAAATACTTATACAAATATATTTATAAAGGCCATGATGCTGCTTCGATCTTTATAATTAATAATAACAGCGAATCTGTAATTAATCATGATGAAATAAATCACTATGAAGAAAATAGATATATTGGTCCTGTTGAAGCAGTATGGAGAATATTAAGCAAATCTTTGGGAAAAAAGTCATAGTATTAACCGTTTACCTCTACATTTACCAAATGAACAAAATGTTATTATTTCGTGAAGGAAAAAGTGACATTGTTTCTTTTGATTTAGATAAGAAAACAAAGTTAATAGATTACTTTGAGTTAAACATGCGTAACAGAAATGCACATCAGTATTATTATTCACCAATACCAGAACACTACACACGGGTTCAGAAATGTCCAGAATGGAAAGTTAGAGAACGTAGTGAAAAAGTATTGGGAAGAATATATTCTGTTAATCATTTGGATGTTGAATTGTTTCATCTCAGACTGTTATTGCTTACAAGGAATGGGGCAACTTCTTTTGGCACTTTGAAAACAGTTGATGGAACAGTACATATGACATTCACATCTGCTTGTTTAGCTTTAGGGTTTATTGATGATGATAATGAGTGGAAAAATTGTTTGAGCAAAGTTGTTGTCTGGATGATGCCACAGATGTTTCGTCAATTATTAGTTAAAATTTTAATCTATTGACGTACTCTAATCAAATTTGGGATGAATTCAAGCAACAAATGTTTAAAGATTATAAAAAAACATGTGAAGAAAATGAGGCTTTGTATAAAGCTTATACAAATATAAAATTTTTGCTTGCAAAAGATGGACACAAGTTAACTGATTTTAAGGGATTAATGGGTATAGAAGATAATGAAAAATTATTTCATGTGAATCAGGTTATTAATTGTCAAGAAGAAAGTGTGGGTAAAGAAAGAAATGGAAAATTAAATGTTCAATTGAAGATAGTTGTCGATTTTAGACAAGTCTTGCCAATAAAAGAGTGATGTACCAGAAGCGAAATTATTAGTTTATCTATAAAAAATAGTTTATTATAGAGTTGTTTTCATAAATTTTAATTACCTTAAAATATGAGAGCATAACCTGAAGAATTTGAGTTTATAAATTTTTTGTTAAAAATGTCTATTACCAGAATCAATTATTAAAAAGGTCAGATAGATATTGATCAAGATATTTATAATGATTTGATTAAAAAGTCTATATTTGAAGAATTATTAAGTTATGCAATTTTAGTTTCTAGAAATGTGGATGTGAATGAAATAAACGAAAGAGTTGTAGCATTATTAAATAACGATAAAGAAAAAATATATAAAAGTGTCGATACTACCGAAAATTATGATAATGTCAATTTCAGTGAAATTATCTTAACGGAATATTTAAATACACTTTCACCATCTGGTTTACCACCACATGAATTACATTTACAAATACATTCAGTTGTAATGCTAATTAGGAATATGAGTATTAATGAATGACTATGTAATGGTTCAAGATTGTTGATTTTAGATCTATTAAATAATGTTATTAAATGTCAAATATTAACAGGTGACAAAGCTGGAAATATTGTTTTTTTGCACCGTGTTACATTACATTGTGATAAAGTTTATCCGTTTACATTTAAAAGAAGGCAATTTCCTATTAAATAAGCATTTGCTATGACTATAAATAAGTTTTAGGGACAAACTTTTCACAAAATTGCAATAGATTTAAGAAAAGATGTTTTCAATCATGGAAAATTATACGTAGCGTTGTCTAGAGTACATTCTTTTTCGTCAAAAAAAGCTTATTTAGGTAATCAAAGAAGTTACTAAAATATATAAAATTATGTCTTTCGAGAAATTTTGGAATAATTTATGTTAAATTATTAATAATATTCTGTTTTCATATATAGTCACTATCCTTAGAGAATTTATATTTTGTAACTGTAGCATGTCTAACACTCAGGAAAGTCAGAGGAAAGTAAGAGGATTTTTATAGTTTTAATTTTCTATTATTTAAAGTTACTGTTAAGTATAAAAAATTAATTCTTTTCTTCATTTCAGATAAATTTTTTACTCTAAAAAATTAGGAATTATAAAGTGTTTATTCTTATTCTATTATTGTGATCATTTTAAAATTATTATTTTAAAATTTTTATTTTAATTTCCTGGGATATCCTGAAGTCAATGGTGTTATGGGGGATTGAAGAAAAAAAATATAAATAATTCTTATACTCTGCTTTTCCACGTAAAAGCGTCCGTGCGTCACTATTTTGATTAGGCTGTATTTTTTCTAATCTAATTATTATTAAAATTATTTTATTTTAATTTTGATGCATTAAGCTTAATTAATGAAGAAAATATAAAGTACATTAAGTATAGGTGGGAGAAAAAATGGTTTCGTGATCAATACTACACATATTCTAAATTAGATTGTACCTTATATTGTACTTTAGTTTTACTTAATGAATATATCTCCGATTAATAAAACAAAATTTAAATTGTTATATACTACAATAACAGCTACAAAAATATTGGTTTTTGGTTTCTCTGCTAAAAAGATTTTTTTTTAAAGTTACTTTTTAATTAAAGTTTATTAAAAAGAATATACCTTAAAAAATTAAATATGAAATAATTTGTTCAGTTGATAAATAGACAATTTAATATATATCTATATTAAATGTTTATTTTTTAATTTTATAATTAGATTTAGATTAAATATTTTATCATTATATTATTTATTTGGAGGTGATGTTATATTAATTTATTCTGATTTAGAATATGTTTAGTAATGTAATAAGAAAGAAAACGTTCATTTTTATAGGAAAGTACTTAACTAATGTTGTTAACTTTTATTTTAAATAAAATTTAGAAACAATGAAATATTATCAGGTATGGAAGAAAGTGAATTTATCATTCGGTAGTATTAATATTAAAGGTGAAAGAATTTAACAATTATTCCGAATCAAATCTCTCGAAAATAAACTTCTTGAGTAAGCACTAGATTTCGTTATGACAATACAATATACTTTTCATATGTATCGACAGCGCAGCTGTCCTAATACAGAAACCTGCTTTTTCTGAAAATCATTTTTTCGAAATTAATTAATAATTTCAAAATTATCAAAGAACTCAGAAAAAATTGGTTAGCATGGTGGGATACGAGCCCACGACCTTTCTATTGCCGGTAGACTGCTCTGACCACTGAGCTACATGCACCCCAAGATCCTCCGAGTTCCTTGATATATACTATACCTCCCTGCATTATTTCATGATAATGTAGGGAGTTTCTTGAAGATGGTAAAGCCTTATTTTCAAATTCATGGCAAATATAATTGAAGAATGTGAATTTATCATTCGGTAGTATTAATATTAAAGGTGAAAGAATTTAACAATTATTCCGAATCAAATCTCTCGAAAATAAACTTTTTGAGTAAGCACTAGATTTCGTTATGAAAATACAATATACTTTTCATATGTATCGACAGCGCAGCTGTCCTAATACAGAAACCTGCTTGTTCTGAAAGTCATTTTTTCGAAATTAATTAATAATTTCAAAATTATCAAAGAACCCAGAAAAAATTGGTTAGCATGGTGGGATATGAGTTCACGACCTTTTTATTGCCGGTAGACTGCTCTGACCACTGAGCTACATGCACCCCAAGATCCTCCGAGTTCCTTGATATATACTATACCTCCCTGCATTATTTCATGATAATGTAGGGAGTTTCTTGAAGATGGTAAAGCCTTATTTTCAAATTCATGGCAAATATAATTGAAGAAAGTGAATTTATCATTCGGTAGTATTAATATTAAAGGTGAAATAATTTAACAATTATTCCGAATCAAATCTCTCGAAAATAAACTTCTTGAGTAAGCACTAGATTTCGTTATGAAAATACAATATACTTTTTTTTATATACTACAATAATTTTTTTTCGTTTGATTTTGTTTAAAAGCCTTAATTTAAAAACTTAAATTTCGGAGTCACCAAGCTTAAATCTGAATTAAGTTTAATAAACACAAAATATATATTTTTCAAACAAATCAAATAATGACTCTAAACACTGTTTTATAATTCATTACTTTAAATTCACTTTTGTTTTTAAGTATAATAACAGAAATGATTATTAATTATAATATTTATAACGAAATTATTTGAAAGATAGACATTTCCAAAAAAGGCAAAAATAAAAGAAAACTCCACTTTCGGAGTTTAATACAAAATTATTTAAAATCAATTTGACTGTCTCACAAGACACGTCAATTAAAAGCTCATTCGTTTTTTGTTCTCAATTATTGATCACACCCTGAAATCATATAAAATATCAATAGTGGCTGATTTCAATTATCTCTTTCCTCACTATTCTTAATGTTGGTGTGTGTTGTTTCCTAATAATTGTGACATACATTCAAAAGTCTTTTCTTAAAATGACTGTTTTGAAATAAATAAACCTCAATTTTCAACATGGGTTTTGTCCAGTACTTTTTAATAAATATCTGAATGTAGAAGTAAGTTTAACAGAATATTTCAATGGTAACATAAAACGAGGATGTGAGATTTGTATATTTTACTAAAAAACATATTTTAATTGTACCCTAATTTAAATAAAAGTGAAAAAATTTATTTTATTATTATTCTTTATAATTTTATATATTATATATATTTTTATATATTTATGCATTTTTATTTATTTATATATTTTTTATATATTGTTACGTCAAAACAAGAAACCTTTTAAAATATACCTAACATTCCTCGTTTTAAATTAGTTTCATAAATGAATCTAATTTGGGATGAGAATAAGTCAATGAGCCTACTGATTGTTGTGAGAGAATAATTTATTTAAAAACCAACAAGAAAGAAAAGAGTTGACAAAAATTCAATGAGTACAAAATTATGAATCTTACTTAAAGAATAACGATTACTTGTAGTGTGATGATTGTCTTGTAATTTAATATTGAGTGGTGATGAACACTAGACGAAAAGGAACCGCCTAATTGTTGTCCTTATTGGTAGAATATTTGTGCTGGTGTTTATACTAATGAGATAGTGTATTGTATTCCGAAAAATATCTGCTAGTCCAAGACAGTTGTCGCCTCTTAAGCAAATTTAGATGTTTTGAAATTTGGAATGTGATGCTTCAATATTAGAGTTTTGTAGATACTCGAAAGAATTTCCAAATTTATATTTTTGGAAATTGATAAAAGTTATATTTCGAAGATCGATGAATAGGGTGTTGATTTGTAACTGATTTCAAATTATTACTTGGGGAATAATTCACTTGTAATGAAGTATGTTTACTGGGAGTTCACTTTTGAATAATGTTCAAATGTATACTGGGAGACTGTTCACTTGTTGACGATTAGATGAATACTGATGATTTCCAAAAAATTATTTTCTGGTATCTGCTTAATTTGTCTCCCTTTTTATACGAAACTGTTCCATTGTTTGAAATCATACACGTGTCGTTATTACATAGATTGAGAGTGGGAGAGCAAGGTAACTATGAATACCTGCGCACTTTTTATGTTAAATGGGATGGACTAATAGTTGCTCTTCATCTGATTCGTTGCATATTTCTACTTGCAGCTGTGGACTAATCTTTTCTCTCTTTCTAATTTTTGTCTCTCTTCAAAATAGTGGTGGGGATTATCAAAACCTGTTTACTTTTGTGTGCTCGATGCTGCTGTGGACTAATCTTTTCTCTCTTTCTAATTTTTGTGTTTCCAAAGCCCTCTTTTTGTGTATGGGTGATTTTCAAATAACTCTGATTTTTTTAATAAGACATTTTTCTGCTAAAATAGTAAACCAAATTTGACATTTATTACATATTCCAGTACATTTTTGTTATTAACGTATATGTTCAAATGGAAACTACAAGATTTTATTTGTAAAATGGAAAATTTGATCCAATGGAAGGTAGATAAATAACAACAAATAGTGTTATTTCATTTATTTAACGACGTTTCGATGACATGGTTTGTCATCCTCTTCAGGTTAACTAAGAACAATTTTACACCAATTAAATTTTTTATAGAATTATCACAAATTATAAAAATTGAAAAATATTATATAATTTTTTAATATAAATAAATAAATTACCTAAAAATTATAAATTTAAGTTACATAATAACTAGTCAATAAGTATAAAACTATGTCTTGTCGTTGCGATTAAAATACCGATACTAACAAATTAAGGTGTGAAAATTATAATTCGGAAAACAATGCAGAAAGTCAATGAACTGAGATATAAACATTGTGACGTAGAAAACAAAAGACTGATCACGAGTTCAATTTTCCAATTATAGGAAAATAAATACGATTCAAAAATTGTATGTCATTTTTCTTGTTAATGGTAAAATTATTACTTTTCATATGTAGCATTTCAGAAAAACAGCGTTTTTTATAATCAGGTTCACGATCAAGAATAGAAACATTAGACCAATCAAACTCATGACCAGATCCAAATTGATGAGCATTCACCACAGATGTAACAGATTTATTATTTTTATGCTCATCAATTCGTGTTTTTAATGTGCGTTTCGTTTCACCAACATAACAAGCCGTGCAATTCTTACAATTAAACTTATAAACTACATTTGTTTCTGCCAATTTTTCAGTTTTGTCTTTACCTAATTTAATAATTGATTTAAAATTTTTATTGACAATTTGGATAGTTAGAATATTGTAAGATTTCAAAATATAAGATAAACTATTGAAATCAGGATAATTAAATGGAATACAAACTTTTTGCATTTTATTATATATGAGAGCGCGGGAATTTTTTTTAATTGTATTATTGCTATTATGGCACTTGATTGTATTTTTTCTGATGTTTATATATTTATTAATGAAGTCAGATGGATAATCATTATCATTTAAAATGTTTTTCACATTCTTTAAGTTGTCTTTGTGAAACAAAGAATGCGAAAGTAAGATTGCTCTATCTACTAAATTGTATACAATATTTATTTTTTGTTGAATAGGATGATGAGAGTAATAATTATTGAGTCTACCAGATGCAATTTCTTTTTTGTACCAATTGTACTTAATTGGTTGATCATACTCATCAATTATTAAAGTAACATCCAGAAAATTTATTTTATTATTTTCCTGAACTTCATGTGTGAATTGTAAGTTCTTATGATAAGAGTTAAAAACACTAACAACTAAGTCAATATTATCCCTATGTACACATAAAATAGTATCGTCGACATATCTAAAGTAAAAGAGTGGAGTACAATTATATTGGTTTTTTAAAATATGGAGCCAATTATTTTCTAAGTCCTCCATTACAATATCAGCAAAGAAGGGGGAAATCGGTGAACCCATCGGAGTTCCATCTAGTTGTTGATAATATTTATTGTCAAAAACAAAAAATGTGTTTTCAAAAAGAAACTTCGTATAATTTAAAATTTCATCGAACGGAATTTTACAATTATTTATCGACGATAGTCTGCGTTCAAGACTCTCTATGACTAACTTTAAAGGAACCTTAGTAAAAAGAGATGTGACGTCAAGAGACAACATAACATAGTTAGATGGAATAGAAACGTCTTTTAATTTTTGAATAAGTTGGAAACTATTGTTAATATGTGATTTTGGAATTGGAACATTGTCTTTTAGTTCGTTATATAAAATTTTAGCTAAAAGATATGTCGGGCTGTTGACTAATGAAATGATAGGACATGATTTGTTGACACAAATGATAGGTTACAAGATTTTAAATATTTCTAAAGTTACGATGGAAAACGCAAAGAAAATGCAAAAGTTACATGCCACGGACCTAACATTTTTCCACGGTCCTGACATGTGTGTCACAGTTAAAACACGTAAAGAAATAAAAAATCGAATAAATATTTTCTTTTCAATGTTCGCACTTTAAAATAATAGCAGTAGAAGTCAATTAAACATAAAATTGAGTAATTAAATCACGATAACGTTAACATGTGTTGGTAGAAAGTAATTAACAATTTAAAACATGAAAAAAGTGCTCGTGTACGTTGAATATCATTGTAATAAAAATATTTTTATATGTAAAACGGCTGGTTAGATTTGGCCTACAAAGTACTTAAAAGATAGTTTTAATATTTGCTTACGTGAAAATTTCAGATCAAAATTTTAAAAAAACGTATGCCACGGACCTGACAATTTAACCCTATTTTCTTCATTTTAACTATAATAATGTTAATGTTAACAAACTGAATATTAAGTATCTTTAAGAAGAGACTTCTATTAAGTGATTTATAAAGTGACTGGCAAAAAATAATAATTTTATTAGTCATTTATCTATGGGGACATGCAAATATGACAGTTATTTGAAAATCACCCGTATAGATGTTTTTTCTTTCCTTCCTGTAGCGAAGTTGTTTGAAGGTGGTTCAACTGATGCACTATCGTTATTCTTTTTACATGATTTAAAATATTACTCTTCTCTCTTATATTTGTTAGAATTTGTAATTTGTTTTATAATATATAATAACCATTTCCATATGATAAAAATATGCAGAATACAATAATATAAAATACAATAATAATATAATATAAGTAGAATACAATAAGAAATCACATGCATAAATATTATATTGAAATTAGGCAAATTAACCAGAAGTTACAGACGTAACAATATTATAAAAAATATTATTTTATTATTATCTCCAATTTACTTTATTACTTTAAATTAATCTAAATTACCATTGAATCAAATATTTTTAATATTTTTATCGAATTGAATATATTTGGTATTAAAATATGCAAATTATTAATTTTTAAGCAGTGTAATTTTATTTTCTCATTTTTGTTGCAACCCAAAATGAGTAGCATACGCTACTCACTTAGTGTATATTATTTTACAGAAATGAATACTATGGATCCTGCTGGAGATGGTGGAGGAGGAGAGGAATCCGGAACTGACAAAAATACAACCGCAAGTACACCTTCGACTCAGCATCAACATCATCCACCACCTTCACCACTTAGCGGATGTTATCTTCTTGTGGTACTTCCAGAACCTCATACCGCACAACATAAGGACCTTATCTTGAGTCGACTAGCAAAAGGTCAGTGTTTACTTATTTCCCCTTTGCAATTGTAGTGATTAAAAATATAAGTTTGATTATTGATATACAATGATCCACCTTCCAAATACTTTCGAAAAATCAGTATACACCACATCAATTTGTACATAAGCCTTAAGAGGATCCCACATACCGACAATGCAGATCTAAAATGGTTAAAAATCTGCAACGACCGTTTCTTGGAAAATATAAGATATTATGACCTATAAATTTGACAAACTCACTTTGTAACATAAATACACAGGATGAGTATTTTATTTGTTGTAATTATTGGAAAAAAATTATTCATAAAAAGTAAAATATGAGAAGTTTCCAACAGCCAAAACTGCAACGACCTTTTCTTGAAAACAACAAAATCAAAATAACTTTTCCATTTGACAAACTTAATTTCAATAAAAAATACACATAATAAGATTCATTCTATATGAAAACAAGAATATAAAACTTTAATTTATGTAAACTATTTTGTATAGCAATTTGCAACAAGAAGAACACATCTGACAGATGTTTAGTGATACATAGAACCAAGAGATGGCGCCAAAGGTATCAAAACTGAAAAATTTTGATTATTTTTAACTTTAAATTAACAACAATGAGACATAGTGTCTTCTTTTCGAGTGAAAATTCATTAGTGATAAAAGGTACACAATGGGAGAAATATATTTTGTTCAAATTGTTAAAGAAAAACTAATGTTAGTAAATTAAATATCATGTGCTACCGAACAGCTGTCACTTATACACTTTGGGAAAAATAAAGTTTTTATTTATTTCTGAATGGCAAATGAGTCTCATCCTGCGTATTTTCCTACCAAACTAAGTTTCGCAAATGGAAAAATTATTTTGTTTCGTTGTTTTCGAGAAATGGTCGTTGCAGTTTGAGCTTTTGTCAAAAGACCTGTTACAGGAAAACACTTCATATTTAATTTTTTATGAATAATTTTTTTTCATTAATTACAACAAATAAAATACTCATCCTGCGTATTTATGTTAAAAAGTAAGTTTGTCAAATTTATAGGCCATAATATCTTATATTTTCCAAGAAATGGTCGTTGCAGATTTTTAGCCATTTTAGATCTGCATTGTCGGTATGTGGGATCCCCTTAAGGAAAGTTTTGTTGTTGATTTTGGAAAAAAATTTGTTGTTGGTTTTGTCTTTAATTTTGGTATGAAGTACGAAATTGATTTTGTGGTATGTTTCTAAACTGATTTTGAAACTGATTTTGTTGAGGATTTTTGTGAAAATTTTGATTTTGAAATGAATTAAACATTATATTTTAATTGTTGAATCGATTCAGATTTTGATATAAAAAACTTTGTCGTGATCCTGAATAAATAGTATATTGTGCATCTAGGGAGAAAAATGGGTGATTTCCACGAGTGTGAAGTTTGCAGTTCGAGGTGCAGCGAGCGCACGAGCCGAAGGAGAGTGCTTGCGAGCGATGCCGAGAACTGTAAACACACGAGTTGGAAATCATTTTTTCTCCCGAGTTGCACATACTATTTTTTTCTAACACACGTATACCGAAAGTACAAATATCTGATGAAACATTGAATACATCTACGTAACGGTTGAATACAAATAAAAAAGTTTGTTACGTAACTTACGTGAGTTACGTAACTATTGAATGTAAATGAAAAAGTTAGTTACGTAAATTACGCAACTTACGTAAGTAACTTAACATACATAAGATACGTAAGTTACGTTACAGACATCACATGCGTAAGTTACGTAACTAATATCAGATACGTAAGTTACGCCAGTCGTTTAAGTTACGTATCTCACGCAACTGGTTCACTGATGGTCATACTTTGATTTATACATCGCACCTAATAACATTACGCAGAAGGTAAGTTACTTTTCCTCCCTGTTAATGACGTCAGCGGGAGGAAAAGATTAACCTTTCTCCCGCTTGACAGGTAGGAAATGGTGTACTTTCGATGCGTGTGTTAGAAAATAGTATATTGTAGATCTAGGGAGGAAAACGGGTGATTTCCACGACTGTCAACACACGAGCTAGAAATAATTTTTTCAGTTATGTAAGTTACGTAACTTACTAACTTTTTTATTCACGTTCAACAGTTACGGAACTAACTTTTTTTAGTTGTATTTAACCGTTGCGTAAATGTACATAATGTTTTATTAAATATTTGTACTTTCGGTATACGTGTGTTAGAAAAAATGGTATGTGCAACTCCTGAGAAAAAAAATAATGATTTCTCCCTAGATGCACAATATGCTATTATCATGCTTCAATACACACATATTTTGAAGATATAACAATAAAAAGAACAACAAATTTTTTAAAGCACAAATTAAATGTCAAAATGATTCGTATAAAAAACAAAAACCGCTGCCAAGTTGTACGTTTTCGTCAATCTCGTTATGTTCATTTCATGAACACTTTGCTTCCTCATAGAGATAATAATAAAAATATATATTAGTTACATAAATAATGCAAAATGTTTTATATTTTTGTTGATTGGTATTCAGCCAATTTCATTGAAAGTTAATTATTTTTTTTTTAATTGTAATTTTATAATTGATTATATTATTGTTTATATTTCTTTTGTTAAGTAATATGGATTAAAAACAAATAATTTTTCAATGACTTTGTTTCCAAGACGTACCACGTGGAGGTAACCAATCGTACATCTCAAAACTATAACAAAATTTAGATTAAATGTTCCAAAAAAGGTAATTTAAATTATATAAAAAGTAAATATGTAACAAATAGAATATCTATAAAATTTTAGTTTTTATAATATTTTCTAAATTTTGGTTTTCTTTTTTTCACCTAGAAGCTGATTTTGTTTTTTACTTTGGGTGTAACACTTTTGTAAACTCGAAATTTATTTGATTCGTCAGTTTCCCATTCTATCGTATGTCTCTTTGGTCGTATTTCATCATAACTTAACCCCATTTCGTATGCTTCAATAAATTCCTCTTCTGTAATTTCCTCTAAAAATTAAAATGTATTCAAAAACTTTCTATTGTCATTATTACTTATTTTCCTTTAACATTAAAGTTTTATGTATCTACCGTAAAAAGTAAGTGAACCCATAATTTATTCTGAAAAATTAAATAATGAGTCAATAATGTTAAGTATAATTAAAATAAAAAAATATTGAAAAAAATATAAAGTAAATTTTAGTTATTTTAATGATTCTTTAAAAGATTTTATGATACGACTCAAAATAGGATCACATGTAATGTATTTCCATCAATGTTTCCAAGCAGCTTCACCGGTAGGTCCAGAAGGCTCTAAAGGAAATAAATTACTTATTCAAAAATGTAAAAGATTCATTTTTTCTAAGATAAATTATTGTTACGATCAAATTCGTATTTTTATACAAATCAGCGAATTTAATTTGCATTATATAAAATACACTAAAGTAATATTTATTGACCTAGTAACACACTCTACATCATTACACAATACACAATTATAATTAAAAAATCAATTGTAACACAAATCAATTTTTATCAACCCACATTTTAAATTAGCACAAAGAATTAAGCAAGATTGAAATTTTGCTTAAATCTTAATATTATCAGCTGAAGTTTCTCTAAGTCATCTTAAATTCTTTCTCAATAACAAAGCAATGCATTTTTAGATGTACTGATTACCAAACTCTGCAACCCAGCAGAATTTCACTTAGCATTAACTAAGTGTAATAAACTGCAAATAAGGAATTTTCCCCACCTAATTGTTGATCAATATAAAGAATCGACACAGCGAAATCTGCGCAGTTTAAGTCAGGCAAGAAGACCTGCAATTAATATTTTTTACAAGTCGTATAGACTTGTTTTGTTTAATTTTTGAAAGACTCAAAGGTAGTCTCAATTTACATTTCTAAATTTGACATTAAAGTTATTTAAATAAAAGAAAAAAGTTTGCTTAAAGAAACAACAACACTGACGGACCATTAATACAAAAGAAAGAAACGAGCATTTTTTTAAAAGTGAGTAATAAAAAATTGATATTTACACGAACATGTACACAATTTAATTACATATAATATTTGGGAAATTATTTATTGTTCAGATTAAAAAGAGAATTGTTATATTCAGAATATAAAGAGTTATAAAAAATATATATTTATATATTACAAATATTTAATTGATTGTTTTTTTTTATTTATCCTTATTTTCCAAAAGGATTTTCATTTACAAATTCTATTTCTATCTATATGACAAAATTGTCACGTAGATGAAATTAATATTTACGTACAGGAAGAACCTACTACCTTTCTTATTTTTATTTGCTGAAGAGCAATTTTTCGTTATCTAAGGGCAATTTGGATTAATATTAAAATAATATTATTTTATTTTAATTATTTATTTAAATTCAGTTCTTAACAATTATTAAAAAGATGTTCATTAATTAATTTTAAAAAAATTAAAATATAATATTATCATTCGTAAATAAATTTGTTCATTATCTAATTACACACCCAGTGATAAGGGGTAAATTAAAGTCAATTCAAATTCAAGTCAATTAAAGTTCAATTGTCTGTAACCACCTGATCAGAATTTGAATCCCCTTTAATGCCCTTTAAAGAATTCAATTTTAATTAAAAGGCATTAACTCTACAACAAATGATTCCCTTAAACAGCATTAAAGTGGATTCAAATTCTGGTCACGTGGTTACAGAGACTTGAATTAGATATAAATTATCAATCTAACAATAGAAAAGGAATTCATTAAGATTGCGAACAAAAATGGAATTGGTTTGGAATTTAATTGCATAAAAGTGCCAATCCACTTTAATTCACTCCTTATCGCTTTACGATTCTACGTTTCTAAGAAAAATCACTTAAATTTTGTTCTAAAATTATATTAAAAAAATGATTTCTCATTTCTTTGGCATTATGAGAGTAAATTATAGAAGAAGGATTTTTATTTAATAATATTGAAGTCAAATATGCTGCGGCATATATTCCACATGAACAACGATCAGGTTGTTTTGCTCTTTAGTTTTCAAACTTAATGTTCAGAATGTTCAAATTAGGATATCTGACTCTAATGTAGTGTTTTTCTTGTGACATTAAATTTTTATATTTGTGCTCATCATAATAATAACTGTCGTAAATGTGAAGAAAATTATTTTTGTAATGTAAACAGTGCCAGTGATTACTGGACAAACCTCCGACAATTTGAACATCGTCTTCAAAAATTGGATCAATATTATCGGGACATTGTAAATACAATGTTGAGATAGTATTATAATTGGAATTTAAATTTACAATTTCTAAAAATTTATCAAGGGATACATCCTCTAACCAAGAATTTACAGGTAATACATTCAATTTAATTTGATTCAATAAAGCATTATTCATTACCAAATGATTTAGAATGTTTCGTTTAGGACGTACCCAATTTTTATTTGGTTGACTTGCATCGTTAATTGAAATGAAATCATTTTCATTCATTTCAATTGCATTGTTAACTGAAATATAATCATTTTCATTCATTTCCATTACTTCGCTACTTGAAATTCCGATAAAAATTGGCTTATGGTCGGAATAAATGCTCTCATATACACCTGCATTAAAATTATTCAAATTATTAGATACAAAGATAACATCAATTTGAGTATTAAAATTGGTTGTTGAAACGTGTTCAGAAATTCCTCGTTTAAAGCCAATACTATTTAAAAATTGTTCTAAATATTGGTTTTTATTAAAACAATCGAAATTAAAGTCTCCAATAAAAATATTTTTATAATTTTGATTTATTTTATTAAAAATATTATTTATAATTCTTCTGAACATTAAGTTTGGAGTACTTGGCGATTTATATCCACTAATAATATAAAATTCGTCAATTTTTAAACAAAAAATGTCAACGTGTTCCTGATAACCAGAATTTGATATTTTGTTTTCTTTAAAATTATTTATAATTTCGAATTTTAGATTTTGTTTAACAAAACATAATAAACCAAATTACTGCAAATTACTGCTTTCATGATCGGATCTAAAAGCTATTACAAATCCTGGAATATTGATACAATCATTTTTATTTAATCTTGTTTCCGAAAAAATTAAAACATCAGCCTGGATAAACCACGTATCACATAAAATATATTTTAAATTTTTCTTTAGTGATAAAACATTATTGTAAATAATTTTTATTTTTTCTCCAGGAATTTTATTAACAAATGATAGTTGTAAATTTTTTTCTTTCTTTAATCTTTCCAATTCATTGTTTAGAGATTCGTTTCTTTTGAATCTATCTATACAATTTAAGTCGCCAAGAATATACAGACCTGACAAGGATCGTACTCTACTAAAAGCTACATAAAGCAATTGTCTTGACAATTTGTAACTTTTTCTAAAGTCTACACAAACCTTATCATATGTCTGCCCTTGACTTTTATGAATTGTAATTGCTTCTGAAGGTACAATAGGAAATTGTTCACGAAGAATTTGATAACCCTCAGTAAATTTTATAACAGTTTTATTTTTTGTGAGAGGTACCCAATTCATATTAAGATTATATTTGTTCATACAATTTTTAAATGTACAGCGAATTTTTTTACCAACTCTATCATCATTAAAATTCAACCAAACAATTCTCGAATTTTTCGCATCTAAATCTTCAGTAACAGACATTAAAATTCCACAAGCACCGTTTACTAATCCATCTTCAACGTCTATATTAGAAGTGATCATAAACTTTATACCGATTTTAAGTAATAAAGAATATTGTAATCCACCACACTCGGATTTACTCTTATTTTTCAATGAATTTATTAACTTTCTTTTATCAAAATTTACTTTACCGATAATATAATCATTAGCTTTAGACGTGAAAGATGTACCATTTGATTCCTTAATTTTTTTGTATTGTACAAATCTACTAATTTATTTTCAAAATACAATCTTATTACATCATTAGGTACCTCATTATCTTTATTTACAACTCTTGATAGAAAGAGTTGTTTATCTTCTTGCGTTAATTTTCCAGTTGCTAAATTATTTAATGCTTGTGTAAATAATTTATCATCTTTTTGCCTCATTATTTCAGTCAATTCAAAAAAGTTAAATTCATCCCACAAAATATTATTCGAAAATATACTGAGGGCTGAACTATTTGGTGTCATGTAAACTGGTTTATCCAGAACTGGAGGCAATTGATGCAAGTCTCCAACTACAAGAACTGACATACCCCCAAAATTTTGATCAACACCAGTAATTTGTCTTGCTCTTGTGTCAATATAGGAAAGAAGAGTACTTCCAACCATCGAAATTTCATCAATTATTAATAATTTTACGTCCATCATTTTCTCGCGTATACTATTTGCTATACCAGAAGATAAATTAGTTATATTTTGTTTGTTACCCTTAGAAATGGGTAAAGCAAATGCAGTATGTAATGTTATTCCATTTATAAGAAAAGCAGCTTTTCCTGATAATGCACATAACATTACTTTTGCAGTTTCTTTATTCATTCCTGGCATTTGATTGAAATAATTCGTCACCACTTGGTAAATGCAATTTATAACTTTACTTTTTCCAACTCCAGCAGACCCACTGAAGAAGATTTTAAACGGAACTTTATTTGTTTTTATACAATTTATAACGTGCATTGTTATTAAACGTTGTTTATCATTTAATTCATGAAATAAATCTAATAATTTCTCCTTATCTACTGCAGCTGGACAAGTTATTCTAATTTTATTTCTTTTAGAATAATCACTTTCATTAGTTTGGCCAAAAATATCAACATTATTATTCACTGTATTTTCCCCATTATTATTTTTAAATTTATCTTCATCATCAGAATTATCAATTTCAACTTGTTGAATTGCTTCTTCGATAACTTCATCTTTTAAGACATTAAATTTTAATTTGTTTTTTTCAATTATAGAGAAATTATTATGAAATTTTTCATCAACATTAATATTTTCTACCTCATCATGTTCATTTCTCCAAGGTAAAAATAATAATATTAGTTCACAATAATAATTATAATCATCTTGAATTAATTTGTAGTTACGATATCTGATTAATTTTAATTTATTTCTTTGTTTGATAGCAAACTTCTTTCCTTTTTTGACACCATTATCATCACAACCATTATCAATGTTAACATCATCACTATTGTCACTGACATTAGAGCCACAATTTGTTTTTTGACCATGATCATTAATTTTTTTATTTGTTTTTGTCACATTTTTTTGTTTAACACTACGATTTGATTCTATACCACCAATATTGTCGTGAACATCATTACTAACACAAACATCACTACCATTATTATTATACTCATAGCCATTATGATAATCAATAACAACATCATTATCACTGTCGTTATTATAATAATTTTCATTTTTATTATGATCACATTTAGTTTTATTATTTTTTATTTCAGCTGTATTTTTTTTCAACAATTAACTTTTTTTCTGGATCACTTTCATTATTACCATCACAACTGTTATTACCAATGTCATTTATATGCTTGACACTATATTTTTTTATATCAACATCATCAATATTATCACTATCAACGTTATTTTCACCAACATACTTATCAACGTCATCATTATGGTCATCATCATCATTATCACTGTCATTAAAATCACAATGTTTTTTTTCATCATCATAATTTGAGTAATGTTTTGTATCTGTCGAATAACCAGCTGCAAATTCAGCTAAACAAATTGATTGTAAATTTGCAGGTCTTTTCGAGTATTTGTCAAATATATTTGAGTAAAACACATTAGTAGAATTTTCATTTAATTTTTGCAAATCAAATTTTGATTTTAACATTCGAACTCGTTGATCTGAAGCTACAGTATTAATATATATTTCTACTCTACTGCATCTGGTTAATGACATTGATAAGGAATGATACACTGCTTCTTGGGATGACAAAACATTACCATTTATGAATACATTTGCAATTTTTCTGAACTTATCTCTCAAAGACAAATTACCATTTTTAATATCGTTTGCAGCTTCTTTTAATAGTTTACTGAGACCTGCATCAATTTTAGTTACATAATTCGTCATGTAGGAGGCACAGCTATAAGGATTTAAAACAAATTGAATATCCATATTGGATTCAATTAAATTTAATAAAGTTATATTATAAGCATTAATGGCAACATCCTGGCTTCTCCTTCGCAAAAAAATTTTAGAAGTTTTTAAAGAGAGTCTAATTGCTAATAAGTAATCTTCTTCATTAATATTTAAAAGCTGTAAAATATCATCAAATGATTGGTAGTGCACATCATCGAAATAAGTTTTCATTAGGTCTTTAATTTTTTTTAAATTTTCTGAAATTTTTTTGATATTTACTTTCTCATCATCTGACAAAGGATCCAGAATCATAGTATTTTTCATCACGAACATTGGGAAATGAAACCTACATATTTTTTTATTTTTTCTACCTTTGTAACAAGTTGGTTTATGATTATGTCTTTGAAATGTCATTAAAGCATTTTTTGGATCATATTTACATGTTATAAATTCATCTATAAATTTTACACAAGATGCTCTAGATGCATCATCATTTATATCAAAAGTTGGTGCATTATTACATAGGTAGAGACCATGAGTATGAACTGAGCCACGAGCTTGAAATTCTCTGCGTTCAAAATAATCAGTGACATAAAATTTCCCGAAAATACCATTTTTATTTTTCATTAATTTATTAATTTCTAAAAATCGATTCTCTATATACCTAACACAAGTTACTGGATCTTCACGAATTAATTTTGTTTTAGTTTGCATATCTAAATTAAGAGCATCTGCATTACTTAAAATTTTACCGTGTTTGATTTTAAAAAGAATTTTTAACAATTCTGGCCATTTTATTTCACTTGCCGACAAAGTTATAAAAAACGTAGGAACCCCTTTTTGTCGAATCAAAGACTTTAAATGCTTTTGCTTCATTTCCCAAAATGCCGGTGATGATCTTACTAATTTCAAGAATCTGAATCCTTCATCATGTTTGATTAAATTATCAATTATTACAGGATTTGCAGTTTTATTTGCATTTAAATTAGCATCTTTTACTTTTCTTAAACACACATTCAAATTTGATAAAACAGATTTTTCTAATTTTTTTTAGCCATAAAAAGAATTCTTGTTGGTATGCATGATCTTCGATCACTACGCCGACATTCCGATTTTACGCGTTCACTATAATTTAATTTGTTTTCGCTATTAAAAGGATATCCGCCAAAAATGGTAGGGAAACAAAGTTCATCAATATTTTCAATTAAATGCCACGGTTCAGGATATTTTCCTTGACCAGCAGCAATAACTGACATTTCATTACAGACTTCTTTGTTTCTATTAATTATTAAAATTTCATCGTTAATTTCAAATTTATCATCATTCTGATTATTTTTATCTGATAAAGGAAAAGAATTAGATGGATCATATGAACACACTTCCATTTTATTGGAAACTGTTTGACAATCTTCTCGAATATTATCTCTTGTACTGACAATAAAATCCACATTTGTTTTATCAAGTATATTTTTGTCATATCTTTTGAAAAATTCTGCATTAATAGAGATATTATTTTCTATATACAATGGAGTGTTTATTAAATAAGTAATAGATTCAAGAATTATATGAGGTCGAACAGTTTCATACATATAATGTGAAGTGTGCTCCATATGTCTTTTTAATTTTATTTGAATTGTTGACATTGAATCAAAATTTCGAGGAAGTACATTTATCATTTCATTTATGTCAACAGAAATGTTAACAACACTTCCTTTCAATGATAATTGAGGATTAATTGCATAAGGCTGAAGAGCTAATATTTGCATGAATGGGATATAAGGTGACACCATTCTCTCCTCAAGAGCACTCAAATTTTTTACGAAGTCAGGAACATGAGGACACTTTAAGCTTTCATTTGCAGCCATTTTTGGGATTTTTCCTTTTTTAATATAGCCAAGACAAGTTTTACAAATAAATTTTGAACAAGCATTAATAATTTGATTAATAAACACATCTTTTTTAATATGACAAAATGAATCTAGTTGTAATTCAATTTTTTTCAAATTAAACTTTTCAACAGATTTAAAAAAAATAAATTGTCACAACATATGCAAATAACATCTGGCCCATTACTTCTATTTTTTATAAAATTTAATAATAATTCTGCTTTAATTGAATCACTTTTAACTTGCGAATTTAATTCAGTTATATAATTTTCCCTATAACAAAGAAGTTCATTTAATCTAGCATTTTGTTTCCTCAATTTATCCTGACATCGAGTTTTTTCTACACTTTGAGTTTTGTGGAATTTATGTCTCAATTTATTTTCATGTTTCTCTTTAAGACAATAGTTTTCTGACATACGCAAAATCTTATTTCTTTTAATATTTTCTTCATTTTCTCTCAAACAATAACTTTCATTTAGCCTTAACCGTTTATTTCGTTTAACATTTTTTTCATTTTCAGATTGATTGTAATTTATATTTTCCCTTAACCTTAAATTTCGTGAAATGTTTTTTCGCGATTCGTTCAATTTGTAAATAATGTTTTTCCGTTTCAAAGAAATTCTAGAAATGTTCTTTAAATATTCATTAGCTTCAAATACTTTATTTTTTAATAATATTTTATTTCGAGAAATATTCTTTAATTTTTCAGTTAAAGAATATGTTCCCTTTCTTCTCATTCTCATTTGGTTACGATTAATAATATTATGTTTTAACTTGAAGGCTTCATTTTTACTTTTATTCCGGAAAAAATTTCTAAAATATGATTTTCTACTTTTAATTTTTCTTTTCTTATTAATTTTAGTTTTCAAATTAACACGTTTAATTTTCATTTTGAAAATATATAAAAGATAAATAAAGATTTCTTATCTTCAAAGCACAAAGCATGTAATAGAGAAATATTTTTTGCACCTACAATATGTTTAGTTAATCAAAATTAGAAATCTGTAATTTATAAATTATATTTAAATAAAAATTTGATAGAAAATATATTAAAACAAATTTTTTCAAATTTGATAAAATATACACACTTAAAATTATTTATTCACGGCACACATAAATAAACAGATAAAATATTGTTAGAAAATATATTTAAATTATTTTTCTTAAATTCCCGTGTGGAAAAAGCCCCCAACAGGCCGACACGAGGTGAGGGACCACAGCAGGGGCCCGCATGGATCGCCCACATCATTAATTACCAAAAATTTCTACAGGGTTGGCACAGGTCAGGGAAAAGTCAGGGAAAATACAATTGGTCAGGGAAGTCAGGGAAAAGTCAGGGATTTTTATTAAAAGTACTGGAAAAAATTAAATTTTTATTAAATTTTTATTTTTATAAACTTTTTATTTTTTATTTTTATTTTACTTTTTATTTTTATTA
Organism: Leptopilina drosophilae; assembly: GCA_032873175.1. NCBI lineage: Eukaryota > Metazoa > Arthropoda > Insecta > Hymenoptera > Figitidae > Leptopilina > Leptopilina drosophilae. The sequence continues at coordinate 31,998,475 of CM065478.1, forward strand.
AATTTTTTTTTTAGATCTATACTGGGGCCCACACCTCTTTTCCATACGGGTTTGAATAAATAATTAAATATGCAATGTTAAAAATATTTTATTTCATCAAAAATAGTTTTCAAAAAAATACTGATATAAATAATTTATATATATTATTTATATATATATATATGTAAATGTTTTTGTTTTTTGCTTAGTTACCAGTGACAGATTTAAAGCTAAATTCACATTCTTTTTTTTCAAAAATACGTAACATAAAATAGAATATCACAACTCTTTATAAAATTGGCTGCATACAAATTAAAAAAATATTTCTGTCATGAGAAAGCAATATAATTTTCTTTTATTATTAAATTTCGATATTAATTACACTAATTATTTTAAAAATAATAACTTCTTATATTTATTTTATTTTCTTTATTTTTTATTTATCTTTATATTATTTTAATTAATCTATAAGATGGTTTTATTCGTTTAATAATTAAAGGAAAATTCTGAAATAAAAAAATTCATAAAATTATATTTTCGCCAATTTTTTTTTATTTTTAAAATACCAATAATTTCGTCATTTGTGGTCGAATCAGCTTGAAAAATATGTTAATCGAAGCGTTTTTTAATGCTCTACAAGTTGGAAATGATATTTTTAAAGTTGCTTTTACATTTTTTAACAAAACTTTCGAAAAAGTCTTATTTTCCAAAAATTTAGATTTTTAAAAGTTTAATATCTCCGGATAATATGGACGAAAAATGTTCAGTGAGGGCTTAAAAGATGCGTCTGAAAAAACTCTACAAAACTAAGGAAAAACATTTATAGGTGTCCTAACATTTTTTTAAAGTTATGGCCAAAAAACGTTTTTTTTTGAAAATTAAAAATGCAAAAAAAAATTAGTTAAACTTTATGAATCGGACTGAAAATACTCTTATTTTATGTCCCCCGAGGAGACCTACAATTTAAAAAACAATTTAAGACTTTAGCTCTTTCTGGTTCTGAGATATTGAGGCAAATGTAATGTTAGTACACACACATACACACACACACATCCGGACAAATTTTTCAAATACGTTTTTTGGACTTCTGAGCTCAAATTTCATAGAACTTTTTTTTTATTTAAAACATTTATACTGGGAGTGCCTAGTCATATATAAAGTATTAAAGTATTAGGTATAATAAAAAAAAATTTATAAATATGTCAAAAAATGACAATCCAAAATTTTGCTAATACAAAGCTTCCTATGAGGAAGCAAAATTCCATAAGTCAAGAGGACTTGAATTCCTATTCATTATATAATACAAGATTTAATTTGCTGAATGTGTGCCAATTTTTAACTCTCTAGGTAGAAAAATGTGAAGGTTATGGTCATTTTCATAATAGAACACTGAAAAAAAAATTTATTTGATTCAAATAATTCAAATTATATGAAAAATATTTAATTGATTCAAATACTTTTTAGTTGGATCAAAAAATATGTATTTGATTCAAATAACTTAAATTATTTGAATCACACTTATTTCAACCAAATAAATCGTATATGATTCAATTAAATAATTATTTGAATTGAATAAATGAATTTATTTAATACTAATAATGATTTACTTCAAACTATTCTTTTATTTTTTACAGAAAGTGAATTTATCATTCGGTTTACAAATATTAAAATGAGAAGAAGCTATCAATTTTCCGAATCAAATAATTAAGTCTTCAATAAATCTCTATAAGCTCATGGGCTTCATATGTATCGACAGCACAGCTGCCCTAATACAGAAACAGGCTTAATCAGAAAAATATTTTCGAAATTAATTAATAATTTCAAAATTATCAAAGAACTCAGAAAAAATTGATTAGCATGGTGGGATACGAGCCCACGACCTTTCTATTGTCGGTAGACTGCTCTGACCACTGAGCTACATGCACCCCGAGATTCTCCAAGTTCCTTGATATGTACTATCACTTCCTACATTATTTTGATGATAACGTAGGAAGGTTTGATAAAATTGATAGCTTCTTCTCATTTTAATATTTGTAAACCGAATGATAAATTCACTTTCTGTAAAATTATAATTGCCTTTGAATTGAAAATATAAGGCTTACCATCTTAAAGAACCTTCTTAAGTTATCATCAAAATAATGTAGGAAGTGATAGTACATATCAAGGAACTTGGAGAATCTCGGGGTGCATGTAGCTCAGTGGTCAGAGCAGTCTACCGGCAATAGAAAGGTCGTGGGCTCGTATCCCACCATGCTAACTAATTTTTTCTGAGTTCTTTGATAATTTTGAAATTATTAATTAATTTCGAAAATATTTTTCTGATTAAGCAGGTTTCTGTATTAGGGCAGCTGTGCTGTCGATACATATGAAGCCCATGAGCTTATAGAGATTTATTTAAGACTTAATTATTTGATTCGGAAAATTGATAGCTTCTTCGCATTTTAATGTTCTTTTATTTATTTCATTCAAATACTTTGTATATTTGATGCAAATAAAAATTATTTAACTCAATAAATTTATTTTATTGATTCTAATACACTGAGAGAAATTCCTGGTTCATACAACCAAATTTTCGTAATGAAAAACGTCTTTGACTATGATTCGAGTTGTTCGAACATGACTGAACATAGTTGTCTTGACGATAAAACATAGTTAATATAAATTTAATTCCTGGTTATAGTAACCAGGATTATGGTTGACACTGTAATTGTGGATGGGCATGTAAAGCTATAACAGGAAACAATATGTTATCTATGATTAAGAGGTTAAAATTATATATTTTTTCATCTTCTTATTTTTGAATTTATTTTCACAATACTTATAAATAATGTAGTTTATCCTTTGTTTTGATACAAATAATTTTAAAAATCGTCGCAAAAACATATTGGTTATATGAAATCATTAATTGCATTTATCTAATTAATTGTCAACAATACTGTCACTGAAATAAGTAAAAAGATTTACATCAACAGCATCATAACTTTTACTTTACACACTTTTGTTAATAAGAAGAAAGATGGAAAACCATAAAATATTTTAAAATAAAAACTTGATGAGTGCATTCTACGTTGTATTAAAAGTCAAACTATAGCAGAAAGTATAAAGACGTACTGCGCTTGCTCCCGACTACTGAAATCTAACAAATTGACTGGTTACTATAACCAGGTTTCATTTTCCTACAACTTTTCACTAAAGTTGTGCTATAACATGTGTTCGTAGTTGAAGACAAATTTCACCACAGATCATGGTTGTCACAACTAGGATTATTTTTTTTGTCAATTTTAGTTAACATAACTAAATTTCTGGTTACTGTAACCAGAAAGCATGTTACAAAGACAATTATAAGTTGGTCCAGTAACTGCATTTCATTAACCACTTTTTTCTGGTTGTATTAACTTGGGTCTATTTCTCTCAGTGTAAACTTAATTATTTAACCCAAATAATTCATTATTCAAAGCAAATACACTATTTTATCAAGACAAATAAAAAAATATTTTAATCAATTAAATAATTATTTGAAACGAAAATAATGAAATACTTGAAACTGTTCATTTATTTAATACAAATAAAAAATATTTCGACAAATGAATGTGTTATTTGGATACAGAATATACGACATTAGCATTCATAAAGTTGATCAGCCCGAGTTCTCACCAAGTTTTAGTGGCCGTGTGGCTTAAATAGGTGCGTTTATAGGCGTTATGGGCGGAGGGACGTGAGTTCGATGTCACATGCGAGCGAATATTTTTCATTCTTCGTTTTAAGCGTTATATAAAATAATAAAATTATGTGTTGTGTTGTGAATAAAAACTGTGTGAACATGTTTATAAATAATGTTGAAAGTCTGTTAAAAAATCAGTTAATAATATAATATAATAAATAAATATAGTATAATAATATATTAAAAAATTTAAAAAATACTAAATATTTAAAAAGATTTTTGTATTAAACATAGAATGAAATATTTTTCATATTTGATTCAAATAATTATTTATTAGCTTGAAATATTACACTTATTTGATTTGAATAATTTAAATAATTGATTCAATTAATTATTTATTGGTTTGGAATATTCCATTTATTTGAATTGAATAATTTGTATTTGGTTCAATTAAATAGTTATTGGATGCAATAAAATCAAATATTTAGGTCAAATGAATATGTATTTGGTTCAAATACACATTTATTGGATTATAACCAAATAAATGATTTATTTGGATCAAATAATTTTTATTTGATTGATTTTAAAGTGTTATGATGAAATGTCAAAGACTACAAAATTTTATTTTTTTGTGAAAAACTAAAATATTTATTAATTCTATAAATTTTGATAAAATATATACTTTATATACATGAATCGATTCGTTTTTATGTCAAGAATGCAATTTTGACAAGAATTAATAAAAATTTTAATACAGAAAAAAGTTATTTCAAAAAATCAAAAAAATTAAAAAAATTGTTGAAAAAAAAAATTTTTCCATACATTTTTGAAAATCCTGCTGTCTGATTTTTGGTATTCATGACCGTAATATCTTATCAAAATCCATCCAGATGTGTAAGAGAAAATTTGTCCTCAAGAATCGGTGACATACACACACACACATACATACACACATACATCCGGACATTTGTTCCTCTTGACGAATTATATATACTACACTTGAAAATTTGTAAAAATAATTGATTCTAAAAAATTCGGAAATCGACATCACTATAAGGCTTCCTTTATGAGAAAGCAAAATGTAAAAGATTTTGAGAAAAGTGGGGGTAAAGACCCCTAAAAATTAAAGATTCAATCGTACACTTTAAGGTATTTGTCGCGTAACTGGTCAGTCTCGAAAGTTTGTATCAGAGGATTGTACTTATGAAACGATTTTGAATGCGAGTTTCTGAAAGACTTTGCGCACGTACAGTCTCACGAGTTTCACACACGGAAGTTTTTAATGTTTAATCATAACCTCAATCATGGAAAACGATCGTGCCCAGTGTGCAAAGTTACAGAATAATTCTATAACTATTCCAGAACAAAAAGAACAAGTTCTGTAACTGGTGAGGAACAGGCAGGTCGAAATGTCGTCCCCCTGGAGGCACAAAATAGGAACAAAAGTCTGTAACAATTCTAGAACAAAACTAGAACATTGTTTTAGAACAAATATATAACAATTCTATAACAAAAACGATTTATCATAAATAATACCCAAGTAGAAATTTAATAGTTGCATAGAACAAATAAATGTTTATGAGTATGAATAAAAATATGAATAATTAATAGAATATCTTTTTTGCAATAAGTTTTTAAAAAATATATTTCTTATTTTCTTAAATAATTTAAACAGACTATCTTATTTATTTGAATTAATGACTAAATTATTATTATCATTGTTAATAATTATTTGAACTTATACTTTATGTAACAATATTCAGAATTATACACAGAACACTTAAAACTAAGAATGAAAAATTTCGCACACACGGGGGATCGAAACCTAGACCTAGAGGACACAAGTTGAATACGCATATCGCATAGCCACGAAAGCTTGGAAATGATTTTACTTCAACTTCCTTTTGAATTGTGGGACCGTTATGTGCAGCGCTACCCAGGTGCGAATTTTCGGTTGGCCCATAGTTGGGCCAACTTTTACAAGGTCGGTCCAACTTCTCGTGCCAGAGGTTGGGCCAACCATACAGATGATAACGGTTGGCCGTCTAATGGCGACGATGGTTGGCCCGACAAGTCATAAGGAAGTTGGCCCAACTTAAAATGCATATGTTGTGCCAGCTATAGATTTCAATGGTTGGTCCAAAAACTGACGCCAAAGTTGGCACGACTTTAAATGCGTAAGTTTGGCCAAGTTTAACAGCCAAAGGTAAAAAATTATTAAAAAACTAAATTATTTAAACAATTAACACGTTATTATTAGCAAGAACATCAGATATAACCTTTACCTATTATTATTAAACACAATCTCATACATACATTTTCGAAAATATCTACCGCTTGCTGGGATCGAACCCCTAACCTAACGCGCTGAAGACTTATACACTGACCACTACGCTACGCTCACATGGGAGTCCATACCGTTAAATATATATTAAAGCTGCAACAGTCGGGCCAACCGTGGCCCAGAGTTTGGCCGACCAAGAAAGTTTAAGTCATTTAAACTGTTTTTCACAAAGTTTTGCCAACCGTCGGGCCAACCGTGGCCCAGAGTTAGGCCAACCGAGAAAGTTTAAGTCATTTAAACTGTTTTTCACAAAGTTTTGCCAACCGTCGGGCCAACCGTGGCCCAGAGTTAGGCCAACCGAGAAAGTTTAAGTCATTTAAACTGTTTTTCACAAAGTTTTGCCAACCGTCGGGCCAACCGTGGCCCAGAGTTAGGCCAACCGAGAAAGTTTAAGTCATTTAAACTGTTTTTCACAAAGTTTTGCCAACCGTCGGGCCAACCGTGGCCCAGAGTTAGGCCAACCGAGAAAGTTTAAGTCATTTAAACTGTTTTTTACAAAGTTTTGCCAACCGTCGGGCCAACCGTGGCCCAGAGTTTGGCCAACCTAAATTTGTAAGTCATATGAGATACGTTCCCCATAGTTGTGTCGACCTTTGTCGCCAAAGTTGGCCCGACGGTTGGTTATACTCTGCATGTAATGGTTGGCTTGCAAAGTCGGGCCAACTGTGGGCACTAGTACTTGCCAAAGTTGGGCAAACTCTGGCAACCAAAACTTCGCTTGCCAAAGTTAGGCCAACCGTGGGCCAACCTTCAAACTCTGGCGGTCAACCTAAATTCGCACCTGGGTAAAATTATAAATTGAAATGTAACATACTTATTAAAAAAATAACTATATATGGGGCACTGCAGACCAAATCGGAAATTATTTTGCTTTTGCATCTCAAATTTTTTTTTCTTAAATTTCAAATTCAAATTTTTTCATAAAGTGGTTCAGGTGATACAGATTTATGAAAAATGACATTTTTTAAGTAAATTTTTTTATATGCATATAACTCGGTCAAAAATTGATCAACCCAGGCGGAAAAGTCGGACGAATGTCGGAGTTTACAACCGGCTGGGATCCGCGCCCGTACAGACCGCAAGTACCGACGGTCTGTACCGATTCGGATCTGAAAACGCAACCGGCGCGGTACAGATTATGCTCCGACTGTCGAAACCGTCTTCCCACTATTGTCAGTACGGGCTCGGTACTGGATTTCTTCCGCTCGCGGATCTTATTCTTCTGAGGCGTCGGAAGAATGACGGATATGTTAAGTCTGTACTGGCTCGGTGCTGGGCCGGATCCGACTGTGGATCTTGTCATTTATTGTCACATCATAAATCACATTATGAATTTATTTTTAATAAATGTGTCATAACTAAATAACTATTACAATAATTAATTGAATTATTTTAGAAAATAATGATTAATTAATAAATACATTTAATCAATATATAAAGTAATTATTTATTGAGACTTTTTTTTTTAAACAATTAACAAAAATGTTTTACACTTTTACTTTATAATTATTATAAATAAATTTATATTATTAATATAAATTTATTATTATTGAGATATTGTTAGTTAGTATTAATATTATTGAGAATTAATAATAAATTATTAATATTAATATTCATGTTAATTAATAATATCTTAATACTAATAAATTTATTACTATTGAGATATTAATTAAAATTATTGATATTATTATGTTGAATATTATTATATTGAGAAACAATTATTTAATATATTATATAATAATAAAAATATAGCTGTATCATTGACACTTAGTAATCCTACAAGTTTTATTTCAGCTCGTGACACTTGAGAGTATTTAAGATTTGAGAGTCCCATGCGAGCGTAGCTTAGTGGTTAGCGTACGAGATTTCGGTGCGGAAATATTCGGTTAGGCGTAGGTTCGTACCCCCAAGCGTTAGGATTTTTCAAATGTCTATGTAATTAAAAATTGCGTTTAAGTGTATAAAAAAAATAAAAAAAATGTGTAAAGAGAACTGTCAATGACTTGTCATCTGTATTTTTATCTTTTGCAATTAATTATTATTTTTTGAATTAATATTTGTTAAAATTATCATTTGGATCCGATCCGGTTGTCAGGCGGTAGAATGCCAGCTATTGAATTTAAAATCCGCAGTCGGTAGAGTGCCAGGTCCCAGCCGGTTGAATTATACACGGAACGGCTTCTCCCGGCCGGTAGGAATGCCAGTTCCGAGCCGGTTGCCAGCGCGCTCCTGGCCTAGTCACTATTCGGTAGAATGCCCGTTCACATCCGGTTGCCAGGCAGTTCCGAGCCAGTACAGTTACACCGGCGTCAGTACTGGCTAGGATCCGCGCCGGTTGGAAATTTCCGCCTGGGAAATTGGACGTTTTTATAATGAAAAGTTTTGTTTTCACACGTTGTTTTTAATAAAAATATTAAAAAATTTTTTTTTAATAATTTACGATAAGATTTTAAAATTTTCAAAATAAAATTTCATTTTCAACAATGTATGTATCCATCTATTTTTTCAAATTTTTTGTAAGAATCTTGCACTAAATTAACAATCTTTAAGCCTTGTATCGTGGGCCCACGATCGGGCCCATAATTATAAATATAAATTTTTTTATTACAAAGAATAATATATAATTGTGCTACAAATAATAACAAATTTTAATTAATTAGTTAATAATAATAATTTATTATTGTATTTTTATGATATACCTATTAATTAATAATTGATAATAAATTAATGAAATATTTGATGTTATTGTTGGTGAATAATGTTTTTAAAAATTTTGAAAATTTATGCCAGCTGACAGTGAAAAATTATTTAATTTTTCACGAAACATCGATACGAGTCTTTCTAAGTATCTAAATTCAAAAGATTTTTTTTGTAATTCATGCAAAAACGCGGCTGCTCTCTACACGGAAAGAAAGTTATTATATTAGTTATTTTATTAGAAGTATTAAACTTTGATAAAAATTATACTATATTTAGTAAAATTATATCAAATATTTAAAACTTTAAACAAATTTTAATATAACTTTACTAAAATTTATATAGGTACGTTTTGTTAAAGTTTCACAGTAAAAAGAAAGTCTTATTTTAAAGCAGGAAAGCAGCCTTAAATTAAGATATAACATTTTTGTATCCTTTAACATTATATCAGACAGTGCTGAATTTAAGACCGATCTTAAATTAAGATTTACTGTGTAAGTTTTGTTGAAAGCAAAATTTTCCTTTGTAGCATTTTGTCCTACACTTGTAAACTACTGTTTTAAAATTTAATAATAACATATTTCCGTGTAGTGAAAATAAACACGAGTTTATAGTGAAAGAACAGTTACATTAAGTTTTTGTAACAGAGTTCTAGAACACTGTAGAAATAATGTTACTTTAAAATTCTATAACTAATTTAGAACAAATGTTACATGTCTGTTATAGAACAGATACAGAACAACTGTTTCAGAACAAATCTAGAACAAAGTTCTAGAACGATTCTATAATAAAATTGTGACATTTGTTCTAGAACACTGTTCTTTTTTTGTCTAGAACAGTTACAGTACGTGCACACTGGGTGGCAACGTCGCAAGTTTAGAACATGTCCATCTTTAAAATTTCGCGCCGAAATTAGCAGACGAGCTATAGTATTGAACCAGCGTTGTTGTCACGTTTACGAATTCGCCTTTTCTTTAAAACAGATGTTTTAATAATTTTTTAAGTTTGACATTAAATATCTTTTAAATGGAACGGTAAAAAATGTTTGTTTTTTATAAAAGTTCATTTTAGTTCAATAAATAACACTTTAGTTTTTTTCAAAATCTGACGATTAATATAAGTGCAAAAATTAAAAATCTGTAATAAACTTCTCTATATCATACATGTTACAGATCGAAACTTTGATTTCACTTTTTGAGACTTACAGACGGTCAATTTTATTTTAATAGGCCTTATTTGTAAATAAATATTCAAAGAATAATTAAGTGAAATTTAAATAATATCTGACGAAAATGAATCGACGCGACAAATACCTTAAGACCCACAATGCTAAAATCCTTTACTAAAAACGAGATGAGTAAGATCGACTAACTTCAAGTGTAGAACTTTTTCTTGATTGGCTGTTTTTCAAAATCCTTTATTTTGATTGGATAATCTTGAGGACATTCTATATACTGGAGTCAAAGCAGCTAACTTCAAGTATAGAACTTTTTCCTCATTGGCTGAATTTATAATGGGTGATCCTCATTGGCTGAATTTTGTAATGATGGTGCCCTAACACTTTTAAATGTTCGTTATTCTTTTAAAACAAAATTAAAAAATTATAATTAATTAAAATCATTAACGAAAAACAATTGATGATAATAATTTTTATTTACGGTTTGTAATGAATGAAAAGTTTAATAATAAAATATGCTTAATTTCATTATTTATTTTAGATGCTTCAAATTGTTGTGCACGTATCTTTTTTCTAAAGAATTGTTTGTTCGCTACAGCCATGTAACTTCACCTCAGTGTGAACCGCACAGTTTTTGGTTGGTACGGAAAATTATAAATTTTACAAATCTTAGCAACTGTCAGCCATTTGGAAAGTGTGACACGTGTATTATTTTGATAAGAAGGCTATTATTTGCCAAGTGATTTTTCTTTTGAAAAGTGTTGATCGTGAATTTTGTGGTTTTGTTTTTTGTGCATTAAAAAAAATATAAATTACAATACATACGTTATACATACAAGAGTATTAAAATACATGTAAGTTCAATTTTAATTTTTTGTTAATATTATTTATATATATAATTATTGATTATTAGAAGTTTCTTAATATAATATGAATGTTTTGATTTATTAATTTAAAGAATTTAAATAAAGTTAAAGGAATAAAGGACATTTGCCTGTTATTTTGATTTCTGAATGTAGAATTTTGTTTTTTTAAATTCTTATGTTCGTACATTACATAATTATATTACAGTGGTAATAATTTGTGATTTAATATTGATTTATATTTGTTTTCTTAATCTTACTTATTGATTTTTCCATATTTATCTTATATTCATCCTTCATTACATTCTTGAGATAAAATGAATACATGATTCTTTACATTTTTAATAATCTTATATAAGAAAAGAAAAGACAAAAATTTCAGTTACTGTTAAATGTGACAAAAGTAACATTATTTACATGTGTCTTAATAAAAGAATTTTATGAAAAACTAATTTTTAGAAGCGATATCTTTTCAATAAATGAATTAAATCATGTCGAACAAAGAAAGATCTGTAAATTTAAGTGTTGCAGATTTTAATATTGTACTTACTAAAGGAAAAATGTTAACTGATACTCATATTGATGAATTCGAAAAATTATTGAGAAGGAAATCAAATTCTGCTTTTAGCATGCAATCTACTTTGTATTTATATACGCTAGAATTTATTCCTCCGATTGAAAAAGATGAAAAGCATATTTAAATACTATTTATTTGACCTAACAGATCTGGCATTGGATTTGCACTTATTATGATGGAATGAGACTTTATATTTATAATAGTCTTAATGAAGGATGTTTAAATGAAGTTCAAAGGCAATATTTATGTAGATCATATCCTTTTAAACCTCCAGTAGTTTTCACAACTGTTGATCAAGAACCAAAAAGTAGTCTTGCTTGTGGAATATATGCAATAGAATTCGCAACATCAATATATTTTAATATTATGCCCCACACTGTCAATTACAATTATTGTAATATGAGAAACCATTTAATATTAATGTTTAAAACCAATCGTTTGAGTAAATTTTTGTCACTAAGATCGACTAATGTTAGAACTAGGATTGTTGAATATAATTGGAAGTTTCTTCTTAAGAATAGAGCTAGAGAAGAAAGTTTCCAAAACAGAGGAACTTTTTCCATTTGATTCTTATAGTTGACAGTTTAAGCTTTAATTTAAGCCTAATTAAAGACTTCTAGCACGTCGGCATCATTCTCAACACGTGATAAGAAACCAAAAACCGAGCTTTTTAAAACTTTGAGGCAATTTTTCGTAAAGTCTCGACGTGATGGACACACTTTGAGGTTGTATTCGTGTTCAGCGATGAAAATCCTATAAAATATCACTGTCCGATCTTTGAATCAGAGAAAAAGTAACTTTTTGTCGACCAGTGTATTTCTACTTCTAAAATAAAATCGTCAATTTGTGACAGAAATGTTGGTTACAAGCGCACCTTTCGACAAAATAAATATACTTTTGTTTAAAATCAATCTGATAATTTTTCAAAGTCACATAGAGAGACAGGTTATTCTAATGAAATGAACAGTACATGTGATCATTTTTATGTAAAACTTTGTGAACATAAAGTTAACAGTGAATTATTTATAAAATCAAAAAGTAATAGAAATGATGAGGTAATTATTATAAACAGAAGTTTGTAAACTACGTTTTCAACATCAGTGGAGAATAATAATAGTACATTAGGAGAAATAATACAAACAAATTATAAAGACAAAGATAATGTAATTATTGAAAATACAACAATTAATTCAAAATTCAACATTTCAGATGAAATGTTTTATGATATACAATTACATTGCTTGCCATCGAGATCATTAGATGATTGTAATGATTTAAGAAATGGCACAAAATATAATAACTTCACAAATGAAAATCTAATAATAAGAATTAATTTTATGATTGTTGTAAACTTGGCAAAGTCGTTCTTGAAGATTTACCTGCACCTTCAATCATATTAGAAAGTTTATTTGAAGGCACCCACAATTTATCTGAACATTTTTTCATAATATACGACCATACAATAATTCATTTGGTTTTGCTTCTCTCAAATTAATTTTAACAATAATTTTAACAATAAACGACCAGGACTATATTGTTTTAAAATATATGGTCAGGTTTATTATCAAATGAATACATCTTTGTATACAGAAAGAAACGATACTCCTTCATTTGGACAGTAATTTATTGTTGATCAAAACGAAGGTTCCGAAATTCGTTGTAAGAATAATGTTCAATTAAATCGAGATATTGTTGATGCAATTGATACAACAATGTATTTTTAAAGGGTTGGAAGATTATTTCAGCAATAGATTGTCGACAATTATAAGAAAATAGAAAAGATACGAAATTTTGTATATAAAGTATTTAACAAAATATTTTTTGTAATACAAAATTAGAAAAATATTTATGCTAAATAAAATTCTGATACGTAAATTTGTTCCCCTCCCATGAAATTATGAAAATGACCAACCATTTCGTGCTTATAAGGTAGTTATTACCTCTTTAAAAACTGATTTCATTTTTATGTTATATTAATATAATCAATTAAAATAACAAAATATACAGTTGAATTAACTTTCATTGAGATTATCAATCCAAATTAAGAAATTGCGTTTAAATTGATTAGATTCTATATACATTGTCCCATCAAGTAAAAATTAGAAACGGATATCAATTGTCTAATTATAAAAATCCGAAAGCAAGTAAAACAATTGAGGTACAGACCATTGTACATAATGATGTTGTCTATCAAATTCATTATTTTCCATTCTTTCTTTAACATATGTTAAAATCTTTAACAAATTTCAATTCTCTTTATAATCTACGTACGGTTTTAACATTAAATTTGTACGTTTACTTTTGCGAAAATGAAACAAAATATTTTTTCCGAAAATATACATGTCAACATATTTATTTTATTTCTATCATCTTTACCGTAAAATAATGATTTAATTCATTAATTTCATTAAACACGTAATATTGAATCGGTTGAGAAGGATAACACTAAATTTTGGATGTTGAAAAAAGTAGGGGAAATAAGCTTCAAAAATTTATTTTGCTTCTTATGATTATTGGAGTGGTTTTCAATGTATTTTTATGCACTGTACAGGATTCTGGACTTCAAAGTAGGCTAGCATGTAAAAGTCCAAGCTTTAATTTAAGACTATAACAAAGTCTCTAACACGTCAAGTTAAGAAGAAAAAAATACTCAAATTCCTCAAAAATACATTTTTGTAAGTCTTTACCCTTACTTTTCTTAAAATCTTTTACATTTTTTTAATCTTACGCATTTTGGTCTTAAAGTGCACAAATAAAGCTATTACCGTTTTACATTACGTTACGTTTTTACCCTTCTTTGCAAATATTTTTAATTTTATTGAATTTAAAAAAGGTACAAACATCAGAATTTTTTATAAATAAATAAAAAAAATTTGCAACTTTGCATCAAGATTGCAACAAGCTTGCATCTAACCGAAAAATTTTTATAATCACTAAATCTTATATTTTAAAATTTATTAATTACTTCATATCAAATGCAAGATTATCATTTTAAAAAATGATTAATAACGAGTCACTTATTATTTTTCATATTTTACATTCTGCTAAAATATATGGGTGATTCTCCCGAAATACTCCTTTTTGTGAGTTACAAACAGAAAAGAAAAAAAATTATTATTTATGGATTAATGCAGTCAATTATATTAAGCTTTCAAAAATCTACCACCTCTATAGCATGATCATGCTAACTTTTAGCTTTTAAAGTATATATTTTAAATTAAAATGTACAAAAAAATTAAGAGGTTAAATTTGACGCCGGCGTTTTTTATTATATATATTTTTCTATTTAAAAAAAATTATTTAATAATCATAATTTATTAATATTATCTATAAATTTTATAGATTTTGAAATACTTACAGTTATCAAACATCTCTTTTAAAAATTGTCAAAAATTATTTTTCATACATTTTAGATTCACTTTTCACTGGCAGTTTGTAAACAATCGACAATCATATCAATTTTTAATTTTTATTAAAAAAAGTGAGAGGAATGACGGGTGAGAGGAATGACAATTTTAACATTTTTTAATTTCATTTAATTGACAAATAATTTTCCTCCAACTTAGAATACCCTATCATGTTTATAAAGAATAACTTTATGTGAAAAAAATTTGTGATCAATTTATATTTATTAATATTGTTTTTGTTAGGGGTGAGAGTAATGACGCTTAAGGTTGTGAATCTCTGCTTATGTCTCAATTTTTATTTTTTAACGCAAAATAATGACATTTTTTAAAAAGTAACTTAAGAAATTAATGTTAGAGATGTTAATTTAGATATTTATCACAATAATTAATCAATATCTCTACCCACAGCAAAAATATTGGATAATATTCAACGAGTGAGAGGAATGACGCGGTACTACATGACAAATTTCATTTTCAATATTTTAAAAAACTACACGACATATTTTATTCATATTTCAGAAAATTATTCTTAAATATCATAACTTTTAGAAAAAATTGTTAAAGTACCTATTTTCAAGTTTTAAATAATTGTTTTACGTATTGAAAAAATGAAAAATACTTGGATGACAGGTTAGAAAATCAATTTTGAGGTAGTAAAATATTTTAAAAATGTATTAAACAATAAAATTTCACAACTTTTTCTTGCAGAACATTTAGAAAAAGTGATAAAATAGGGAAATATGACTTGGTATTTTTCCAAATGATTATAATTATTTAGAAAATCTTGACTACATGAAAAATAAGGTTTTTTGGAGAATCACCCATATATATATATATATATATATATATATATATATATATATATATGTGGCCATTCACAAACTACGTCACGCTTTTTCAGACTAATTTTGACCCCCCCCCCTTCGTCATATTTTTTACATACAAAAAAATTTTTCTTTTATTCTTCGTCACACACAGCTTGACGCCCCCCACCCCTAGGAGTGTGACGTAGTTTGTGAACGGCCTCTATAAAGTTTATAAATATATGTATAATTATACTGTTGAATTCGGATATATATAATATATATTTATATATAATCAAAAAATATTAAGGTTTTTTTTTATCTTTTTGAGTATATATATATATATATATATATATATATATATATATATATATATATATATATATATATATATATATATATATATATATATATATATATATATATATATATATATATATATACATATAGGTATTTATGTATATTCAAAAAAGTACTTAGGTCTAGAGTAGAAATAAATTTGAAGGGGAAAAAAATTTCTTTTTCCTTTTGACAAATTTTGACAGTCGATGCGCCTATGTTAAAAACGTGTATCGAACACTGTGCAAATCTCCACTTGACGTTCAGGTTTTCCGCAATGCGCCAATGTTGTTTTAGAATATCACCTGCAAATCATTTTCTGCCTCACTACGATATGCGTCAGACCCAATGACATTTAATTATTACAACAATTACTAATTATTATTTATTCAAATTTTAGCTTTTAGATTATAATAATAATTTAACTTAATATTAATTCCAAAGTTAACTGAAATAAACATTATTATGCGATAATGTTGTAATATACTTATACACTGAGAAAATATTTTGTATAAAGTTTAGTCAAAAGTTGGTTAAAATGGCTACACATAGGCATTTTAATAATGTTTAAAATTCTCTTGTATGGTTATTAAAATGCATTTTCCAAAGAATGTTCAAAAAGTAATTTAAAGATTAAAACAGACATTAGATTAAATTTTGGTATGCATTTGATAATAAACTGATTTACTATTTTTAATACTTTATGCTGTATTTTGGTAGCTATTTACCTGCGTGTGTCACAGTTTGTACAGAAGTTGGGTAAAATGAAAGCCCCACCACGCAATTATACTATCAGGACTGTATGTGAAATTCTAGGAGCCCTTAGGAAATTCGTCCTTTTAACAATATTTATAAATGTATTTTAAAATCTATCAAAACTTAATTACTAACATTTACTTTTAACAAATTAGTTAAGGAAGATCAAAAATATTAATTATCAATAATTTATTATTTTAATTATTTAAAAGTTATAATTTACATTAAATGAAGATATTATAGCTTATGATGTTAAATTAAACTATTTTCTTTATTTCTTATTTGCTTTTGTGTCTGTATAAATTTATGAAAGAAAAATATGTATAAATATAGAAATATATATACGTGAAGAAATCTGTTAATATATAAATTTAAAATTATTTTATCTTTTAGTTAGTTATTTATTTTAAACTAAAATAAAATTTATTCGGATAAATATTTATTTTAATTTATTTTAATTTTAACGTTTTAAATAGCTTAATGTTTTATTTATATTTGTAAAGATAAGTTGAAAAATCCAAAGAAATTTTTAATTTATAAATAATAACACTTCATTAATTGATCACGAATTGTTTTATTTAATTTAAAACCAATAATAAAATAATAAAATAATAAAACTAAGATAACAAGTAATTAATTAGCTATTCATTTTTAATCTGTTTCTCGCAAGTTGTGAATCAACTCTGCCACTTACTATATAAGGACAGTTCAAATCATTCATTTATATGTAAATGTGTGCTAACTTAGTCTTACACTGAAAAAAAAATTTATTTGAATCAAATAAAAATTATTTGATCCAAATAAATCATTTATTTGGTTATAATCCAATAAATGTGTATTTAACACATTGAATCCTGAATCTTTGATTTTATCGCATCAAATAAATATTTATTTGAATCAAATACAAATTATTCAATTCAAATAAATTGAATATTCCAAACCGATAAATAATTAATTGAATCAATTATTTAAATTATTCAAATCAAATAAATGTAATATTTCAAGCTAATAAATAATTATTTGAATCAAATATGAAAATTATTTCATTCTATATTTAATACAAAATTTTTTTTTAAATATTTAGTATTTTTTAAATTTATTAATATATTATTATACTATATTTATTTATTGTATTATACATATTAACTGATTTTTTAACAGACTTTCAACATTATTTATAAACATGTACACACAGTTTTTATTCACAACACAACACACAATTTGATTATTTTATATAACGCTTAAAACGAAGAATGAAAAATATTCTCTCGCATGTGGCATCGAACTCACGTCCCCCCACCCATAACGCTGACCGCAAGCCTATAAACGCACCTATTTAAGCCACACGGCCACTAAGACTTGGTGAGAACTCGGGCTGATCTACTTTATGAATTCCAATGTCGTATATTCTGTATCCAAATAACACATTTATTTGTCGAAATATTCTTTATTTGTATTAAATAAATGAAATTTTTAAGTGAAATAAATAAATGAACAGTTTCAAGTATTTCATTATTTTCGTTTCAAATAATTATTTAATTGATTGAAATATTTTTTTATTTGTCTTGATAAAATAGTGTATTTGCTTTGAATAATGAATTATTCGGATTAAATAATTAAGTTTATTAGAATCAATGAAATAAATTTATTGTGTCAAATAATTTTTATTTGCATCAAATATACGAAGTATTTGAATGAAATAAATAAAAGAATAGTTTCAAGTAACTCGTTATTAGTATTAAATAAATTCATTTATTCAATTCAAATAATTATTTAATTGAATCAAATACGATTTATTTGGTTCAAATAAGTGTGATTCAAATAATTTAAGTTATTTGAATCAAATACATATTTTTTTGATCCAACTAAAAAGTATTTGAATCAATTAAATATTTTTCAAATAATTTGAATTATTTGAATCAAATAATTTTTTTTTTCAGTGTACGTTATATGTGTGTATTAGGTTAGGTTATGTTATATTATAATAATGAAAAATTAATAAGAAACTATAGGGGAAAGCAAAATGGGACAAATATTATAATAAAAAAATTACAGAATTGTATTTTCAATTGAGGCTCCGGATCTTAAAAGGGCACACGCGTGAACATACGGCCATTCAGTTGTCCCCTGCAGATACAATTTTAAAGTTCTTCGAAATTAATTTCAAATTAATGTTTTTTGTTCAGAATTTAAAGGCAAAACTTTTTAAGTAAATTGCGAAAAACGTGATATTTTAACCTAATTGTAAGAAATTTTAATAAATTTTAGAGATTAACTGGTGACTACTTCGTTAAATATTAATATTTTTTCACAAAATTTACACACAATATTCTTCAAACTATTCCAAAAGTGAATTAAAATTTGGAAATTTTTCAAAAATCCTGTCTCAATAAATAGTCATAGTCATCAATAAAAATGTGATTTTTTGGAGTGTGGTGATGCGTCCCAAGGATCCACGCTGCTAGGTCAGTTGTGCCGACGCCGGGGCAGATTGTGCCGCATAGAATATTAAATGCTTAAATTACAGCAAATGATTTTATGCATAAGAAAGAGTGAAATTATTGACACATACTATATAGCGAGGTGTAAAAATAACACCAGAATAGAATATTGCCCTAGGGCGATAATGGTTTATTACATTTGAGACAACTAGTAATTATGTTTTACGTGAAATTTCCCATACACGTTGTATGTTTTCATTCTATAAAATTGACACTGACTGCGGCATGATTGTGCCTCAGTTTCCACATTTTATTGAGTTTGAAGGAACCAGTTGATTCAACAGTTAAGTATAATATACTACTTAATTCCTAATTAAATATGAATCATTTTAGTGAAAAAATAGCATTGATAGCTTCAAAAATTTCAAAAAGACCTAAAGTTGCACACCTGAAAATTTATAGTTACAAAGCGTCAAAGCACAAAGATACTATCAGCTGTTTATTTCGCTGAATAGCGAAATGAAAATGCTTGCCAAAGGTGCGCAAGCGCATAATAATACATCGGGAATCCGGAAACTTTTAACCTCGCTCTTTCTTATGGGTCAGGCTTAGCCAAACGGATCGGATAAATAAACATTTTTTTTTCAATGAAATATCTTTTATTCTCATCTTTATGTGATAAAAATATTCTACGCTTCAAGACGAAAAAACGCCTGTTTTGTTTTTAAAATCGGTTAAAAAGAACTCAAGAAAAAAATATTTCCATTTAATATTGTTAAAAACTTTAATGGTTAATAACTGTAACAAAAATTTTTTTTGCTTTAAATTTTTTAAGACAATATTTTTATTACATAAAGATGAGAATAAAAGATATTTCATTGATAAAAAATTTTTTTTAATTTATTCGATCCGTTTGGCTAAGCCTGACCCTTATTATAAATTGCTAAACAATTATTTCACTATTTTAAACATTATATTATTATAGATATTTACAGTCATTATTTATAACAAAAAGTGAAGTAGGAGGCTAGTGCAGGTGACACTCAATGAAAAATTAACAACTGGCACAGTAGTGCCGCAGAACTGGTGCTGTACCGTAAACCAGTAGCGGCGCGACACTGCTGTAATACCGGGATGATAACAGTAATCAATACTGGATTCCAGAGCCTTTTAACATGTCTGCAATAGGAATTCTATAAGAAAACTAAATTTTTATGGTTTTTCTCAAACACTCAGATATTTTTTAAAAATAGTGTCATATAGTACAATGTTCTTTTATCATTATGCGCATTTAAAAAATTTTTAAACTTCACTTTTATTTTTAATAAAAATGTTTAAACTTTGTCTTCAATTTTAGGTTAAAATTACTTTACAATGATTACTGATTGTTAAGAATGAATTGATTATTTTTTAATTAATTAATTCAAACAATAACTTTGTTACAAAATTTTAATAATATAAATACTCTTCTTAATCTCAATTTATTGAACATTGCTAAAATTTTAATAATTCATCTTTAGATAACTTTGCACTCTTCGTTAAACAAAATATGTATAAAAAGTATAGAAAGAAATTAAACAATACTTTTTTGATACAAAAGATTGATTTCTTAAAACTTCATGTATTTGAATTTTTTTACAATACAATTTATTTCTTCCCAAAATTTAAATTTACTTTAGTTCAGTTTTATTGCCAGATAATAGAACAACATACTTATCAATTAATAAATTAACGTTTATAACAAAATGTCCCTTTAATTAAAAGTGTATAATAATAGTGTAATTATGTATATTTCACACCATGCTTTTGAGGTAAATAGGTTTGACAAAATTGAATGTAAAATCTGCAAGTGGGGTTTCATTTGTACTCATCCATACTTTCGAAATCCGTTTAGAACAAAATCCCAGCTGCTCGGGTTCGCTAGATATACATATTGAAACAAATCAGAGAAACAGCATTAGTTGATTTAGAATATTTTAATAAACTTTTTGTGAAATATATATGGACTAACAACATTAAATATATAAATTAACAAATTTTTATCTGAATTTTATGTAATTATATAAATTGTATAAATATATGAATTAATTAGTTCATTTTTAGAGATGTTGCGAAGAAAATTCGACAACAGACATTTTTAGATTAGACAAATATCTCTTATCTTTAATAATATTGGTTTTATATCGATTCCAAAAGTTGTTTAAAAATACATCATGAATCGCTTAACCAGCCTGTTTCGACCATACTCCAAGACCGCTTGTATCCAAAGAAATAAGACATTGCTACAAATGCTTTTACAAGACGTGGATTTTTAGTATTTCGCTAACTCCTGATAAATAAATAAAAATGAAATTAAAATTTAGTAATAATAAATAATACTGGTAATAATAAAATAATAATACTAGTAATAAATAATAAGTACCTGTACTTTTAAAACATTTTTCCATTTCCTTTACAAGATCATCACAATTGGTATTTATGTTTCTTGTAGAGAAAGAAACATTGACATTTTTGTCTATGGCTTTGAAAGAAGAAACGAAGGGTACTAATTTTAAGGAGCCAACTTCACTACAAATTTCAAATTCTAAAAGTTCATCAGGATGTTTGACTAGTTTTCTACACGCATTTCCTTCGAAAATTTCCCCTTGATAATTTTTAGAAACAACGCATAAGCTTTTAGGCCAAATCAAAGCTTTTTCTCTACCTAACAAAGGCACT
This sequence comes from Leptopilina drosophilae, assembly GCA_032873175.1. NCBI lineage: Eukaryota > Metazoa > Arthropoda > Insecta > Hymenoptera > Figitidae > Leptopilina > Leptopilina drosophilae. The sequence continues at coordinate 32,020,237 of CM065478.1, forward strand.
AAGCCATTCCAGAAAAGATGATTTAGAACACCTGTTAAAATATGTAGTTCTGGAATGACGCACTTTTGCAGCACGCAAGTATCGTCATCTTCATTAAATAATGGCTCATTTACTGTGCTGTGGCAACTTTTAGCGAATTTCTTGCTTTTTCCCAATGAAATAAATTTTTTTAATCTTCACGCAAATCGCCAAAAGTTTTCAAATCATTCTCGTATTGATCTTCTACTGCTTTAGAATCAAAAATTAATGTATTTATCTATGAAACATTCTCATCTGCATTACTTCTTAAACGTTGTAATGGTACACATCAATATGGGCAGGGGAATTAAGCTGATGCTGTTAACCTTTGTTAAATCAAATATAAGTTTTACATTTTCGTATGTTTCTTTTATATTTGGAACCACGCATAAAATTAATAATCTGTGAACGCCAGTCATTTTTCTTTTCTTGTTCTTTTCTTTATTACAATCGATTACTGAACTTGTGCAATCATCACTTGAAAAAGGTTGATTGTCATTTACGTAATCTTTGGGAAATACAGACATGCTAAGTTTAAAAAATCCCAGTCCACCATCAGCCATCACTTTAATTAAAACGTTTCCAACAATATTACGTTCCTTAATCACTCTATCTAGTAAATCAGCAACATTTGCCCATACAACTGGTCTTGTTTGCCTTTCTAAAGTTTTGTTAGTCCCATTATCAAATTCAAAGTTTCCTTCATTGTAAAGTTCATTTAAGGTTTTAGATTTTCCAGATAATTGCTTTATAACATAACCAGGTACTGTTTTTTTCCCAACACTACATCTTAGGAGATTAGTTAACTTCTTCATTTGATTTAATCCGTTGGTGATTCGAAATTCATCTAAACTCTCAACAGTAAACGATCTAGATATTTGTGCCCTTAATTTACCTAATGAAATATTAAGTTTGGAACCTTTTGTGCTTAATAATAATTGAGAATCCTGACCACTTTTTTCAATCCATTTTCTTTTTAAAGAATTGGCCATAATTTGTTCTTGGCGTTTGTCCGGTAATTGTTCCAAAAGTTTGTTTACATTATCGCGGGCTGTAATGTCATTACAATTATGCCTTTTACCCTTGCCTATTCTAGTAAAGCAATTTTTACATATCATAAATGAAGATTGTCAATCTTCAGATTCAATTTCACTTTCTGTGTAAACTTTTTCATGAATAACAGTGGCAAACAAGCCGTTAGATTCATCAATTTCATTTGATAAATTTCGCTTGTGTCCAGCACCCTTAACAACTTTTTCGTGACTCACATTTTTTGCTTTTAAGCATATGTAACAGTTACATAAATCGGAATTATTAATATCAAAATCCGGATTTACAAATGTCTTAATTAAATTACTATATCTCGACGTTATTGAAAAATATCTCACTTTTTTTTCCAATTATTAATTTTTGTCCATAAGGAGCACAAATTTTAGTTCTATTTTCATCATGGGAGCATTTAGGTGGCATTTTTAGTAATAAAAATTTACAGTAAAATTAATTATTGTCCACAATATTAACACGATGAGTATAGAAATGATTTAATTTTCTTAATTTGAGCTGCTTCTTTTTATCTTTTAAAACGTCACTGTATGAATTGTAAATAAATCTGGAATAATTATGTTACGTAGATTTTTAATTATTCGTGATAAACAAACATTTAACTAAAAACGAAATATAATAAATGACAATTGACTTTTTATTGATGTTGATTTAGCATTTACTAAAAAACGTTTTTATAAATAACAAACAAGTTTGAATCATTTATAATCAAAATGTCACAACAAAATAGGTTAAAGTTGTTTATCCAGCACCTCATTCAGGTACCATTTTGTTTAGAAGAATTTTTATTCTTTCGATAAATACAATTCAAAACTCTGTGTATATTTATATTAATAAAATCAGACTTTTGTCTGTACATTGCACGAAATTAATTTTTTCTAACATAATTTATTTATTTGAGTAACGGAGATTCCAAAAATGGTAATAGAAAATTTCCTGTCTATATGTATGTATGTATGTCTGCAAACTTTGGTTCGCTTATAACTTGAAAACATCTTGACCGAATAAAGTAAAATTTGGCAATCTTTTAGGTATTGGTCTAACTTAAAATATTAGCTATATTTGATGAAAAAATATTGAGCTGAACAAAAGTTATGAATTTTTTTAAGAAGTTCAAAAATTTTTTTTTTAAATTTTTTAGATTGGGATAAATTTCTGAATTTATTAATAATAAACAAATTTTTTTATTAAAAAATAATAGGGGAGAGTGGAGCAAACCGGACCGGTGGGTTGCATGATTTTTTATGTTTTTTATTATTGTAGATTATGTAAATACAATATTATAAATAAAAAACCAAACGGTCCGGTTTGCCCCATGGGTGGTCCAGTTTACCCAAGTGGGTGGGGCAAACCGGACCGTTTGCAAAATTTTTTAAAGTTAACACAGAAACTAAACAATAAAAGATGAAGTATAGGTATCTCTGGGAAAAAGTTGCGCAATTAAATGATCTTTTAAACAAGCCCTCAAAAAATGAAATCGGTTGATTCGTTTAGTCACAAGAGTCGAAAAACCGTTAGGGGGTCCGGTTTGCCCCACTCTCCCCTACTAATATGAAAAAATTATGAAATTTTCCAAAAATTTAACCTTTAGGGATGTTTTAAGCATTGTAAAGGCAAAAGTTAAACTGGGTGTCTATTATTATCTTTGTTCAACAAACTATCCGGTTTTTCCCAGCTTTATCAATATTTTTCCAGGTGGAAATGGCTATAAAAATTAACTTATTTAATGAAAATACTCTTTGACGGTTTTTATTCTTACCAATACCCTCAACAGGGGTGCCACCAACTGGAAAAACGGTAAATAGGCAGGAATTTAATTTAATCGGGAAAACTGTGAATTCAGCTTGCAATATAGGTCTTATTTTAGATTTTAGCAATTATGATACAATTAGTTCGAATTCGACTTTAATATAAATCCAAAAATTAGTGGAAATTTTGGATTATAATTATACTATAATACTATATTTAAATTTTTACAAATAATTGACAAATATTGTTTTCTGCATTTTAATTAATTAAAAAAAATTATTTGATGATAAAAGTTAATCACTGATTTAAAATAGTAATTTTTTTTAATGAAATAGTTAAAGGTAGCTATTTTTTATTTTTTTTCGGTCAAATTAAATTCCCCACCATTTCCCATTCTTCGAGACTGGTGGACACACTACTGAATGCATTTGAAGAAACTAAAACCCGTCGAAGACTGGTACGACAGCTAGTATATATATATATAATATTTTTTATATATATTTTAAATCGACTTATGCTGTTTCTTTTATTTGTTTAAATATGTATATATGGCGAACTCAAGCATCAGGACCGGGATCCTCTCGTTATTCACAGCCTACGAGGACATTGTAGACGCAGCCACTGAGACCCTTTGGTCACCCCAATTTAATTTGTTAAATTGATTCTCCATTTAAAGTCCCACGAGTAGCAAGGGAAAAGAAAGTCCGCTCCTGCAGAGCCCCGCTTGCAGAAGTAAGGCTAGTTTAAGACACCTTTGTTCATATCACGCCAAGACCAGCCGCCCGCTTGCCCGCCGGAAACCCAGCCAAATCGCTCCTCCGAACCTTACTCTCCAGTACAATTCCGACAAATTGACGGGCAGCCAGTCCGTCGTGAGCGACAGATTTGGTAACCTTAGTGCCATTCATCCATCGACACGGCAAAAACATCTTAGATTGAAGAACCGTTTCTTAGTTGGGGCCCCGCAGACAGTACGCCCCTCCGCTTTCAGTGGTAATCATTCCTGATCGACCAAAGGTTGCTTCCTCACCTTTTTCATCCCTCTACTCCGTGGAGCTGATTTATTGGGCGGTCCCTCCCTTCTGAGGAGCAGGCCGCCGAAAACAACCAATGGGGGCTAGAACGGGTCCAGGGGTACTCTCCGATTAGGCCTTTAAGCCACCCCACCAGCTGCAAGGTCCTACGATCCCTAGGGGTAGACAGATGTTGGTAAGACTGTACAGGCATTCGTCCGCGAGAGATAACCGGATCGGTGCAGGCAATCTACTGGAACATAACAATGTGTTCTAGTGTAATTTATGGGTAGCTCCATGCCTAAAAAATGAAAGTTGTAACCTAGTTCTTCGATTTTTTGAAACTTTGAAATTTTAAAGTGGAATACATGCCAGTAAAGAGCCTCAATTCGATTTTCAAAAATTTTTAAAAAATTTCGTTTTACGAGGTTTTTAAATTTTTTTTTGAAATTTTAAAAATGGTATATCTCTAAGGAAAATAAATGAAATTTTCAGGGAATGCTTTTTGTTTACAGACAATTTAAGAAAATATTTTAGAAAAAAATTTTTTTTTTAAATTACACTAGTCTACAAAAAGTTACTTTTTCTTTGATTCAAAGAACGGACAATGATATTGTTATAGGAATTGCATCGCTGAACACGAATACGACGTCCAAATGTACCCATCACGTCGAGATTTTAAGAAAAATGAACTCAAAGTTTCAAAATCCCTGTTTTTTGTTTTTTTATCACGTGTAGAGAATGATGCCGGCGTATTAGAAGTCTCTAATATTAGGCTTAAATAAAAGCTTGAACTGTCAACTATAAGAATTAAATCGAAAATGTTTTGAACCAGTCAAAAATTTTCATATAGCACAACTTTTTCATGTGCGCGCGCTCTACTTGTACTCATAGAGCCGTACAATAATAATTTATTTAAAAATTGTTTAAATTATAATTATTCTTCTAATTTTAATCTGGGTAGATCCATGCCAAAAAAATTAAAGTTGTTTCCTAGTTCTTCGATTGAGAAATTGTCACAGAACACATGCAAATGAAAATTGTGAAAACGACTTTATAATTATTTGTTTATCATGGTTATAAATATTAAATACAGGCTTGCCACAGGTCAGGGAAGTCAGGGGAAAGTCAGAGATTTTTACTAAAAGTACTGGAAAAATGGAATTTTTAAAATTTATGAAAAAACTGATTTTTTTTCTTTTTCTCTCGTAAGCTATGAAATTACCAAAAATTTTAATACAAAACCTTCAATTTTTTCTATTTCTGACAATAATTTCTTTTTAAATAACTTAAATTTTCCAAAACTATCATAAAATTAATAATTAATAATAAATAATAATAATAAATAATAATTAAATAAAATTAATAATAACTATCATAAATTATGACTTATAAATTATTTTATGAATAAGTTTTACAATTTTCATAAATACTAAATTGATAAAAGAATTTAAGTTAAAAGTACTAAAAAAATTAGATTTGGGAAAAGTTACAAATGATTACACAAATTCAATTATTTTTAAAAGTTACAAAAATTCTTTGCAGAATTTTAATTATGTTTAAAAATTTGAAAACAATTCTCGTGAAAATTACAATTATTTTTATAAATAATAAAATACTTCATTAAAAGACAATTATTCTTAAAAGTTTAAATAAAATTCTTGATAAAATTCAACAAGAATCCAATTATTCAATTTTTATAAATTAATTCAAAATAATTCCATTATTTTCAAAAATAATAAAATTTTCACAGGAATTCGATTATTTAAAATACAAAATTTCATAAAATTTTTCGAAAAATGTAAATTATAGCAAAAATAACGCGCGCGGATTATTTTTCTCTGCATGATTTTATTATTATAATTACATGCATATTTTATTACATTAATATTAAAAATTAATTTAATTTATAAATAAAAAATGATTTTTAATATTAATAAAAATGTTAAAAGGTTAAAATATAAAAATTTAAATTATTTTTTTAAAAATTTATATAGCTTTTTTAATTATAATGATTTTTTACAATAATTAATTTTTAAAATTTAATTTAATGAATGAACTTTAACTTGAAAAAATTATTTTAACAATTTTAACTTTAATAAATTATTAAATTTTAAGAAAAGGAAATTAGTTCAAAATTGGTGTTTTCCAACAGTCCAGTATTGCCTCCACTTCGATTTTTTCATCATCTTCTATTTTCATAATAAATGCGTTCTCTTCCACTTCTAAGTACGGTACTCCTTCTGAAATATAATAATAATAATAATAATAATAATAATAATAATAATAATAATAATAATAATAATTTTTTTTTAGAATCATTTATAATATTTTGGAGAAAATAATCATATTTTTATATTGTGCATCAATTTAAATATTTTGAAAAGATTTCATGAAATTTGAATTGTTTTTCAAAAATTATTTTGAAATATTTAAAAATAGATTGTAAGAATTTCTTTATTAAAATTTTTGAAAATATTTAATCTACCTTAATATTTTCAAAAAGAAAAATGGAAAAAAAAGTTATTAATATAAATTAATTATTGATTTAAAGATAAAGTTTACTTTTAAATTGTAGAAAATTATTGAATTTTGGAAGTGGCTCGTAAAAGTTGGTTAATATCTATTATTATAAAAATCTTACTAAAGTGAAGAAGGATTCCAACAGCTGTCACCTTATCCCCTTCTACTCGCCGGAGCGCTCAAAACCCGGTTTTTAGCTACGTTTAGGAGAAAATTCTTTTTTTCAATGTTTAAACATTCTAGTCCCACTTTACCATTTATATGTCCTTTTAGGAAAAAACCTTAGCTTTCGTTTAAAAAAAACATTGGGTCTTTCTCCTCCAAAAATTGAAATTTATTTTTAATTTTGATTTTTTTGGGTCAAAAAATTTTTTTTTTCAAAATGCTTATTTCCAATCGAAAGAGCATGAAAAAACCTTTCCAAAATCTACTTTGTCAAATTTGTATGTTTAGTTGTGTAAGAGTAAAAAATTATTGAAATGAACATTGTACTGAAAAACACAAAAATTTAACACCCTCCCCCTCGGAAAATATTAGACTAGGTAAAAAAAATATTTTCACGAAAAATTACTACCTATGAGTACTACAAAAGCCCCAAGTTTTGCTACGATTGGTGAAAAATTTTTCTCCACCTTGATCACTTGACATGAAATGCCCCATATATAAAAAGATTAAATAAACGGAGATTAATAAAAGTTTGGATTTGTTAATGACATTTTAATTTCATTCAAACAAACTTTGTTGATTCAAATAAAAATATTTAATCCCAAATAGCATGTTTATGAACAAAATTATTTTAATTGTTATAGTAGAAATATATAACTATAAACAAATCTTTCAAAAATTGTTCTTGAAATTATTTTTTACCACGAGTTTCTTCGTAAGTTTTATATGAATTTAATTTAGCATGTGATTAAGTTTAATGTAATAACCAACGAATTCTCTGAATGGGAGAGAAGGGAGACACAAAATTAATATCAAACAAAGAGAAAAAAAAGTGACATTATTATTTAATTTCACCATTAAAAAATTTATTTTTGCCTCTCACTAAATTTACTTATATCACTTTCGTCAGAGTAGTTAACAAAAATATTCTGATTTTGCCACGCTTCTCATATGAAAAGTACTACTTCCAGAGTAGATATTAGATAAATTAATTTTTTTCAAGTATTTGTCACAATTTTTATGAGTCTTAATTCAAACTTTCGAAAATAATTGAATTCTCAAAGTTTTTTAATAAAAAATCTTTAGATGTAAATTAAAAATTGTAAATTAATGAATTATTAATTTTTTAAAATTTAATATCTATAATTCAATCCATTTTCAGTAATTTCAATTATTTAATCCTGAAAAATAAAATAAAAATACAAAAAATAATAACATTTTAGAAAAAAATTCAAAAAAATAAAAAATAAATAAAATAAAAAATACAAAAAAATAATAAATTAATTAATAATATTTAATATAATATAAAATAAATAAATACAAAAAATAATATTTTACAATTATTTTTAGCATTTTGAAATGTTCGAATTTTTTTGAATTAAATTTTCCTTAATTAAACAGTTTTTTTTAAATATGCCGCAGCATGCAATAATAAATACGCTCGTGCTGTCTTTCTTAACAGCAATATCTACTTTGAGTTGCGTAGAAGTGGTAAGAATCTATTTCCTTATTAGTTTTGATCTATTCCCCGCTGCACAATTCTAAGTAGATATTCTGATTGGGAAAGAGCGAATTAATAGCAGTTCTAATTAAATCTTTTATCATTTTTTATCACAATAATTTTTTAAAATTCAATTATTTTCGAACACAATGAATAAAAATTGATTTAAATTTACTTTTTTAGATTTCATAAAACTTCGGAGAAATCACTATGAATGTAAAAAATATTTTTAATGTAAAAACAATTAATATTAATTAATATAAAAACAATTAATATTAATTAATATTATTACAATTATATTAAAAATAATATTAAAAATAATATACTTACAAATTTATTCTAGTTTTTCACCAGTACTTTAATCTCCCAGTATTTTCAGTAATTTAAATTATTTATTCCTGAAAAAAATTAAAATATACATAAAAAAATGAAAACATTTTGGAAAAAATACAAAAAAAATAAAATTAAAAAAACAATAATAAAAAAATAATAAATAAATTAATTAATAATATATATATATATATATAAATATAATATAATATAATATAATAAATACAAAAAATGATATTTTAGAATTATTTTTAGCATTAATTATATTAAAAATAATATACTTACAAATTTATTCTCGTTTTCCACAAGTACTTCAATTTCTCAGTATTTTCACTCTACACTGATATTTTTATTATTACTGTTAATTAATTAATAATAAAACAATTTTTTGTATTCATACAAGTGTTCTCACTCTTGTAACCAAAAACTTTGACAGTTGTCAAAACAATTTTTTAATGTCAAATCAATTTTTTTAAAAATTCAATTAATAAACATAAAAAAATGACTAACTTCAGGTGTGGACAGACAGAATGAATGAATGAATGAAAGAGTGACTACGAAGATTATTGTAGTTAACTAGCCAAATTATCCGCGCGCAAGCGCGCGGGAATATTGCACTACAATGTTTATTGTAAACAATTTCAAGTCATTTTAATTTAAGTAATTTTTAAAGAAATACTTCTTATGACACATAACTGAAAAACTAATTAGAATTAAATTTTCAAAATATATTATACTTTTAAACTTTAAAGTATATAAAAAAACTTTAACAAATTTCGATACTAATTTCAAATTTGGCATCAGATTTTCAAAATTGAAAATAATTAAACTTTCTTGTACGAGGAAAATTGAATTTCACAAAAATTGTTATCTGATACCTAAATTAAAAAAAACTGCATTGCGAAAATTTTAATTATTTTAAAGAATAGAGAAGGTAAAAAAATTATTAGCTATATATGGGTATTTAACTTTCCGTACGAAGAATATAATCAATATTTTTTTAGAGAATTTCCACTACTTTTAATTCGCTAATATTGAAAAAAATCAATTTTATTTAACAAAATTTTATGCAATTTATTTTTCCCAATAATTCAATTACTTTTAATAATTATAAAATTTTTCATGTAAATTACATTTTTTCAAAAAATTTTTTGATTAAATTCTGAGTATGAATTTAATTATTTTCATAATCATAAAATCCAGTTACTTTCAGAAATAAAGTTTTTGACAAGAATTCAATTATTTAAACTAATAAAATTTTCATAACATTTAAAAATGCATTATTTAAAACAATTTTCATAAAATTTTTATGAAGATTTCAATTCCTTTCAAAAGAAATAAAATTTTCAATTGAAATCCAATTCTTTTTAAACATTTTAATAAACTTTTCCGCAATAATTCAATTGTTTTCAAAAATTTAATAAAATTATTCGAAAGAAATTAATTGTTTTAAATATAATTTTAATACAGTTTTTTTTAAATAATAAAAAAGTTAGTCCCGAAAACTCAATTATTTTAAGGTATTTCAATAAAATTCTTTTCAAAATTCAATTATTTTCATAAATAACAATATTCATCACAATAATTCAATTATTATTAAAAGTAATAAATTTCTTCTTAAAAATTCCATTATTTAAAAAAATTCTAATAAATCGTTCGCAAGAATTCAATTATTTTCAAAAATAATAAAATGTTTTTTTGTAAAATCCAAATATTTTCAAAAAAATTTAATAAAATTTCCAACCAATATTCAATTATTGCCAAATTTTTTAATTGAATTCTTTGTAAAATTTAATTATCTTTAAAAACTTTTCACATTTCAATGATTTTCAATATCTACTATTTTTATAAAATAACCAATTCTAGAAAAAATTCAATTCTTTTCATCAATTTTAATAAAATTCGCCACATGAATTTAATCATTTACCTAATTAATAAAATTCTTTGAAAGAATTAAATTATTTTTATAAATAATAAAATTTTTCGAAAGTAATTAAATTATTTTTTCAACAATTATTAATAAAATTTCTCGAAAGAATTCAATTATTTTCATAAATTACAAAATCCTTTGAAAAAATGTAATTCTTCTAAAAATTCAATTTTTCTCAAAATTTATAAATTTTTTCAGAAAAATTTAATTATTTTTCAAAGTTTTTTTTAAAATTCTTTCCAAGAATTCAATTATTTTCCAAATTTAAAAAAAATTTCTTCGCAAGAATTTAATTATTTTAATGAATAATAAAATACTAGCTGTCTACGCGCGCCTTGGCGCGCGTGAAATTTCTTTACATTTGGACAAGTAAAAATCTCTTGCTTCTAAATCCAGTAAGAAATGAAAGATCTATTAGGCGTCTCGAAACACAGATCTAGAATAGAGATTTTTGTTGTTGCATAAAAACAGTTACAACTAATTATTACTTTACCAAACCACATAAAATTATTTAAAGAATTATTAAATAAATATAAATTTACTTTTCGCATAAAATATTATTTATATTGATAACAAAATATGCTTTATTATAATTGTTAAAATAAGATTGTGTATTATTTATTGGTACAAATTTTCAAGACCTATATTCTTTTCTTGTTATAGAATAATTATAGAACGTGTTCATTGGGCTTTTTCTTTAAAAATAGGGGAGACCGGGGCTAAACCGGACGGATTTGTTCTTTGGCCAAAAAACTCATACAAAAAAATTTTTTTTGCTAAAGAGTAATATACCGTTTTGAAGCTTGTACCTTCACCAACAAATCGCACTTGTTCGATGTAGAAAAACTACAGTAGCTTTGGAGATATGTTGCTTCGAAGATGACTACCTCAAAAACAAAAATCCGAAAATTGGTGGGGCTAAACCGGACACCCCATGGGGATAAATCAGACACGGCTAATTAATTAAAGAATAAGACACAAATTTTCGTTTTTTATTGTAGAAAAGTCAAATCAATTCTTCTCTTATTTAAATGTAGGTAGTTCTATACAAAGAATATAATTTAAAATGTAAAATCGGTAATTAATATAATATAAAATGAATTACAGTTTTCAGACTTGTCTATTTGCAGCAACTCGCTTGCAAATTCGAGTTTTAAAATAAATTCTTTATTTATTTAGTTTTAAAGTGGTTCTATGCAAAGAATATAATATAAAATAGTTAATTAAAATAAAATAAATTAAAGTATTCAAAGATTTGGTTGTTTTTTATCACGATGTTCGATTCAGCCCCACACCGTCATCTAATAATTAAACTGAAATATATTTTTTCTTCTTAACGTTTTTCATTAAACTCTTTTTCTACTAAACTCAGTACACCACACAGTGGGCTAAAGTGCTCTTTTTTGTGCCGAAATCGTAGAACTCGCCAACTGTTTAATGTATTTGAACAGAAAAAATAGAAATGAAAGCTAACATTCTATAGAATAGAGGAAAAATTTAAAGAAAGAGATTAAAAAATTCCTAGCCTATTAAAAATATTCCAAAACTTGACGTTTCATAAGAAATTTTTTGCCTATAGTGACAGGAAAAGGGTCAAAATAGCTGCTCAAAACAATTAACTCAGTTGTTTCTATCTTTCTAATCATAAATCTCTTGTAGTAACTAAGATAAAAATGACGGAAGCAATATGGCAGCCAAAAATGTAAAATTATTTTTAAAATAAATTAACAACTTCTTTTAAAGGTTTTTGGCGTCGCTGATTACAACTTTGACATAACAAATTCATTATTCAAAATGGCTGATCAAATATGGCCTGACTGAAATGCAAAAATTGCTATTGATTTACACAAGAATCTCTCGACTATTGCCTGAAAATTAGGGGTTCAAAAAGCTTTAAATATACAAGCTTCTTAACAGTCTTGAAATTCCCAACCAAGTTTTAGAATTTTTAATTTTTCCAATATTTTTGTCCATTTGTTAATAATTTTAAACTGTAAACAAATCAAGATATTGAACAATATTAATGTTTTGGCGCTAATTATAAATATAGTTTATGGGTTACGTTATATCTCGGAACAAATACACAAATTTTATTTTGTGAGTGAAACAAAATCAAGTAAAAAGCAATTGTACATTACAACTCAGTCATATTGGATCAGCCATTTTGTATAATGAATTTTTTATGCCAAATTTGTAATTAGCGACAAAAAACCTTTAAAGAGGGATTCTTGCATAAATCGAAAGCAATTTTGCATTTCGGTTCGGCCATATTGGATCAGTCATTTCGAATAATTAATTTTCTATGTCAAATTTGTAATCAGCGACCCCAAGAACCTTTAAAAGAAGTCGATAATTTAATTTAAAAGTAATTTTACATTTCTGGCTGCCATATTGCTTCCGCCATTTTTTCTTAGTTACTACATGAGATTTGTGATTAGAAAAATAAAGACAAGTGAGTCAATTGTTTCGAGCAGCTATTTTAACCCTTTTCCGGTCTCTATAGGCAAAAAATTAAAAATTTCTTATGAAACCTCAAATTTCGGAATATTTTAAATAGGTTTGAAATTTTTTAATCTTTTTCTCTATATTTTTCCTCTATTCTATAGAATGTTAGCTTTCATTTCTATTTTTTTCTGTTCAAATACATCAAATGGTTATCGAGTTCCACGATTTTGACACAAAAAAGAGCACTTTAACCCACTGTGCACCATGAGCTAAAAGAAAAATTGCTGTGTGATATTTGGACTTTAATTTTAACGATAAAAACCCTAAAAAATGAGAAAAATTTTTTTACTTTTACCTCAAAAAATGACATTTTCACATATTAACGGCAACTATTATTACAAGAAAAATGACACGTCCCTAAAACCTCATGCAGCATTTGCATCACGAAATTGTGCGTACATAGGTTATTTACACGGTTTGAAATTCTTTACGGTTTCGGAAATATTTGACTTGTCCGGTTTATCCCCGGTCTCCCCTACAATAATATGTAATCGGACTTAATTTGGTTCCGACTGTCTGTTTGATTTTTCCTTAAGAAAAGTTCTAATAATTTTGGATAAAACATATACTTAACACGGTCAGAAGTGAGAAACTATCCATTTTTTGGTAAATGGAAAACAAAAAAAAAATTAATAAAAACTGAATTTTTTTTATTTAATTATTAAAAAATTATAAAATTGTGAAAAGAATAAGTTCTTATAGAAGTAATTTGGCTAACATTTTATTCAGATATTTTGATAGAAACCTCATTTCTAACGTTTAACAAAAATTTGAATAAATTATTTACCCTCACGGGCTCGAGTTCGTTTTTCCGCCTGCGCGCACAAGCCAGGTCCGAGGGACCCGGTATTTAAAATCAATAGAAATAAAAAATTTGATAGCAAAATTGTTAATATTTTTTATCTAACATATAATTGTATCATTTTAGAGAAATTATTTTAAAAAATAGTTTTAAAAACAACATTATTTATAGTAAAAAAATAACATAAAAAATATAAAGAACAAAAAAATATTTTCAGACAAATCACCGTATAATGTATAAATAATTATATAAACATTTTATATATTATATGTATGTTACATATATATATATATATATATATATAATAGTTTAAAAAAATAGTAATATAAAATAATGGTAAAAATATGAAACATCTGAAAAAAATCTTTAGCTAAATTACCTAACAATAATTATCTTTATTTAGACGTACAACTAAAAAAAAATTTTTAACGACCGCCATATTGAATTTTTTAATTCTGACATCAAATTTGTAATCAGCGACCCTAAAAACCCCCGAGTACCGATTTTAAAGAAAATCTGATCGATTTTCTGTTCTTTAACTTTTAGGAATGGAATTTTCCAAAAACGTACAACACGCACTATATTTTTCGCACCACGTCACTTCCGGAATTATTTGGAATATGTTTACACTTATTACAGTAGGTGATGTTGAACATTACAAAATAATGCAATATTGCAGAAAAATTACTAACTTTTTATACGCAATTATAACCCGGGTCCCTCGGACCCGGCTTGAGTCTTTACGTAAGTTAAAAGGGAATTTTCCAGAGTATTTTATGAATTAAAAATTCTTTACAAAAGTGAAAAATGTGTGTTTTTACGGCCTTAAGTCTAATGTGAAGTTGATATTCTAATAATATTTTCTTAACCGGAAGTAGAAAAAAAAACTTTCCTCCTGGTCCGAGGGACCCGGCTCGAGCCCGTGAGGGTTAACAAATAAACGCTTTTTAATGGTCCTACGCTTATTTAAAAATATTTAAATATTTATACTTTGTATATACTTATCGATTCGTCTTGACATAAAAATTTCAATATTATTATATATAAATTTAGATTTTGCTAAAAATTTTTTTTTACTTTAACAAGTTTTTGAAAAAAACAACTGTAAAATTTTTTGTGTGGGATATATTCTATATTCCTTTTGTCCATTTTGAAAGATTAATGTGATAAATAAGCCCTCAAAATTTCATCCGAATTCAAGAAAATCTATGGAAGGTATCATGTTCACACGAAAGCAAGATCTATAAACAGATACACAAATTGTTCAATACATTTTAGAAAATTTTATTATTTAAAGGACTACATAGCTTTTTCACGAGAAATAAAAATCAATTATAAGTAAATAAGCATGAAAATATAATAATATTGATTATTGTTTTAAGACCTAAAAATCTATACACAATGAAGTTACATGGAATCAATTTATGTTCAAGTTTAAAATGTAATTTCAAAATATAGTAATTTTAAAAAATAAATAAAAAATACACTCGACTTAAAATATTAAATTAATAAATAAAAAATATTGGAAATTATATATTTTTTAATTTGGAAATGAAACTAAAATGCACTTTTTTGGGAATAAAATGTAAATTATTTATCAAAAATAAGGTAAGAAAAAGGAAAAAAATGTATAAATTAGAGTTTTCCAGATACTTCAATTTTGCGTAAACTCGAAATTGGAATCAAATCATTTCTTCATATTAATTCTCATTGAAAGGATAGAATATTTGAAATTTGCACACATATTTTTACATTTAAAAAAACTTGTTTAAAATTGTAATCATGAAATATATAATTTACTATTTTTGCAGTTATTATCAAATTATATTTCTTTAAAAATATGATTATGAAATAAAAAAAATTTATAATGATGTTGAATTTATCACTTGGTTAAAATTGTTTAATTGAGAGATGAAATATTATCAATCTTGTCTTTTTCCAGCAATGTACACGTTCATTTGATTGAACAAATTTTGTGACATTTTTTTCGTTTCTGAAGAGGACGACTGTGTCGTTGAAACGTGAACAGATTGTTTTTTATTCGAACCTTTCTTGGATAGATTGATAATATTTTATCTCTCAATTAAAAAAAAATTTATATTGAATTCATTTCATTTATTTATTCTAATATCTGTCACTGAGAATACAGAAAACCATGATGCTCAAACCAAAAAAAGTAGGCGTTACTTTCTTAACTGTTCGCCTCTCTCTCGCTTCTACTCTAAACTGAAAGAAAAGACGATACTTCCCACTCCTTTTCTGTATCATGATTTCTCTCTTATATACTCTGAGAAACTTCTCTCTCCAACTCTTCTCTGTCATCAAAAGCACAGCAGGAGGGCGGATGGAATTCTTGCGGACAGAATGAATGAAAGAATACGGAGATTAATATATATAATAAAAATAATAATATATATAATTTTAGGAAAATTCAATTATTTTCATAAATAACAAAATTTGCCTAAAGAAATCAATTATTTTTGTAAATAATAAAATTCTTCTGAAAAATTCAATTATTATTATAAATAATAACATTTATCAATGAAAATTCAATTATTTTCAAATATTTTTTTTAAATTCTTTACAAGAATTAAATTATTTTAAATTCTTTCATGAATAATAAAATTCATAGCATAAATTCAATTTATTAGCAGGATAAGAAAAAAGTAAATATTTTTGATGAAAATTAGGAAAAAGCTAGGAAAATAAAAAATATGGACTGGAATTTTTGTCAATTTTGTGAAGTGAATAAAACGAGTTTTTTTGGTTTCTTTTTGACATTAAAAAAATGACAATAACCCACAAAAATGAATTTTCAAAAAAAAAAACAAATGAATACAGATAATTTGCTAACGGAAAGGAAACTTACGATCTAATATATTTCTATTATCTATCAAAACGTATAAAAAACAAAAGAATAACTATAACTAACTTCAGGTGTGGACAGAGATCCGAAAATCTGAATCACCACGATTATTATATATAATTAATAATTTAAAAAATTCTTTTCCGAAATTCAATTATTTTTATAAACTGGAATAAAATTCTTTGTAAGAATTAAATTATTTATATAAATAATAAGGTTCTTCGCATAAATAGAGTTATTTTTATAAATTTAAATAAAATTTGTTTGGAAGAATTGAATTATTTTTAAAATGTTATAAAATTCTTCGCAGATATCCAATTGTGTTCGAAAATTAAAAAAAATTCTTGTTAAAATTCCAAGTAACTTTATAAATAATAAAATTCTTCTCCAAATTCAACTATTTTATGGAAATTTTAAGAAAATTTCAATTATTTTCATAAGTAATGAAACTTATCGCAGAATTTTAATGATTATACTATATATATATATATATATATATATATATATATATATATATATATATATATTTAATCAAATTCCTCGAAAAATGTAATTATTTATAAAAATTTGTCAAATTAAATTCATATATTTAAAAATTTATTGATAAAATTCTTTATGAGAATGCTTGTAAGAATATTTGAATTCTTGCAAAGGATTTCTTTTAAGACTTTTGTAAATAATTAACCTATTCTGAAAAATGTTATGGTAATTTAAATTATTACAAAACATGAAGAAGACGATCACTCCGGGTCTGCGACTCTGAGTGATCGTCTTCTTCATGTTTTGTAATAATATTCTTATAAGTTGTCCAATTTAAAAAAGTTTGAATTTGAATGTTTTAAAGAATTTTAATTCCTACAGAAAAATAATAGTGATTAAATATTTATTTAGAAAAGAAGTTATTAATGTTTTTGCATAATTTTACAATTAATAAAATTTGCAAATAAATGTAATAGAACATTTTGCCTTGATTATCTAATAATTTTGAGAATGAATCAGAATATTCTTTAGGGTCAGGGAAAAAGTGAAATTTTTGTCTGGAAATCAGGGAAAAGTCAGGGAAAAGTAAAATGAAATATTTGTAATAACCCTGAAATAAAAACAAATTACCTATATTAAAAGCTTTTGAAATTTAAATATTTTGGAGACATTAAATACAAGAACACTTTATTAAGTTTACAAAATTAAGTTAAATCGTCGCTTGGGGTCAGCAACATGCCGACTCAGCTAAACGGTGAAAAAGATGCCGTTTCAAAAAGAAAAGTGAAAAACATGCCATTTCGCGAAAGCGCTGAGAAACATACCTTCTTCAAACGAACGGTGAAGAACATGCCTTTTCAACCGTTAATATTTAATATTCATATTATGTTAATAATATTATATTAATTATAAATAATTACTAATATTATATTTATTATAAACAATTAATGATTAATTAATTAATTTAATTAATTGATTAATTTATAATTATTAATATTATTATATTAATTAATTATTTATTTAATATTATATTAAATATTAACGGTTGAAAAGGCATATTCTTCACCGTTCGTTTGAAGAAGGTATGTTTCTAAGCGCTTTCGCGAAATGGCATGTTTTTCACTTTTCTTTTTGAAACGGCATCTTTTTCATCGTTTAGCTGAGTCGGCATGTTGCTGCCCCCAAGCGACGAAATAAACTTTTAGAAAGAAAAGTAACACAATTAATATTAAATATAATTGTTGTTAACAATTATTTAACCAATTCTTTTTAAAAATTTTTTTAGTAAGGGAGAGTCTCCAGTTGTGAGACGGGTTTTATTTTCGATCCGTAAATTATAAACGGGTAAACGATATTGTAATTAAAATACACCGTTCGAGAGGTAACAGAAATACGCAACTTTTATTAAAAGAAAGTATAGTGTTTCGATGAACTCAAGAAATTTTACGATACATTTTCGGAGCACATTGCTTTAAAAAAAATGTCTCTAGTTGTGAGACACTCATTAAAAAAGGTATGAGACTGAAAAATATGTAATTATAAACTTATTAACTAATATTTTAATAGAACAAAATGTTATATTTAAACTTTCTTTCTGTAGTACATATTATTTGAAGATGAATCATTTTTCCAAATATACGCACGAAGAGAATAGATTAAAAGTATGTGGGCCTTGTGGTTCAAAAATTTCATTTATCACAAAAAGTCCTAAGCATTTTCGAATAACAGAAAAACATGAAAAACTTATTAGGCAGCTATTAAATCCAAATTTTAACCTCATTGATCCCAGGTTTCCATTGAGTATGTGTGGTACATGTTATAAAACATTAGTGGAACACGAAAAAGATAATTTCAGAAGACCGTTACCAAATATGTCTAACTATTGTGATATAAATTTACCGAAAGATACTAGAACTTCTGATGGGTTTTGCAATTGCTTCATATGCTTGACAGGAAGACTTCACGGTAAATCTAAAGTGAAGAAGGGACGAGGTCATAAAAGAAATACGTGTGTTATTATTGACGAAAATAGGGGATCAAACGGAAATTCTTCGATAAATAATCTGACAAAAAAGAAGAAAACTGATTAAGAAAGTGCGACGTTTACACTTTGCACAAAATGTCTTCAACAAATAGGAAGTGGGAAACAATACAAATGTAAAAAGACAGTAGTTGCTCAAAAGAATTCTATAATAAATCTAGTAGAAAAACTACCTGAAAAGCAGCAAGAGCAAGTGGCTTCTTTGATCTTGAAAAGAAAACTGGAAACATCAAATGAGGCTGGTGGCAAAGCCTCTAATACTTCTGGTAACGAATTGAAAATAAGTATGAATGGTTCTAAACTAAGGATTTCCTTGAATCCGAAGACCCCGAAACTTGAAACACATTTTTCTATTGACAGTTTGGATAACTTTCAAGTTAATACCGGTTTGTCATTTACTGAAATGAAGAAAGTAACTAATTTTTAAAGATGTAACGTCGGCAGAAAATCTGTACCTGCATTTTATGAAAAACGCATGAAAGAAAAATCGTGTTATTTAGAAAACATTTATAAAGATGGGGTTGTCGAATTTGACACGGCAAGCAAGACAGAAAAAGAAAAAAGACCAGTTGTTTGGGCAGATGCGGAAGAATTAGTAGAATCTGCAACGGAGAAGAGAAATTGCATTGGAAATATTAGCATTAAAGTCATTGCAGATAGCGGTCAAGGTTTATTTAAAATAAGTTTGTCATTGTTTCCTGAAGATTACATACCAAAATCAGAAGATAAATGCAGAAGTTTGTATTCAGAAGGTGGAACAACCAGTAAGAAAAATGTACTAACCAGCGCGAACAGGTTGATATTACTATGTGCAGTTTCACAGTTTAAGGAAACTTACGCTAATATAGACTTTTTGTTTTAATTTACAAATATTAACAAAATATACTTTAAGTTTGTGTCGAACTTTAAAGTTTTACTTATTATAAATGGTCAGCAAACAGCAACAGCGGTTTAGTTCCTTTGCTAGGTCGTGAAAAAGCTTTGCTCTGGCCATATAGCTTAAAACTGGTCTCGAAAAATTATCAGCGAGAAATTTTTGTAGGAAATGCACGTAAAGTACTTCTCGAACATTCAGACAAACTTTTAGATTCGAAAATTTACGGCGATCTAGGGGCATTAAAATTTGTGCCGTATGTTTCAGCATTCAAGGCGATGAACAAAGTTGTAAGCAAATATTTTTCTACAAAAGAAAATGATAAAGATTATAATGAATTGGAGAAATGGTTAAAGGAACTACGCAAAGCATTTAAAGCGACAGGCATTTCAGAAACCCTCAAAATCCACGTTGTCTTAGAATATTTAGCAGATTGTTTACAGTTTTTAGGTGAAAATGGATTAGGACGATGGTCTGAACAAGCTGAGGAAACAATTCACAGAAATTTTTTGAATTATTAGAACAAATATAAAATAAATTCCATTAATGATGAATCTTACTTCAAAAATTGAAGAAGGCCATAGTTGAATTTTCTTCACAGCACATTTAATTATCAAAATTGCTAATTAGTTTTAAATTAAAGTTTTATATATATATATATATATATATATATATATATATATATATATATATATATATATATATACACACACATATACATATATATATATATATATACTAGGGAGGCTCCGTCCCCCTGCGCGCCAACCCCCTGTTTTTATATTTACTTCTATTTACGGATAATATAAAGATTGTAAAATGCGTTCTTATGATATTAGCCATTCTCAAATTTTTAATCTTTGTCATCAATTTTGAAGTAACATACCAGCCTGCAAGTAAAAAAATTTTCTTTTGCATAGGCTTCGACGTCCTATTTCGCGCTTCTATTTGAGGGGGCAAGCTCTGACTTGTTGGTAAAACACATCAAATTTTGACGTAATGTGAAGGCCCACATTAAGGCCCTTTTTAAAACCCTTTTAAAAAACTATTTTTTTTTAATAGGTAAAATTAAACATGTATTTATATTCGTTATTTGTCCTCTTTTTGACTTTGGTCAAAAAATAGGTCAATTTTGACATATGTTTTGATTTATGTTCTTGACCTATAGGTCAAAAAATAGGTCAAATTAGACATAGAATTTGACGTAATGTGAGGCCGTTATTTATTCTCCTTTTAAACATATAGGTAAAAAAATAGGTCAAATTAGACATAGATTTTGACGTAATGTGAGGCCGTTATTTATTCTCTTTTAAACCCATAGGTCAGAAAATAGGTCAAGTTTGACGTAAGTTTTGACGGACCCTTTGGGATATGGCGCCCTTAGAAATCCTGACTCTGCGGCGGCGGCGAAATGTTTTTATATAATAGGGATATATATATATATATAATAAATAATAAAAAATAAAAAAAAAATTCATAAAATGAAATAAATAAAACTAAAATTTGTATTTAGCACATTAACTTTTAGGCATCAGGTACTAATGAAAATGTCAGTACAAATTTTATATGTGGTTTTACTTTCCGAAAGCTCAAATGTGAACGATTTCGTCATGTATTTGTCTAATTGCCGGCAGTAAGCTAACTGCCTAGGAATTAAGCTTAATGCCGGATTCTTCTATAGTTGCCTACGATATATATATATATATATATATATATATATATATATATATATATATATATATATATATATATATATATATATATATATATATATATATTACTGCCGGCAATTAGACAAATACATGACGAAATCGTTCACATTTGAGCCTCCGGAAAGTAAAACCACATATAAAATTTGTACTGACATTTTCATTAGTACCTGATGCCTAAAAGTTAATGTGCTAAATACAAATTTTAGTTTTATTTATTTCATCTGCTTTCAAAAGATAAACTTGTTTAAAATATATTTTTAAAGCATTAATTTTTTTATTTATTACAGATCAATGAAAATGATTGAATAAATTTTACGTGTGGTTTTACTTTCCAGAGGCTCATTGGTCTATTTGCCTAGGAAATAAGCTTAATGCCCGGCAGTAAGCTTATTGGCCGATGAAGATTCGTCAATTAGACGAATTACATTAGCATCCATTTGCAGTGCACAGACGTCCTATAAAATAAAAAATTAATTAAAAATAATAATAATATCCATAATAATGATAATAATAATGTCGTTCAATTTTTTGTTAATCAGGATTAAATCCATCTTTATTTATATAAAAGAATTGTCAAAATAAACAAAAAAATTTTTCTTAAAATTATAATATTATTAAATTTTTATTTATTTTTGCAGGAATTTCTATTTTAAAATAAAATATAAACTATAAAATTAAAACATTATTTATAATTTAATAAATTTTTTATTTTTTAATATTTAATTTATTGTAGATTACAAATATACTGAAAGTACAATTTATAAATAAATAAAATAAACTGTTCAATATTCTAGAAAATATTACAAGTATTATTATCATATTATAAGTTTTAATCGTCGAAAAGTTTAATTCGATTCAAAACAATCATTTCATTCAATACATTCAATGTATTGTCTTTATAATAATGTACTTATTATAATTATAGATCTTTATTCATAGATTCTTAACTGTAATTAGTGAAAAGTTGTCAGCTTAAAATCGCAGTCGTTATATAAAGTCAAAACCGTCTTTGACGCTAAAGTTTAGATTTTTAAAAATTAAAGATGGAAAACAATAATTCAGTGAATCGTAGTTAGTTTGATAGCTTGTTTAAAGAAAAGATGGAATTACAAAATAGAAGTAGTTCAGAGTGGGATAAAAAACAATTCGAATAAGTGCAGTTAATTTTGAGCAATCAAGGTGAAAAAACTCCAGCATTTTATCATTTTTCAAAGAAGTACGAAATTTTGCGAATTGGATCAAAGTGCAATATTATTTTAAAACGCAGTTCTGAAAATAATGATCTGATCTATATGATCTCGATGGAAGAATATTTCGAAATACTTACGGAAGCACACCATTAAACTGGTCATGGAGGTCGAGATAGGATACTGTACTGTATGGAAAAGAAATGGCGCATCCCCAGGATTGCATGTGAAATTTTTATTAGTTTGTGCGAAACATGCAATTTAAAAAAATCTGTTGCCAAAAAAGGAGTGGTATTGAAGCCGACTATTTCCCACGGATTTAATGCCCGCGGTCAAGTCGATTTAATCGACTTTAAGTCTTGTCCCGATGGAGAGTACAAGTTGTTGATGAATTATCAGGATCATGCCACTAAGTTCCTCGACCTACGACCTATCAAATCTAAACATGCCTCCAATGTAGCAGAAGAGCTGTCCAAGATTGTTTTCACGTTTGGGGCACCAGCTATTTTTCAGAGCGATAATGGACGAGAATTTGCTACAAATATAGTCAGAGAACTTATTTCCATTTATCCGCACAGTAAAATGGTACATGGACGACCTCGGCATCCACAAATCCAAGGAAGCGTCGCACAGTGGGGCAAATAGCACTTTTCAGGGACAAAAATCTAGCGCTCTTACAATTTTTAACGGATTTTGTTAACTTTTTTAAAAAATAATCTTGAGTTTCCGCAGTATACAATACGTCTGCTAATAATTTATTTGAACTAATTGTTTATTTATTTAACAACAATGAAGAAGACGAAAATTGTTTTCTAACTTATTTGATAGACATTTAGTGTCCTAAATTTGAATTTCACTTAAAATTGACATTCAGAGATGTAGTTAAACATAATTAATAAGTTTATACTCACTAGAATGGTAATAAAAAATGTTAATATTGTTATAAACAAATTATATAAACGAATTATTAGTTTGAGAAATGACTGCACTAGATTTCGACGAAACTGATTGCTTATGGGTTTTTGAGGTCGCTGATCACGAATCTGAAGCTTGTTTTTTAAAATTCAAAATGCCAGATCTAATATGGAAGACGACATTTTTTATAAACAATTCACTTTATTTGAAACTTGTTACAATGGGGTTTTTGTGGCTGTTGATCACGAATTGTCTATTGGATTTTGAAAATTTAAAAGCTGGTTTTTAATATATGGGTGATTCTCCCGAAATACTCTTTTTTGTGAGTTACAAACAGAAAAGAAAAAAATTTTGATTTATGGATTAATGCAGCCAATTATATTGAGTTTACAAAAATCTACCACCTCTATAGCATGATCATGCTAACTTTTAGCTTTTAAAGTATATATTTTAAATTAAAATTTACAAAAAATTAAGAGGTTAGAATTTGGCGCCGGCGTTTTTTATTATATATATTTTTCTATTTACAAAAAATTATTTAATAATGATAATTTATTAATATTACCTATAAATTTGATAGATTTTGAAATACTTACATTTATCAAAAATCTCTTTTAATAATTGTCAAAAATTATTTTTCATACATTTTAGGTTCCCTTTTCACTGGCAGTTTGTAAACAATCGACAATCATATCAATTTTAAATTTTTATTCAAAAAAGTAAAAGTAAAAAAAAAATAATAAAAAAATAATTTTCCTCCAGCTGAGAATGCCCTATCATGTTTATAAAAAACAACTTTATGTGAAAAAAATTTGCGATCAATTTATGTATATTAATATTGTTTTTATTAGGGGTGAGAGGAATGACGCTTTAGGTTGTAAATCTCTGCTTATGTCTTAATTTTAAATTTTTTAACGCAAAATAATTACATTTTTCAAAAAGTAACTTAAGAAATTAATATTAGAGATGTTAATTTAAATATTGATCACAATAATCAATCAATATCTCTACCCACAGCAAAAATATTGGATAATATTGAACGAGTGAGAGGAATGACGCAGTACTGCATGACAAATTTCATTTTCTATATTTAAAAAAACTACAGGACATATTTTATTCATATCTTAGAAAAATATTCTTAAATATCATAATTTTTAGAAAAAATTGATGAAGTACCTATTTACATGTTTTAAATAATTGTTTTACGTATTGAAAAAATGAAAAGCACTTAGATGACAGAACATTTAGAAAAAGTGATAAAATAGAGAAATATGACTTGGTATTTTCCCAAATGATTATAATTATTTAGAAAATCTTGACTACATGCAAAATGAGGTTTTTTGGAGAATCACCCATATCAGAGAATTTTTTTTCAAATTTTTTAAATTTGCATAATAAGGTTTTATGGATTAAATATTTTATAAAACATGTTTTAATTAAAAAAAAAATCAATAACAATGTACAATTAATTAGTTTTACATAAATTTTAATTTCGTGAATGGTATCATTCTAGGCATAAAAATATTTTTTCGACTTTTTAACAAAAAAATGTAATTGCTTTAATAGAAGTTACTAAAAGAAACTCAAATTAAATGAAACGAATGAGATTTAACTGTCATTAATTATTAAAATTAAAAAAAAACTTTTTTATAGCAATAACAGTTATTAAATTTATTCTTTCAACATTCTTTCTTGTAGACATACAAGAAAATAGGCGCGTGACAGAATAGAACTTAAAAATATTTGTTTATTAAAAGGTAATTTAATTAAAATTGTAAAGTACACAGTATCAGTTTCTTTGAAAGATATGTAATAAGTTTATGTAGACTGTAAACATTTACAATTTTTAAAATTAACATATTTAAAAATATAAGTGAAACAATAGAAATGGTTGAAAAATTACAATATTTGTTTAATACATATAAAACGTTTATAATTCTAGTAAATTTAAAACTGCCTCATCAAGAACTCGACTTTTTTGAGAAAGTTGGATTCGAATGTAAGATATAAAAGGATCTGATGTACACAATAATTTCTTGAAAACATCTTCGTTAGTTGCAGATCTAGAACATTTTCTAGAAGAATGTAATCTATAGTTTTTATAATCTTTATTTCTGGCTTCCTGTGCTTCTTCAGATAATTGTCCAAGAGGCAAAATAGCATTGTATTTTATTATACTTTCGCCACGAATTAGAACTTTGTGAACGGAAGAGGGCATGTAGTACCAATTATAATTACTTCCAAAAATTTGAGCTGTATCGCGTGTGTATTCACCAAACTTTCTTGCAGCAATTCCTCTCCCACAAGACATAGTTTAAAGTATAATATAAAACTGTTTAATTGAGTCTTCATTTACACCAGTTCTTTCGGAGGAACACGTAAAGTTAGAATAAAATCTTCTTGCAGTATTTCCATCTTTGCTATTACCACTACCTTGACGAGGTTTGTCTATTATTAATCCGAAATCTTCACGGAAACGAGTTTGAATATATTTTTCTTAACTTCCTTTTCTTTTTTATTTTCTGCGGTAGTCGCTGACCATTTTTGAAATGAGTAGTTATACGATATATGAAGAATCAACTCCATAAATCGGATCCATGCATGTAAAGTAGATAGTCTAAATCTGAATGTTTCCTCTCTTTCTAGCATATTAATTACACGTTCAAGATTATTCATTTCAGATGGCTTTGCTAAACACACATTGCAGGTGGCAATTTGAAATTCAATGTCACTTACAATTGTTTTCTCAGGAGTTTCTATTGCAAACTCTATCAAAATGGGGCGACAAAAACGTGTTGATGAAGGTGATGGATTTTGCCAAATAATATTGCTATTCTCCTCATTGACCAGTTTAAGAGGCACAAGCGAAGAGATCAATAAATTAGAATCAGATATGAGTTTACTTTCTCCTGATAGTATTTGCTTATATTCGCTTTGTCAAGAAGAACTATCAAAATTCCATTTGCTATATAAAACCAAATTCTGTCCACTCTTAAAATTAATTTTTAATATCCTACTAACAGTGTAATTTAAAAGAGATTGCAACTGTACCTTTGCACTTATGTCAGTTACTATGTTCTCAGGGTAACATTTGTTTTTAGCTTTTACCATTTGCTTATATGTCGGAAACAGACTTATACTTTTTTTCATGATATAGTTCCGAAGATACTCATATTTTTGTTTTGATAAATTTAAATCAAGCAATATTGCTAAAGCTTCATTGTTAGAATACGGATCCATACGCATATTTTCTTCTTCTAAATGCATATAAACGTCATCTAAGGTTTCTGGTAATATTAAGCATAATTTTTCAATTACAGCAGCGTGTTTTATTTCGCCAATAGATCGTAAACCTTGTATGTAAGAGTAATGAATTTGTTCCATTCCAGATTCTCTAAATAATTTTATAGCCTTTCTGCGTTTGCTTTTATTTGAAGATATTTCATATTCCTTGAATGGTCTTCCCCGTTTTATTTTCGAAGATGTAGAAGGCTCTTCTGCATCTAATTGTATAGAGATATCTCCATTCAGCCACATTTCATTATTACTTAAAAAAATATATTTTCTTCTTCCAGCTTTATTCCATCGTTCCTTAAATTTATGTATATAATTTTTATTAATCCACATTACAACACAAGTAAAGTTTGCTTCATTAATTGTCAAAAATTTTTCTTTAATGTACTTTTCTACAGTAGATACATGTTTTCCGTGTTCTATCATTGTGTCACATAATTCACGTTTATTAATATTTACGGAACCCATTTTACGTTTTTTAAATATCAATTTATAAAACTTTATTAAATTAATCTTTAAGAAATTTTACAACTGAACGTTCCTTAACTATTCAGAAGCTTTTATACTGCATTAATAACTATTAATTCAGGATACTTGTTGGTTTGTGGTAAATTATTTTCAATATATAAAGTCATTCAAAACAAGTTAATGATTAAATCGTAACAATAAAACAAGTCTTAAAGGAAACGTGTGGTTTGTGGTATACTATTTGTCATTCTTTGAAGACAATAGTTTAATATAATTAATCATTCAAAAAAAATTTTAATTTTTGTTTACAATAAAACGGCTTTTTGAATTTTACAAAACCAATATTCGATTAGTATTTAGCAACCACAAAATCTTCCCTTGTAACAAGTTTCAAATAAAGTGAATTGTTTATAAAAAATGTCGTTTGCTGTATTTGATCTGCTATTTTGAATTTTAAAAAACAAATAACAGATTTGTAATCAGCAACCACGGAAACCTCCCGAGTAACAAGTTTCATGTGATTTCAACCGTTTTTTAAAATGTTGTCCGTCATAATGGATCCGCTATTTTGAATTTTTAAAAACCAACAACGGATTCGTAATCAGCAACCACGAAAACCCCCCGAAGAACAAGTTTCATGTGATTTCAATCGATTTTTAAAAATGTCGTCCGCCATATTGGATGAGCCATTTTGAATTTTTAAAAACAAGCTTTAAATTCGAGATCAGTGACCTCAAAAACCCTTCAGTAATCAGTTTCGTCGAAATCTAGTGCAGTCATTTCTCAAACTAATAATTTGTTTATATAATTTGTTTATAACAATATTAACATTTTATATTACCATTCTAGTGAGTATAAACTTATTAATTACACAGCCACACAAAGAAAAGTGTCTTGATCTGGGGTCGAGACATATGTTTTCCGACGTATTTCGATGCGCTGAATCCGAATCCGTTGTCAGAATTTGGCCAATGGGTCCTGGTTTCGCCCTAACCTCAAAAAATACCCTAAAATCGTTAAAATGGTCACTTTTGAATTATCAAAATTGAATCTAACCGCATATTGATAATTTTTTAAGATTTCTTAATTTAAATAAATTATTCTATAAGCTTTTCAATTGAAAATCCATATAAAACATTAAATCTATCGAACCTAACCTCAAAAACACATCTAAGATTCCAAACAAACAGATTATACCATTCACAGCGCAATAAAAAATTGGTAAGCTCATGAAAGTTACTACTCAGGTGATTCTATGATTGCTGATTACAAATCCGGCGTTAGTTTATCAAAATTCAAAATAGCGGATCCAATATGGCGGACATTATTATTAAAATTTGTTCGTATTTGCTTGAAAATCGGTACTCGTGGGTTTTCGGGGTCGCTGATTACGAATCTGACGTTAAATTTTTTATTGATGACCCCTAAATATTTCTAGTAAATAAATTCAAGCCGATTACTACACAATACAAATGTCTACGCTCCAGTTCCAATAGTTCATTCCACTCAAATTAAAGCTGAATATAATAATATAAAAATACTTCTATGGACAGTGAATTACGAAAAATACAAATGGTTAATTTGTGGTGATTTTAAAATTATAACAATACTACTGGGACAACAATCCGGTTTCACGAGAAAGCCATGCTTCTTGTGTCTGTGGAATAGCAGAGATCGTGCAAACCATTACAAGAAAAAAATTTGGCCTCTAAGAGTATCGTTACAACCAGGTTCTCACAACGTCATTCACCAAAGTTTGGTAGACCCCGACAAAATTATATTTCCATTTCTTCACATTAAGCTTGGTGGGATTAAACAATACGTGAAAGCGTTAGATAAGGACGGCCAATGCTTTAAGTACATAGCGAAAAAATTTCCACCTGTTTCTGATGCTAAATTAAAACAAGGTGTATTCGATGGACCACAGATTCGAGCGTTATTTAGAGACACTAATTTCGTTTCTCAAATGACCGACACTGAAAGGGCAGCTTGGGAAAGTTACAAAGAAGTTTCAACAAATGTTCTAGGCAACAATAAGAGTCCCGACTATAAACAAATTGTAGCTCAAATGCTGAAAAACTATAAAAAATTAGGATGTTTAATGAATTTAAAACTGCACATCCTCGATTCATACCTGGATAAGTTTCCCGAAAATTGTGGACATTACAGCGAAGAACAAGGCAAGCGATTTCATCAAGATATCAAATTAATGGAAGAACGATATCAGGGAAGATGGGATGAAGCAATGATGGCTGACTTTTGTTGGATGTTGAAGAGGGAAACGAATAGGAAAGAAAAGAAACGTAAGCGAAACCCTTTACATAGATCCTTTGAAGAAAAAAGAACACGCTACAGTAGTAAGACAATAGACTGAAGGGATGTTCTAACGGTAACAGAATTAATAAAGGTATTATTTTAAATATGTTGAACGGAACAAGCGATTATTTACTGAAGAGTATATTAGAAAACAATTCGTAAGACTTTAAGATTATAAAAATTGATATAGGATTCGTTATCAAAGCTCCCGAAAAACCACGAGTAATAAATTTTAAAAGATTGTAAAAATAATAAATATAATCAGCGACCCCGAAAACCCCGGAGTACCGATTTTCAAGCAAATCCGAACAAATTTTAATAATAATGTCCGCCATATTGGATCCGCTATTTTGAATTTTGATAAACTAACACCGGATTTGTAATCAGCAATCATAGAATCACCTGAGTAGTAACTTTCATGAGCTTACCTATTTTTTATTGCGCTGTGTATGGTATAATCTGTTTGTTTGGAATCTTAGATGTGTTTTTGAGGTTAGGTTCGATAGATTTAATGTTTTTTATGAATTTTCAATTAAAAAGCTTATAGAATAATTTATTTAAATTAAGGAATCTTAAAAAATTATCAATATGCGGTTAGATTCAATTTTGATAATTTAAAAGTGATCATTTTAACGATTTTAGGGTATTTTTTGAGGTTAGGGCGAAACCAGGACCCATTGGCCAAATTCTGACAACGGATTCGGATTCAGCGCATCGAAATACATCGGAAAACATATGTCTCGACCCCAGATCAAGACACTTTTTTTTGTGTGGTTGTGTTATGTTTAACTACATCTCTGAATATCAATTTTAAGTGAAATTCAAATTTAGGACACTAAATGTCTATCAAATAAGTTAGAAAATAATTTTCGTCTTCTTCATTGTTGTTAAATAAATAAACAATTAGTTCAAATAAATTATTAGCAGACGTATTGTATACTGCGGAAACTCAAGATTATTTAACCTACCGTCACACACCTTGGAAAAAATTACGACTTTACACAGGTTTAGAGGAAATCCCTCACCACATTGTAAAATAAGCGACATTACAACATAAACAAAGGAATCAACAAAAATTTAATTTTAACACAAACTTACTAATATGTAGTAAATTATTCAAAATTATAAAATTAATAAAATTAATTTTCGGTCTCAAAAATAATAATTAATTACACGAATGCACATTTTCGAAGGAATTACACTTTACATGTAAAAGTAATGTAACATTAACAAATAAGCAAAAAAATTATAAAATAGTTTATTTTAATTGTATGTATAATATAGTTTTGCCATTAACCAACGGTGGAATAAAAAATGTTTTGAAAACTTGATTTTTTTATTCAACGTAACCTCACTTTTTCGAGTTTTTTCTAGCTTTGAAGCTTCATAATAAAATATTTATTATGCTTAAGCTAAATGTTTTTTTAGAAATGTGTTGAGGAATAAATTTTCGAAAGGTATAGAAACTGATTTTATTTTGCAATGAGGAAAACAAAAGTTATTTTAAAAATACTAAAACCGTAGAGGGAATCCTACCCTAGGTGTGTGACGGAGGGTTAAAAAAAATTAACAGAATCCGTTAAAAATTGTAAGAGCAAAAACCGGCATTATTAACGGTTGGTTTTGTAGGATGGAACTCCAAAAAGGGCAGCAACACCATTTAATATTGGAGATGTTCAAAAAGATGAATTTTTAACTCTTACAGAAGCTGCAGCAGCCAAATCAAAATCTGGTGAACAGGGTTACAAAAAATGTAACTGTAAAGAAACAAAAGAGCAGTGTTGCACAAAACGCTGTTCTTGTTAGAAAGCAAAAATTATATGTTGCTCACGATGCCATCATTCAAATCCCTGCAAAAATAAATAAAAATGTAATAATATTATAATATTATAATAAGAAGAAGATTATAATTAATAATAAGATTTTTAAGATATTTAATTTAATTTTTAAGATTATAATTATATTATTTTAAGACAAATTTTTTTGTTAATTTTGGCAATTCTTTTATTTAAATAAAGATGGATTTAATCCTGATTAACAAAAAATAGAACGACATTATTATTATCATTATTATTGATATTATTATTGTTTTTAATTAATTTTTTATTTTTTTCGACGTCTGTGCACTGCAAATGGATGCTAATGTAATTCGTCTAATTAACGAATCTTCATCGGGCAATAGGCTTACTGACGGGCATTAAGCTTATTGCCTAGGCAAATAGACAAATGTTAACGATATCGTCATTTATTTGTCTAATTGCCGGCAGTAAGCTTACTGCCCTGGAATTAAGCTTAATGCCGGATTCTTCTAGTTGCCGACGACATATACATACATTTCAATTTTTTTTAAATCTTTTTTCGTTTTCGAGATATAATTAACAGCACAACCTACCCCCGGCACTTTTAATCACGCTCTCAACTGACTATATTTATCAATGTTTTTTAAAATAAATATTTTTAAATCCCAGAAAGCACGTAAGCTTGTAGAAACCTTGTGGCAAGTTTGCCACGCAATTTTGCCAAGCTTGCAAAGCAAGATTGCCGTAAGCTTACCTCAAATATGAAATGTCCCACCTGTCACAAGGTTACACTGTAAGGTTACCGTAAGTTTGCCTCAATGTTGCTCAGTAAGATTGCCGTAAGGTTACAATGAAAGGTTGCTGCAATTTTCAAAATTTTTGTGTTTAATATATACATGTACATTAAACAATATAAATATAAAAAAACGAAATACTTAGAAATTTTTCGATTTTAAAATTTACAGCAATTTTTTTTAATCTTGCAGCAACCTTTTAGTAACTTTATGGCAATCTTGCAGTAACCTTACGGCAATCTTACTGAGCAACATTAAATCAAACTTACGGTAACACACACACACTTTCCACAGAGTGTTTAACATATGATCAACGAACCGCCAAATCTCAAAGTGCACCAGTTTTTGGCGAAAAGGTGGGGTATTATTTTAATACCAAAGTGGATTATAATAACCGGCAACGTTTTAGTCCATAAAGAATTAGAATAATTTATCGAGGAATTATTTTCTCAAAATAGTTTATAAGTAATTTGGTTTTTATTTAGGCTGATTTTTGTCATAGAAAAAATTAATTTATTAACTTGTAATTTTCATCTTTATTGGTGCACATTTAAGCTTTTTAATACTTCATAGTTTGTGTTCAAAATCTCAGTCCATAAATCTATTTGAATCCTCTAAATTGATTATTCTAGTAATGTAATTCTTTTATTCATTGACTATATAAAATTTTTCCCTATGAAGTGAACTTAGCTAATTCGTAAATTTCATGCTTTAAGTTCTTCACTTTAAACTATAAGCGTATATATAGAGAGAGAAATCTGTGTTAGCCTTAACGATGTTTAGACATCTCTCGACTTTTTTGCTTGCACTGTTAGTACTTACGCTTTTATATTCGCGAACTCAAATTGTTTTGCTTGGAAAAAAGGAGAAAAACTTATTTTCATTTGACTTTCTGTTTTCCTAATTAATTATCCTAATGTGTTTTTTTGCAAATATAAAAAAAATTTGTTTTGAAAAAACAATTTTATTTATTTGCATGGATATGATAAGCAATTTACAAATTTAATTGAAATTCAATTTATGTATATGAAATATTTAAATAACCTATTGCAACATTTTTTTATTGATCTTTGGTATTTTTAATGCATTTATTAGAGCCTTTGTAAGTAGTGGTGAATATACCAGAAGCCATTGTTTCGAAAGAAGGTCAAAAACTTTCTTTTGAACGTCGCTAAAAACTCTTGTTAATCACTAACTATATATATATATATATATATATATATATATATATATATATATATATATATATATATATATATATATATATATATATATATATATATATATATGAGACGTTTCACGTTAAGCGGGACACCCCGATGGCCTAAATTAAGAGATTCCAAAAAAATTGCTTAAACCAAAAGTTATTCATATATATAAGTACTTTTGAAAAATATGTGGTCTTTTCAAAAATCCAAAATGGCGGCCAAAATATAATTTATAAATGTGTCTAAGTTCAAGAACAGAGGCCTTAAAGTGCTAATAAAGAGGAATTAAAGAAGGAAATCACCTATGTATTGGCAGTAAAATTAGCATTAGGATACATACTTTGTATTCCATAAGGAATAACGCTACTTTGATATCGGTTTGCAGAAAATAAATATGGCGGATCCAATATGGTGGACAACAAATTTTTAAATGCATCGGATTTACTTGAAATTTGTTACTCGGGGGTTTTTGGGGTCGCTGATGACGAATCTGATGTTAATTATCAGAAATTCAAAATGGTGGATCCTATATGTCGGACAAAATTTTTTAAACGCATCGGATTTAATTGAAAGTTATTACTCGGGGGTTAATAGGGTCGCTGATACCGAATCTGATGTTGGTTCTTAGAAATTCAAAATGGCGGGGATCCTATATGGCGGAAATTTTTTTTAATTTATCAGATTTCGTTTAAAGTTGTTACTTGGGGGTTAATAGGGTCACTGATAAAGTAACTAACTTTGGTTTTTAGAATTCAAAAATGACGCATCCTATATGGAGGACAAAAATAATACTAATTACAGTTAAAAAATATTTATTTAATTAATTATTGAGATAAAGATTTTCAAAAAATTCTTAATTCTATACATAAATAAATTTTTAGAGGCTGGCCGTAAAAAAAGAATAAATATCAATAATAACTTAATTATATAGTTGTTCAAACAATTGAGGATAAAGAAATTGATGTTTTTAAATATTTGCTTTCTTATAGAGGAACTATCTTTGAAGCCTAACACATTATAAACTTAAGAAAAAACATTTTTTTTAACTCATCGTATAAAACTTTCTAAAAATTAACAACAGATTCGGTATCAGCGACCCTATTAACCCCCGAGTAATAACTTTTAATTAAATCCGATGCGTTTAAAAAATTTTGTCCGACATATTGGATCTACCATTTTGAATTTCTGATAATTAACATCAGATTCGCCATCAGCGACCTTAAAAACCCCCGAGTAACAAATTTCAAGTAAATCCGATGCATTTAAAAATTTGTTGTCCACCATATTGGATCCGCCATATTTATTTTCTGCAAACCGTTATCAAAATAGCGTTATTCCTTATGGAATATAAAGTATGTATCCTAATGCTAATTTTACTGCCAATACATAGGTGATTTCCTTATTTAATTCCTCTTTATTAGCACTTTAAGGCCTCTGTTTTTGAATTTAGACACATTTATAAATTATATTTTGGTAGCCATTTTGGATTTTTGAAAAAGCCACATATTTTTCGAAAGTATTTATATATATATGAATAATTTTTGGGTATAAGCAATTTTTTGGAAGCTCTCAATCGATAGGGGGGGGGGGGGTAGGTAGGCAAATTAAATGGACGATTATTTAAATAAAACTAATTCCGAGACCGAAATAAATTTCTTATTCACATATTTTTCTCAAAATAATTAAAAAATAAATTTTCAATAGTTTTAAGATGAGCCGCCTTATCCGGGTGCTAGGTAGGCAAATTAAATAAACGATTATTTAAATAAGACAAATTCTGGCTCCACAATAATTTTCTTATTTATTTAATTTGCCTACCTAGCGTCCGGATAAGGCGGCCCGTCTAAAAACTATAAGAAATTTATTTTTTAATTATTTGAAAAAAAATATGTGAATAAGACCATTATTGTGGTACCAAAATTCGTTTTATTTTAATGATCGTTCATTTAATTTGCCTACCTAGCGCCCGGACAAGGCGGCCCATCTTAAAACTATTGAAAATTTATTTTTTAATTATTTTGAGAAAAATATGTGAATAAGAAAATTATTGTGGTCCCGGAATTCGTTTTATTTTAATAATCGTCCATTTAATTTGTCTATCTAGCGCTCGGATAAAGCGGCCCGTCTGAAAACTATTATAAACTTAACTTTTTGCTATTTAGAGTAAAATATGTGAATGAGAAATTTTTTGTAGTACCGGAAGTGCAGAAACGCAACATGAGGGCAAATGAAGCGCAGGATTTCAACTACCCCTCGGTTTGTTTAAGTGGGGTAAAGGTGTACGAGATGATCCCTTGGGCAAGATGATTCTTTTGAACTTTGGAGAGCTTATTAGCGTTACCGTTCAGGTAAAAACAGTAATACGTTGCCAATGACATACCTACACGGAAAAAAGAATAGCACAAGAGATGTGCCAAATAGTAGGACAAGTTGTGTGCTTTAGTTCATCGCGTCTGGTGTACCTTTTTGGCGCAGGCGCTGTGCTTTGCAACTTGTACATTTTATAAGCACAGCGTCTGCGCAGAAAAAGTATGTCTGTTGTTCCAAAAAGGCACACCAGACGTGCTGAATTAAAGCACACGACTTGTTCTACTGTTTGAGGCGTCTCTGGTGCTATTCTTTTTTCCGTGTATGAATTAGTCAAACTGTCATGATAACACACGTCATTAAAAAAAATTTTATTGGAGAAAATTAAAATT
Organism: Leptopilina drosophilae; assembly: GCA_032873175.1. Taxonomy (NCBI): domain Eukaryota; kingdom Metazoa; phylum Arthropoda; class Insecta; order Hymenoptera; family Figitidae; genus Leptopilina; species Leptopilina drosophilae. The sequence continues at coordinate 32,056,488 of CM065478.1, forward strand.
TCATAGTTTTGATCTAAAGAAAGCTAAACTTTGAACTTAGGTAACTTTTGTTGCAGAAACTAGAATTCAAAGTTCCTTGTACTGAAGCTATAATAATAGCTTCAGTATATCTTCAATTAGGTGTTCTGATTGTTACTTTGGACTTCCAAAGTTTATAGGTTAAGTTACGAAAAAATTAAAAATTAGTGTCATTTAGGACAAGATGATTCCTCAATGGGTGTACAAGATGATCCCCCCTGATTCCCATGTATTTTATATCACCTCAAACTGAATTTTTTAGTATTAATAAAAAATTCAATTTTTCTCGCTTTTTATATATTTTTGTTGTGGAAACTAACTTATTTAATACAAAAAGTTCAAATCTACATCTATTATATTAATTTTCTTGATGTAGAAAATGACACGTAATTATAAAATAAGAAAACGAAACGTGGTGAGTGTTAAAAAGCATTTATGGTCTAAATAATACATATTTAATAATAATATATGTATATTTAATATTGATACACGTTATTCCTTTAAGTTAGTCTCTTTTTCCAATAAATGGGCTAAGATAAACCTACGGATCATCTTGCCCATACCAGGGGGATCATCTTAGACACCGGGGTTATTATTGCAGTATTCACTTTTAAAAATTGCTTTAAGAATTTTAGTTTTTACATCGTCATTGTAATTTTCAATAAATTTTGTATTACTTTTTGCATTCAATATGTGTAAATATTGCTCGAAGAAATTTGAATATTTAATTCTCTGAAAATAAAGAAACAAAAGCGAAACTTTTACTCGAATAAGTAGTAATCCGTACCGCTACCACCACACCTGAGTGTATGATCACGTCACTACTGTCATGCGCAGCGATCATAGCATGACGCCAAAGTCATTAAGGTTATATAGTATTAATAATCATTTATGCTAATAATTTCAAACTTTTTATATTAAGGAGAGGCACTACCCCCAACTTTGACCTCTTTACATTTGAATTATTAATGTAAGTTATATTTTTGTTCCTGCACCATTTTTAACTCTAAAATATATTGGATGGTCAAAAATTTTGTAATTTTAAGTTTTGAAGAGGATAGAATTTTTATCTTTGAACTAATTTCCTATTTTGCATAGTTTTGCAAATTAAAATTTTACAACTTTTGATTTTTTTTCCAAAGCCCTAGGCGAATAATCTTCTTGAAAATTTAACATAGTAAATAAGATATTTGACACGATTTTGTATTCAATGAATAAATTTTTGTAAACATTCTTATTCTCAAGAAGATTAATGCTCTAGGACTAGGACTTTGAAAAAAATGTCAAAGTTGTAAAATTTAAACATTCAAAATTAATCTTCCCTTACAATTTTCAATATTATTTAACGCAAAGTTTTTTCTAACCTTATTTTACAGTTTTAAACAACCTCTTGCATCGATTTGCAAAAATATGCAATTAGTTCAAAGATAAAAAATTTTAACATCATAAAAAATTAAAATTTCAAATTTTTGACTATCCTATATATTTTAGAATTAAAAATGGTGCAAAAAGAAAAATATAACCTACTTTAATAAGTCCAATTTAAAGGAGTCAAAGTTGGGGGTGGTGCCTCCCCTTAAAAAGTGCAATTTTAGCAGTACATGTTTTGTAAGACACATGTCTTCCAAAAGGTCTTATTCTTTTAAAAATTATATCACCTTACAAAACTTGTACCAAAAAAATTAATTTTTATAAATTTTATGTTAAAAATCTTTTTTCTTTTCGTTACAAATGGCTAACCAAGTAAAAATGTCCGGAGTTATGACGGAGTTAAACACCGGCATGGTACTGACTCAGTACTGACCGTCGGTACTGACTTTCGGAACCCAGTCAGAACTGGGAGTATACTGACTCCAAAACCGAATCAGTAATATGTCGGAGTTAAAAAAGTGTTTAAATCAGTACAGTATCAGTACAGTGGCAGAAAACTGGCATAACACTAAATCAGTATTGCGAAGGAGTTATAAAAACAAACAAACTTTGTTATAATGGCATTTAAACCGGCCACTATTAATAACAACATCGTTTGATTTATTAACTATTAAAATATTTTCCAAGATTTTTAAAAACATTATTCATCAACAATAACGCCAAACACTTAATTAACATATTATTAATTATTTTTATTATTATGTGTTATTAATAATAAAATTTTTTTTATTTTTTTTAATGTAAAAATATATACATTTTTCTATTATTATTTAAATAAATAATTAAATAAGTAATTTTTACCATATTTTTATGCTATACCTATTAATTAATATGTAATGTCTTATTAAAATGTATATAAATATATAAAACATATATTTATAATAATTTTTCTTGAAATAAATATATTATACAGTGAATTCATTATTATAGCACTGTGATATCCTTCGTATAATTCAAAAGGAAGTTTAAAAAAATATACTCTCAAGCTTGCGTGGCTGTGCGGTTAGTGTATTCGACTTGCGTCCTCAAGGTCTAGGGTTCGATCCCCCGTGCGTGCGATATTTACATTTTTTTGATACTCATAAAAGTTTATTTACTACAGAAATATTAATAATAATTATTAGTACTTAATAAATTACTCCCTCTTCTTTAATAATCGAATAACAAATTAATATAAGTTTCTAAAGGTAAATTTCGTTTTAGAGAACGCGTTACTGCATTTTCCAAATTTGTTAAATTTTACCTGCGAATCAGTAATTAGGCGGTGTTCTGCCAGTCATATTTTAATACTGACTTAGTACTGACTGCCGGTAAAAAATCAGTACTGCACAGCGTTACCAGCCAGGGATTTTCCAGTACTGATTTAGTACTGGAGTCAGTACTGCTATACTGCCAGTCTGTACTGGGTCAGTACAATGCCTGTATTGCATTTCTACTTGGTTGTCCAGTACTGTAATAATTTAATAAATGACATAAGTAATTTTAAATCAAATATACTGTCCGTTATTATTATTATTATTATCGTTACAGTACTATTACTGTAATATTTTAGTATAAATTTACTGAAATCTTACAGTTAATTTTTCTAAGCAAAATTAATTTAAAATTTAAGTATTATTACACGAGCATGTAGAGTAAATAAAAATAACTTTAAAATATATATTTAATGAATAAACAAGAATTTTTTACTTATTATACTTTTTTAAAAAAGTAAAATTAGTTTGAAAACAAAGAAAATCTTATTTACCACGAATTCTAATATGAAACTTTAAAATTTTTCTATTTCTAACAATAATTCTTTTCGAATATCTTAATTATTGAAGAACTATCATAAAATAAATAAATGATTTAATGGCAAATTGTACTTAAATATTTCAAAATTAATTCAAATTCTTAACTTAGTCTACTGGCAGAGTAATGCTTTCATTATTTATCAAAAACGGGAATTTTTAATTTTTGAAAAGTTTTGTCGGAAAATACAGAAAAATAATTTAATGTATTAATTATATTGACATGACCAAATACACTTTCTAAAAATTTAAATTTTAAGATTAATTAATTATTATAATATATGTGTATTAATTATAAATCAAATATAAATAGTCTTTTATTTAATAACACAGCCACACAAAAAAAGAAAAGTGTCTTGATCTGTGGTCCGAATCCGTCATCAGAATTTGGCCAATGGGTCCTGGTTTCGCCATAACCTCAAAAATTACCTTAAAATCGCTAAAATGGTCGCTATTGAATGATCAAACTTGAATCTAAGCGCATAATAGTAAGTTTTTAAGGTCCTTTATTTTTAATAAACTATTCTATAAGCTTTTCAATTGAAAATTCATATGAAACATTAAATCTATCGAACCTAACCTCAAAATTATAACTAAGCTTCCAAACAAACAAATTCTATTAAACGCTGCGCAAAAAAATTTTGTAAACTCATGAAATTTACTATTTTGTTCTTTCTGTGATTACTGATTACGGACCCTATGTCAAGTTTCCAAAATCCAAAATGGCGGACCCAATATGGCGGACACAATTATAAAAATTTGTTCGGATTTGCTTGAAAATAGTTACTCTGTGGGTTTTCGGGGTCGCTGATGACGAATCTAACATTAAATTTTTAATTGTTCATCCTTGAATATTTCTAGTAATTAATTTCAAGTCGATATATTTATTGTGTGTATTCAATCTTTAAATGTATGCTATTGCTACTTCATGGTTCAGAATCTCTCCTTGTTAGCATTTTTTGCCTGTATCTGTAACCAGGGCACCTCCACGTGGTGACGGTGGGCAACGGATCCATACTGGCAGAGTCCCTGGGTTAACGGCGTTCATGCCGTCATGGCAGATACAGGAAGAAAATGTTTTACGATGCAGGAATTAGGAACCCCAGTATCGGCGTCTGGTCAGGGTGGGAAAGCAGGCCCTCCGACGTCGTCATCCGGCAACCGTAGCTCTTCATTGATGGGTAACTTGGTTAATGAAGAGTCCGATGCTACAAGAAAAGTGACTTCTCGACTACATAATTGTAACAAAAGTACCGATACCTTTTGTTACATTTGTAGCAAATAAGAAGTCGGCTCCCTGCGGAAAAAAATAGATAAAGAAGTAGAAGATCTGTACCAAAATTGTTTCGGTCGTAAATTATTACACCAAGAAACAGATTGGGTTCCTCATATTGTTTGTAACTCCTGTAGACTTATGTTGTATCGCTCAAAAAATTCGAAAGATGAAAAATATCTAAAAATCTCTACACCCACGATATGGAAGAAACCACGAAATTTAAAAGACTGCTATTATTGTATGAATGACATCAAAGGAATTACCTCAAAAAATAAGAGTTCTATTACATATATAAATGTGTTAACAGTAATCAGACCTACTAAAATTAATCGAAAAGCGGGAAAACTTGATGTTACTTTTAAAAAATATGTCGAAAAAGTAGAAGTCGACAATGAAACAGAAGAATTTAGTAATGACAGTGATGAAAATGACAATGATGATGAGGAAAATAAGTTCACCGCGTATTACAATAAAGAAAAAAAGCCAATATTAGTATCGCAACCGGAGCTTAATGATTTTATTAGAGATCTAGGTTTACCAAAAGATGGTGCAGAATTTGCTTCTTCATTTATGAAGAAAAGAAACTTTTTGCATCCGAATACGAAAGTGTCATTTTATAGAGATAGAGATAAAGAGTTCCGAAAATATTTTACGAACGATGAAGAGACATCTTTGGTGTATTGTACTGACATAATAGGTTTGATGGACAATTTAAAAGAAAAAGTGTATAGAGATGAAGACTGGAGACTTTTTATCGATTCCTCCAAACGTAGTATAAAAGCCGTTTTACTACACATTGACAAATGTCTACGCTCCTGTTCCAATAGCTCATTCTACACAAATCAAAGAAGAATATAATAATATAAAAATGCTTCTAGAGAAAGTGAATTACCAAAAACACAAATGGTTAATTTGTGGTGATTTTAAAATTATAACAATATTACTGGGTCAACAATCGGATTCCACGAGAGAGCCATGTTTCTTGTGTCTATGGAATAGCAGAGATCGTGCTAATCATTACAAAAAAAAATTGGCCTTCAAGAGATTCGTTTAAACCAGGTTCTCACAACGTCATTCATCAAAGTTTGGTAGACCCCGAAATAATTATATTTCCATTTCTTCACATTAAGCTTGGTGGGATTAAGCAATACGTGAAAGCGTTAGATAAGGACAGTCCATACTTTATGTACATTGCGAAAAAATTTCCAACTGTTCTGATGCTAAATTAAAACAAGAGGTATTTGATGGACCACAGATTCGAGCATTATTTAGAGACACGAATTTCGTTTCTAAAATGACCGACACTGAAAGGGCAGCTTGGGAAAGTTACAAAGAAGTTTCAACAAATGTTCTAGGAAACAATAAGAGTCCCGAATCTAAACAAATTGTAGCCTAAGTGCTTAAAAACTTTCAAAAATTAGGATGCTTAATGATTTTAAAACTACACATCTTCGATTCGCATCTGAATAAGTTTCCCGAAAATTGCGGACATTACAGCGAAGAACAAGGAGAGCGATTTCATCAAAATATCAAATTGATGGAGAACGATATCAGGGAAGATGGGTTGAGTTAATGATGGCTGACTTTTGTTGGATGTTGAAGAGAGAAACGAGTAGAAAAGGAAAAAAACGTAAGCGAAACCCTTTATATCGGTCATTTAAAGAAAAAAGAACACGGTATAGTAGCAAGACAATTAACTGAAGAGATGTTCCCAAAAAACCGCAAATAATAAATCTAAAAAAATCGTTAAAATAATAAAGACTGCCATATTGGATCCGCCATTTTGAATTTTTAAAAACAGACATATAATTCGTCATCAGCGACTCCGGAAACCCCCTGAGTAACGATTTTCAAGCAAATCAGAACAAATTTTCATAATAGTGTCCGCCATATTGGATCCGCTATTTTGGATTTTGGAAACTGGACACAGGGTCCGTAATCAGTAATCACAGAAAGACCTGAATATTAAATTTTATATATATGATTTCATTTATGATATCATTTGTTTATTTGGAAGCTTAGATGTATTTTTGAGGTTATGTTCGATAGATTTAATTTATTATATGAATTTTCAATTGAAAAGCTTATAGAATAGTTTATTAAAGATAAAGGACTTTAGAAACTTACTAAGATGCGCTTAGATTCAATTTTGATCATTCAAAAGTGACAATTTTAGCGATTTTAAGGTATTTTTTGAGGTTAGGGCGAAACCAGGACCCATTAGCTAAATTCTGATGGCGGATTCGGATTCAGCGCATCGAAATACATCGGAATATACATGTCTCGACCCCAGATCAAGACACTTTTCTTTTTTGTGTGGCTGTGTAATTAATAATTTTCATTATTTATTTAAAATTATTAAGTTAAGAGTCAGAATTCCTGAAAGGAGCCACCCAAAACCTTTTAATTTTTTTCGTACTAATGTGGTTATTTTAATAGTATTTTATATAAAAAATCATACTACTAAAGGATTTTGCAAAAAAAATTTTTTGTTAATGTTATTAACTACTGAAAATTTTGAACCTATTTAATTGAAAAATGAATTTCTCAAAAACTTATTGATCGATTTTAATTTTTCAAGTTGTATTTTATTTGTCTTGAAATGAAGTATAACTGACAATATTTTCAGATAAATATATTAAATTTTAGTGCAAAATGCAATTGTTTATTTATAGATAATTAAAAATAAATAGTGTTCTGGATGATATTTTTAGTTGGAAAAATTACTAAAATGTTCTTAATAATCCACTAAAAATTATCCCGTTGAAAAAAATGGCACGAACTTTTAAATTGCTTAATTTTAAGCATTTGTGCCGTGGTGCAGTGCGCGACTCTGGTCCTTATTGAGCGTTTACGCGAATGTTATTGTTTCTGATCGCTGAAACGACTGCGCTTCTGAAACGCTACATTTATATTGGAAATAAATTTATTTTAACGTAATTTTTACATTTAATTTTTTTTAATAGAACATTTAATTAATTTTTTTTTGTTGAATGGTAATTACAGATGTGTTGCATAAATTGTTAAAATATCGAATTGTTGAAGTTTCTTTGAAATTAATAAAAAATTATGAGCGAACTAGAGTTAAAATTTGGATTGGATTTAAACATTTTTAGCAATGATTCCAAATATAAACTATTCTTTAGAAACAGTTCTGTTTCTAAAATAAAATAATAAAGTGAATAGTTTAGCATTTATTCTCTCCGATAAATTACGAATTCTAACCAATTGATTAAAATCATAAAAACAGACCTCGGATCGACTTTAAGGCGCAAAAATAATAGTCGCTTATTTAGTAACAAAAAAAGTCGTTTACTTTAGTCAGTATTATCACAAAAATTCTATAAACTTTCTCAATTTTAATTAGTAAAAATTTTTGATCATTTTAGTTTTTGCTTTGGAATTAATAAATAAAATGAAATTTCACATAGAATTTAACATATAAAAAAAAGTTTTTGGAATGAATCAGAATAATCTTCACGATAAAAATGATTACTAATTTTACTTTTTTAATTAGTAAATTTTACTAATAAATTAGTAGAAATAACTAGAACATTATTATTATTATTATTGTTATTATTATTATTAAATTCTAAATGTAAACAATTTTTTAGAAACATTTCAGTTTTTAAAGAATATTTTACATTTGGAATTATTGTTAAAAATGTTTAAATCCAATCCAAATTTTAACTCTAGTTCGCTCATGATTTTTTATTAATTTCAAAGAAACTTCAACAATTCGATATTTTAACAATTTATGCAACACATCTGTAATTACCATTCAACAAAAAAAATTAATTAAATGTTTCATTAAAAAAAATTAAATGTAAAAATTACGTTAAAATAAATTTATTTCCAATATAAATGTACACTACCGGCGGAAATTGTCGGTAAGAACGACGGGCGAGCTACGAAAAGTTGCTGCCGAAATTAAATTAACATATTTTATTATTGAAAAATGATAGAAACTTGGTTCTTGGATCGTTTGAAAGCCAATTAAATTCTGCGTCGTTTGATATATGAATGAAAATTATTTGATATTTTTGAGAGATTTTATCACCTAAAAGATTTTGAAAAAAATTAATTAATTTGTCTATTTTTGTGCACCATGTTTGTGTGGCTGCACATTCTAGAAAAATTTAGAGAAAAATTTTAAACTCTAGCAACTTAATCTTTAAAGTCTCAGCTTTTATTTTAGTCTTAAAAATTGAAAATCCGTTCAGTAGTTTTTGAAATATCTAAAAAAATATCCTAGCATGTTGTTTTATAATTTAGGCGGTGATACACACTTATTGCACTCTCGCTGCTCACCTGGTTCGTTGCGGCAGGGCCGAATAAGCGTCATATAGAGTGGGGATCATATTTAGAGCCCTTATTAAGTTTTTTATAATTTTAGATTTAATATTCATTATAAAAATTTAATAATTGTTAAAGTTAATTATTATATACATAAATAAGTTGTCATTTAACAAACTTTCATGATCAAAGAGTCGTTTAATTTGGGAAAAAAAGTTAGAAAAGTGAAAATTTGTACGTAGAAATAAACGACTATTTGATCATGAAAGTTTGTAAAATGATAACTTATTTATGTATATAATAATTAACTTCAACAATTATTAAATTTTTAATGAATATTAAATCTAAAATTACAAAAAAACTTAATAAGGGCTCTAAATATGACCCCCACTCTATATGCCGCTTATTCGGCCCTGCCGCAACGAACCAGGTGGGCAGCGAGAGTGCAATAAGTGTGTATCACCGCCTAAATTATAAAACAACAGGCTAGGATATTTTTTTAGATATTTCAAAAACTACTGAACGGATTTTCATTTTTCAAGGCTCAAATAAAAGCTGAGACTTTAAAGATTAAGTTGCTAGAGTTTAAAATTTTTCTCTAAATTTTTCTAGAATGTGCAGCCACACAAACATGGTGCACAAAAATAGACAAATTAATTAATTTCTTTTCAAAATCTTTTAGGTGATAAAATCTCTCAAAAATATCAAATAATTTTCATTTATATATCAAACGACGCAGAATTTAATTGGCTTTCAAACGATCCAAGAACCAAGTTTCTATCATTTTTCATTAATAAAATATGTTAATTTAATTTCGGCAGCAACTTTTCGTAGCTCGCCCGTCGTTCGTACCGACAATTTCTGCCGGTAGTGTAGTGTTTGAGAAGTGCAGTCGTTTCAGCGATCAGAAACAATAACACTCGCGCAAACGCTCATTAAGGACCAGAGTCGCGCACGGCACCGCGGCACAAATGCTTAAAATTAAGCAATTTAAAACTTCGTGCCATTTTTTTTCAACGGGATATTTTTTAGTGGTTTATTAAGAACATTTTAGTAATTTTTCCAACTGAAAATATCATCCAGAACACTATTTATTTTTAATTATTTATAAATAAACAATTGCATTTTGCACTAAAATTAAATATTTTTATCTGATAAGTTTTTGAGAAATTCATTTTTCAATTAAATACGTTCAAAATTTTCAGTAGTTAATAACATTAACAAAATTTTTTTTTTGCAAAATCCTTTGGTAGTATGATTTTTAATATAAAATACTATTAAAATAACCACATTAGTACGAAAAAAAATTAAAAGGTTTTGGGTGGCTCCTTTCAGGAATTCTGACTCTTAATATACGCATTTTGTAGAAAATTCATATTAAGGTGCATGTACTACTTATATTATATGGGTGATTTTCAAATAACTGTGATTTTTTTGAATAAGACATTTTTCTGCTAAAATAGTGAACCAAATTTGAAATTTATTACATATTCCAGTACATTTTTGTTATTAAAGTATATGTTCAAATGAAAACTACAAGATTTTAAATATTTCTAAAGCTACGATGGAAAACGCAAAGAAAATGCAAAAGTTACATGCCACGGACCTGACATTTTTCCACGGTCCTGACATGTGTGTCACAGTTAAAACACGTAAAAAATAAAAAAAATGAATAAATATTTTCTTTTCAATGTTTGCACTTCAAAATAATGCCAGTAGAAGTCAATTAAAAATAAAATCGAGTAATAAAATCACGATGACGTTACCATATGTCGGTAGAAAGTAATTAACAATTTAAAACATGAAAAAAGTGCTCGTGTACGTAGAATATCATTGTAATAAAAATATCTTTATATGTAAAACATCTGGTTAGATTTAGCCTACAAAGTACTTAAAAGATAGTTTTAATATTTGCTTACGTGAAAATTTCAGAACAAAATTTTTAAAAAACGTATGCCACGGACCTGACATTTTAACCCTATTTTCTTAATTCTAACTATGATAATGTTAATGTTAACAAACTGAATATTAAGTATCTTTAAGAAGAGACTTCTATTAAGTGATTTATGAAGTGAGTGGCAAAAAATAATAATTTTATTAGTCATTTATCTATGGGGACATGCAAATATGACAGTTATTTGAAAATCACCCATATATTAACAATAAGGATGCTATTGAATGAACAATAAAAATTAAAATATTATAATATTGTGAAAAAATAAATTTATATGTAAGTAGAAATAAGTAATCTGTAATCCGAGCGAGCGTTAGCGAGTGAGGAATATAACTCTAGTTTAAATAAAAATCAATTAAATATACTGTTGTAAGTAGTTGCTTTTTATCCTGAAACGTATTTTATTATTATAAAACGGTATTTTATAAAAAAAAATGTGTAAATAATTCTATTTTGTATTTTGACATCTGCAAGCAATCAAGTCATTTGACAGGTTTACGTTTTAGAGTTTATCAGAGCAAAAAAACTAAAGTTTGATAAATTAAAGTGAGTATTTATGAGATTTGATATTAACTTACTTTTTTAAACAGCTAATGCATATAAAAATGAGTGTATCTTAACGTATTCATGAAAAATACTAATCAGTTCACAAATTGGTACATTAACCTTTTTTCATAAAAACACAAGAATTTACCATATTTTTACAATAAAAAATTGATTTAAAGTTATATTTGCTTTAAAAATTAATATATCTTCTTATCGTAAAAAAGACTTTTTTTAAAAAAACATAAACATAAGTGCAGTGAAAATTTAAGTAGTCCACAGATAGGGACATTTACCTTACTTTTTTCAAATCCAGAGAAAAAGAAGAATTTACATTATTAGTTTAATTAATGAGGAATTAGTTCCTTTCGTTTTTTAATCTACTTTCTTCAAACTTTTAGAAAGCTTTCAAACAATTTATTACTTTCTAGTTTTTACTTTGTTAAAGAGCGTATCAAATTCTACACGGAAAAAAAAGTTCGACGATTATTCGGGAACTTCGTTCGTAGCTCTTGGATACGACGGGTAGTTCCCAGAAAACTAAACGTTGCCTTGTTTAAATATGTCATTTACTATTTCACCACTTCTCGGCAAACTGTTCTTGAAAAAGTCGGGAACTGTTCAAGAAAATCGAAAAGTTAGACGAATGCAAGAAAAAAACTATTCTGCTTCTCTTCCTTGACACACGTGCGCGCGAGCACACACACATACACTTTTATCCTTGAAGGTCACATACAATTGATATTAAATTTCTGAAATAGAAAAAACCATATTAGAGAAAAATCGACAGTGGCTGGAACAGAACTCTCGTACGGCGTCTTACCCTACTGAGCTAAACAGGCAAATTAAATACCTCAGCATTAAATAAATCTAAAAGGCACACAAGTCTTACTGGCTGTAAGACTTGTTGAGACTGGTGCGCACTGCGTTCCTGCGCACAGGATTCCTTGACGAGTTCCCGAAACTTTCAGAAACAGTTGCGGCCAGTGCCATGAACTTTACATGAGAAAGTAAAGAAAAAAAGACTATTGGATTATTTATAGCTTTTTCTAATACAGTTCCCGAATTTCTGTCAAACATCCATTGATTACCATTGAATGTTCGTTGTTAATTCAGTGTTGTTACACCGTATCCAAGAATTAAGAAATAATTCCTGAAATATATGGGAACTTTTTTTTTCCGTGTAGGCAAACCGGTAAAACAGAGAAAAATGATTTTTAATACCTAAGTTTCAGTTTGATATGGAATTCCTATATGATAGTATATATGTATAAATAAAATAAAATAATTGTTTCATTGCGATTAGAGGGGTAGAGCATTTAAATAATTTTATTGGGGGCTTCAAGGCGAGACTACTGAGTACACTTTTTATGAGTTTTATTGCGATTGGAGGAGTAGAGCACAAAAATAATTGAAATTGTTTATAAAATTGTTATTCAAAATATAACATTTTTAAATTTACAATCTTGCAAATATTTTCTTTTGAAAGAATGAATAATTTTGTGTAATCAGTGTAATTTTCATTAATTTATTGTAAACGGCTTTTGCTTCAGACCTTTTGCAGTTAAAAATACAAGCAATTAGAACATTTGAGATATTTCCTAAAACAAAATTGTTTGTAACTAAAATTGATATGATAACTATTTATCCTATTTTACTTTAAAATTTAAAAAATTAAGTATTATTATTGCTTTATTAATTTTCTGATGTTTAAAGTTAGAAAAGATTGTAATTAAAAATACGTTTGAACGTTTTCCAAACTTAATAATCGTCTTGTATATTATTAATAAAGGTATTTTACGTATGTGCGAATGTTTAGATCATGTACGACAAAACCCATATGAATCTTGATTAAAGACGTGAGAAGCATTGAAATTGTACTTCATTAAATACGTTATTACTGTTAGATTCAGCATGGTAACACGAAATTTTTAATTCAGTTTATCACTTTATAATTTCGTACCTAATTTCAGTTATTAAAATTAAATTTTAATAATAATAAATGCAATAAAAGTATTAATCAAAATTAATCGAGAATTGCATTGAATAAATAGTATATTAAATTATAAGGGCAGAAATTCAGAGCCTGGACAGGTACCTGGAAAATTGAAATTGGCGGGCTTCATAGTAGGTTTATAAATGAGGCATTTTACGTGTAATGTCCTAAGTTGAAATTTCAACTTCTTGAAAAAAATTGAAACTCGGGGAATTTGTTGTTCTATCAAGTAGAAATATGCCCCAAAAAATATTTTTAACTTTTTCGAAAATTTGAAGGGGGTAGAGGGGGGCCAATTTGACCAATTTTGCTAACACCGGCTACCTTGTGAATTTTTTTTTAACATAATTTTAATGGGAAAAATTTTTTAGAATATGTTTCAGAAAGGTTTTTTCGTTCTCTTTTCAATGGTGAATTTTATTCTTTAATATTTTAAAAATTAAAAAGAGAACGAAAAAACCTTTCTGAAACATATTCTAAAAAATTTTTCCCATTAAAATTATGTTAAAAAAAAATTCACAAGGTAGCCGGTGTTAGCAAAATTGGTCAAATTGGCCCCCCTTTACCCCCTTCAAATTTTCGAAAAAGTCAAAAATATTTTTTGGGGCACATTTCTACTTGATAGAACAACAAATTCCCCGAGTTTCAATTTTTTTCAAGAAGTTGAAATTTCAACTTAGGACATTACACGTAAAATGCCTCAAATACATAAAATATTCTCTTTGAATAAAGGTAAGTTTTTATTTGATTTATTTATACAATAGAATATATAATTAAGTCAAATAAAGATGGATTTCTAAGTGAGCAGAAAGCGTAAAAATGAAAGCAGAATTTCACGAGTCTAACATGGGACATCACCAAAAATTATGGCTTCCATTAAATTTTTTCAAACTCTACACGGAGAGAGATTCTGTATTAATATTTGTTAAAATTGGTAATAGAATTTAATATATTCTTTTTCATTTTAGAGAAATCGTATTTTATATTAAAAATTAATATTGTGCATATTAGCAGGTAGCTCTTAATATATTTTAGAAAAATTAGTAAAAGAATTATAATCTTTAAAACTGACTATATTAAAATTATATTCCGGGAAAGTATCGAAAGAATACCTTCTTTAATATAGCCAGTACTAAAAATTATGAGTGAGTCAAAAAGGATAGAAAATAAAAAAACGTAAGAAGGAGAAGGATAGAATTAGCGTTTCGAGAGTATTTCACACACACATACACACAAATGAGTTAACGCAAGCACTATACTATACTATACATATCCTTTAGAAAAAAAGACAGTTCGAGAAACACTCGAAATGTATCGAATGGAATCGAATAACTCGAAGGAAGTAACCACATGGACATACATATTAACAATTGTAATATTTGTTAATAAGGTAATATGCTGTCATGGACACTAAAAGAAACCTAACCTAATTGTTTTAAATTACCTGCGACTGGCAGACTTATTTGAATTAATATTTTAATTATTTTCTGAAGTATATAAGTAAAAAAACAAGATTTATTTTATTTTTTAGTAATTTAATTAATAATAACAAACTAATTACTCCATTGAAACCTAAACACATTTTATTAAATTAATTTCTTTAAATTCTATTCTCAATTAATTTGTACACTGAAGCTTTGCAGATTTATTTTTTAATAATAAAAATAAATTTTGTTAAACCACCGTTAAAAAATAAAATGTTTTATTAGAAAACTTTACACTATTAAATTCTGCAATTTAAACTATATGGGTGATTCTCCCGAAATACTCCTTTTTGTGAGTTACAAACCCTGGTTAAAGAACCGGACAGATTTCGGACTAATCCGAAATTTGTCCGAAACAATGCGGTTTATGGTCAGGTTTTTGTCATCCGCAATTAATCCGGAAAAATCCGAATTCTATACGGTTTGTGAACAACTAGTGAAATCGGAGTTGGTCCGATGAAGTCCGAAATTAATCAGTTAATTTTAACTAGTGAATCCGGAATTAGTCCGAAACAGTCAAAAGTTAGTCCGGACAATTTAGTGAATGTTAATAAAAAAAAATTATACAAGTTTTACATATTAATTATTATTACTTTATGCTACATTCATCATATTTTTCGATTTACCTATCGCAATTTTATTTACATTAACTTAAAATTTCTAACGCTTGGGGATTCGAACCTACACCTATCTAACATTATAACGCACCGAAATCGAATACACTAACCACTATACCACGCTCGCATGGAAGTTCAAATTCATAATAGAATTTATGAAGTGCCACAAAAAGAAATGACAAGAAACTAACACATCAGTGTTAATTTTAATATTGAAACAAGATAACTAATAATACCTACTAGTAAATTTATAAAAACAAACTGACTGCAGAATTAAATATTTTATTTACCGTAAGTAAATACCCTGAATAAAAAGTGGGACCGATTTCAGACTAATCCGGAATTTGTCCGCATCAGTACGGTTTATTGTGGAGTTTTTTCACCATGAATTAAGTTTGAAATCAAAATCGTTTTTTATAACTATTGAATCCGTAATTAGTCCGGTTTAGTCTGCAGTTATAGTCAGATCATATGCAACTAGTAAATACAGAAGTAATCCGGTTGGTTTAACCAGTGAATCCGCAGCTAATCCGAAACAGACTGTTTATGGACAGGATTTTGTCGCTCGGAATTTGTCCGGATAAATTCAAACTCAATGCGGTTTGTGTAAAACCAGTGAATCCGGAATTAGTTCGATCTAGTCCGAAGTTAGTCTGATAATACGCAACTTGCAAATGTGAAATTATTAAATCCGAAATTAATCTGGTTTTGGTCAGGTTTTTATCACACGAAATTATAATTATCCTGAAAAGGATTTTGCCACACTTAGTTTCAAATTGTTGCGGACTAATACCGGATTTCTTGCTTACAGAGTTCGGATTGCTCCGGACATTTTGCGGATTAAGTTTTTTTAACTAGATTAAACTGGGATTGTTGCGGACTGATTCCGTATTCTTTACATATTGATATCGGATAATTCCGTACTTATTTTAGAAGAATTCTTCACTGGTAATAAATTCGGATTCTTGCGGACTAATTACGGACTGAATTCGTAGACATTCAGGATTACTCCGGAGTGTTTTCGGATTCAGGTTTTCGTTCGGATTGATATCAGACTATCGCGGATCATTTTCGGACCTTTTTAGTACAATTTTCGGACTAATCCGTACTAATCTGTCTGTATTTAATCCGGAATTAGTCCGAAATTTTTACCAGGGAACAAAAAAAAATTATTATTTATGGATTAATGCAGTCCATTATATTGAGTTTACAAAAATCTACCACCTCTATAGCATGATCATGCTAACTTTTAGCTTTTAAAGTATATATTTTAAATTAAAATTTACAAAAAAAATAAGGATGTTAAAATAATAATGATAATTATTATCTATAAATATAGATCTATAAATAATAATTATCTATAAATTTGATAGATTTTGAAATACTTACAGTTATCAAAAATCTCTTTTAACAATTGTCAAAAATTATTTTTCATACATTGTATGTTTATAACAAAGAATATTTAAAATGGAGCATATTTGCTTTAAATTTCATACATTTTCATGCAATTTTTAAATTTTAAAAAATTGTAACGAAATGCAAAATCCATTTACTAAAAAAATCTATTCGCCAGTTATTATATATATTAATCTCCGTATTCTTTCATTCATTCTGTCCGCAAGAATTCCGTCCGCCCTCCTGCTGTGCTTTTGATGACAGAGAAGAGTTGGAGAGAGAAGTTTGTCAGAGTATATCAGAGAGAAATCATGATACAGAGAAGGAGTGGGAAGTATCGTCTTTTCTTTCAGTTTATAGTAGAAGCGAGAGAGAGACGAACAGTTAAGAAAGTAACGCCTACTTTTTTTGGTTTGAGCATCATGGTTTTCTGTATTCTCAGTGACAGATATTAGAATAAATAAATGAAATAAATTCAATATAAATTTTTTTTTAATTGAGAGATAAAATATTATCAATCTATCCAAGAAAGGTTCGAATAAAAAACAATCTGTTCACGTTTTAACGACACAGTCGTCCTCTTCAGAAACGAAAAAAATGTCACAAAATTTGTTCAATCAAATGAACATTGCTGGACGAAGACAAGATTGATAATATTTCATCTCTCAATTAAACAATTTTAACCAAGTGATAAATTCAACATCATTATAAATTTTTTTTATTTCATAATCATATTTTTAAAGGAATATAATTTTATAATAACTGCAAAAATAGTAAATTATATATTTCTTGATTACAATTTTAAACAAGTTTTTTTAAATGTAAAAATATGTATGCAAATTTCGAATACTCTATCCTTTTAATGAGAATTAATATGAAGGAATGATTTGATTCCAATTTCGAGTTTACGCAAAATTGAAGTATCTGCAAAACTCTAATTTATACATTTTTTCCTTTTTCTTACCTTATTTTTGATAAATAATTTACATTTTATTCCCAAAAAAGTGCATTTTTGAGTTTCATTTCGAAATTAAAAAATATATAATTTACAATATTTTTTATTTATTTTTTAAAATAACTATATTTTGAAATTACATTTTAAACTTGAACATAAATTGATTCCATGTAACTTCATTGTGTATGGGTGATTTTCACGTAACTGTGCAATTTCAAGATCATTTTTAAAAGAAAAAAAATTTTGTTTTTTTAATGTTAAATATCACTTTTCCTCATCATTAGGGCATAATATAGTTGTCATTTGAATGGTTTTACTACAGCTATAATTATAAAAAAATTATAACAAATTTTCGAAAATTGGCTGCCACGGAGCTGACCACCCTATGCATTGAATAATACTGCCGTCAACTGGGGCTACTTTATGTACGCCAGGTATTTAATAAACAAAATTATTAAAAAGAACTTCTTTGTCAAAAAACCAAAAATAAGTTAATTAAAATCCTTAAAACGATTAAAACTTCAACCGGTGAGCAACATAACGACAAAAAATTAACTTTAATATTTATAAGTTTTTCAAATTAGTCTTAAAACTATTTCTCTCGTTTCTCTTAAAATAACTGAAAAAGTGTATTAGATATTAAATTGTTATTCATTTAACCTTAAAATATTAATTTCAAGTTTTTAAAAAATATCATATTCAAAACGATTAAAAAAGCTTCTATTAAAATGATGATTTAAAGTTATTTACATGTGTTTAAATGATAGTTTTATAATTATCATAATGTATTATTGTAAAATGTATATTTAAAAAGAAAAAGTGTTATTTATTTTCAGAGTAATATAAGATTTGAAGAAAGGTTGTTAATTTTTAATAAATCATGATTTTAGCAAAATCTTAGTATTTTATTTTACATTTTGTTGTATAATATTTCCAAAATTTTTTGTTTAATATCTAATTTTTTTTAATTTACTCTGAAATATCTACACAAAAGATTTAATGAATAAGAAAGTATCAAAAAAATGTTTATGTAACATTATATAAACACAAATTTCAATACACAAAGTAGCTCCATCCCGGGGTCTATTTTTGGAACAACTTTTAATAACTACAACTCCGCCAAAAAAATTTATTTCATTGACTAACTCATAGGAAACCTTCAGAAGGAAGTATAACATATATATGCAAAAGTTGATTTTCTTTTAATTCTGAATTTAAACAAATCACTAAGTTAAAAAATGCATTTTAATGCACAAAATAGCCCCAGCAAAAATATTTACTATTTACTATCAGCTTGACATAACATTATGAAATTAGCGCATAAAACTAATTGTAGAAAAGTATTCTCAAATAAGAGCGTTACAATCAACAGTAATTAAACTGTGCTTCTGCCTGGTTATTATAAAGGCGTGTTTTTCGAATATTAAGGTGTTTTTTAATAAGTCAACGGTTGCCAAAGCACTGAAATATAAAAGGACACAACTATGTCTGTCCTCTTCTGTAATATGTGTTGTTGTAGCAACTGTTGATCCATGAATTTGCACCTTTACACTGTACGCCACAGGCGCCACGGAACTGACATTTTATGTGACACCACGGAGCTGACATTTGACATTTAAACTAACCTAATTCCCACAATTTTGCAAAATAAATCTTTTCTTTTGGCAGATAATTTGTTTCTAATATAATCTTCAAAAAAAATCGTAATAATTACCATAGAGAGTGTTTACATTAAAAGAATAGTAATACCACGGTACTGACCACTTTTTTGTGAACTTCACATTTTTACAAAAAAAATTGTTTTTAAGTGTAAAACTTGAAAATTTTAAACCTTTTTTTTACTTATATTTGTTGCTAATGGATCTTATTTTAGATTTTAATTCTCAGTTAACATTAAAATGTGCCATAAAAAGTTAAATTATAGGGAAAAATATCTTATTACAAAATTGAAAAAATTTGTGGACAAAACTATTTTACATTTTATAATTTTATAAGAAGTATTAGAAGATGCATTATATGTAGAAATTGTTCACCTATATACATAATTCATATTACAAAAATTCTCGTTTTCAGTTTCAGCGTTTTCAATAAAATTTCTGAATTTTAACTTAAAGTTTTAAAAAACGGACACGCCACGGAGCTGAAATTTTGGAGGGAATTCTGCAATTTATCAAAAAATATAATATCTATTTGCACATATTTGTGGTTGGGAATAGGTTTTATATATACCTGTGAAATGTATCCATACCCAAGCAAAAATTTTTTATTTTGAATGTATTTTCTGTGACGCCGCCAAGTATTGCAGTTACGTGAAAATTACCCGTATAGATTTTTAGGTCTTAAAACAATAAACAATATTATTATATTTTCATGCTTATTTACTTATAATTGATTTTTATTTCTCGTGAAAAAGCTATGTAGCCCTTTCAATAATAAAATTTTCTAAAATGTATTAAACAATTTGTGTATCTGTTTATAGATCTTGCTTTCGTGTGAACATGATACCTTCCATAGATTTTCTTGAATTCGGATGAAATTTTGAGGGCTTATTTATCACATTAATCTTTCAAAATGGACAAAAGGAATATAGAATATATCCCACACTAAAAATTTTACAGTTGTTTTTTTCAAAAACTTGTTCAAGTAAAAAAAATTTTTTTAGCAAAATCTAAATTTATATATAATAAAATTGAAATTTTTATGTCAAGACGAATCTATAAGTATATACAAAGTATAAATATTTAAATATTTTTAAATAAGCTTAGGACCATTAAAAAGCGTTTATTTGTTAACCCTCACGGGCTCGAGCCGTGTCCCTCGGACCCGGAGAAAAGTTTTTTTTTCTACTTCCGGTTAAGAAAATATTATTAGAAAATCAACTTCACATAAGACTTAAGGGCGTAAAAACATATTTTTCACTTTTGTAAAGAATTTTTAATTCATAAAATACTCTGGAAAATTCGCTTTTAAGTCGAACTTACGTAAAGACTCAAGCCGGGTCCGAGGGACACGGGTTATAATTGCGTATAAAAAGTTAGTAATTTTTCTGCAATATTGCATTATTTTGTAATGTTTCAACATCACCTACTGTAATAAGTGTAAACATATCCCAAATAATTCCGGAAGTGACGTGATGCGAAAAATATAGTGCGTGTTGTACGTTTTTTGGAAAATTCCATCACAGAAAAAACCTAGTCTCAAAATGAGTATCATACGCTACTCATTTTGAGTTGCAACAAAAATGAGACTCTTAGGTGGCGCCACGTTCTATGGCGTTTAACATAGTCTCATTTTGAGATGCAACAAAAATGAGACTGGGTTTTTTTGTGTGATTCCTAAAAGTTAAAGAACAGAAAATCGATCAGATTTTCTTTAAAATCGGTACTCGGGGGTTTTTAGGGTCGCTGATTACAAATTTGATGTCAGAATTAAAAAATTCAATATGGCGGTTGTTAAAAAATTTTTTTTGGTTTTACGTCTAAATAAAGATAATTATTATTAGGTAATTTAGCTAAAGATTTTTTTCAGAAGTTTTATATTTCTACCATTATTTTATATTACTATTTTTTAAACTATTATATATATATATATATATATATATATATATATATATATATATATATATATATATATATATGTAACATACATATAATATATAAAATGTTTATATAATTATTTATACATTATACAGTGATTTGTCTGAAAATATTTTTTTGTTCTTTATATTTTTTATATTATTTTTTTATTATAAATAATGTTGTTTTTAAAACTATTTTTTAAAATAATTTCTCTAAAATGATACAATTATATGTTAGATAAAAAATATTAACAATTTTGCTATCAAATTTTTTATTTCTATTGATTTTAAATACCGCGTCCCTCGGACCCGGCTTGTGCGCGCAGGCGGAAAAACGAACTCGAGCCCGTGAGGGTTAATAAATTATTCAAATTTTTGTTAAACGTTAGAAATGAGGTTTCTATCAAAATATCTGAATAAAATGTTAGCCAAATCACTTCTATAAGAACTTATTCTTTTCACAATTTTATAATAATTAAATAAAAAAAAATTCAGTTTTTATTAATTTTTTTTTGTTTTTTTATTCACCAAAAAATGGATAGTTTCTCACTTCTGACCGTGTTAAGTATATGTTTTATCCAAAATTATTAGAAACTTTTCTTAACCATTTCACTGGCAGGGCGTTCCAAATGGCGTTCCACCCGCCGAGGCCCAGACTGGTAAAAACACCGAAATGGCATTCCTAAAAAAACTCTGTTTTTAAAGAGTGTACACCATATTCAACTTTTGTAAAGGAATATTTCTATAGTTTAGACATCAGAGAACAAGATTATCACAATAAAAATTTAAGTTTTTGTTATTTTCAACGTTTTTCCGAACGTTAAAATCGGCTATTTTTAATATTTTTCGATAAATGGCGTTCCACTTTCTTTCAATTTTTACACAATAAAACTTGTATTTTTATTAAAAAAGATATTTACATACAATATTTTGCCAGTCTGGGCCTCGGCGGGTGTAACGCCATTTGGAACGCCTTGCCAGTGAAGTGGTTAAGGAAAAATCAAACAGACAGTCGGAACCAAATTTAGTCCGATTACGTATTATTGTAGGGGAGACCGGGGATAAACCGGACAAGTCAAATATTTCCGAAACCGTAAAGCATTTCAAACTGTGTAAATAACCTATGTAGAGTAGAGTGGGGCGAAACAACCATGGGGCGAAACCACCAATTCGCTTTTATTTTCGTGTTTTACGTGTTATCAACTTATCGTTCGATGTGAATAACAGTTCTGATATTCTCCGCTGGTGTCTGAAGTTTCAAGCCGTTTACCAAAATATCTGCTGAATGACAGTGACATATGTAAAATGTTAACAATTTAAAAAAAAAAAAATTTTACCTGATTATTGAATTATTGTTAATATAATGTAAAAATTAATAGACGAATAGAATTTCTTTATTCATTGGAGTGTTCTGAACGCATTGGTGTAGTTTTTTTTAAATTTGTTTAAGTGTTTTAGAAGTTATTAAATTTTTTCGAAAAAAGTGATGGTGGGGCGAAACCACCAACAATGGCTTTTAAATGGGTCAAAATTAAAAAAATAAAAAAATTTCTATTTTTTATTAAAAATTAATTCAGTGAAGATTAAAAAACAAAAAACTTTCTATTTTATTAAAGATTAAGTCGGTGAAAATAAAAAATAAAAAAAATTATTTTATTACCGCCTTATAAGAACAACTGACTACGGTATATTCCACATTTTCTAAATATCTAATTAAAATAAATTTAATTTTGCAAAAAATTTATTTATTTGCATTTATTTATTAGTTTTTTGTTGTTTTTCGATTGTTATTAATTAATTTTTACGTTTTTCATTAAAAAAATTGCAGTTGGTGGTTTCGCCCCACCAGGTGGGGCGAAACCACGAATTGCAGAGGTCGCGTAAAACGGCCGTATCTCGAAAACTAAAAGAGATAAAGAGTTAAGTATATGGAGTAAAATTTAGCCAAGAAATCAATCTTTCAAACCCTTTTTGATTTGGCTCCTTATTGGCTTTAGTTTTCAAGTTATAGTCCTTAAAGTGCAAAATTGGTGGTTTCGCCCCACTCTACTCTACGCACAAATTCGTGATGCAAATGCTGCATGAGGTTTTAGGGACGTGTCATTTTTCTTGTAATAATAGTTGCCGTTAATGATAGAACGTCCAAGCGCCCGTCCTGCCGGAAGGATGTTCCGAAAATAAGGCTTTTAAAAAAAGGGAATTCAATTTTTCTTTTTCCGAACTACTTGGGATTAAAGTAGATGAAAAGACGAAAAAATCCATGTACTTGACTTTTTAAAATAATAATATTAAACCATTTTTCAAAGCCCTCAAACTTGCTGTTTCAAAAAAGTGAAAAAAAACATTTTTTCGTAAATTTAATGTAAAATCCACAAAAATCAATATATTTTGGCCGGTTTAGCCTCTTTTTCTTCAGAAACGTTCAAAGAATGAAACCTATTTGTTTAATTTAAAAATTTCATTTTTAATGTTAATCAGCAAAATTGCGGCCAATTGAATAAAAACTCTCTTCAAATTTTCTTTATAAAATTAATATGGAAGCAGATAAAAACAAAAACAAATATATCGTTGGAAAGGTAATGAAACAAGCTTTCCAATGATGTAAATAACAAATTTCTAAATTTATATGACTAGGCTTGGTAGCCTTTTAAACAAAGCGAACAGCGTCCTGCCGGCAGGACCGGGTTTCATCATTTTGTGACTAAAAATTACATGAATTTTTGGAAAATTCAACTTCTTTAAGCTACCCCCACATATTAAGCTTAATATGTGAAAATGTCATTTTTTGAGGTAAAAGTAAAAAATTTTTTCTCATTTTTTAGGGTTTTTATCGTTAAAATTTAAGTCCAAATATCACACAGCAATTTTTCTTTTAGCTCATGGTGTACTGAGTTTAGTAGAAAAAGAGTTTAATGAAAAACGTTAAGAAGAAAAAATATATTGCAGTTTAATTATTAGATGACGGTGTGGGGCTGAATCGGACATCGTGATTAAAAACAACCAAATCTTTGAATACTTTAATTTATTTTATATTAATTAACTATTTTATATTATATTCTTTGCATAGAACCACTTTAAAACTAAATAAATAAAGAATTTATTTTAAAACTCGAATTTGCAAGCGAGTTGCTGCAAATAGACAAGTCTGAAAACTGTAATTCATTTTATATTATATTAATTACCGATTTTACATTTTATATTATATTCTTTGTATAGAACTACCTACATTTAAATAAGAGAAGAATTGATTTGACTTTTCTACAAAAAAAACGAAAATTTGTGTCTTATTCTTTAATTAATTAGCCGTGTCTGATTTATCCCCATGGGGTGTCCGGTTTGGCCCTACCAATTTTCGGATTTTTGTTTTTGAGGTAGTCATCTTCGAAGCAACATATCTCCAAAGCTACTGTAGTTTTTCTACATCGAACAAGTGCGATTTGTTGGTGAAGGTACAAGCTTCAAAACGGTATATTACTCTTTAGCAAAAAAAAATTTTTTGTATGAGTTTTTTGGCCAAAGAACAAATCCGTCCGGTTTAGCCCCGGTCTCCCCTGTTTTTAAAGAAAAAGCCCAATAAACACGTTCTATAATTATTCTAGAACAAGAAAAGAATATAGGTCTTGAAAATTTGTACCAATAAATAATACACAATCTTATTTTAACAATTATTATAAAGCATATTTTGTTATCAATATAAATAATATTTTATGCGAAAAGTAAATTTATATTTATTTAATATTTCTTTAAATAATTTTATGTGGTTTGGTAAAGTAATAATTAGTTGTAACTGTTTTTATGCAACAACAAAAATCTCTATTCTAGATCTGTGTTTCGAGACGCCTAATAGATCTTTCATTTCTTACTGGATTTAGAAGCAAGAGATTTTTACTTGTCCAAATGTTAAGAAATTTCTCGCGCGCCAAGGCGCGCGTAGACAGCTATTTTTTTAATAAAGGGTTATCATTGGTACTTATTAATATATAAATTACAAGAAATTAAACTTAACAGGATTATTTTATTAATATTTTAAATATAATAGGTTTTCCTTAATAGAATAAACAAAGTAATCCAATACACCACGGAGGTGTTTGTTGAAAATTTTGTTATTTTTTATCAATACCGTAAATATTAAAGGAATATTGTCAATTACTCTTTAAGAACAAATGTTTAAAGCTCAAAACCTGATAAACAATAATTTTTTAGAAATAATTTTGAAAAAGATATAACAAAAAAACAAAGATTTCAAAAATTTACTTTCGAGCGTCAAAATCACTTTTTATACCATATTTTTAACAATAATGAATAAATAACAATGAAACTTTGTACAAACTTACAGTATGCCAAAAAATTAAATTTTTTAAAAGTTACAAATGATAGCAAAAATAAAATTATTTTCAAAGTAGTAAAACCATTTTTATAAATAATAAAACTCATCACAGAATTTCAATTATTTTAAATACAATTTTAATAAAATTCTTCGTAGAAATTTAATTAATTTCAATAATTTATCAAAATTCAATTATTTTCAATATCAACTATTTCAATAATATTTCACAAAAGAATCCAATTATTTAAAAAGAAATATATTATTAAAATTCGTCTTAAGAATTTAATATTATTTTTCAAAGTAATAGATAAATTCCTTCGCAGAAATTTAGTTACAGTCAAAAAATTAAGAAACTTCTCATCAAAATTTTATTTATTTTTATAAATAATAACATTTTTCTCCAAAATTCAATTATTTTCAAAAACTGTTCTCAAATAAAGAATTTTTAATATCCAGTACTTTCATAAAATTTCCCAAAGAATTCAATGATTAAAAAATTGTTGTTAAGAATTCTACGCAAATATTTAATTGTTTTCATAAATAATATAAATTTAATAATTCAATAATTTTTTACAAAGATTCAATTATTTTTTAAACAAATATTATACAAATAATTTTTTACTTATTTATATTTAAAGAGAAATTAAACTTAAATGTCTGAAATGCCATGAAGTTTGGCTCGGATAATTTCGGAACTGCTTGATCAAAATGTTCGGCTAATCTCGGACAGTTTCGTAACTGCTCTTCGACAGCAGAACGCCTGCTACTAGGCTGGTCATAATTTTTAATGTAGTCGATAACACTATTCGTTACTAAATTTTCAATTTATCCAATACTTCGATAGTATTTAGTATAATTCTCTAGTAATACTTTTTACTATTGTAGACTTTCTTACTGACTATTCTATTTTCTGTTACTTCAAAATAATACAAAGTAATAATTTAATTATAAACTTTCTTAAAAATGGTAATATTAATTCATAAAAGTGCACGATTTTCCCAAATTACAATCGGTTTTACTAAATACTAATATAATAATACGAAATATTAAAACAGAATTTCTCTTCGTGTAGAGCAACTGGGCCTCGAAGAGTACGAGCCCTTTCTGTCCCTCCTCTTGTTGGGCCTGATTCCGGCACTAAGCGAAATAATACCCGAGGCGAAGCTTTTCAAACTTTTGACCATGTGATGTATAGTATTTTTCTGTATATATACAGTGCCGAAGGCTTTACAAAAATTTCTGGATTTTGTTTACTATTGAAGTTACTAAGCTCAAAAAATATTATTTAAAAGCACATTTCCTCAGCTTTAAGATTACATAAAATCGAAATTAAAAAATAATTTTGTTAATAAGTAAAAAAATTTTCCGCTTTTTTTATTTTCTTTTAATGTGATACAGTTTTATTGGAAAGCATCACAATTCAATGACAGGCATATTATTTGAAAGCTAGTTTTATCACCTTTAAAACGCATTTATTAAAATTTTTGTACGATAATTTTTAAGAAAAATATAATATTTTGTTTAAAAAAATTAGCTATTTTTTTCAATTCGTCGCTTGGGGTCAGCAACATGCCGACTCAGCTAAACGGTGAAAAAGATGCCGTTTCAAAAAGAAAAGTGAAAAACATGCCATTTCGCGAAAGCGCTGAGAAACATACCTTCTTCAAACGAACGGTGAAGAACATGTCTTTTCAACCGTTAATATTTAATATTCATATTATGTTAATAATATTATATTAATTATAAATAATTACTAATATTATATTTATTATAAACAATTAATGATTAATTAATTAATTTAATTAATTGATTAATTTATAATTATTAATATTATTATATTAATTAATTATTTATTTAATATTATATTAAATATTAACGGTTGAAAAGGCATATTCTTCACCGTTCGTTTGAAGAAGGTATGTTTCTAAGCGCTTTCGCGAAATGGCATGTTTTTCACTTTTCTTTTTGAAACGGCATCTTTTTCACCGTTTAGCTGAGTCGGCATGTTGCTGCCCCCAAGCGACGAATTGTTGAATATCTCAAAAACAAATATTTTGGGAAAAAATTTTATGAACATAAATTGTTCCTTTCTGTGTATAGAGTTAAAAAAAATATAAAAATTTTTTTTACATTTTTTATATTTTTAAGTTTTTAAAGTAGAAACTCGCTTTTTACACTCACTATCATAAACAAACATATTTTTCGTCGTATTTATTCAACTTTTAAATAATATTAACTCGCCAATCATTTAAAGTTTTGATATAATTTCCGTTTACAAACAATAAAATAAATAAATATATCAGAACTTATTTAATAGATTGGCGAGATAGAATTATTGAAAAAATTGAATAAATACGAAGAAAAATAGGTTTGCTTGTTATATTGAGTTTAAAAAGCGAGTTTCTTCACTAAAAACTTAAAAATCTAAAAAGTGTTAACAAAATTTTTTTTTCAAAAAATAAAAAAAATGTTTTTAATCATTTTTTTAATTCTTTATGCAGAAAGGAACAATTTATGTTCTTGAATTTGTTTCCTAAAGTAATTGTTTATGAAACATCAACAATTGAACAAATGGCTAATTTTTTAAACAAAATATCATATTTTTCTTAAAAATTATCGTATAAAAATTTTAAAAAATGCGTTTTAAAGGTCATAAAACTAGCTTTCAAATGATATGTCTGGCTTTAAATTGTGATAATTTCTAATAAAACTGTATCACATTAAAGAAACAAAAAAATGAAAAATTTTATTTTGCAATAACATTATTTACTCATTAACAAAGTTATTTATTTAATTTCGATTTTATGTAATGTTAAAGCTGAGGAAATGAGCTTTCAAATAAAATTTTGTTGAGCTTTGTAACTTCAATAGCACCGTCCGACACGATTTTGCATCCATGAACGAACCAAAGATTTTTGAAAACTAGAGCTAAAAAAAGATACCCGTGTCTGGCCGTTTTTCGAAATCAAGTCGTTTACGGTTTTTAGGGGTAAAAACAACCCTTAAAAAGAGGTTAATTAATTGCATTGCAAAAAATATAGAAAAATGGGAAATTTTTTATTTAAAAATTCTTTAAACGTTAGTGGGCCTATTAAACAAACCCTTACTAATATTTCAGATCGAACCATCAACTCCAAAAACTACCCCTATTTCGATTTATTTTAAATAAAATAATAAAAATAAATATTTTTGAATTTTTTTAAAATTAATCATTGATTAATTGTAATATTATTCTACAGTCTAACACTTTCAATTTTTTACCCCAACCCTTATCTCAAAACCTGCCCCTAAACTAAATCAATATATTGAATACTACCCTACAATTTTTGGAATTTTATAAAGCTTCGTATTTAAGGGTTTTTGGGATCGCTGGTTACAAATCTGAAGTCATTATTTAAACATTCAAAATGATGTATCCAAAATGTCGGACAAATTAAAAAAATAATCCGATTTTTATAAAATTTAAAAACCGTGGTATTTCAAGAAACTGGAAAACAAATTCAAAATGTGTTCTTTATTTTTTTGGAGTTGTAATCATTTAAATAATAAATAATTTTTTAAATATCTAAAACAATGTATTGAAAAACAATATACATTTTTTAAAAATAACTCTAAATTTTCGGAAATTTTTGTCGCTTATTTTTGCGGTTAAATGATTGATTATATTCCACAAGTCCGAAATACCACGGTTATTAAATATTATAAAAATCGGATGATTTTTTTGGTTTTGGGGTTGACGGTTCGACCTGAGATAATACTAAGGGTATGCTTAATAGTCTTAATAACGTTTAAAAAATTTTTAAATAAAAATTTCCCATTTTTCTATTTAAGGGTTGTTTTTATCCCTAAAAACCGAAAACGACTTGATCTCGAAAAACGGACAGATACGGCTAACTTTATTTTAGCTCTAGTTTTCAAAAATCTTTGGTTCATTCATGGGTGCAAAAAAAGTTTAATTTTGTCGGGCGGTGTGGTAAACAAAATACAAAACTTTTTGTAAAGCCTTCAATCCATATAGGGTGGTCAAAAGAATTTTTGCGGCACTGTACGGTCAAAAGTATGCTCACTAATTTACTTTTTAAGAAAATTGCAATCCTGTTTCATTTGACAACCGGCCATCTTTATTTACTCTTGTTCCTTGCTTCATCGTTTCTATCAGGCACTTGTAAAACTCTTTTTCACTTTTTCTCTGTCTTTCTCTTACTTGCCTGCCCGTCATTTGATACACAAGGAACGAGTGTTTCTGATCGGAGGCAGACATAGAAAAACGTAAAAGAAAATTTATATTCTAGGGTAAGTGTGAGTATTCCTGCAAGTGACACAATTATTGCGATTTTTAAAAAAGTATTATTCTTATTTTTGAATGTACGATTAATATTTTCAAAATGATTACAAAAATTATTTTAAATGTTACTTTTCAAAATAGCTAATATAAATTTACATTCTGACAATTATTTATCTATTTAACTTTGAAATTTATTATGATTGCATTGTAGGAAAATCTCCAATATAGCCGCCGCCATGAATATATATTAAAAAACGTCGATATTTTTAATATTCAGTAAAGTGTATACTTTACACGTTTTGGTGTTACTAAACAAAGAATACACTTTATTATTTGAAAAGTATATTAATTCATATATCTTTTATCGATTTTCAATTAATTACTGAAAACTATAGTAGTAGTAATTTTATTACCGACAGATTAGCTCGGTCGGATAAATGCCTCGCTTGACGGACGTTGTAGAACCAAGGGTACTTGGCTCGCGCCCATTTGGCTTGGATTTTTCCGGCACGTAAGATAATCTGAGCGGGAGGTTTGACGTTGAGGTATAATTATGTGCACTGTCGATTATTGTCCGGTACACACCATTAGAACTCGACTGTCGATAAACCGGTTGTACCAAGTTGCCAAGTATGTAAGGCTGGATTTAGGGTATCAGAGGCCCCAGGACACTAGGGCCGTGGGGTCCTCTTACCCGGGAGCAAAATCAATCAAATTTAAGACAATTTGAGCGATTTCACGTCAAGTGATCAAGAGATCTTACGGTGTAATGTTTATTTTAATAATTTTTTACTCTTGAACAATTAAACATACAAATTTGACAATGTACATTTTAGAAAGGTTTTTTCATGCTCTTTCGATTGAAGAAAATTCTTTTTTTAATGTTTAAATATTCTAGTCAACTTTTTCATATATGACGTCCTCTTAGGAAAAAACCTCAGCTTTTGTTTAAAAAAAATCGTATATCTCCCCTTCAAAAATTAAAATTTATTTTTAATTTTGATTTTTTTGGGTCAAAAAGTTTTTTTAAATGCTTATTTCCAATCGAAAGAGCATGAAAAAACCTTTCCAAAATGTACTTTGTCACATTTAAATGATTAATTGTTTAAGAGTAAAAAATTATCGAAATAATCATTGTGCTGAAAAACACAAAAATTTAACCCCTCCCCCTCGGAAAATATTAGACCAGGTTAAAAAATATTTTCACGTAAAATTACTATCTATTAGTACTACAAAATCCCCAAATATCGCTTAATGAATTTCATAAATAAGTTTTAATTACACCGGCACAAAAAAAATTTGGATTGCGAGGACTGCCATGTGGTAGGTTTTCTTCCTTAAGGTGTATCAAAGAGAAAAACATTGTCCGACCTAAAAGTTAGTTCTTGTTTTCTTTTTACAGGCTTGGTGGGGGATGAATTTTGAGAAACTGAATTTCCTTGAAACTTGTTACTCGGGGGTTTTTGTGGTTGCTGATTACGAATCTGACATTAGATTTTCAAAATGGCAAATCCAATATGACGGACAAAAATTTTTAAAAATTCTTCACATTTACTTGAAACTCGTTACTCGGGGGTTTTCGGGGTCGCTGATTACGAATATGATGTTAGTTTATAAAAATTCAATATAACGGTTCCAATATGTCCAACAAAAAAGAACAGATTTCTTAATTTCTATGTCTTGAGTACCTTACCCTCTTGGTTTCAAATTATCTTTGGAGAGGAGCTCTTTTTCTTTTCTTTGAAGTTTTAGTCTCTGGTATATCTCTTTTTAGCGTCCAACAATAGTCCGCTAACATATTCTTACTCCTTTTCCCTTGATAACGTTTCTCCATATCCTTTAAATCTTGGTGAAATCTCTCGCCTTGTTTCTCGCTGAAATCGCCAAGATTTTTAGAAAATTTATCTAAATGTGAATCCAAAAAGTGAATTTTTGTAACTTATCAAACATCTCAGCTTTTTAAAATTCTCGACCATTTTCCATACAATTTCTCTATATCTGTGGCTTTTTTATTTCCTAGGAATTCCAAGTAAACTTCTTCAAAACTTGTCCAGGCTGCTTTTTATTAAGGTTCATCGTCTGTACAAATTTTTCGTCATATAACAACTTACGTATCTGAGGGCCATCGAACACGCCTTCTTTGATTTTAGTGTCAGACAGTTTTGGAAACTTCTCCGCCAAATACTCAAAACATTTCCCATTTTTGTCCAAGGCTTTTACAAACTGCTTCATTGTTCCGAGTTTAGTATGCAAAGGTGGAAATAAAACTTTTTCCCAATCAACTAACGGTTTCTTTACAATTTTTTCCCGGGTTCTAACACAGTTCGCTTTAGCCATATTTTACGTGTGTAATGATTTGCTCTACTCTGCTGACCCATTCGCATAAAAAACACTGAAATTTGGTAAATCTGCTTTGTTGTCCGAGCAACATCGTTATAATTTTCAGATCTCCCCAAATTCGCCAGTTATGCTCCTTATACTTAATTTTTTCTAAAACAAGCTTCACGTTTTCATAATTTTCTTTTAAAATTACTGAATGTGCTACTGGAACTGGCGCATACACATTTGTATTGTGTAAAAGAACAACCTTAAGACTCCGCTTGGAGATATCTATAAACAGTCGCCATTCATTACTTTTGTAAACGTTAGGCTTTAATGTATTCATTAGTCCCATTACATCGTGACAATAAACGATCGAACGGTCTTCATCTTCTTCGTAAAATTCGGCATATTCTTTTTCCGTGTTTCGATATGTTGATGACTTGACGTTATTTGCAAGCAAATTGTCTTGCTTCATCGTAGCTGCTAAATACTCAGCTCCATCTTTTGACAGTCCAAGATTTCTTAACACGTCTTTTAGCTTCTCCTGTGTCCAAACTTTAGGAATTAGGACTTTTGGTTCATATGGATTATCCTCATCTTCACTGACATCTTCATTACTATCATCATCGTCATCATTGTCAAAATCACTAATAGTGGTATTATCGTCTTTGTCATTAGTATTACCAGTTTCAGAATTCAAATCAAAATCTTTACTGTCTTCAACAATATCAATGCTTATATTTCTTAATACTGGGTAAACTACTGAAGCTGTTTCAGGATAACGAATAGCATTTTTCTTCCTGTTGTTTGTCCCTTTAAGATTCGTGTTGCAAAAGTAGCAATCTATGCAATTTTTAGGTTTTAGCCAAACAGTAGGGAATTTATACCTTATATTTTTACCCTCTTCCCATGTATTTAACATGAGGTAACAACTGCTGCATATGTTATTAGAAATCCAAAGTTCATTAAAACTTGGAAATTCCATATTAAAACATTTTATATAATTTTCTTTAATTTCGGCATTGACTTTTTTAGACTTTTTGGAGCCACAAACTTACTGCAAACAAAGCAGAAGCAGTTAGCATTTTCTACAAAATTGCAAAAGTAGCAATCTTTGCAATTTTTAGGTTTTAGCCAAACAGTAGGGAATTTATACCTTATATTTTTACCCTCTTCCCATGTATTTAACATGAGGTAACAACAGCTGCATATGTTATTAGAAATCCAAAGTTCATTAAAACTTGGAAATTCCATATTAAAACATTTTATATAATTTTCTTTAATTTCGGCATTGACTTTTTTTAGACTTTTTGGAGCCACAAACTTACTGCAAGCAAAGCAGAAGCAGTTGGCATTTTCTACAAAAATTTTTTTTAATTGTTTTAATGAACAATCGTGAAAAACATTGCGGTTGTATGATGACGACGCCTGCGGTCCCGCTTTCTCAACCTGACCAGACGTCGGTACTGAGGTATCCCTCCTCTGCAACGTAAACTTCTTTCCTACCTTTGCCATGAAGGCATAATTTTAACCTAGAAACTTAGCCGAGAATTCGGTGTCATCCTTCACCACGGGGAGGTGTCCTAGTGGCAAAAATAGAAAAAAAGAAAATAATTAAAAACGGAAACTAATTTTACATAGGTCAAAAACTTTTTGAGATTGTAGTATCACAGAAATGCGATTAAATTTTAGTAAAACATTTACAGTAAACCATTTCTGGATTATGGAAAATTTAGATTTAAAATTATCGACTAGAGGAAACACCTAAGTACCAAGAACCAAGAAAATCTGAGAACAATTTCATCGTAAGTCGTATTGGATATATCATTTTGAAATTTGAACAATTTTTTTTAAATTTACCATTTTAGATTCACCATTTTTATTTTTTATATATATTCAATTCTTATGTTATTAAAGTCACTAAATTTAAAAAAAAATTCAGAAAAAGCAAAAATTTAGTTTTATTTATAGATATAAAGTAAATTCCCATAAAAATCAGTTTCTCAAAAATCACCCCCTCCACCAAGCCTGTAAAAAGAGAACAAGAACTAACTTTTTGGTCGGACAATGTTTTTCTCTTTAGATACACCTTAAAGAAGATAACCAACCACATGGAGGTCCTGGCAATCCAATTTTTTTTGTGTGCCGGTGTTAGCTTTAAAACTGAAAACGATCATTCGCCTGAACATATACAATTCTTGTGACAAAGAGACCTCTTAAAAATTGGGGGCCCCTGACGACCGGGGGCCCGAGGGCACTTGCCCTTTTTGCCCTACAGAAAATCCGGCCCTGAGCTTAAGACAGGTGTATAAACCAATAAAAAAACTTGTGACACTTGTATTCATTTGAAAAAAATATAAAAACCATAAAGAAACGCTTAAGTTATTTTTAAGGAGAATATTTAGTACATAAAATTATATCTTAAATTTAACACAATATATTAGAGGTTTTAGGCGTTAACCACTTCAGCGGCATGGCGTTCCAATTGGCGTCGCATGAATAGGTGACAGAAGCGGCAAAAAAATGCGTAAATGGCGTTCCTATTTAAACTTAATTCATCAATTCTGTAAACAAATTAAGTTTACCAAACCAAATGTTATTTATTATTTGAGATTATGATTCTTAAATGGATTTTTGAAAATTCAAATAGGCGGATTCAAAATTGTGAACTATTTTGGGTGAATATTGGAACGCCATTTGTAAAAAGTATTAAAAATTGGCTACATTAAAACCTTTTTAAAACCATTTAAGATCTCTAAAAAATAATTTTTTCTTCATTTATCTCAAATAATAAATAACATTTGGTTTGGTAAACTTAATTTGTTTACAGAGTTTAGGAATCAAGTTTAAACAGGAACGCCATTTTCGCATTTTTTTGCCGCTTCTGCCACTTACTCATGGAACGCCAATTGGAACGCCATGCCGCCAAAGTGGTTAATGGATTAAAATAATCAATAATTAATTAGGTTCAATTACATTAATTATTTTATTTATTAATGTTTTTATAATAAAGTCCGATTTTTTTCATTTCTGTTTAATTATTAATTTTTCCGCTATAAAATAGCGTAAAAATAATTGCAAATGTTACAAATAACGTGACATAGATATATAACCTAGAAGATAGGACTATAGAGAAAACTAAAAATTAAAATGGCAGCTCAAAAATGGAGTATGAAGTTTAAATTATTTTGAAAATTGGATTTGTTAATACAAAATTATTATTAAGAAATGAGGGTTGTGAACCTATGACCCATAATACCACTAACGTTTGCGTAATCCCTTCACGTTCCCCATGACTATCCGAAGTCTTTTCCACAGCAGGAGGACTTCGGCCAGGTTTCTGGTAACAAAAACGGTCTCCCCCAGAAAGAAATAGCCCGTAATGTGTTCCCGCTCCTTCACAAGTGCGGGGCAGTTTCAGGCATTTATTGGAAACACCAATGGACAGTTCGGGCCCAATAAGTTGTTTTCTAGCCCCTTCTTTGGCTAGCTCATCTGCCCTATCGTTTTCCGCGAATCCACTGTGACCAGGGATCCAGAGAAGGGTAACGCGGGTAGTTTCAGCTAGTTTGTTAAGTACCTCATGACAGTCAGCGACTAGCTGTGATGTTGATACGTATCGTTTCAAGGAGAATTTTATTTATGAAAGTTTATAGGGTCGCTGATATCTAATCTAATTTTGATTTTTAGAAACAGAAAAAAGTAGCTACAAAAGCAAGTCTATTTAATGTATTGAGGTCTTTAAGAAATAAAATCTTTTGGCCTTTTTTTGTTAGAAGTTTTGTTTTTGAATTTTTGTTCTCCAAACGTTTAGACAAATTTGTTGCTAATTTTTAACAATTCCAAATCAGTAATTATTTATAGTGAATACAAGATATACTAATTATAAGAACAAATTTTGTCAGCTTTTACTGGTATTACAAAATAGTAAAATAGTTGTACTTTTAAAATGTAAAATGGAGAAATTTTGATTTCAAGGTGACGGAATCGAAATTTTTAAAAAAGTGAATGCATTATAGTAAAAAAAAATTCACAGCTATATTCAAAAAGTATGCAAATATGATTCAAAATTTATACTCGGGGGTTTTCGGGGTCGCTGATAACGAATCCCATGACAGTTTTTTAAAATTCAAAATGGCTTATCCAATAAGGCGGACAAATTCGCTGATGACAAATGCGATGTCAGTTTTTGTAAATTTACAATGACGCATCTAATATGGCTGACGCTAAAAAAAATTGCGTACTATTTTAATGGTGTTTCCAAATTTTACCACGTGGAGGTGTACGAACCAAAGAACCTTAGTTTTTTGTTTTTAATTTAAAGAATAGTTTTTAATTTTCAATTTTTTAAAAATTTTTGTATGAAATTTAAAACATTTTTGAAAAAATATTTTTTGAACATTGATGAATTTTCTGGCTCTTAGCGGATAATTGTCAGCGCCTATGTAGAGTATACGTGCAGCACCTCCCAATACTGGTATAACTACACGGCTTGCATACGAGCGTAACTGGGAGAGATCACGCTCTTCAAAGCCGATGGGCAACAAGCGACCATCTTCCGATCTCCGCAAAGTTGGTAAGAACATTTGCGGCCCTTCGGTGGAAGGGCGAGACCTTTCCAACATGTCGAAGCGCTAGTTACTAGGTCCGTTACTCCTTTTTGCGAAGCTCCGGTCCTTTCATAGCGCCCCTAGCCTCAAGCGATGTAGACTATAACCACTGCCCCCACGAGGCCAACCCAATAACCGGAAGGAAACAAGCCTTTTGGCAAGTCCCCCGGGCCCGGACCGGTCCCCATGGTACCGTTTAGTACTCTGGTATGAGTACCGATTAAGTCTTACCACCCTTGCTTCGGCAAGTGAGGTCGACGGTCTATAATTAGACTTGCCGGGCCGTCACGGCACTGCCCATCATCATCGTATGCCACTGCTCTATAAGAAAGCCTGGGACGAAACGAGTACTAACCGCAAGCAGTGGCGCCACTCCGAGCTTCATATGATCGCCTTTTACGACCTGTAGTCGGTCACAGGGGGCCTATTCTGCACCCGGGCACCCTACGGGTAACGCGGATAATTGTCAGAAGAACTTTTGTTTTTGTTTATATCAAGCTTCGTGACTTTCTTTTGGGTAAAAAAGTACGAGATCCTGTTGCAAAAAAAGTCCGCCATTTTTAATTTTAAAAAACTGTAATTGGATTCGTCATCAGCGACCTCGAAAACCTCCGAGTGACAAGTTTCAAGTAAATCCAAGAAATGTTTAAAAAAATTCCGCCATATTGGATCCGCAATTTTGAATTTTAAAAAACTATAATTGGATTCGTCATCAGCGACCTTAAAAACCCCCGAGTGACAAGTTTCAAGTAAATCCAAGAAATTTTTCAAAAAATGTCCGCCATATTGGATCCGCCATTTTGAATTTTGAAAAACTGTCACGGAATTCGTTATCAGCGACCCCAAAAACCCCCGAGTATAAATTTTGAATCGAGTTTGGATACTTTTTGAAAATAGTTGTGAATTTTTTTGTACTATAATGCATTCACTTTTTCAAAATTTTGATTCCGCCATCTTGAAATCAAAGTTTCTCTATTTTACATTTTAAAAGTACAACTATTTTGCCCACCAATAGCATACTTTAGAAAGGTTTAAAAAATTTTTTCAGGTCTAAAAAAATATTTTTAAAAAATCAATCATTTTTTTGCGTGTTTTTTCAAAAAAATCCGCCATATTGGATTTTGTGTTGGTCGAATCGCTATTTTAACCCCAGAATCTTGAAGAGCAACCCTCAAAACTCCCTATACCTCAATGCTGCTATAATTCATTACCTGAAAATACTTTAAATCGTGTGTTGAAGGTTAAGTTAAAATTGTGGTCATTTGGGCGTTAATGGGTTGATTGTTAAATTTTTTCAAATTACACATAAAAGTGATTTTTCCAAATCAACAATTTCCTGAAGAAAGAATAGTAAATAAGTAATATACATGACAAATTACAGTTAAAAAATATTTATTTGAATAATTATTGAGATAACGATTTATATAAATATCAATAATAACTTAATTAGATAATTGTTGAAACAGTTAAGAATGAAGTAATTGATGTTTTTAGGTTTTGCATTCTCATAAAAGAAGAACCTTTATTTTTTATTATATGTAAAGCCTAACACATTATAAACTTAGAAAAAACATTATTTAAAGCACCGTATAAAACTTTCCAAAAATCAACATCAGATATGGTATCAGCGACGCTGAAAACCCCCGAGTAACAACTTGTCAAGCAAATCCGACGCATCTAAAAAAATTTTGTCCACCATATTGGATCTGCCATATTCATTTTCTGAAAACCGATATTAAACTACCTTTATTGTTTATGGAATACTTAGTATGTATCTTAATGCTAATCTTACCGCCAAAACATAGGTGATTTTCTTATTTAATTTCTCTTTAATATCACTTTTAGGCCTCTGTTCTTGAATTTAGACAAATTTATAAGTTATATTAAGGCCGCCATATTGGATTTTTCAAAAGGCCACATATTTTTTGAAAGTTATTACCTTAGATAAATATACTAGATGCGGCGAGGCGTTAGTTTAGGCACATTTATCCAGGGCGGCGTTAGTGTTCTACATATGCCTTTCTTGTGCGTCTTATAAATGGTGGAAATATTTAAAAATATTATCAAAGTGACAATTTCTTTTTCAAATTTAAGATTATAGTTGTACCCAATTTATAAAAAAATTGTTGTTTTTCACAATTATATATATATATATATATATATATATATATATATAATAAATTAAATCAGCTCTCTAGGTAAAAAAAGGGAGCTCTAGGGTAAAATATACGATTTTTTGAGGAAATTAAAAAAAATTGAGTTTTTCGATGAAAAACATTTGAAGATCAAATCCAATCATGTTTGCTTTTTTTTCCTGAAATCTTCAAATGAAAATACATAAAATAAAAAAAATGCAGTCCAATAGGCAAAGAACTGTGAAAACCAAGGGGGGGTACACATTTTTTTTTAAAACGAAATTTTTTTTTAGTTTTTCGCAAAAAAAATATGAAGATGAATTCCAATAATTTTTTCTGTATGTTTGTTGGAATCTACACGAAAAAATATATAACACCAGTCCACTAGATTAAGAATTGAGAGAACCAGCAAGGGTTGAAGAATTTTCGAGCTTGCAAAAAGAGATTTTAGTTTTTCGATGAAAACACCATGAAGATCTATTCTAATCACTTCCGCTATATTTTTCCTGTAATCTATGCATAAAAACGTATAAGTATGCCAATTTTCAGCTCTCCAGGTAAAAAACTGTGAGCGCTAGGGGGGGGTACATGCATTTTGCGAAATTTTCAAAATTTTCGAGTTTTTCGCTGAAAAAATTATGAAGATCGATACCGAATGTGTTCGCTATATTTTTCCTTTAATCCATTTTTGAAAATACATATGCATACCAATTTTCAACTTTCTAGATAAAAAACTGTGAGCGCTAGGGGGGGGTACATGCCTTTTTTGCGAAAAATGGCAAAAATTTGATGTTTTTCGTCGAAAACTTTATGAAGATCAATCACAATCACGTTCGCTATATTTTTCCTGTAATCTACGCGTGAAAATACATAAGTGTACCAAATTTTAGCTCTCTAGATGAAAAACTGTGAGCGCTAGGGGGGGGGGGTACATGGTCATTTTTGTAACCGTTCCAATAGGGTTCCTACCGGGGTACGGAACCCTAAAAAAGTTGAGAATTTTATTTCAGACAAATGTTTTTAAACATTTCTTGATAAACAATTTCCAAAATAAAAATTTACAGGAAGGCGTTGAGAAATACTTTTTTCTCAGTTTTGCATTACAAAATACTAGATATTCTGAATATTCTACAGACGTCCTGTGGATATCCGAAAATTCGTATATTTCCGAATATGGCAACATTTTTTTAATTTTGAATTTAATTTTAAAAAAGCAAATTGTATTTATATATTGAACAAACTGAAATATTAATAATTAATAATAATAAATTAATATATTAAAAAATAAAAAATAAATAGTAAATAAGTAATAAATAATAATAATAAATAATAAATTAATTTATTTATTAACAATTTTTTTCAATAATAATATTTTAATAATAATTATTGCTTCCTCTTAAAGAAAGCCTTATTGTGACTTTGATTTCCGCACTTTGCAGATTCATTTATTTTGACTTCTTATTTTTTTAATTATTGATTGATTATTTTGATTCTTGTGGCCAAATTTTCTCTTACATGTTTTGAAAGATTTCGCTAAATTTTGATAGGTGAAACTGAAAAAAAATTTATTTGATGCAAATAACCAATTAATTGACTATTATCAATTAAATATTTAATTAAACCAAATAATAATTATTAGAGTTAATTACATGGCATTTGCTTCAAATACTGAAATTATTGGTTCAAATACCATTTAATTGACGCTCCAATAAATATTATTTGATTCAAGTAAATATTTAATGGATAATAGCCAATTAATTGGTTATTTAAATCAAATAAATTTTTCTTTATGGTTACAAATACCAAAAATCATTCAGAAGGAAAAAATAATATAAAAAATTTTAGATATAAAAAATATCTAAAAAAAATTTGTTTTAGCAATTTTTTAATTTAAAAAAAATACATGTTTGTATTTTTTTAAATAATTTTTTTATTTATTGAAATTTTGATCAATTCTTGGGAAAATTATATTCCTGGCACAATAACGAATCGATTGATATATAATACATAAATTATAATATATTTTATCAATATTTATAAAATTAATCAATATTTGTATTTTAAACAGAAAATTCAAATTTTTAATTTTTTCTAAACACATCTTAACGGTTCAAAATAAGTATTTTACAATAAAAAATAACTCAATTAGTATATATAAAGATTACTAAAATATTTAAAACTGAACAATTTTCATTTCATGATCATTGAGCTTTCTCAATATAATATATAAAAAATTTTTTATATTAGAATAATTATTTTAAACTATTAAAATAATTTATGAATTTCAATAATTTCTAAAAATCACAATTATAACCCTTTCTTAATTTAATTATTTTTAACAATTTTGATCAAACTTCATCTCTGAATCAATTAATTTAAATAATTTTGGAAAAAGTTCTTCTAGAATTCAATTATTATTTAAATATATAAGCTCAATTTTTTATAATACTTGTGACTCTCCATATTTTTTTCTTTAGTTATTAAGGTTAATATTTTCAAAAAATTATCATAAATAAATTCTTACCATTAATTTTTTTAAAATATTTTAAAACAATTTTTGAACGATAATAGTTTTTCCATTTTAAAAAAATTTCTAAACA
Organism: Leptopilina drosophilae; assembly: GCA_032873175.1. NCBI lineage: Eukaryota > Metazoa > Arthropoda > Insecta > Hymenoptera > Figitidae > Leptopilina > Leptopilina drosophilae. The sequence goes on from CM065478.1 coordinate 32,098,099, forward strand.
ATTAAAATTTGGCAAATTCTTTTAAAAATGATTGACTTTTTTGAAAAGTTGTATATTGTATTAGTGAAATTATTTTTCAAAAATAATTATATTTTTAAAGAATTTTTGTATAACTTAACCCATTTAGTCCTAAATGTCCGTTTTTTTAAGTACAAGTTCGAACTTCCCGTTCTACGAGTTCCGGTTTTAAAAAAAATCGGGACAAAGGTTTTCTTATGGATTTGAGTGTCTTCTTTCAGAATCTGAAAAAAAATTTCAGTTTCGACTTAATGATAAAAAGTTATAATTGTTTAAACGAAAAAAAACTCGTTTTTTAGTGTTTTTTTTTCTTTATATGCAGATTATTTAATTGAAATTGGCTTGGGAAAAATCTGGCACATGAAAATATTGCGTCCAAAATGTTAGGACTATCAAATAGACATACTGCCAAAAACAATTTTTTACAAATTTCAAAATGGCGCCTCAATAATGGCCGCCAAAATATGCAAATTTGGAAAAATAATTTTAAAAAATTTTCACTCTACATTTTTTTTACTTTTATGCTTCATTTAAATAAAATAATGCTGCTTTAATAAAAAATATTGTTATTTGATGTAATTTAACAATATTATAAACCATTATTATAAACAATTTAAATACTATGAGCCAAAGTGGATGTAAAAAATTTATTTTCATCAATTCTCTTTTTTGGGGAAGGTAACAATAGATATTGAAAGTAAACAATTTAATTCAAAATTATTTTGCAATGTTTAAGAATGTTATAAACAATTTTTATAAACTATTTTGCAAAAAATGAAATAGAATGGTAGAAATTTTATTTTTTTAATTTTATTATGCTCTCTGGTTATCAAAATGTTGCATAAGGGTTAAACTTTCATTTAACATTATTTTGCAATATTTAAAAATGTTATAAACAATTTTTATAAACAATTTTCATAGAAAAAGAAGTTTAGAGTGAAAAGAAATATTTTTTTTCACTATTCACTTGGTTTGTCATTAGAATAGATATTTAAAAGACAAATCTTTGTCTGTAATTATTTAAATTTTTTTACAATGTTATAAACAATTTTTATAAACAATTGTTATAAAAAAAGATGTTTAGAGTGAACAAAAATATTCTTTTCTTTACTACTAACTTTCCTTTGTCATTAAAAGTGGAATCTAAAGTATCTATTGTTTATAAAAAATTTGTAAACAATGTATAAAAATGTTGTAAACAATTCTTATAAACAATTTGCTAAAAATGAAGTACCATCATGGAAAAAAAGCATTTTTTTATTATATAATACCTTCTTGTAATCAAATTCTTTGTTATAGATATAATATTTCATTTAACATTATTCAGCAATTTTTAACAATGTTATAAACAATTTTTATAAACAATTTAAAATTTTTTTATAAATTTTGGATAAACGGTTGAATCATCAGTTTTCATTTTCATGTTAGAATAAGTTAGTAGTAAAGAAAAAATTTGTTTCTTCTCTGAACATCTTTTTTTATAAGAATTATTTATAACATTGTAAAAAAATTTTAAATAATTACAGACAAAGATTTGTCTTTTAAATATCTATTCTAATGACAAACAAACAAAGAAAAACAAAATTTTTTTCTACCCTAAACAAATTTTTCTATGACAATTGTTTATAAAAATTGCTGAATAATGTTAAATGAAAGAATATATCTATAACAAAGAATTTGATTACAAGAAGGTATAATAAAGAAGGTATAATAAAAAAATGCTTTTTTTCCATGATGGTACTTCATTTTTAGCAAATTGTTTATAAGAATTGTTTACAACTTTTTTATACATAATTTACAAATTTTTTATAAACAATAGATACTTTAGATTCCACTTTTAATGACAAAGGAAAGTTAGTAGTGAAGAAAAGAATATTTTTGTCCACTCTGAACATCTTTTTTTATAAAAATTTTTTTTAAAAATTGTTTATAACATTGTAAAAAAATTTAAATAATCACAGACAAAGATTTGTCTTCTAAATATCTATTCTAAAGACAAACCAAGTGAATAGTGAAAAAAAAATTTCTTTTCACTCTAAACTTCTTCTTCTATGAAAATTGTTTATAAAAATTGTTTATAACATTTTTAAATATTGCTAAATAATGTTAAATGAAGGTTTAATCCTTGTGCAACATTTTGATAACCAGAGAGCATAATAAAATTAAAAAAATAAAATTTCTACCATTCTATTCCATTTTTTGCAAAATTGTTTATAACATTCTTAAACATTGCAAAATAATTTTGAATTAAATTGTTTACTTTCAATATCCATTGTTACCTTCTCCAAAAAAGAGAATTAATGAAAATAAATTTTTTACATCCACTTTGGCTCATAGTATTTAAATTGTTTATAATAATGGTTTATAATATTGTTAAATAACATCAAATAACAATATTTTTTATTAAAGCAGCATTATTTTATTTAAATGAAGCATAAAAGTAAAAAAAATGTAGAGTGAAAATTTTTTAAAATTATTTTTCCAAATTTGCATATTTTGGCGGCCATTATTGAGGCGCCATTTTGAAATTTGTAAAAAATTGTTTTTGGCAGTATGTCTATTTGATAGTCCTAACATTTTGGACGCAATATTTTCATGTTCCAGATTTTTCCCAAGCCAATTTCAATTAAATAATCTGCATTTAAAGAAAAAAAAACACTAAAAAACGTTTTTTTTTTCGTTTAAACAATTATAACTTTTTATCATTAAGTCGAAACTGAAATTTTTTTTCAGATTCTGAAAGAAGACACTCAAATTCATAAGAAAACCTTTGTCCCGATTTTTTTTAAAACCGGAACTCGTAGAACGGGAAGTTCGAACTTGTACTTAAAAAAACGGACATTTGGGACTGAATGGGTTAAGAGACTAATAAATTTTTTGATAAATTTTAATTAAAAACTTGGAACATTATTTTTTCTCCAAAATGTTAAAAATAATTGTAAAATATTATTTTTGGAAATAGGTAATTAAAAATATTAAAAATATTGAATTTCAAAAAATTAGATGCTGATTTTCATTTTTAAATTAACCTTTATAAACATTTTATTTAAAAATTTTGATACTGTAGAGACTCCATTATCCGGACTAATGGATGCAGGCACTTGTCCGGATAATCGAAAATCCGGATAATCGAGTAAAGAACGAATTATAGAAATTTTTTATTCATTCTTTTATGTATTTATTTGCATATGTATTAAAATAAGATTGAAACAACCAAAAACTTTTAAAGTCAACATTAATAAAAATTTAGTTAGAAATATTTCAAAATATTTACATAAACATTCTCTTTAAATAATTAAAACACTTTAAAACGCAAAATTTCGTGTAAAAATTCATGTTTTTGAATTTAAAATAGAAGTTAACGGCTTGAGACCTTATAAACTTTATATTAAAAAAAATTTTTTTAAATATAAATTTGTGCGGATAATAGGGGTCCCGATAATGGAGTCTCTAGTGTAATTCAATTATTTTCAAAATTTGCAATTAAAATCTTTCAATAGTTGTTTTTAAAAAATTGTAACAAAATGCTTGAAATAAACTATTTATTTTTAATTAAATTTTACAAAATTTTAACTATTCAAAAACAATTTTTTAAAGATTTGTTTATAGTTCATTTTTGCATTATAAAAATCAAAATAAGTTGCACTTTTTTTTACTAAAAATTATGGTATTTTGTTGCAATATTTGGAAAAAAGTCGGAAAAGTCTTAATTTTCTTAATTTCCCTGGCAACAAATTTTTTTCATGACATTTACCTGATTTAACTGACAAAAATTTTGTTTTAATGTTTCATGGGTTTATAATTTATCACCTGGAAATAATGAAAGAATCATGGAATTTTATAAGGAGAAATTTGTTGAAACCCTGCAGATTTATTTTTTGATGTGTGACATAACAATTTTTTCAGATGAAGGTTAATTTAACATTAACTTTGTACAATAATAAAAATGAAAAAATATTACTCAAACCACATTCCCATTCTGTTAAACTCAATTTTTTTTATTAAAATTCATAATTAATCAAATTTTGTAATAAAAATATTTTATTTTAATTAAAAAAAATTTTTTTAATTACTAATTAAAAAATTTTGTTTTAATCATTAAAAAAAATTAATAGATTTTATTTATAAAAGAAATTAATTAAAAATATTAATTAGCTTTTATTATTTTTTAAAACTTTATATTAAAAAATTGTTTTATTAGTTTCTATTGTTATCACAAAAACACGCTGTTTTCAAAATAAAAAGAAAAGTAGTGATATTGGCGAGAAGTGAAATTCTAGCCTTCTTGACTGAAATAATACGATTTCCAAGCGGTAACCTTGGAAACGGCGAAAAGTTGAAGAGGGCGGCACTAACATACACTGAAAATTTAGTATGCTATATATATCAGTTGTCCCCACCACTGACCCTCGCCGCATCTAGTATATTTATCTAAGTTACTACAATAACTATAACTGCAAACGATGTACAGACGTCAAAGTCTCATTATATTAATTTTCGTGCTGGACCACGAAACTCTTAAAATTCATAAAACACTATTAAATGTTATAAGGAATTACTTATGATTATATCGACAACAATATTTCAAGATTTATCAAAAATAAGAGTGGTGTCCACAACCGAATCAATTTCGATGTCAACAACTAAACTTAACGATCATTTCAAACATCATGAAGAAAATTTTGCTTGTGAACATTTTTGTGATACCTGATATTGGATCATAAAATATAACGTATTTACTGTATAAATACGCTTTGAACTTATCATTTTAATTAATTCACTTGGATTTGTTGAACATTTAACAATGTTTAAAAATACATTTTTGTTATATTCAACTTGTCGAAAAATTAATTTATATATAGTAAAAAGCGCAGTTGTCTAATCACTTTAGTATTCGCAAAGAGAATCGTGATTCGGGTAGTTTACCTACCTGGAGCCGGGGAAGTTCCCTAAAACGGATCATCGATGGTATATTATAAGTTCAAAGTGTGGAATTTATATTTCGGCAATAGTAATCCGATATACACTACCGTCCAAAATTGTGCGAACGCTAACATCTCTAGCTATTAAAAAACACAACCGTACAGAGTCAGTGATAACTCGGTTAAAAATGACGCTACATGGTTTTTTTAAATTGCATTGGAAAGCTTATTAAATTTTCAATGAAATGTCACTATTTTAAGTTGTATTGCATAAATAGGAAGCGAGATATCATGTTATGAAGACAAAAAAATAATTCTATTTTTTTCGGAATTTCTTACTCTGACTTTGACTCCTGGCACAGCTTAGCAAAGTTTATGAAAAAAATTGTTACTTTTACAGACTATTCCTTGTAACCTAAGCTTTAAATAGAGACCAAGAACAGCAAAAAATATTTACGGGTTCCCGAGATATTACAAAAAGAGTCGGACCGTGCCAAGCAGAATTTTCAATCATCGATTTCTCTAATTCGCCGTTGAGTCAATTACTTGTCTGTGAAAAAAGTGTCGAAAATTAATTTTACCAAGTACATTCTTACTGGGATCCACTTTTTAATTTAATTTATTATATATCGATATTTAAAAAGTGGATCCCAGTAAAAATGTACTTGGTAAAATTAATTTTCAACACTTTTTTCACAGACAAGTAATTGACTCAACGGCGAAATAGAGAAATCGATGATTGAAAATTCTGCTTGGCACGGTCCGACTCTTTTTGTAATATCTCGGGAACCCCTTAATTTTTTTTTGCTGTTCTTGGTTACAAGGAATAGTCTGTAAAAGTAACAACTTTTTTCATAAACTTTGCTAAGCTGTGCCAGGAGTCAAAGTCAGAGTAAGAAATTCCGAAAAAAATAGAATTATTTTTTGTCTTCATAACATGATATCTCGCTTCCTATTTATGCAATACAACTTAAAATAGTGACATTTCATTGAAAATTTAATAAGCTTTCCAATGCAATTTAAAAAAACCATGTAGCGTCATTTTTAACCGAGTTATCACTGTTTCTGTGCGGGTGTGTTTTTTAATAGCTAGAGACGTTAGCGTTCACACAATTTCGGACGGTAGTGTATTACCATTTTTGTAACGATTAGCGGGAGAGAATCGCAAAGTAAATGTAAGCATCGTTGCAATCCTTAATATGAAACGAGTAGATATGCAAATTAGGTAAAGAGAGACACTCTTATTTATATTGCCTTTAGAGAAAGAAGAAAAGGTAGCAACTACCGGAGCCGCCGTTACCCAGACGTTACCTATTGAGTTTCTATATATATATATATATATATATATATATATATATATATATATATATATATATATATAAGGCATTCCATGTCAAGTGAGCCAGGTGTCTTACGGTGTAATGCTTATTTCAATAATTTTTTACTCTTAAACTATTAAACATGAAAATTTGGTAAGGTACATTTTGGAAAGGTTTTTTCATGCTGTTTCGATTGAAAATAGGCATTTAAAAAGAAAATTTCTTTGGCTCGAAAAAAACCAAAATTAAAAATAAATTTTAATTTTTTGGAAAAAGGGCAGCTTTATTTTTTTTAACGAAAGCTGAGATTTTTTCCTAAGAGGACATATAAATGAAAAAGTGGGACAAGAATATTTAAACATTAAAAAACAGAGGTTTATACTCACTGGAGCGCGCTAAACCCGGTTTTTACGAGAAAATTCATTTTTCAATGTTTAAACATTCTTGTCCCACTTTTTCATTTATATGTCTTTTTAGGAAAAACCTCAGCTTTCGTTAAAAAAAGCTGCCCTTTTTCCAAAAAATTAAAATTTATTTTCAATTTTGATTTTTTTGGGCCAAAAAAAATTTTTTTTCAAATGCCTATTTTCAATCAACAGAACATAAAAAAACCTTTCAAAAATGTACCTTGCCAAATTTTCATGTTTAATAGTTTAAGAGTAAAAAATTATTGAAATAAGCATTATACTGAAAATCCCAAAAATTTAACCCCCTCCCCCTTGGAAAATATTGGACTAGGTAAAAAAATATTTTAATGAAAAATTACTATCTATTAATACTACAAAAGCCCCAAGTTTTGCTACGATTGGAGAAAAATGTTTCTCCACCTGGATCACTTGACATGGAATGCTTCATATATATATGTATATATATATATATATATATACATATATATATATATATATATATATATATATATATATATATATATATATATATATATATATATATATATATATATATATATATATATATATGTGTGACGCGACTCGAGAAAAGGGACCTATCGCCTCAAAAGAGAATTTTACAGGGGGGGCGTTTAAAGTGACGCCATGAGCAGAAAACCCGTGTATTTACGCGGACACGTTCAACTTTCGGGCTTTATATTAATTAAACTATTTCAGATTTTTAATTTCTGATTTTTTTACGTGAAAGAGCGACTCAAAATCTATGGAATACGACTAGTAACTCAAAAATGATTTTTTTATCGATAGGTCCCTTTTCTCGTGTCGCGTCATATATATATATATATATAGATATATATAATAGACTTTTATCTATAGTTTTACTTGCGATGAAGGAAGAAAAAAAATACTACCTGGGTTGTCTGAGATAATCCTTATTTACAAAGGCTATTTATTGTTTTACGGCCCAGAATCAATCTACGAGTGCGAAGAGGACACTCTTATGCGTCGTTAAATACCCCGTAAATAGGAACGAAAATTTAATTCAAAATCATAACGTGGAAATATTTTCTATGCGACACGTTCTACGTGTCGTGAACGAAAATTAAATTGAAACTTCCGTAGAATTCAGTCACTATGTATCAGTGATATTAGTGATTTAGTAATTTGTCATTTGGTGAATAGTAAGTATTAATAAATATAATTAATAAAATAATTATCAAATAGTAAAAAATGATCATAGAATTACATTAATATACTGTTTTAAATTTTCTTTCAATTATTAAATTAATTGAGTTGTGTTTAGTTTTTGATTGATGTTTTGTTAATTAATAAAGTTAAAAATTTGTTATAATTTTTTGATATTATATTAATTAATATTAATATAGTATGTTAAAAATTTGTTATAATTTTTTTATGTTTATTAATAAATTTAAAAAATTTTAATTTGTTTTCTGTTATTAAATAATTTATTGAGTTATTTAGTTTTTGATGTTTGTTAATTAATAAAGTTAATTTTTTGATGTTTATTAATAAACTTAAAAATTTGTTATAATTTGTAAATTGTCTGTAATTGTATAAAAGGCAAAATTAGAAACTGGTTAAATTGGAAAAAAGGCAAAATTAGAAATTGGTGAAATTGGAAAAAAGGCAAAATTGGATATTGATTATATTGGATAAAAGGCAAAATTAGAAATTGGTTATATTGGATAAAAGGCAAAATTAGAAATTGGAAGAAAGGCAAAATTAGAATTTTGTGAAATTGGAAAAAGGGGAAAATTAGAAATTGGTGAAATTGGAAAAAGGCAAAATTGGAAATTGGTTATATTGGAAGAAAGGCAAAATGAGAAATTAGTGAAATTGGAAAAAAGGCAAAATTAAAAATTGGTTATATTGGATAAATACAAAGCTGGAAATTGGTTATATATTGGATAAACGGCAAATTGGAATTTGAATAAAAGGAAAAATTGGATAAGAAACAAAATTGATTATTCTATTCTTTAAGAGGTAAAAGTTGGAAACATTGAATAAAAAGAAATTATAAAATTAAATGTATAAAACTTCATGTTAAACTTCTAATGTTATATTACTATTTCTTAAATTTTAATTCCTTGATATAAGTAAGTTTTTATAAAATAAAAAACAATGTCTAACAAAGGATAAATTGTATTCGTGTAAAAAGTTTATTATTTTTTACCTATTAAATGGATAAATTGTCAATTTGACTATTCATGATTTAAGTATTGTCACTGAATGTGCAATGCTAAATAATGATCATATGTTTAAGTTTCAGTAACTGTTGAAAAGACAATTAAATTTTTTTTATAATATGCAAAATACTTTGTGTTTACAAACACTTGATTTAATAGTTTCAATCGAGAAAAGTAAGCAGCACATTTAAATACTGTTTAGTGGATTTTATAAGTCTGGTCATTGGATTTGTACTTATTATGATGGAAGATGTCTTTACATTTTTGATAGTCTTAATAAAAAATATTTAATTCATGATCAAAGAAATTATTTAATTAGATTATATCCTTTTGAACCATAAGTAGTTTTCACAACTGTTGGTCAACAACCAGAATACAGTCTTTCTTGTGGAGTATATGCAATTGCTTTCGCAACATCGTTATTTTTGAATATTATGCTCCACTCTGTCAATTACTATTATTGTAATATGAGAAATCATTTAAGGTTAATGTTTAAAAGCAATAGTTTAAGTGAATTTCCCTCTGAACAACTTTCGAATAGTAGATCTTGTATAGTTGTGTATGACTGGAATTGCCTTTTAAATGAAAAAGATATTCAACTTAAGTATGGAAAATTAAACTTTTCTAAAAACTCGATTAAGAATAAAATTAATTTCCCGAGAATAATAAATAAAACAAATGAAGAAAGTATTGCATCAACAAAACTTAAACAAAGTAGGGCTGAAATTCAAAACAATTATCGTAAGAGGCAAAAATTAACATGTCAAATTGGTAACGTAAAGTATTCTGAGGAAGCACACACTTCTATTTCTTTTCCGAAAATTGTGAATAAAATAAATGAAGGAAATATTGCATAAACAAAGTAGGGCTATAATTCAAAAAAAAATTTCGTGAGAGGCAAAAATTAAAATGTAAAATTGATAATGCAAATTATTTAGAAGAAGATCACACTTCACCTAAGAAAAAACTTCAAGACGAATCCAGAATAATATGCTTAAAACGTTAAGTAGTAGTCATGGAGGTGTTGAGTTTACTTTAATAGAATATCCAGATGAATTAAGACTTTTGTTAGAAGGGTTTGATCTAAAATCTAGTCATTTTAAAAAGAATATAAAGTTTTATTATAATTCTTTTTCTTTTGCATCTTTAAATGATAATGTAATTAATTTTAATAGCAGAAGAAGAGGTCCATTCATACAAAATTCAAGGTCAAATTTACTATCAAATAAATAGTGCTTTATATCCGGAAAAATTCCAGAGTTACAATGATTGTTTACGTTGAAAAAAGGCTTTGATAAAAATAGATACAATTTTCAAAGTTTTAATGAAGTTGATGCAATTTTTAATGCAAACTCTGAAGGAGAAATACCAGAATCTTATGTAAGGATTTATAATAAATCTACAAAGGAATTAAAATTGGTTTGTAATTAAGATTCCAATGTTGAACCATGTATTTATCCCATATTTTATCCACTTGGAAACAAAGGTTATAATATTAATATGATTCGTAGTGATAGTGATCACTAGCACAAAAAATGGGACAACAGAGATATTTTAACCCGCTAAAGTACTTTTTCTTTTCCATTTATTTATAAAAATGTTTTTAACAATTATCAAAAATTGTTTATAACATTTTTAAAAATTGTTTATAAATTTTGGATAAACGATTGATACACCAATTCCATTATAATGTTAACATAAGTTGTCAACATACGTTAGAGTCGAAGAAAAGAAGATTTTTTTCCACTCTGAACATAGTTTTTTGTAAAATTTTTTTATAATATTGTTAAAAAAATGATAAACAATTTCAAACAAAGGTTTGTCTCTTAAAAATTTATTCTAATGTCAAACCAAGCAAAATGTGAAAAAAATTCTATCCACTCAAAACTTCTTTTTCTATGAAAATTGTTTATAATATTCTTAAATATTGTTAAATACATTTAAATTAAAATTTGAAACTTTAGCAACATTTTAATTACAGGAGAGCGTAATGTAATTAAAAAAAAATTTCTACTAATTATAACATTTTACTATAAATTTAAAATTTCTTTACAGATTCTGAAAGAGGACACTCAAACTATTAAAAAAACCTATCTCCCAATTTTTTAAAATTGTAGCTCGTAGAACGGAAAGCTCGTACTTGTACTAAGATATACGGACATTTGGGACTAAATGGGTTATATAATTGAGGAGTCAGGAAGAAGAACTCGCCGAGCGCTCCAACGCATGCGTTAATACCAGTCGGCTAGCAGAGACAGGCCCAGAGGCTCTCTCTGTTCCCGACTGATATTAGAGAATACGTTCCTGCGCTCAGCAAGTTCTTCTTCCCAGCTCCTCAACTATAAAAATTTAGTGCTTAATACTTTTTAGCTTAAATCGCTTAGAAGTTAGAGTCGATGGTTCAAAATTTGAATTTTTATTATTTTTATAATACACATAATTTTCAATTACTTATTTTATTTATTTAAATTATTTTTTTGTGCTTTTTTATACTTTAGTGGGTCGGGGCTGTCAGTAGGCCGCTAGCTTGCTAAATAATTTTATAATTTTTTTTATTTTATATTATTTATTTTACCAACCCCACGTAACCTTGGAATGCGGAATCCAATGTATCTGTATGCAGATTTCCCTAATTTCCTAAGCAAAAAAATTAATTATTTGATTCAATAATTAAAGAAATATTAGTCTTAATTAAAAGAATTGATTGTGATAAATAATTAAATATTTGATACAAATAAAGATTTAGTTACTTAAAAAATTTTATTTTATAGATGTAAATAAATATTTATTTCATACCGTCAAATAAAATACTCAGATCTAATAAATATTTACTTGGTTGAAATAAATATTTATTGGATAATCGATAAATAAACTATTTAATTGAGAAAATAAATTTTTATTTGTTTCAATTAAATTATTTTTAGTATGGAAATTATGCAAATTATTTCCTGAAAGAAAAGAATGAGTTAGTGAACAATATTATTATTGAGAAATAAAAATTATGCATAAAGTAAGTATATTTCCTATTTGTTAATCATAATTTTTTAATAATTAAATATTTTTAAACATTTTTTATAAATAAAAATAAGAAAAATTTGAATAATTTGAACATTTGAAGCTTGAGGCAATTTTATACTTAAGATTATATAAGCTTGTTTCAAGATTCCTGAAAATTAGTGCAACTTAGGAATACAAAATTAAAAACAAAATTTAATCCTTCAAGATAAAATTCTTTTAATACATATGTGTTCATCTTTAAAATAATGTTAGAAACTTTTTTAATGTTAAAATATTTTCATATTGAATAACAGAAAGAAAGGGCGCGCAAGTAAAAGTGACTAGTATATATAATATATATTACTTGTATCTATATTACTAGTAAAAATATTTGCATGAAATATTATTAAAATTGATAAAATATTTTTCGAGTTACGGAATTTTAAAGTTTTGTCTTACTTTAAAATATCTTTTTTCGATTTAATATATTGATAAGTAAAATTAATCGAAATAAAACTGTGAATAATGATTTTTGAAAGGTTTTACAAGAGCTACAAGCTGGAGATAAAAAAATTGGTTTCTTTTAATTACACCTTAAAATAAGTTATGATTAAAATAAAACATGTATATTTCCATTTTTTAACCTTTAAATTCAAAAATTATAATAACAAATAAAAAGAAAAAAATACATAAAAAAATAAAAAACGTAAATAAAAAAGAAAAAAATATAAAATTGAAAAAAAGACTTTCCAGTTCACGTTTATCTACACGTGATGAAAATAGGGAAATATTAAAAATATTTTAAGTATTTTAGTAACTGAGAACGTGATTATCGAATTTTAACTGAAATTTCGTCTGTCATATTGGATCCACCTAGTTTTATTTTAAAAATTGGACTCCAGACTCATGACCCGCGACCCCAAAAACTCTAAGTAACAAGTTTCAAACAAATTTAATGAGAAAAAAAATGTCTGCTATATAGGATCCGCCATTTTGAATTTTGAAAATTGGTATTCAGATTCGTGATCAGCGACATCTAAAACCACCGAGTAACAAATTTCAAGCCGATCTAAATTTTTTTTAACAATTTTGTACTTTCGAATCAAATTTAAAAAAAATTGAACTTCAAACTCCATTTTTGAGCCGACATTTTAATTTTTAGTTATCTCTATAGTCCTATCTTGTAGGTTATATATCTATGTCATGTTATTTGTAACATTTGCAATTATTTTTACGCTATTTCATAGTAGAAAAAATTGATAATTAAACAAAAATTGTAAAAAATCAGACTTTTTTATTAAAAAACTTTAATAACTTTTTTGTATATAAATTTTTTATGTTTTTTAATGCCATTCGATAGAGCGCATATGAAAACATATGAAATGATGAATTGCTAATTTTTCTATTGATTTTTAAGTTCTGAAACAAGTCCTCAAACTTCATGCCTAAATTTTGTCCACTTGGGCAATGGTTTGGATGGGGATGGTTTGATTGATAGAGGTTGGGGGGAAATTAAGGGTAAAAAGAAAGAAAAAAATTAGGTGATTTAGAAGAATTAATAAAAAGAATGGGAGAAAGCACAAGAAAAGCATAGAAAAAATAAATAGTGACTTGGATAAAAAAATTGACAAAGTAAGCGAAGGGTTAAGTAGGAAAATAGGGCTGATAAGGGAAATGTGCGAAGAACGGGAAAAGCGATGGAAATTGGAAAGGGAGGAAGTCTCTGAGAAACTTGATGTGTTAGAGAAAGAGGAAAAGAAAGAAGAAGTGAAAAAAGAATTTTGGGAGGTGAGGGAGGAAGTAAGAAAATCAAAAGAAATAGTGACAGAAGCATCTAAAAGAATCGAAAAATTAGAAGCAAATAAAGAGGGTCAGGTATTGAAAGAGGTTAGAAATACTGGATTGGAACAAAAAATGGAGGAAGTCACTAAATGGATGGAACGCACAGAGAGGGAGAAACGAAAGAGTAATAAAGTAGTTTAGGGTATTAACGTAGAAAGAAAGGATGGGAAAGAGACTATCCAAAGAATATTAAAAAGGATAGGAACAAATGTGGATATTGTAGGATTGAAGGGGAATACAAGAAAAGGCCTGAAGTATGGGTAGCGCAACTGGGAAATGAAGAATAGAACATGGAGGTGATGGAGTTGAAAAATAAATTAAAGATAAGAAAACAAATAATGGAAGAGGACAATATATGGAAGGAAAGGGTAATTTGTTGTTTCTTTTTAAACACCTGACTCGGAATGATCGTTAAATTCAGTGTTTAGTAACTATTTAAAACAACCGAGTGATAATATCATATAATAACTTTTATGAAACTTTAATTCAATGGAAATATCCTATGGCCGGTTTGCCCCACCGAAAACGGTCCGGTTTGCCCCACAGGACCATTTTGAGAATAAATGTTTGTCAAAAAGAAATGCTTTGAAAATTCATCAAAGTTTTTGGTTGTAAATATTCCTGAGGTGTGTACCTTTAAAACCCAAGACCTCATTTTTGGAAATGTTGCACGATTTCCTCAGAATTTCTTTAAGAAAAAATTCGAAAAAGTGTAGAAAAAAGTAAAAAAAAAAAACTTTTGCTCCCAGCGTTGCACAAACAAAAGTAGAAAATGTCAAATTGAAAAATAAGGTATACTACACATGGTTGTTTCAAATTTCTAAATAGCACTTTTGACAATTTTGACATTTTGGAAATATTGAGGGGGGTCCGGTTTACCCACCGGTCCGGTTTGTCCCACTCTCCCCTATCAATAAATTAAATATAATATTTACTAAGACGAGTCATAAGTATTAGAAAAAAATTATTTTAACAAATTATTGTTGTTATTTATCAATTTTTTACAGAATGCACCTACAAAGTTGCAATTTTTTCCTAATTTTGTAATTTACTAAAACTTAGATGATTATATTTTGCAATTTATAAGCAAATTATAAATTTGTCTAAAAATTGTTTAAATAATAATTCAATTTTTATTTTTTATCTGTAATTTAGTGAATTGCAAAATTAGAAAAAATTGCAACTTTCTCGGTGCATTCTGTAAAAAGTTGGTAAATAGGAACAATAATTTGTTTAAAAAATGTTTGAATCATTATTCAAACTGCAGCTTTCTAGGTGCATTCTGTAAAAAGTTGGTAAATAACAACTGTCTGTGATAAATAAAAATAACGCAGGCCTGCGAGGGTCAGTTTAAAAAATGAATGAGAGTGAGTTTTGTATGTTTTTTCGCGCTGAACACGAATCTGTTGTCCAAAATGGTCAATCACGTCAGGATTTTGAGAAATTCCAGGTCAAATGTCCAAAAAATGGCTATTTTGGTTACTTTTGGGACTTTTTTCTGGCAAACTGAAATTTTTTCTTTAATTTTCTATACTACCTTTATATAGTATGTACTGTTAGCTTTAAAACCCATTTTTCAAAAATAATTTAGTATGATTTTTAAAAAAAGTTATGAGTATTTGAATTCATGAGATTGAACCGCGTTAACTCTCAAAATGGCCGATCCAATATGGAGGACGAATTTTGAAAAAATTCTTGGATTTTAATATAACTTGTAACGTTGGGGTTTTTGGAATCGCTGATTACGAATATGAAGTCAGAATTACAAAATTCAAAATGGGGGATCCAAAATGCCGGACAAATTTTGAAAAAATCCTTGAATTATGATAGAATTTGGTACATTGGGGTTTTTGGAGTCGCTGATTACAAATCTGAAGTCAGTATTACAAAAGGACCCCGCACTTTTACTATTGAATTTGGCCCTCAGCCAATTTTTTTGTAACTTTGCAGATTTGTAGTTTTTGACCTTCTGAACAAAAATGTATGGGACAAAATTCAAAATAATGACCAGTTTTTGAGATACAGACGGTCAATTTTCAAAAAAATCAAATAACGGGTATTAGTCGTTCAATTGAATTTGCTTAAAACTGGTTACTTGGGGGTTTTTAAGGTCGCTGATAACGAATATGATGTTGGATTTTCAAAATTCAAAATGGCGACTCCAATATGGCGGATATATTTTAGAAAAGTCAATTAAAATCGCTTGAAACTGGTTACTTGGGGGTTTTTAAGGTCGCTGATAACGAATATGGTGTTGGATTTTCAAAATTCAAAAATGGCGACTCCAATATGGCGGACATATTTTAGAAAAGTCAATTGAAATCGCTTGAAACTGGTTACTCGGGTGTTTTTAAGGTCGCTGATAACGAATATGATGTTACATTGGTAAAAACACACTTAGGTAGAGAGCAAAATAGACAAAGAGAGGGGAAGAATCTAATAGCTTAATAAAATGTTAGAAAGAAACGTAAAAAGATATACAGATTGTTGTAACATAAGGTGATAAAGCAGTTTAAGGCAAGATCAAAAATAATTTAGCAGTTTAAAGAATTAGTATGTGATTCAGCCGTTGAAGGCCAAGATAAGTTAGTGATTTACTAATTCAAGTGTTTTTTTTATTCTGCATGCTCTTCATTTTGGTGCTATGTCTGCTGCAATTAAGATATTGTTCGTAAGTGTTGTTTCTGGGTATTTTACATTTCCTTGATGCCGTGCATAATCCAGAAATCACAATATGCCAATCAGTAACATAATGATCGATATACTCCTGGGAATTTTTGAAAACCAATCTTGTTATTTATTATCAAACTTACACATTGTATGCTTGGGTAATAAAAGATAAGTTTCTTAAAGTCGCCAGGCAATCCTTGTCTTAACTTACATGAGGAAGTCAATAAATGTTATTTGCAATGTTTTTCATGTTTCTAAGTTGGTAGTAAAACAGTAAAAAGATGCCATTTTTATCAAAATAATGTCGTCATGCCATAACTGCACTATAGATAGTCTAACCACGTTATTATTTTGGTTAGTAATGACGCAAGAGTAGTTACACAGAGGGAAATCTGTTGCGAATAATGCATGGAGTAGACACTTACTAGCGTAAAGTATAAGAAGTCCACCTGAGTATCAGAGTCGACTCCACCTAATATTCAGGCGGACTCGAGCAATAAATAAGCCCCTTTGTTAGGATTTTACCATCAAAGAATCTATGGAAAAAGTACAATAAAAGCTACTTGAGATAAAACATTTAATGAAAAATAATGAGGATCCTCATTTGATTACCTTGCGCTATTTCGTTTGAAACTGACAAATAGCATTAGAAGCATAATCTGGAATGCTTATTTATCTGAAGTGCAGAATAGTTGAATTAATATCTTGTTGTGGCAAACTGGCGCCTAATAGATTCTAAACGCCATTTTAAAAAACTGCAATATTCATCAGTTATTCATAAAAACGTTTTAACTATAATAATATAAAAACAGTAGAAAAATGTGCACAAAAACTTGTTTTTTGTTTTTGAGTTTACCTTGGTAAAAGTAGCTATAAAGAAAGATACTTTAATAGTTAGGAAAGAAGAAGTAGCAGTTGTAAATAATGCAAAACAAGATCAAATATATGTGAAACGAAAAAAAAGTAAATAAATCTCAAGAAGACTCGAACAAGAAGGTGGAACTTAGCTGTTTTCTTACGATGTTGACTTCACTTCTTTTTCTCGCAGCGTTGACCTTCATTGATTTTGACAAGCTATGAGTGCTGTAAGTTTCAATATATTACCGTATTCTATTCTACGCGAAGTATAATAGTCATATCCTCTGTTCCAAAAGAGAATTCTCTGTTCTTTTCGTTGAATTTTTTTGCAATTGTTTTCATTTGCCTTTATTTCTATATTTCATTTAAATAAAATCTCAAATAAGTTAGACTATTTATTTTTTCATTTTTTTTCTTTTAGGTTTCATTTACTTTTTTTCATTTTCACTTACGTTTGTTTTTGTTTTGCACTATTTCTAATTGCTTTTTGTTCTTTCTTAACGATTAAAGTATCTTCCTTTATATCTACTTTTTCCAGAGTAAACTATCAAACAAGAAATAAGTTTTCTGCTCAGAGTCCGTTTGACGTGTTATACGTGTAATGCCGAATTTGGAAGGCAACAAATGCGATTAATGGTCGGTGATAAAAATATTATTAGGCTCCAGATTGCCATAACAAGAAGAGATCAACTCAATCATCCTGCGCTTCAGGTAAATGATAATTCTAGATTATGCTTCCAATGCTATATATCAATTTCAAATGAAATAGCACAAGTTAATGAGGATCCTAATTGTCTGCGATTGAATGTTTTATCTCAAACAGCTAGCAGCTCTTCTGTCATTTGTAACCAAAATGCTAACGTGATTAGACTATCTGTAGACTGTAGGGTTAAAGTCTTTGTAGAAAGAGACATTTACATGCCTGAAAATGTTAGAGCGTGTCCACATCATTTAGATGAAAATGGCATCTTCTTTAATATTTTACTGCCAGGTTTACGTTCCATCAATAGACCTTGCAACATTAATGGACATACTCTTGTATTATTTCTGCAGTTTCTGCAGTTTTTTGAGAAAAGAGTGCACCAAAAAAGATAGACTTTCAGATGAAAACAAGGCATTATGATTTTGCCTTCAACGGCTGAATCACTTTTTGTTCTTGCCTTAATTGGCTGAATCAGTTCATGATTTTGCCTTAATTAGCTGAATCACTTTTTGATTTTGCCTTAATTAGCTGAATCACTTTTTGATCTTGCCTTAATTGGCTGAATCAGTTCATGGTTTTGCCTTCAACGGCTGAATCACTTTTTGATCTTGCCTTAATTGGCTGAATCAGTTCATGGTTTTGCCTTCAACGGCTGAATCACTTTTTGATCTTGCCTTAATTGGCTGAATCAGTTCATGGTTTTGCCTTCAACGGCTGAATCACTTTTTGATCTTGCCTTATTTGGCTGAATCAGTTCATGGTTTTGCCTTCAACGGCTGAATCACTTTTTGATCATGCCTTAATTGGCTGAATCAGTTAATAATTTTGCCTTCAACAGCTGAATCACTTTTTGTTCTTGCCTTAATTGGCTGAATCAGTTCATGTTTTTACCTTAATTAGCTGAATCACTTTTTGATCTTGCCTTAATTGGCTGAATCAGTTCATGGTTTTGCCTTCAACGGCTGAATCACTTTTTGATCTTGCCTTAATTGGCTGAATCAGTTTATGATTTTGCCTTCAACGGCTGAATTACTTTTTGATCTTGCCTTAATTGGCTAAATTAGTTCATGATTTTGCCTTCAACGGCTAAATCACATACTAATTGTTTAAACTGCTAAATTATTTTTGATCTTGCCTTAAACTGCTTTATCACCTTATGTTACAACAATCTGTATATCTTTCTACGTTTCTTTCTAACATTTTATTAAGCTTTCAGATTCTTCCCCTCTCTTTGTCTATTTTTCTCTCTACCTAAGTGTGATTTTACCAATGTAACATCATATTCGTTATCAGCGACCTTAAAAACCCCCGAGTAACCAGTTTCAAGCGATTTCAATTGACTTTTCTAAAATATGTCCGCCATATTGGAGTCGCCATTTTGAATTTTGAAAATCCAACATCATATTCGTTATCAGCGACTTTAAAAACCCCCAAGTATCCAGTTTCAAGCGATTTCAATTGACTTTTCTAAAATATGTCCGCCATATTGGAGTCGCCATTTTGAATTTTGAAAATCCAACATCATATTCGTTATCAGCGACCTTAAAAACCCCCGAGTAACCAGTTTCAAGCGAATTCAATTGACTTTTCTAAAATATGTCCGCCATATTGGAGTCGCCATTTTGAATTTTGATAATCCAACATCATATTCGTTATCAGCGACCTTAAAAACCCCCGAGTAACCAGTTTCAAGCGAATTCAATTGACTTTTTTCAACAAAACATTCTTGAACGACTAATACCCGTTATTTGATTTTTTTGAACTTTGACCGTCTGTATCTCAAAAACTGGTTATTATTTTAAATTTTGTCCCATACATTTTTTGTTCAGAAGGTCAAAAACTACAAATCTGCAGAGTTACAAAAAAATTAAGTGAGAGCCAAATTCAATAGTAAAAGTGCGGTGTCCTTTAGTGACCCCCGAAACCCTAACTTTCTACGTTATATTAAAATCCAAGAAATTTTCCAAAATTCATCGGGCATATTGGATCGGCCATTTTGAGGGTTAACGTGGTTAAATCTCATGAATTCAAATCCTCATAACTTTTTTAAAAATTATCCTAAATTAATTTTGAAAAATTGGTTTTAAAGCTAACAATGCATACTATATAAAGGTAATATCATCCTAAATTAATTTTGAAAAAAAATCTCAAAATCCTGACGTGATGGTCCATTTTGAACAACAGATTCGTATTCAATGCGAAAAAACATACAAAAAACACCCTCATTCATTTTATAAACTGAAAAAGTGAAATTTCGCAGGCCTGTGTAATTATTAATTATAAATTAGGGTAAACCAGACAGTAGTCGGCCCCTTAAGAAAATCTTTTTAATGAATATTGTTTAAAAATTACAATTAAAATTTTTGGAAAATTTCTTTCATAAGTAATTGTTCCTAATGCTCCTACAAAACTAGTATACAAATAATGTTTACAAAAAAAATTTCATAGGGTAAACCAGACAGTAGTCGGCCACTTTTCAAGTTTGAATAGCTATAAAACTGTACGAGATAAAAATATGTTCAAAGTTACTAATCATTTCTAAGATGATCGTAAACAAATGTAAACTTTTTTAATAGAACAAAAAAATTTTTTTGACGGTTTTTGAAAGCTTTTAAAAGTGGCCGATTACTGTCGGTTTAGATGGCCGATTACTGACGGATTCTTACTTGTTTATTTACTAATTTTTTTTTACGAATAAAAAATTTTTTTTTCATGAACATGATTGGTTTAATAGTTTTGTGTGATCGTAAGGAACAACATCACATTAAAAGAATTCGAAAAAAATATGATTTGCTCTTTTAAAACAGCGTTAATTAAAAAGATTGCTTTTAGGTGGCCGACTACTGTCGGATTCTAACTTTTTTTTTTGTGAATTTTTTTAACAAATATGAAATTTTTTTTTGTAAACATTATTGGTATACTAGTTTTGTAGGAGCATTAGGAACAATTACTTATGAAAGAAATTTTCCAAAAATTTTAATTGTAATTTTTAAACAATATTCATTAAAAAGATTTTCTTAAGTGGCCGACTACTGTCTGGTTTACCCTATTCGTTAAAAAAATTCACAAAAAAAGTTAGAATCCGACAGTAGTCGGCCACCTAAATGCAATCTTTTTAATTAATGCTGTTTTAAAAGAGCAAATCATATTTTTTTCGAATTCTTTTAATGTGATGTTGTTCCTTACGATCACACAAAACTATTAAACCAATCATATTCATGAAAAAAAAATTTTTATTCGTAAAAAAAAATTAGTTAATAAACAAGTAAGAATCCGTCAGTAATCGGCCATCTAAACCGACAGTAATCGGCCACTTTTAAAAGCTTTCAAAAACCGTCAAAAAAATTTTTTTGTTCTATTAAAAAATTTTACATTTGTTTACGATCATCTTAGAAATGATTAGTAACTTTGAACATATTTTTATCTCGTACAGTTTTATAGCTATTCAAACTTGAAAAGTGGCCGACTACTGTCTGGTTTACCCTAATATTATTATTTTTGCCAAATATATATATTTCTTTAAACATTGTGTTGTCACTACCGTGGCAGCACTAATCGACTATTTCTTGAATACCTTTGAAAATTTTTTATTTGTAGCAGAATCACTTTTACTACTTATTCTATTAAGAAATACAAGTAGAATACAGTTATAACCAATTTTTTATTCGAATGTTTAAAATAAAATTTAGTATCTGAAATATCACAGTTAGCGAAAAATGACCCTAATGACTTATTTCTAATATTGGTATTCTAATCTAAATCTTACCTAAGGTTTCGAACATTGCTTCGAAAGGTAATTGGCCTACTTCTAGACACAAAGATTCATTGTTATTTTGAAATAAACTTTATTCTTATGAATTACAAGTAAATAACTTAAATTTTATTTATAGATGTGAATTACAATTAAAATAAAAATATAAAGTAATCATTTAATTAAATAACCCTACACGGAGAGAAAAAACAAGTTTTTTTTGGTATGAAAAGCGTTCACGCTCTCCTAGCCCAAACTTTTACTACCCTAAAAGCAATAATAATTCAACCGTTTTTAGCATGAATATAAAATAATTATAACAGTTATTCTTGAGTTTATTATTGAGAAATATGCAAATTTGAATTCTAATTCATTCATTTCTAATTCATTAATAACTATTTAACTTATTAAATACATTTACTTACCTGAATAGTATGCGCTATTTTTTTTAATTAAACTATGTCCAGAGAATTGGTCCAATCTGTAGACTGAATGTCCTCCTTCCATGCAGATAAAATTTCTTCGATGTCCCTGTTTGCTCTTTCTACAGATCCTTGAGACTGATTGTGGCGTGGTTTATAGTGAACAATTTTTACTTCGTTCCACATATTATGGAGTATATTAATAACAGAATTCACAAATTCACGCCCGTTGTCAGAGTGCAAGTTTGTGGGAGCTCCGAACAAGGTTATCCTACAATTCCAGCACACTATTTCTTTTTTACTAGAACTGTTTCCGGTGTCGGTTTTAGAACTCGACGTGGGTGTAGCTGCGTCTTTGTTACTACCCGAATTTTTCTGTGGCGAATAGTTCTTTTCCTTGTTCCATTTGGAACTTCCGCCATTTTGTCTAGCTGCGTTTTTCTGGTTGTTGGATAGAGATTGCATTTTACTGCCTACTAATGCTGCTACTAACCCGTTCATTGTTTTTGGCCAAAATTCGCTCGTATTTTCACTGACTGTTTTCGGTTCGTCCGTTCCGCACGATTTTCCGATTTGATCCGGTCATGAACCGATAGCCGTAACTTTGTTCGCGTCGATAGTACAAATGATATTTCTACAAAAAATATTTTAAAAATAAATTTTAAAATTTTTCCCTAGTAGCAAAAATAAACAGTACCTATCGGATCGAAAAAGAAAAATAAATTTGAAAAGAAAATTCAATTACTCACCAGCAGTGAAGGCTCTCATTCCGTTCTCTCACTTCACTAATCACTGAAAATTCCTGTCCAGTTTCTCTCGTCTGTCACGGCCCATTAGTTAGGTGCCACTGTTGTAATGATGTTTACTTTTCCTTGCGGATCTCACGCGCTAATCGTTACAAAAATGACAATATATTGGATTACTATTGCCAAATTATAAATTTCACACTTCGAACTTATAATACACCATCGATAATCCGTTTTAGGGAACTTCCCTAGCGTCAGGTAGGTAAACTACCCGGATCACGAAGTTACAATAAAACAGAACTTTCCCAAACTAGCTCTAACCAAGGTCAATATTTTATTTATACGATGTTACTTTTTATATTGAAATAATAGGGCGTGAGTACCGCATACAGAGAAAAGAGACAGACACAATGAATTTAACGCACAAATAAAACGATTAAATTAAGAAAACTATTAGACCACACAAGTATAATTTTTTCTTTAAAATCACTCTTCTTTTATATTTAACTTTAAACTTTGTGAAGAGAACTGAGAACTTCCACACGCCAGTGATTGCGTCGGTCGACCGAAAATGGCGGCGTCCTATCGGCTTGCCATGCGGTCTTCCTTCTCGATATTATTTCTCGGTCACACCGTGCACCGGTGATATTCCCAAGACAAAGAGGAAGATGGATCCTGGAAACTAACCTTTGATCCGGTCCAGATGAGCACGAAAATACATATTTTACTATTTTGACAAATTAACGGATAGTCGCGGTGAAACCGTATAAACCAATCGGCAGCCAGGTACGAACTGTCGAAAGGACCCCGCACCAAATACATGGGAAAAAAGATCCCGGTGAAATTTTGTTATACTTTGCAATTTTGTAGTTTATGACCTACTGATTAAGAAATGTAAATGCCAAAACTCAAAATAATGGACAGTTTTTTTGTTATATAACATTAAAGACATAAAAGGGTACTGTACAAACTACAGCTTAAAAAGGGTAAAGCCAACATAGAAAATGATAAACATATTTTTTTAAACACTTATACGCCTAGGAAGAGAATTCGTATGAGTTAAAAAATATTATTTTCACTACCAACAACCATACAACAACCATTGTTCCATAAAAGTCGCACACAATCATTTAAACTAACTAAAAAGACTGTTATTTTTTTCAAATATTGTACGCCTATCATATGCAGTCGAATGTGTTAAAACAATATTATAGTTGCTACAAACAACCATACAACAACCATTGTTGAATTAATGTCACTCTGAATTGATTAAAGTACATAAAAAAGTCAATCTGATTTTTTGTTAACACTGACAGGCCTAGATTCTGTAGCCATATGTATTTAAAAATATTATAGTTGCTAACATACAACAACCATTCTTTATTCAAATCCGCACACGATCATTATCTTTTTATGTTTAATTTTTATTTAAAAATTAAATATTCTCGACATTTTTAAATTGAAATACGAATAAGAAATCAGCATTTTAGAAATAGGAGGAGTTTAATATTTTTTTATTGGCTAAAAGTCTTTATTTTTTAGGAGTTGAGACTAAATGTTATATTTTTAAAAAATTAAATATTCTCGCCATTTTTAAATTGAAAAACGAACAAGAAATCAGCATTTCAGAAAAAGGAGGAGTTTAATATTTTTTTTGGCTAAAAGTCTTTATTTTTTAGAGGTTGAGACTAAATGTTACATTTTTAAAAATGAAATCCTCTTGTCATTTTTAAATTGAAAAACGAATAAGAAATCAGCATTTCAGAAAAAGGAGGAGTTTAATATTTTTTATTGGCTAAAAGTCTTTATAATCTGGGAGTGTAAAAAAATGTAAAAAACAGCAAAAAAATTCGCACAAAACTAATTACTTCTTATATGATAAGAAAGTAGTCAAAATAAAAAAAGAAATAATTAAAAAAATAAGGGAGACTTTTTAGGAACTTTAAATGATTGTATGTGACTTTGAATCAACAGTAGTTGCTGAATGGTTGTTGATAGTAACTGTATTTCTTTATCACATTCGGCTAAACAATCTCAGGCTGTCTGTGTTAAAAGAAGATAAGAAGGGCTCTTTAAGTATACTTAAAATGATTGTGAGTGACTTTTATTCAACAATGGTTGATGTATGGTTGTTGGTAGCAACTATAATATTCTTTTAACACATCCTTCCACACAATCTGGACATATAATTGTTGGAGAAAAATGTCGGAGGCTTCTAAGTTACTTTAGTCAATTCTGCGTGACATTAATTCAACAATGGTTGTTGTATGGTTATTTGTAGCAACTATAATATTGTTTTAACACATTCGACTGCACATGATAGGCGTACAATATTTGAAAAAAATAAGAGACTTTTTAGTTAGTTTAAATGATTGTGTGTGACTTTCAATGAACAATGGTTGTTGTATGGTTGTTGGTAGTGAAAATAATATTTTTTAACTCATACGAATTCTCTTCCTAGGCGTATAAGTGTTTAAAAAAATATGAAAGACTTTTAATATAATAAAAATGATTGTGCATGACTTTTTATCAACAATGGTTGGTTTTATGGTTGTTGGTTGCAGTAATATTTACCATACATGAACTTTAAACGCTTTTAAATAAATGTTCTTTGCTCTGGAGAGCTGCAGAATATTTATTTAATTCTGTTTATCATTTTCTATGTTGGCTTTACCCTTTTTAAGCTGTAGTTTGTACAGTACCTTTTTATGTCTTTAATGTTATATAACAAAAAAACTGTCCATTATTTTGAGTTTTGGCATTTACATTTCTTAATCAGAAGGTCATAAACTACAAAATTGCAAAGTATAACAAAATTTCACCGGGATCTTTTTTCCCATGTATTTGGTGCGGGGTCCTTTGGTAAATTGGCTTCCTGCTTCAGTCCCGTATATAGGTCATGCGCACCATGGGTTCGACCCAGCAGCATGATAACAGGCCCAACATCTATGATAGGTGGTTGCCAATTGACAGTAGATTTGTGCCGATTGGTATAAATTGCAGACACATTTTCAGTCTGTTGGTAATTAAATAACAATAAAGAAATTGATGTTTTATAATCAACCATAACGTGTGGAATTCTCTTGAGATAATCAATATATTTTTGTACAACTTAACATTTCTGTGTTATATCGATTCTATACAATTCAAAGGTATAATCATAAAGGGAAAAATGTTGAGTTCGATTCTAGCTACCTTATTTAATTTATAATAATTATTTAAGAATCGATTGAATGAGTTACGGTTAGAACTTAATTCGGTTTTTATAACGTGATTATTTAAAATCAACGTTACTAGACATTGACCAAGCATTATCAGAGAATGTCCAATTCCAGTTTTTGACCGTAACATATAGATTTAGAATGTAAGGAATATTATCATTTTAAAAAATTTTTGTTTAAAAAATCAATTTCTTTTTTCGTAATTAGTATTAATTATTACCTTTAATGAATCACACTTTTTCATTTCCATTTCCCAAAATGGAGTCTAATTTTGTTGTATGAAACCCGCGACTGTAATAACAACATTTTAGTAAGCTCAGAAAACTCTTTTCTTATCATTGCAATATTATTTTTTTCTAACCGATATCTTTATTGTTTTAAGAGTGAGACATGCAATAAAAGATGATCGTGCTCAAAAATTTTAGATTCAAAAATCATTTACTAATTACATGACCTTATTAAAAAACAAAACTGAAAACAAAAGAAGAGTTCATATTAAATGATAGGAAATATTCTATTCTTGCAGGATTTCTATCCTGGGATAATGGCAGTTGTCATGTAGACCTTGAAAAAGAATTACATGCTCTTATAGGACAAGCGCCTGAAGGTGAAGAAGCGAGAAATGGTAAGTGAATTTTAAAAAATAAAATGTTCCAGATAACACTAAAAATGTAATAAAATTATAAATATCATTAATAGTAATATTAACTATAGCAACGACAAGTAAGTTTTACTCACTCACTAGGTCGGTAAGAACAGTGCACTGTATAATACCTCCAGCATTACATTACCCCTTCTATTCTATATAATTTCTTACCTGTATGAGGTGTTATTTCCCAAACGTCCTAGCCCAAATTTGAAAGTCTTGGTATTGGCTTGGTATTTTGGAAAATTGTTGTCCTATGTGAAAGTAATAAATTTGTAAAATATCAGATCTTTAAAAAAATTGTAGAAAGTAGTAGGGGTTAAACTTTTGACACTTTAAGTAACACTGCCATTTTTAAAACCTTATAACTTTTATAAAATTTTATCGATTTTAATGTATCTGTAATTAATTTAAAGC
This sequence comes from Leptopilina drosophilae, assembly GCA_032873175.1. NCBI lineage: Eukaryota > Metazoa > Arthropoda > Insecta > Hymenoptera > Figitidae > Leptopilina > Leptopilina drosophilae. The sequence goes on from CM065478.1 coordinate 32,125,245, forward strand.
ATTTTTCATCTACTTTCTAACAGTTTTACAAATAGATTTTTTAAAAATTTTAACCTTATTTTTTTTTAAAATAAAGCTTATATTTTAATTTTGATCCTAATGAGTATTAAATTTTTTTTAAATTTTGATTGGAAAGCGGACATTTTTTCAGAAACAATTTACGAATGAATAAATGTAAGTTAAAAAAATAAATTTAGTGATTGATCAATTAATTCTATTATTAAATTATTAGCAATAACAAATTCAAATCTTTATTTAAAAAAATTTTATTATTAGTCAATTAAATTTTCAATTAATTTTTTTAATTGATGGATTAGTTCTGGTGTGTCAAAATTTTATTTATTAAAAATAACGTAAAGACCAATTATATTGGTGCAAGTTTTATAAATAAAATTAATATGATCAATAAATTAAAAGTGGTAATACTTAGAAATTCAATTTTATAAGTATGGTTAACTTTCCTATATACAATGTTAAAATATCATAAGAAGTATAATCTGGATTATATCACATATAATCAATTTTTCTCCGTGTTGAAATATATAATTTTAAGAATGTTTTAACTTTTATAAGTTACAATATTTATTATAAATTAAAATGAGTAATTTTGAAAAGGAAAAATTGAAGTTTTATGAAGAACAATAATTATTAGTTAAATAATTAATTTTGGAAATAATTTATGACTCAAATATAATTTATAAGCAAATTACAATTGAAAATACAACGTAAACTACGAAGCAAACGTGAATAAAGATTATATTTTTAAAGGTTTATCTTGCCTTGAAGAAGAACATTCACAAAATATATTTTGCGATAAAAATTATGAATACAGTCTGCCTCTAATACCTACAGAGATTAATGTCACATTTAAATATTAAATAAGAACTTATGAAACATTAATATCTTTCCAAAACTAATTATTTCAATCGATAATAATTAGTGTTCCTTGTTAAACTTATTTACTTATTTAAAATAACACTAAAGTTGAGAATCGAATATTAATTCAAAAATAAAATAAGAGATGTCAATAATTACTTTCATATTGACCTCTCTCGTAAATATCATCGCCATCGAAGTACATAAAAACGTGAGGCGAGCTTCGAAATATCGCAGATCATACGGACTACAGCAGTGTAAGTGCCACATGTACCACTACTGAGGAGGACGTATATGAGAAGCCTACCGCCGACCCGATCCAAGCCGCCTGGAACGCAGAGAGCCAAGCCGCCAACCGCAGTAGCCGCACGTAAGTAGACTGCATGCCTCCCGTACGCCACCTCGGCTCGGAGCTTGTATTCCTTATTACAGCGTACGCCACCACCGGCTGCTGACTCTTTCTCTCTCTCTCCGGCGAACGCCACCTCGGCTGTTGAAGTTTCTTTCGGTGCACTCTCGTTGTGCATTGAATGCTCAATACGTGTGATAGGTTTCACCCTTGTATTCTTCGTATACTGCCACCCCTTTCTATTGTGAACGCCACCCACGGCTGCTATAGATCGTATTTTTTATAACTTAGAGTCTTACCCTTTTTATATCTTTTCCCCTAGTGCTTCACACTAGTTTAAAATATATGTTCGTGGGACCAGCCAGCTAAGCCACCACACTAGGACATATTCCCCCACTTCTAGACAACGTAGATTAAACTCGCGTTTCTACCACTATACACTCTTTTTATGAGGAACTCTCTCCCTAAAGCAGTGATCCCCCATTAAAAAAGTCTTGGACCTCGCGAGATACGCGACTTCATGCAGACCATGCAATAACTTGACCACTTTTTGCATTTTTTCCGAATTAATTGAATTAGATGCTCCTTTCCCGCGGATATTCAATTAATTCAACCCACCTTCATGTACAGAAGTTGGTCCTCTATACTAACCCTTTTTCTTCGACCATTAACACGTAGCTTCATCCAAAAAGGTGTGATCTATAAGAAAACTAGATCATATGCACGCAGCTTCTAAGAAAAGGTGTGATCTTCTTAATTCAATATCATACACGCAGCTTCTAAGAAAACGTGTGATATTGCACAAAAAAACATTCTCTATGCATGTCATACACACGTCTGCAAAAAAACTACTAAAAAATAGGACAATCGTGCGCAGCTTCCAAGAAAACGCACTATCCTCCATTTTAAACCCCATCGCGCGCAGCTTCAAGGAAAACGCGTATTAATACTATTTTTTGGACAATTATAAGAATAATTGTATGGATCAGACCTTAAATATATTCAACTATGAAATTGTACAACGGACTTAATATACAAGTTACTGTGATCGTCAAATAATTCCAATACTACGTGAAAATATTATTATTATACTAAGTATTTAGAATAGGAAAACTATGTAATTAGCTTAGGTTGTTTTTTTAATAAACATTTCAATTAATAAAATTAATTAAACCGTCTCACATTTATTTACAGACCTTGGGTACCTATTTTTCATTAATAATAATTTAAAAATAAGGGTAACAAAAACGAACCGTTACAAAATATACATTAGGGTCAAAATTAAAAAATAAATTTTATTTTAAAAAAATGGTCTTAAAATATTTTTTCTTCTTCTTTGTTGGCCTGTTGATTAAACAAATGCCATAGATTATACACATGTAATGCTACTGTAATATTGGTTGTAGATTGAAATAAATTTTAGAAGTGACTATGAAGCGAGAGAGTATGCAAACAAAGAACAGGTGCAGCGAGGCATGTGCATTAAGCGGAGTAGTGAGTTTTGCAAAGGCAAATACAAATTTCAGTTAAGTAAATCAGAAATCGACTGTAGCAATTGTTCCTTTGAGGGGAGGAAATGGTTCCAAATGCACAAATCTCCACCTTCCAAATATAAGTCTCCGTATGCTCTTTTGGAAATGCTTATTTCTTGCATTAGGTTGCAAGGAGAGCATCCTGGTATGGGAGAGGAGAACTAGAAAACTAGTTATCATTAATGAAAATGAAACTGTGCTCTGATGGAAGCTGTTGTAGATGGGGATTCCGATATGATTGGAGGTGGATAAATTGAAGAGTAAATGTGTTCCCATTGCATGGTTGATGGTAGCAGTTGTTTCGAATTTTTGTTATTGCATATTTGTCTTAATAGAAGCAGAGAAAATACTTGGAAAAAAGGGTAAACAGAATTTAAAGGAAACTTTAATGTCTCAAAATAAAAACTGCCGAAACTGTAGTTGAAAATATTTACGATTTATCGATTTTCATTACATTTTTTCAACTTTAACGAGGTTTTTAGAATAGTATTCAAATTTACAGATTTTTTTCATGATAATTTCTTAAAAGTAGTCTTAATCCTGCGTAAAATAAGTATGTTTTAATAAAATTTTAATACAAATTGAAAGAGAAACGTGAATTTTAAGATATAAGAATTTTCCCCAAAGTTACAAATATTTCAATTTTGCTGTGGAATTTACATTTGGAAAATTTAAATTTTGTGTTCACTAAATTTAATTGATTTACTTAAACGTCATGCATGTTAATCTTGTTTTTGATGATATAATTAAATAAAGACAGCCCTATTTTGAGGGGAAGTCCGGTTAAATTTGAACTTTTCTAAATTTTTATTGTTTAAGTGTGTCAATGTTTTTTAAACATTATTTTAGGTTTAAATCTATTTTATAATCTTCAAATAAAGAATAACAGATAATTATTTGACAACTTCTACAATAATGCCTTAAAACTTCATGAAATATAAATTTGAACTTCTACCACATTTTTTAATTATTTTTTATTGTCGAACTTTTCATATGCATTTTTCGCAACACTGAACAATATTATTAATTTTGATAATAATATAGAATAGATTTTTATTCTAAATAATGTTTTAAAAAAGTTTATACACTTCAGCAATAAGAATTTAGAAAAGTTCAAATTTAGCCGGACTACACCTCTAAATATGGACTCTGTTTTTATTTAAATCTATCAAAAATAAAATTGACATGCCTGACGTTTAAGTTAATTATTTCAATTTAGTGAACACAACATTCAAAGTTCCCTGATGTAAATTCCACAGCATAATTGAAATATTTGTAACTTTAGGGAAAAATTTTTAAAACTTAAAATTCACGTATCTCTCTCAATTCGTATTAAAATTTTGTCACAACATACTTATTTTACGCAAAATTAAGACTTCTTTTAAGAAATTATCTTTAAAAAAAATCTGTAAATTTGAATACTATTCTTAAAACCCCGTTAAATTTGAATAAATGGAATAAAAATCAATAAATCGCAAATATTTTCAATTACGGTTTTGGCAGTTTTTATTATAAGTAAACGATCAATACACGGTTACAAAGGAGTGCTTTTCCCCTGTCAAATAAAAGAAAAATTTTGAATATTGGTTGAAAATTACTAATGTTACGAGCAATTCTTTACATGAATACACAAAAAAGGTTTTTTGCCCCTAAAATTAAATTTTGGGCGTGTTTGGGAAATTTCAAACATACTACTTTTTCAGATTTTCAAGACGAACAAGTTCTAGAAAGTATTTAGCAGCCCCAGAAAGGAAAACAGAACTCCACTCCAGAATTGCCCTAATTAAGCCTTTGAATGCCATGAGGAGAGTTTCTGAGAAAGCACCTCATGTGATTTTGAATAGAGCTTTGAGGGTGTTAATTTCTTTAATAGCTTTAATGAAAAAGGAAAGAATGTGAAATTTCCACGTAAGTTGAGAATCGAATATTGTACCTAAATATTTTATTTCGTTAGCACAAGGAATTATTTGATTGTTAATTTGGATAGAATAGGCTGTTGTGTCTATTTTAGATTTAGAGAATATGCAGAAGTTACATTTGGGAGTAGAAATATTGAGGACTAGATTGTTTAGCCAAGTAGTGATCTTAGTAAGAGATGCGTTTAATTCTGTGATGCCAACATTAATATCTTTATTATCAGTGTAGAGAAATATATTATCTACATAAATAGTAGCTTTAGTGCTAGGGTTAAAATGTTGTAAAATTTGGTTTGTGTAGACATTGTATAGAAAGGAAGAAAGAACCGCACCCTGTGGAACACCTACATGTATTTTCTTGGGATCAGAATCATTGGGTGAAAAATATGCGTTATGAGTGGAAGTCATTAAATTGACGAAATTTAGTATACGAGAAGGAGTGTTAAGGATTTGTAATTGGTGTATGAGTTGATCGTGACGAACTCAGTTATATGCACCTTTTATATCGAGAGATACCGCATGAACTGATTAGTTTTTTGCTCGAAATTTAATAATATGTCAGTGTATGCAACTGCTGCACAATCTGAGGAAGATCTTGCTTTCCGGGATCCGTATTAAAAGGGTGGGAATCAGTCTTTGTTCTCGGCGATATATTCTAATCTACGGTGAATAAGTCGTTCAAAAAGTTTAGAAACGTTGCAAGAAAGAGAGATTGGTCTAAAACCTTTACCTTCGAGTTTTGAAATAAAGAGGATTAAATTGTCTCTCTATGACTCAGAAAAAATACTATTTGTAAAGAGGTAATTAAAAATTTTTTATAGAAGATTATGAAAGGTAGTAGGGAGGTTTTTGATAATAGAATATCTTATTGAATACATCCCGGGGGCTGAATCTTTTTTGCAGCGAGACAAAGCGAAATGATATTCATTTGATGAAAAAGGACTATTTAAAATCTTCTGTTTATTTAGATTCAGATCGTACGGGATTTCTGTTAATGGTATGTTAGGATTCAAGAGTTCTTGTTGAAGAGAGACGATTTCTGGAAGGTTAGGGTTGTTGTATATATTAGTGGATTGGGCAGTGTTGGATGATTGAAATCCCTTGATTATATTCCACATTTTTTTGAGACCCATAGAAGGGTTGATGGAGGAACAGAATTGTATGTAAGAGTTCTTTTTTTGATTGCGGAGAAAGTTCTTTGACTTATTGTCAATTACAAGGTATTGCATAAAGGATTCATGAGTCTGATACCTGAAGTATCTTTTTCGCGCTTTTAATCGATTTCACACAGCTGTGGAACATTCATCGTTCCACCATACTGGTTTGAATTTGCTAGTGTTGCGACCTTTATTAGAAGGTTTGCAACCTCCAGAATCAGTGATAGATTCCTTGATGTTCTCAATTAATTTAGAATAAGTTTGGGTGTCTGGAAGGATGGATTTATTTTCGATTTCATGCAGTGTGTCGATTGCAATCTTGTTCATTTTGGAGTGAAAAAGTTCCCAATTAATCTTGGAAAGATTAAATCTAGTGCTGTTAGAGATTGAATATTCAGGTTTAAAGGAGGAAATAGATATTATAGGATAGTGATCCGAAGAAAAAGTGTCGCTTAAAACGTTTACGTCTAGGTTATTCACAAGAGATGTTGAATGTTGTAGTAAGTTGGAGAGTCATCGTTCATAATAACCAATTCAAAATCTGTTAAAGTCTCTGTGAGGTTGGAACCGTTGAAATTATATGTTGAGTGTCCCTAAAGTGGTGAATGCGAATTGAAATCCCCTGTAATGATTAGGTTAGGGTATTGCGAAAGTTGTATGAATAATCTGTTCCAGATGTCTGTGTTAATTCGATTGCTGGGAGGTATGTAAAGGGAAACGATAGTTATTGTGTCCCTCGTAGTTTCAATGGAATTCGAAAAAGTCACTCCACCAGTCCCCAAGGTCGACCCTGGAGGTGTTGAGTTCTTTTATACAAAGAATGGTTGAACCGGCGCCCCTGCTGAGTCACCTATTAAAGCGAAAGGTTGTTAAACCTTTAATTTCTCATGAAGGAGTTTCTCGAGGGAGCCATGATTGAGATTGGCATATCAAATCGGAAGAGTTGTTCATAATAAGGGTTTCAAGTTCTATACGTTTGTTCAAAATGCTTCTTGAATTCCATGCATTGTTTAAAAGAGTAATTGGGGGAGATTAAAATAAAAACAAAAAAATAAATAGGTAAATAGTTAAAATAAAAGGGAAAAATGGAATAAATAGGCAATAAATTAACAGAGAAATAAGTAATAGGTAAATAAGTAGGTAAACAGGTAAGCAAATAGATAGATTCGAAGAAAATGAAATGGAATAAGAAGAAGAGGGGCAGAGGGACCCCAAAGTAGATTCGCGCATAGGTCGACATCATGGCATTACCCACATACATGTGCAAGAATGAATTTAATTGGGGATCAGGCATGCTAAGCACGACATCGTACTTTATGGTTATTTGTGATAATTTAAATGTATTAAAATTAAAAATTTGGGATTAGTTAGGATTAAGTTTAAAGTTTTAGAATTTTTTTTGCTTGGAATAAGGAGATAAAATGTGGGGGGAGGGTATGAAAGTTTGAAATTTAGACTTTCTTTTTATCATTAATTTGTCTCATTCAAAAGTCTTGAGAATTATTTGACTCATCAAATGACATTTCGATGAAGGACAGTTTTGTCTGAATATTATCGACGATTGAGCTGAGGGATTTTCGATGTTCTTGGTTGAGATTTTTATCGATAATTTGAAGATTGGATCCTACATTGCTGATGAATCAATGTGACGGGGGGAGTGTTGTGTGGGTTGTGTTTTTTGGTTGACGAGAATTGGAATAAGAATTTGGAGAGAGAATGTCTCTAGATTTTAAGGCGTCAATGCCTTCTTGGAAACCTATGTTTTGAATGTAACAAATTTTTAAAAGTTTGAATTTGTATAGAGGATTAGGGCATTTGATTGTGATGTGATGTTGAGTGCAGAATTCGCAAATTGGGTGGATAGAACGGCATTGGTTAGCTGTATGACGGAAGCGTTGAGAGTAGTGGCATCTTTTAGGAGGGGGGATCATAGGTGTGACAGAAAAAAGGTGGTTGAAGGAGTTGATAAATCTAAAGATTGTTGAGGAGTTGAAGGTAATTTCGAATATACGGGTAAGAATGTTCGCAGGTTTGGCTCGCCTTTTGAGAGAAAGGATGGTTGGTCTTGATAAGGCATTCATATTTTGAAAAAGTTCATTGAGAGTAATGTTAGTGTTAATATTTTTAATAAAACACTTTTTGTAGAATAGGGAGATCGGTGGAAATGTAAGGTATGGTAAATTTTTGTTGTTGTAATGATCGAGGATTTTGTTTGCATCGGAATAGTTGGCACATATTATTTTAGTGCTGTTTTGGCCGTTGGCAGAAATCGTTGGTGGACCCAGAACAATTGCTCTGATCTTCTTTGCAAGGGCTATCGGATTATATCTTCCTATGTTCACGGATAGGTCCCGCTTGCAATCAAATTGGAGTATTACAATAAATGAATTATTCATTGATTGATGGTATCTAAAGTTTATTTTAGAGGTAAATGATGAGGATTGCCATTCTAAATTTTTATTGTTATCTTATGGGGTTAGTGGAGTTGTTTGTCGTGAAAATGTTTTGTTGGACAATAAATTTTTTGATTGAAAATCATGTGATGAAGACTCACCCTTAGAACCCAGTTGAGATTTTGTTTCACTGATGCGTTTGCAAGAATTTTGAGAGAATGAGTCGCTCTTCGATTTTTCGGACCAACTTGTACGTCGGATGTTCCTCTTATTGGATTGGAAATGATATTGTGTTCAAATCATTCATCCTTTATTCTTGTTTTAAATCAATATGTATGTGTTTAAAATAATAGTTAATTTGACAAATTGTTTATTTAAAATTCCTCTCCGGTATATAAAATTACAGGGACAAAATTGACATAAAGGTTAGACTGTACTAAGAATGATATACTAAGTTGATTGAAACATTAGACATTCAACAAGACACTCGTATAATATTACTAATATTGATTACCAGACTATATAAATATGTAAATTTGTTTTACCTTTGGAAGTTTTCGGAAGGGATTGTTTAAAGAAATGCAAAGGACGCTATTGTAAGCACTTGCAGAGAATTACTGTTTGTTGAAGTTATTGGTGGATGGAATTGAATATACTTTGTCTTGATTATATTTCCTGCAGATTTCCGAAATGAGTCTTTGACCTTAAAGAATTATATTTTCATATTTACATGAAACTTTCTGACCCCAGTGTATGTTTTACTTTTTTGTCAAAAAACTACAAAAAATTTAACTGAAATCATTAAAACCATTAAGATTTCAACCGGTGTATAGCACAACCTCAAATAATGAACTTTTATTAACATATTTATAAGTTTTTCAAATTAGTTTTAGAACTATTTCTCTCCTTTCTCTTAAAAATAACTTGAAAAGTATATTAGATACTAAATTGATATTTACTTAACCTTAAAAATATTAATTAAAATTTTTTTGAAATGATGTTTAAAAATTATTTACAAGTGTTTAAATGATACTATTATAATTATAATAATATGTTGTTATAAAACATTTACTAAAACAGAAAGTTTTTATTTAATATCTGAGTAATATATAATTTAAAAGAAAGTTGGTAATTATTACGAAATCTGGATTTTAACAACATTTTAGTGTTGCATTTTACATTTTGTTGTGTAATATATACAAAAAAATGTTTATTAGTTGATTCTTTTTTTAATTTACTCTGAAATATATCTAGATAAAAGATTTAATGAAACAGAAACGATAAGAAATGTTCAGGCAACATTATAAAAAGACAAAGGTTCCATGCAGAAAATAGCCCTGTCCCGGGGGCTATTTTGTGCACGACTTTTAGTGACTACAAGTAATAAAAATCTTTTTTGTCGTTTTTCAACTCATAGAAATTCTTTAGGAGGATGTCCTCAACATGCGTCAAAAGTTGATTTTCTTATTTTATTTAAATTCTGAATTTTAATAAGTCATTAGGTATATTTATGGGCATATCTCTAGAACTTTTAAACTTTATGTCTCCGTTTATTATTATATTTTAAAAATTATAAAAATAATTTTGCAGTACCATAATTTGATAAATTTTTGTGCTCTTTAAATATACCTTGTGTATAATAATCATTTTAATTAGGTAGGGAACGACAATAGTGAGTAAAAGTGTCGAAATCGCCAGTTTCTCGTGTGTGACATTGAACGTTTTTTTCAGTTTATATGGTATAACTTTTTTAACGAGTCATTATATATTTTGTGACTTATAGTCACAACTTCCGATCTCCGCAAAGTTGGTAAGAACATTTGCGACCCTTCGGTGAAGGGCGAGACCTTTCCAATCTCTGGTTACTCTGCAGATAACCACCCAAGTTGGCACCACAACTCACATGTCGAAGCGCTAGTTACTAGGTCCATTACTCCGTTTTTGCGAAGCTCTGGTCCGTTCATAGCGCCCCTAGCCTCAAGCGATGTAGGCTATAACCACTGCCCCCACGAAGCCAACCCAATGACCGGAAGGAATCAAGCCTTTCGGCAAGTCCCCCGGGCTCGGACCGGTCCCCATGGTACCGTTTAGTACTCTGGTATGAGTACCGAATAAGAGTCTTACCACCCTTGCTTCGGCAAGTGAGGTCTACAGTCTATAATTAGACTTGCCTGGCCGTCACGGCACTGCCCATCATCATCGTATGCCACTGCTCTATAAGAAAGCCTGGGACGAACTGAGTACTAACCGCAAGCAGTGGCGCCACTCCGAGCCTCGTATGATCGACCAGTAGCCGGTCACAGGGGGCCTATTCTGCTCCCGGGCACCCCACGGGTATGGCTTGAGGTACAGATGTTGTACTTCAAATGCTACTGCTTAGAAGTACAGTATCTGTCAGTCGCTATAAAACAGATCCTGTATTAGCTCGTACCGCCGCCGCGCTTATTGAGCATAGTATCTGAACTATGAATGACACCAACTAAATAAAATTAAGAACGGGTACTGACACGCATTTTACACGGCCGATGTCTGTCACAGTACGAATTCTGTGCTTTTTTTCTCTTAGTGTAAGAAATAATATGAGCTTCTACGGTCATAATCATTGCTTCATGGAAAAAGAAAGCATTAAACTCGTAAGTTTGCCTAAAATTTATTATTTATAGGTTTCTGGGGTCCTCTGATTACAAATCTGAGGTTAGTTAAAAAAAATTTTTAATGGCGAATCTAAAATGACGGACGAAATTTTAGAAAAATTATCAGATTTTAATATCTTTTGACATTTAAGAGTTTCCTGTTTTGCTGTTTACGAATTTGAAATAATTTTTAAAAAATTTTAAATAGAGAATCCAATATGGTGGATCCATTTCTGAAAAATCAAATCTTTTTGCAGGATTTTTTTTAACTTCTGGTTGTTATTTAGGTTGAATCCATTTCAAATCAGGCAAGCCGAATAACTTTAAGTCGTAAAATTATCTGTTTATGAAATATGTTATTTTATATGAAAAATAAAGAGACACGTATTTTTTTATATTTCATAAAAATGTTTTTAACGAAGTTAGCCACATTTGAAAATATTATGTACTTTATTTAAATAATATTAATTATGGATAAAGAAAGAGAAGTAAAACTTTCAATTAAATGTTATTCATTTTTTGTTCATACTGTTTGTACATTTAATATAAAATAAAACTATAAATTTTTTTAAGAATATTAAAATAATTATGTCTCGTGGATATTTATTTACTTCTATTGCTTCTTAATTATAATTAATCCCAAAATATTTTAAAAACCGTATTTAAAATATTAATAATTTTTAAGACATTTTGAAACCACTTTTGAAATTTTTAAAAAACTAAATTCAGATTCATAATAATTAGCGACCCCAAAAACCTCTTCATACCCACTTTTGTGCAAATTAAATTATTTTTTAAATTTTCATCCGACATATTGGATACGCCATTTGGAATTTTCGATATCCGACTACAGAATCATAATTAGCGACCCCAAAAACCCCTAAATATCCAATGCTGTCGAATTCCATTAATTTTTTTTAATTTCGTCCGCTATATTGGATCCGCTATTTTGAATTTTGAAAAATTAACATCATATTCATAATCAGCTACCCTAAAAACACCAAGATACCGATTGATGTGAAAATCCAACTTTATGAAAAATCAATGCATTTAGAATGAGTATCGCAAGGATTTTTCTACTATTTGATTAATGCACAAAACAATAAAATTCATTTCAAGATTGTGTCTTGAAAAGAAAAATTAAGTTTTCCAATACCTGAAAGTTTAAAAGTTCTAGAAATATGCCTTATATACACTACCGTCCGAAATTGTGCGAACGCTAACATCTCTAGCTATTAAAAAACACACCCGCACAGAAACAGTGATAACTCGGTTAAAAATGACGCTAGATGGTTTTTTTAAATTGCATTGGAAAGCTTATTAAATTTCCAATGAAATGTCACTATTTTAAGTTGTATTGCATAAATAGGAAGCGAGATATCATGTTATGAAGACAAAAAAATAATTCTATTTTTTTCGGAATTTCTTACTCTGACTTTGACTCCTGGCACAGCTTAGCAAAGTTTATGAAAAAAATTGTTACTTTTACAGACTATTCCTTGTAACCTAAGCTTTAAATAGAGACCAAGAACAGCAAAAAATATTTACGGGTTCCTGAGATATTACAAAAAGAGTCGGACCGTGCCAAGCAGAATTTTCAATCATCGATTTCTCTAATTCGCTGTTGAGTCAATTACTTGTCTGTGAAAAAAGTGTCGAAAATTAATTTTACCAACTACATTCTTACTGGGATCCACTTTTTAATTTAATTTATTATATATCGATATTTAAAAAGTGGATCCCAGTAAGAATGTAGTTGGTAAAATTAATTTTCGACACTTTTTTCACAGACAAGTAATTGACTCAACGGCGAATTAGAGAAATCGATGATTGAAAATTCTGCTTGTCACGGTCCGACTCTTTTTGTAATATCTCGGGAACCCGTAAATATTTTTTGCTGTTCTTGGTCTCTATTTAAAGCTTAGGTTACAAGGAATAGTCTGTAAAAGTAACAATTTTTTTCATAAACTTTGCTAAGCTGTGCCAGGAGTCAAAGTCAGAGTAAGAAATTCCGAAAAAAATAGAATTATTTTTTGTCTTCATAACATGATATCTCGCTTCCTATTTATGCAATACAACATAAAATAGTGACATTTCATTGGAAATTTAATAAGCTTTCCAATGCAATTTAAAAAAACCATCTAGCGTCATTTTTAACCGAGTTATCACTGTTTCTGTGCGGGTGTGTTTTTTAATAGCTAGAGATGTTAGCGTTCGCACAATTTCGGACGGTAGTGTATTTTAGTACAAAAAATCATGTTGGATTTTTTTACCTAAACTAAGGAACAATAATACTCTATATTATGTATTTTTCATAAAATGAGCAAAATCCCACATAGCACAAAAACTTCCAGGAAGTTTCCCGTGTCAACCTTCGGAAGTTACCCTTGGTAACTTTCTGGAAATTTCCAGAAAATACAATAATTTCCTCAGGTTAGATTTTTTATTTTACAGTATAGAAATGTAAAAAAATTTACCTTTAATATTGAAACTTTTATGATTTTGCGTGATTTCAATCACTTATATGGTCAACATCGCGAAGCATGTAACGTAACAGTCTTTTTGTTTTGTCTGTAACTTTAAAATAACAAGAAATTAATAAATTTTTTTGGATGCATCTTAAAATATATTTTTTTTCATCAATATGGCTTATAAAAATAAAATCTTTATAATTTATTATTTAAAAGTTATAAACATTTTAAAATGACTGTTACGTTTCAAAAGTTTCGTTTTTTGCGATGTTGGCCATATGTCCTCTTGTGCTTAACAAAAAATCTAATTTCGTTTTTCATAATTAAGTCGAACCTACTTTTCCATTATATCAAATTTTGGTGATAGGGAACGTGCTACTTTTAGTTTTATTCGTATTTAAAAAATAAGTTTAAAAATACAAATTTTTTGGTTAAAATACAAGTAGATTTTTGCAAAATTGAAGTTCTATACTATAAAACATTGAATGCATTAATTATTAGTCAGTAATTCAATTTTTAATATTTATAAATTTCTTAGAAAAATTTAATTGAAATATGGTGACTTTCGACATATCATAGGTAAGTTTTAAAATTAATTTTGATCTATTATTTTGGGTATGTTTACGTAATAATTTATTTATACAAGTAAATTAACACATTTTTAACAAATATCAATCAAGAAATTTGTTTTATTTAAATTTATTTACATGCTTTTTTATTAAATTTTCATAGCTGTCAAACTAATCTTTTTTCTGTGCAACTTAATTTAAAAATTATAATAATAACATTAATTAAAACATTTTTTGAAAATAATTATCGAAAGTGATTGCTATAGACAATGATAAGGCCTATAATAAAAATTTTTCTTGATTCAAAAACTTTTAGGTTGAATTTTGATTCTTTTGTTATCCCTGTAAAAAAAGTATTTGGAGGTACGGGATTCCGTATTGCGAGTGCCAACCTGCCAATGTGGTATTCGCGAAATACCGCATTGGGTGTCGTGGTGAATACGGAAATCAAGGGGTCCTAATGCGGTGCAAGTTTTAAGCTTAATAAAAATTGGACAAGTGCGAGTTGAACTCGCACTGCAATGGCGGGTTCCGTACACAAATATTAAAACAATACTTGCAACATTCATCGGTAAATGGTAGAATTAAAATAAACAATTTAAAAAATATATTAAAATCATTCGATAAAATTTTTTTTTAATTAAAATATTGTATATCTAGTATTGTTAACATTAATAAGTAGAGGAACTAATTGTACGAATTTTGTTCCTCTACTTATTATTGTTTACAATACAATACTTTAATTTAAAAAACTTTTTTTATCGAATGATTTTAATATATTTTTTAAATTGTTTATTTTAATTTTACCATTTACCGATGAATGTTGCAAGTATTGTTTTAATATTTGTGTACGGAACCCGCCATTGCAGTGCGAGATCAACTCGCACTTGTCCAATTTTTTTTAAGCTTAAAACTTGCACCGCATTAGGACCTCTTCATTTCCGTATTCACCACGCCACCCAATGCGGTATTTCGCGAATACCACATTGGCAGGTTGGCACTCATAATACGGAATCCTGTACCTCCAAATACTTTTTTTACAAGGATCTCAAAATCCTGACGTGATAGGGTTAAAATAGATTTTAGACTTGGTTAAAACTAAAATTAATCCTAAATCTTAAGGCTCGTTCAAGACTCGAAACATGGTTGAAGCTAAATACTCATCTAAAGCTTGCCCAGCTTAAAATCCCCGTACAGGAACCTTAAAGGATCCTCCTGGGATCCTGAACAGGTCCTGTGCAGGATTTCATACAGGATCCAGTGCTGGTCCTGTAGAGGATCCCGTATGGGATTTTGGGACAGGGTTCCTGTGCAGGTTCCGATGCAGGAACCTTAGTTATCAAAGATTTCTGTAAAGGTTTCTGTACAGGAACACTTGCAGGATCCTGTACATGAAACTTTGTAAAGGTTCCTGTACAGGAACCTTTGTAGTTTTGTAAACTGCAGGTACTTAAGTGTAAAGGATCCTGTGAGAAACCCTTAAAGGATCCTACACGGCTTCCTCAATTAATTTATTTATATTTTTAACTCTTGCGCAGTAGTTTTCTATAAGTTTCTCGAATGCGCAATACATTTTTCTGTCCAACATTGATATACGAGCCTAACATATTAAAATATGAAGTCTATGTATGTCAATTGTTGCTTAACATAAAAATTTTTTTAAAAGTTTCATGTAACCTTTACAGAAATCTTTGATAACTAAGGTTCCTGCATCGGAACCTGCACAGGAACCCTGTTCCAAAATCCCGTACGGGATCCTCTACAGGACCAGCACTGGATCCTGTATGGAATCCTGCACAGGACCTGTTCAGGATCCCAGGAGGATCCTTTAAGGATCCTGTACGGGGATTTTAAGATGGGCATGTAGTACCGCTAATCTGGCATTTTTTATTTTAAAAAAACCTTATTTGAGATTATATAATAAGTTGTTAGTGGCACATGTTTAGCTTAAAACTAAAATATCGCGTCCAAAATGTTAGGACTATCAAATAGACATACTGCCAAAAACAATTTTTTACAAATTTCAAAATGGCGCCTCAATAATGGCCGCCAAAATATGCAAATTTGGAAAAATAGTTTTAAAAAATTTTAACTCTACATTTTTTTACTTTTATGCTTCATTTAAATAAAATAATGCTGCTTTTATAAAAAATATTGTTATTTGATGATATTTAACAATATTATAAACAATTATTATAAACAATTTGAAAACTATGAGCCAAAGTGGATGTAAAAAATTTATTTTCATCAATTCTCTTTTTTGGGGAAGGTAAAAATGAATATTGAAAGTAAACAATTTAATTCAAAATTATTTAGCAATGTTTAAGAATGTTATAAACAATTTTTATAAACATTTTTGCAAAAAATGAAATAGAATGGTAGAAATTTTATTTTTTCAATTTTATTATGCTCTCTGGTTATCAAAATGTTGCATAAGGAGTAAACTTCCATTTAACATTATTTAGTAATATTTAAAAATGTTATAAACAATTTTGATAAACAATTTTCATAGAAAAAGAAGTTTAGAGTGAAAAGAAATATTTTTTTTCACTATTCACTTGGTCTTTGTCTGTAATTATTTAAGATTGTTTAACAATGTTATAAACTTTCTTTTGTCATTAAAAGTGGAAACTAAAGTATCTATTGTTTATAAAAAATTTGTAAACAATGTATAAAAATGTTGTAAACAATTCTTATGAACAATTTGCTAAATATGAAGTACCATCATGGAAAAAAGCATTTTTTTATTATATAATACCTTCTTGTAATCAAATTCTTTGTTATAGATATATTCTTTCATTTAACATTATTTAGCAATTTTTAACAATGTTATAAACAATTTTTATAAACAATTGTCATAGAAAAAACAGTTTACGGTGGAATAAAAATTTTGATTTTCTTTATTTGTTCGTTTGTCATTAGAATAGATATTTAAAAGAAAAATCCTCGTCTGTAATTATTTAAAAATTTTTTACAATGTTATAAACAATTTTTTTAAAAAAAGATATTCAGGGAAGAAACAAATTTTTTCTTTACTACTAACTTATTGTAACATGAAAATGAAAACTGATGATTTAACTGTTTATCCAAAATTTATAAACAATTTTTAAAATTGTGTATAACATTGTTAAAAATTGCTAAATAATGTTAAATTAAAGATTATATTTATAACAAAGAATTTAATTGCAAGAAGGTATTATATAATAAAAGAATGCTTTTTTTCCATGATAGTACTTCATATTTAGCAAATTGTTTATAAGAATTGTTTACAACATTTTTATACATTGTTTACAAATTTTTTATAAACAATAAATATTTTAAATGAGAAGAAGCTATCAATTTTTCGAATCAAATAATTAAGTCTTAAATAAATCTCTATAAGCTCATAAGCTTCATATGTATCGACAGCACAGCTGCCCTAATACAGAAACCTGCTTAATCAGAAAAATATTTTCGAAATTAATTAATAATTTCAAAATTATCAAAGAACTCAGAAAAAATTAGTTAGCATGGTGGGATACGAGCCCACGACCTTTCTATTGCCGGTAGACTGCTCTGACCACTGAGCTACATGCACCCCGAGATTCTCCAAGTTCCTTGAAATATACTATCACCTCCTACATTATTTTGATGATAACGCAGGAAGTGTCTTAAAGATGGTAAGCCATATTTCAATTCAAAGGCGATTATAATTTTACAGAAAGTGAATTTATCATTCGGTTTACAAATATTAAATGAGAAGAAGCTATCAATTTTCCGAATCAAATAATTAAGTCTTAAATAAATCTCTATAAGCTCATGGGCTTCATATGTATCGACCATTACCATCTTTAAGACACTTCCTGCGTTATCATCAAAATAATGTAGGAGGTGTTAGTATATTTCAAGGAACTTGGAGAATCTCGGGGTGCATGTAGCTCAGTGGTCAGAGCAGTCTACCGGCAATAGAAGAAAGGTCGTGGGCTCGTATCCCACAATGCTACCGCTTTTTTCTAAGTTCTTTGATAATTTTGAAATTATTAATTAATTTCGAAAATATTTTTCTGATTAAGCAGGTTTCTGTATAAGGGCAGCTGTGCTGTCGATACATATGAAGCCCATGAGCTTATAGAGATTTATTTAAGACTTAATTATTTGATTCGAAAAATTGATAGCTTCTTCTCATTTAATATTTGTAAACCGAATGATAGATTCACTTTCTGTAAAAAAAAATAGATATTTTAGTTTCCACTTTTAATGACAAAAGAAAGTTAGTAGTGAAGAAAAGAACATTTTTGTCCACTCTGAACATCTTTTTTTATAAAAATTGTTTATAACATTGTTAAAAAATCTTAAATAATTACAGACAAAGATTTGTCTTTTAAATATCTATTTTAATGACAAACCAAGTGAATAGTGAAAAAAATATTTCTTTTCACTCTAAACTTCTTTTTCTATGAAAATTGTTTATAAAAATTGTTTATAACATTCTTAAACATTGCTAAATAATTTTGAATTAAATTGTTTACTTTCAATATCCATTTTTACCTTCCCCAAAAAAGAGAATTGATGAAAATAAATTTTTTACATCCACTTTGGCTCATAGTTTTCAAATTGTTTATAATAATTGTTTATAATATTGTTAAATAACATCAAATAATACTATTTTTTATTAAAGCAGCATTATTTTATTTAAATGAAGCATAAAAGTAAAAAAAATGTACAGTTAAAATTTTTTAAAATAATTTTTCTAAATTTGCATATTTTGGCGGCCATTATTGAGGCGCCATTTTGAAATTTGTAAAAAATTGTTTTTGACAGTATGCCTATTTGATAGTCCTAACATTTTGGACGCGATATTTTGATGTTTTAGATTTTTCCCAAGCCGATTTTAATTAAATAATCTGCATTTATAGAAAAAAAATCGCTAAAAAATGGGTTTTTTTTGTTTAAACAATTATAACTTTTTATCATTAAGTCGAAATTGAAATTTTCTTCCAGATTCTGAAAGAGGACACTCAAATCCATAAGAAAACCTTTGTCCCGATTTTTTTTTAAACCGGAACTCGTAGAACGGGAAGCTCGAACTTGTACTAAAAAAACGGACATTTGCGACTAAATGGGTTAAATGTTTATGGCACATTGTAATGTTATCTGAGAATTACAATTTAAAATAAGATCTATTAGCAACAAATATCAGCAAAAAAAGTTCTAAAATTGGTTGTTCCACACTTAAAAACAATTTTTTTGTTAAAATGTGCAGAACAGATAAAGCGGTATCACTATTCTTTTAATCTAAACACTTTTAATCGTAATTATTACGATTTTTTTAAGATTACGTTAGAAACAAATTATCAGCCCAAAGAAAACAATTTTTTGCAGAATTGTCGGAGTTAGGTTAGTTTAAATGTTTATTGTCCGTTCCGTGGTGTCACATAAAATGTCACTTTCGTGGCACCTGTGGCGTACAATGTGAAAGTGCAAATTCATGAACAGACATAGTTGTGCCCTTTTATATTTCAGTGCTTTGGCAATCGTTGACTCATTAAAAATCACCTTAATATTTGAAAAAATACACCTTTACTTTAAAATGTCTTTATGTCAACCAAGCAGAAGCACGGTATTTACTTGATCGTAACGCTCTTGTTGATGAATAGGTTGAATTTTATGCTCCAATTTCATAATGTAAAATAATAATAATAATTTTATAATAAAAATCAACGTTTGACATATGTTATGGACTTCCTTTTGAAGGTTTCCTATGAGATAAATAAATAAATTTTTTGTCGCAGTTGTAGTTATTAAAAGTTGTACACAAAATAGACCCTGGGATGGGGATGCTTTGTGCATCGAACTTTGTTTTTTTATAATGTTACGTAAACATTTTTTTGATTCTTTTTCCTTCATTAAATCTTCTGTGTAGATATTTCAGAGTAAATTAAAAAAAGAATGAGATATTTAAAAAAAAATTTGTAAGTGGTTAAGAATTCCTGAAGTGGCCACTTTTTTTCTTTTGATTAATGAAAATAAATGATACTTATATATTTTGATAATCTATGATGTCACTAATAACACCTTCAAACGATTTTTCAATATTTTAATTTTTGTAATTTTTATAAACAATTAAACTTTTTTGCACCGTTTTAGAAAAAATTCAGTTTCTCGAAATTGGCTGAACCGATTTCAATGAAACTTGTATAGTTAGAAAAGTTAGAAAATGTACTATCCAGAAAAAATATAATTTGAATAAAAAGTTTAGTTTGTTTAAACAAATTATATTTTTAATTTTTATTGTTATAAATAAACAATGTTCGCAATCGATTTTGGTCACTTTTTTATAGCAACATAAAGAGGGACTTTTAATGATTCTATAGCAAAAATGAAAAACCGGAACTCTCTAAAATTTTAGAAGTTCCATCATTTTTTGTCTTGCCATGCGCGTGCTTTCTCAGTATCTAATGCTCACGGTGCGACGCCACAGTGTGATTTTTTTACAATTTACTGTTCAAAAATATCTGGAGCTTACAATTTTTAACCGATTTCAGTTTTTTTTAAATTGAAGAGAACTAAATTTTTTCATATTTTCAATTGTTTATAATTATTTATTTTACTCAAGGTTAACAAATTAACACATTTTTTAAAAAAAGTACGTTCAATTTTTAATTCTATCACTGCAGATGACCAGAATCAATTGAAAATCATGTAATATGTTCTCAAGATGAAAAATAGAGAATACAAAATTTTTTTCACATTTATATTTTAATTTAGGCTTATTTTAAGAATATATGTCCTTTTTTGATAAGCAAATTATTTTAATTGTTATAAACAATATTAGTTAACAAATTGTGAATTTAGGATTCTCACAACAAACAATTTTTTTTTATATTTATCTTTTATTTAGGTACATTTAAAGTACGAATGACCTTTTTGTTTAAAAAATAAATTATTTTAATTGTTATAAACAATATTAGTTAACTAATTGTTAACTTTGGTAAAAGTATGTATGTCGTTTTGCTTTAATAAATAATTTATTTCAATTGTTATAAACAAATAAGCCTAAATTAAAATATGTATTTAAAAAAAATTTTGGTTGAGAGGAATCCAAGTTAAATATTTGTTAACTAATATTGTTTATAACAAATGAAAAAAATTTTGTATTCTCTATTTTTCATCTAGAGAACATATGACATGATTTTCAATTGATTCTGGTCATCTGCACCAAAATCGATTGCGAACATTGTTTATTTATAGCAATA
The DNA here is from genome assembly GCA_032873175.1 of Leptopilina drosophilae. NCBI lineage: Eukaryota > Metazoa > Arthropoda > Insecta > Hymenoptera > Figitidae > Leptopilina > Leptopilina drosophilae. The sequence goes on from CM065478.1 coordinate 32,146,376, forward strand.
AAAATTAAAAATTTAATTTGTTAAAACAAATTAAACTTTTAATTCATATTATATTTTTTTCTGGATAAAACATTTTCTAATCTTTCTAACGATACAAGTTTCATTGAAATCGATTCAGCCAATTTCGAGAAATTGAATTTTTTGTAAAACGGTGCAAAAAAGTTTAATTGCTTATAAAAATTACAAAAATTAAAATTTTGAAAAATTGTTTAGAGATTTTATTAGTGACATCATAGACTATCAAAATATATAAGTATCATTTATTTTTATTAACCAAAAGAAAATAAGGGGGCCACTTCAGGAATTCTTACCCAAATGTTATACGACAACCTTCCTCCCAATTTTATATTACTCAGAAAATAAATAACACTTTGTCGTTTTAATACACATTTTATATTAATACATTATGATAATTATAAAACTATAATTTAAACACATGTAAGTAATTTTGAATCATCATTTCAATAGAGGATTTTTCAAACGTTTTGAATATAATATTCTTCAAAGACTTGAAATTAATAATTTAAAGTCAAATGAATAACAATTTAATATCTAATACACTTTTTAAGTTATTTTAAAAGAAACGAGAGAAATAGTTTTGAAACTAATTTGAAAAACTTATAAATATAAATTAAAGTTAATTTTTTGCCGTTATGTTACTTACCGGTTGAGGAATAAATCGTTCTAAGAATTATAATTATCTTATTTATGGTTTTTTGACAAATAAGTTCTTTTTAATAATTATATTTATTAAATATCCTTGCGTACAAAAAATAGCTCCAGTTGACGGCAGTATAATGCATATGGTGGTCAGCTTCGTGGAAGCCAATTTTCGAAAATTTGTTATAACTTTTTTATAATTATAGATGTAGTAAAACCGTTCATATTACAACTATATTCTGCCCTAATGATAAGAAATGTAATATTTAACATTAAGAGAACCAAAAAAATATTTCTCATAAATCTGATCTTAAAATTGCACAGTTACGTGAAAATTACGCATGTAATAACTAAAGTTAGTATTGAGAAAACACACTTTTTGAAAATGTAATCATCAGAATAGTTGTAATAGATGATATGGACAACTTCATTCATAATAGAGTAGTTCAAGCTAAAAATTACGTAATGGGCGCGCAAAAATTAGTTCTGGTGATGTTATAAACTATACGATAGTTGTACATAACTAATTTCCGTAAAACGGAAAATATTGATTTTAAGGATAAAGATTTTGAACTTAAGAAAATTTTTATCATTCATATATTTTAGCCAGTCGCAAGAATTCGCTTTTAGATATAATAATTAAAAAAAAATAAATAAAAATATAAAGAGAAAAGAAAGAGAGACACTTCTGTCTCTTTTTAATTTGAACCTATGTTTTTGGCTTAGAATTTACGTTTATCTTTATAAACGTAAATTTTAAGCCAAAAACATAGGTTCGAATTAATAGGACGTTACACCTCTACCGTTAAATGGTTAGTTAGGAAAAAGAAAAAGGAAAGAGAGATCCTAGAAGATAAACGTAAATACTGAGCCAAACACATATGTTCCAGTTTACTCCCGCGTCGTGATTTATACATCTTTCTTCTGACAAAGTACATACGCTTCACAGTGGACTGAAATAAGAATCTAGCTGGTCAAAATTGTTTTCTCTAAAATGTTTTCATAGATTTTAGTGAAATTTGTCACTCAAGGGTTTTTGGGATCGCTGATTACGATTTTGAAGTTGGTTTTTGAAAATTCAAAATGGTGGATCCAATATGGCGGACGTTAAGATTAAAAAGTTAACGGATTTTCATTAAACACAGAATTTATAGGTTTTAAGGGTCGCTGATTACGAATTTAAAATCAGTTTTTGAAAATTTCAAATGTCAGATCTCATATAACGGATAATATTTAAAAGAATAATGCATTTAATTCAAAAGTGAGATGTTTACAGTAAATAAATGGAATTTTTTATTTTAATAATTAAAAATAGCTTTTTAATCATTTTCTGTTTTTTAATTACAATGTTTACAATTAAGGTAACTATAAATTAACAAAATTAAAATATAAAAGAATATCATATATCCCAGGAAAATGGAAAGTGTTCTTATACATTATTGTTATTCTCTGTGGAATTTGATAGTATAATTAATGGAAGCTCCGTTTTTTCTCTTTCGGAAGTCCTCGAGTTTTTGCTATAACAGGATCTGACATTGCTAGCATCATGTGCATTAAGTCATTTATAGTTGCAGCACGGTCCATTTTTCTAGTGTTTTTTTGACGAACTGCTTTATACGTGCTCCACGGTCAAAGGGACTTTAGCTGCTTAAAATTTTATGTTATTTTTAGAGTAGTTTTAGCTTCATTAAAAATATATTATTGATTATTTAACATCGAAAGCATATTTTTCTGAAAATATTGCATATAATAATGAACTAAATATTAATAGTTTGTAAAGAAAATTAGTCATTTTTATTTATTTGTACTTCCAATTTTAGTTCTGTCAAAAACAGCTAAGGTCCCTTTCACCGTGAAGCTCTGTGTATAACAATGCGATTCCTTTTGCGAAGTCGTCATATTTTTGCATATCTAAATTATAACAACAAGATAAAGCGACCATGATTATCCATAATCGTCAGATCAATTCCACATTTACACCCGTTATAGCTACATTCGAAGTCCCTTTTCCTTAAACGACCTTATCAACTCTTATTCCAAGCTTCTTATGTAATTCAGTATAAATAATTTTTTTTCTTAATTCGATAGTTTCCAGATCTACTGAGCTTATATTCCTGATTGTAGTTTTTTTAATTCTAATTTATAGCTGATGTACAAAATGCACTCTGAACATTTAATCCATCCATGCATCGTAGTAAGACCATACTCCAAATAATCGGGGTTTACATTTTTATGCTTAGGGTTAGACAAATCATTCATTTCAGTTGGTTTAGAATGACACAGATAACAAGTCTGAGTTGAATTATTATCTGTAATTGCATTAATCGCTTTTACATCAAGAATGGTCAAATTTATCTGCCGTTGACAATTAACAGCTTGCGTATTCCCTACAGCGAGAATAACGTCCTCCAATTGTGATCTTTTCAATTTTATAGAATTTATTTCACGGAGAATCAACTCAGCAGTTTCTTTTGCATATATAATTTTTATTGGCCGTCATAATCGCGTTGAAGATGGGCGTGGATTTTGCCATAGTAACAATTCATCGCCTGCATTGCTAAGTCCGACGATACGCAGTGGTACAACAGTAAGTAAAAATAAATTGGAATCCTACACTACTTCATTCATTCCAGATTGCGGTTTCTGCATATATTCCGAATATCCAGAATTACCGTCTGCTCCCCATTTTGAAAATAATTTAATTGTAGTGACATTTAATGAAATCACGATTGATGACAATCAATAATCTGATAATAGTATGGTTGAGCAATATTTGTAATGGAATTTCAGAACCTGCACAAAGAATTTCTTTCAAAGTAATTGGACAAGAGTTACTTTTGATAGGGAAAATTAGGAAAGTAAGAAAAATTAAAAAGAAAGTAAAATTGTTTTTTAAATCATAAGAGCGATAAATATACTACATATTCCAAAAAGCGTATATGCGCTTGTAATTGAGTAAAATTTCATTGATTTATCAGTGATTTTTCTTCAGCAATTGGTAGTATAATTATCGCTGCAAATAAGCTAAATTTTGCTTATTCAAATTTAGAAAGTGGAAATTACTAAGTATTCTCTGAAAGTGTCAAGGAAAATGATAATGAAACTTTTATGACAATCCTGTTACATTAAAAAAGTAAATAAAAACTATTTATTTATATGAAAAAATATTTATACGAACCATAGTTAGTAACAATTACATCTTCCGGGTAACTGTTTTTTGCTGCTAGCACATTTTCTTACGTAGGGTATATATCTGCATTACGTTGCTTCGCTTCCAATATCGTTTGCATGTAAGCGTCTTTATTCACACTCGTGTTTAAAATAAATGCCAATGCTTCTTCCGGAGTATACGGTACAATTTACTTTGTGGGTTGTAATTTTTCAGTATGCAACTCTAAGACTTTAGCTGCAGTCCTTCGTTATACAGAGACGTTTTAGTCGCAGCAATGAGTTCCTCAAGTGATGTACCAGCTCCCAATTCTTCTCTATTTCTTTTCGTCCTCGAACTACAGTCAGAGAATGAATTTTGTGGACGAACAGATTTACTAACATTCGATAAATGACTTTCCGGATTCTAGGTTGAAACTTCTATAATAATGAAATGGAATTAATGTACAATTTATAATTATGCATGAAAATACGTTGCTCAAAAAATATACCAGAAAAACTTGGTAGATGGAATGTCATATTAAGCCAATCCGCTTGTTTAAAAAGAAATTTCGAGTTTATGCGATTTATCTCACTGCTATTCCATTTTGACGTTTAGTGAGAACAGAAGTTAGCAATTTTTTACTTGAGTTTTTCTTCAAAAGAATTATTAGTTATCGTCAAATTAACAGCAATTATTTAATTATTTAATAATAGAGAAGGCATTCTGGAGATGCTCGTAAAGTAGTTGCTAAAGAGACAAAACTAATTCTTAATATAATAGAATTTGCAGCTAATTTATTAACTGATGTTTAAACCAGAAGTTTAAAGAACCTTAAAGAAAACTCAGCCTTTCAGGTGTATTCTTTAAAATGCACGAAATAATTCACAGCACTTGTATAATTGAGTAAGAAATAAAGAAAAAATGAAAACTTGTTTAGCGATCACTCACTTAAACATTTTATAACAATATTTACAGTACATGAAAATTGAATAATTTTAAAACATAATGTATTTAATTAATATTAAATTTAGTTAAAAAATTATTATTTACTACAAATAACATATTATACAACAAATTTGAGGAAAGATTATGCATAAGAGTACATACTATTGTTTTTCTCTTTTCGGCAATAACAAGTCACAACAGGTTGCGGCAATCCGCGCGGCGCCTCGTCGATCCGTTCACACTAATACATCGCGTGTCACCCGATTTAAAGATAAATAATTCGAAAGGTGACGTCTCTAAATTGATATGAATATTACTCAAATAACATTATTTAAAAGGTTTTTGCCAGGAATTAATTGAAGGTATGAGTTTTACGACAAAATCGACTGTACGCGAGAATGATGAGGTTGAGACTATGTTACAGCATTGTAAAAATATTTTAAAAGTTTGAAAATATTTTAAATCAAAGATCACAGACATATTAAATCATAAAACAATAAAAAAAATTTATTAAAGAATTCGATTTTTTGACTTTTGGACAGCTAGAATCGACTCTCAGACCACTGTGCAGTCTCGTTTGTAGAATGATTATGTTTGAATCTAATTTTACTGTGGCTAAATGTTCTGATAATGTAATTTTAGCAGACGCTTGAACTACAACGTCTTTCCAGGATATAACTGGAGGCCCAGATGACCAATTATAAGGGAGGGGAAAAAAAGGAACAAGAAAAGATAATCAATTTGATAATATTAATTAGTTGTTTATTTGACTTACCCAATGTAGACGTAATTTAAAAACGAGAACTACAAATTAGTTTTAACAAAGTGAGTACACGGAAAGATGGTTTCACTTATAACGACAGTGCCTCGTTTGACAGGTTAGAAAAATCTGACGTCACCGAAAACTTCTGTGTATTCATAGTATTATTTCATGCGTGCACCGTTAGAGAGCGGTAAAAGGTACAAAAAAAGATACTGCTGATTGAGCACCCAACTTCGATGTGTCACAAACGTAGAAATAAGGTGCTTGCACAGTGTTTATAGGTGAAATCATTTTTCCGTGTACGAGTATCAGAGAACAAGTGTCGCGTCTACCTTGAAAATTTATCGATCTCGGTAGACGCGGGGAACTATGTAACGCCACGTTCCACCCCCTTCCTCTAAACGGGGCGAAGTGTAACCGCTTACAAAAAATTTGACTAATTTTCTGACTATTCGTCGTAATTTATATCGATAACTATAAATTCTATATTTTCTTTTTTAATATTTCCTGCTAAATTCTTTGAATTTTCTGCAAGACTATTTTCCAGCAGTTCTTTTAGCTCTCCTTGACGTTTATCCCAGTTGGCTAAAGTTGACGTTATCTCGTATCAATCCATTAGGGGTTTTCAATAATTCCGGAAAAAGCACTATAAAAAAATTTTTCACGTTAATTTAACAAAAAAATTAAAAATAAAAGTCCATTTTAATTTGTCAATTACTTTACATTTTCTTTTCTGTGAAATGTAATAATTAACGCATTATTCTCTAAAAAATTTTCATTTCGTATCTATAGTCTACGAAATTTAATTTCAGTCGTCATAATCAAAAATAGTTAATTTTGCTGGAAACTTGTTACTCGAGGGTTTTTAGGGTCGGTGATTACGAATATAACCTTAGATTTTCAAAATTCAAAATGGCGGATCCAATATGTCGAACAAAAAAATATTTAAATTTTATACGGGTAGTAAGCGATTGAAGTATTTGGAATATTTATAATGTTTTATTTTCACTGCTTAGAGATAAACGTTTTTTAGAGAATCTTTTGTTTATTTATTTAATTTTAATATTTTATTTTATTTGTTTCTATATTTTTTATTTTTTTGTTATTATATTTCTTAACGTTTTGTAGGAAAAGCTGATACTTTTCTGACTTAAATTATGTATCTTGATCTATGATGACAATTATTTATTCAATAATAATTTATTAACCATATTAATAATATTATAATTATGTATTAATAATAATTTTTTATTTGTTAATAATTAATTAAATTTATTTTAATTTAATTTTTAATTATTCAAATAATTCATAATTATGGGAATATATATGATTTGACGAAAGTTTTAAAATTCTAAAAGAGTGTTGGAGATTGTCAGACATAATTTGACAAAAAGTAAAATTCATAATATAAAAAATCACAAAATTGAAGTATCAATAAAAGGAAATACTGTATAAACGATTCTTGTAAAATAAGAACGTATTTATTATGCCAACAATGCAATCATTACTTTTCCAAATACTTTAATGTCTGAAGAAAAACCAATATGGCGGACATGTTTTTGAAAAATTCATCGGATTCGCTTGAAATTCGTGACTCGGTTTTTGGGGTCGCTGATTACGAATTCAAAGTCAGATTTCAAAAATTCAAAATGGCGGATCCAATATGGCGGACACGTTTTTTTTAAATTCATCGGATTCGCTTAAAACTCGTTACTTGGGAGTTTTGGGGTCGCTGATTACGAATTTGAAGTCAGATTTCAAAAATTCAAAATGGCTGATCCAATAAATATGTTTCTTTAAGGAATTAAGAACTTGGGTGATCCAATTAATCCGGAATTACACTGTATCTTACCTGTGTCTGCATCCAGGACACTACCCGTGGGGTGCCCAGGTGCAGAATAGGCCCCCTGTGACCGGCTACAGGTCGTAAGAGGCGATCATATGAGGCTTGGAGTGGCGCCACTGCTTGCGGTTAGTACTCGGTTCGTCCCAGGCTTTCTTAAGTCGGTTCTACAATGGACGGGTTCGTATGTGAACGTGGACGTGCCGCGCTCGTGCTGACGTCATGAACGTGTTTGAAACCAAGTGTTGCCAACTGTTTGCACTTGACTTGTTTAAATTTGTGTAAAAAATCGAAATGTTAGAAATAAGTATATTAGTAATTGAGAATGTTAAGTAAAAATATTAGTTAAATTAATTTCTGATCTAGAAAAGTGTATATTAGTTACTTATATTTGAAGTATGTATTGAATTCCTTTCAGAAGACAGTGAGGTTAGGATATTAATACAGTAATTGATTAAGTTAAAATTTTCAATTTTAAGTAATACTAATTTTGGAATTATATTAATAATTAATTGTAGATTTAAATTGTGAAAAACACTAATTATAATAGCAACTTTGAATTTTATTGAAGCAATTGTTAAGACAGGGGAATATGTAATGTTATTGTTCCCAAAGAAAAGAATCAGTTTATGAACAATATTGTTATTGAGAAGTAGAAATTATGCATAAAATGGTTATATTTCTTAATCGTAATTATTTAACAATTAACAATTTTCTAATATTTTTTATAAATAATTCTTCTGAAATTAGTAAAATTTGTTAATATATATTTAATAATCAATTAAAAATATATATTAAAAAATGTTACTAATTTAGATTAGATTTATAGAAGAATTTTAATTAAAAACACTAAAAGAAATTGAATTTTGAAGCAATTACAAATGATTCCATAAATTAAATTATTTTCCAAATTAGTAAAATTCTTCTTAGACATTCAATTATTTCCAACAATTTGAATAAAATTCATTACAAAATTCCAACTATTTTCAAAGAATTTCCTAAATTCAATGATTTTTAATAAATCTACCAACTACTTCAATAAAATTTTTCAAAATAATTCAATTTAAAAAAAAAAATTTTCTAATTCTACGGAAACACTTCATTATTTTCATAAATAATAAAACTCATCTTAGACTTTCAATTATCTTGAATACAATTTTAATGAAACTCCTCGAATAATGAAATTATTTTTAAAAATTGTATTAAAATTTGTCAAGAGAATTCAATTATTTAAAAATTTGTTTTGACAAAAGTTTTTATAAAAATTAAATTTTAAGAGACGTTCAATTATTCAATAAAATATTTATTTTTGTATTTAAATAATTGAATTCTCGTGGATTTTTGTAGTAAATATTTATTTAAAAATGAATTTGAGTTAAAATTTTAGATTATAATTGAATATGGAAAATTAATATTGCGTCAATTTTTAGAAATAATTGAATTTTAAAAATGTTTCAAATAAAATTTTGTTAGAACATTAGAACTTTTTATATTTTTAACTTACAATTCTGTAAAATTTATTTAAAAAAAAGTTTTTTACGAAGAATTTTATCATTTTTGAAAATATTTGATGTTTTGTAATTTTTTTGAGTCATTTTAGAATTAAAGAAATTCGTAAATAAATGTAATAGAACAGGAAAAAAGTCGTTTTGTTTGGAAATTAAGGAGTTTGGTAAAATTAAAAATAAAATTAAAATTTTGTAAAATATAAATGTGGTTTTAAATACAAGGGAAAATTACGTTTTTTATCCAAGAAAAGTCAGGGAATTTGAAATGAGGAAATGCGTGGCAACCCTGACAAAGAAATTTTATTATTACACTATGAAGAAAGTGAATTGTTATAATAAAATTTTTTACCCAAAAAATATTATTTAACGGAGTGTTACGTCCGTAACTTATTCTTAATATACTAAATTTACTTATAATAATTACGTGTTTATTCTCTTTTCAAATATTGAATCTTACTTATATATTGTAAGATATTATTATTGTCATTAAAATGCATGTTATTGTATTAATACAATCTCTACATATTATTGCATTATATTCAGTATTTTTATGGTCATTGTTATAATATATGTTTTACAGCGAATATATAAATTGTATCAAATACAAGAAAGAAGAGTAATATTTAAAAGTATGTAAAAACCTTTGCCACAGACAATATTACCCTTGAATAATATAATCAGAATAACGATTAAGCATCATTTCAATGACCTTCCTATAAGCAAGGAAATCAACGAACGAACAAAAATAATCTATTAAGCATAGTCCCACTCAAGCAGTGAATTAACCTGTGAGGAAAAGCTAACTGAACCAGCGGCACATATCCCCACTTACAATCCATGCGATAATTCAAGAGGCACACATAAATTTAGACAAACCATAAGGAATAACCATCTCTCCACAATTCCATTAGCACCAAAGGCACATACCCCACTTAAAATTATGCGAAGGCACAACTTTTCACGCATAAAATTGGAAAAACCATAATAAGGAATAACCATCTCTCCACAATTCCAGTAGCATCAAAGGCACTAAACTTATGGGAGAAGTTTCATAAATAAAGGGCACTAGCTCTGTTACATTCAGAGAGTAATTTTTTGAAACACCAAGTTATAGTCATCGAACCAGCGAGTTGAACACATCGTCTACAAGTGAACTAAAAGTACAAAGTGAACTCCCAAGTATTTAAAATCAACCCAAGTCTACCAACAAGTATTAATTTCCAAACAAGTATAATTTGAAGTAAACCCAAGTATTTTTCCAAGTGTTTAAGTTAAAACGAACTTCGTTTTTAGACCTTTTTCCCCGGTTCTTAAAATAGAACTTTAAATAATTCTCAAAAATTATCATTTGGGAAATAGATTCAAGTTTTGATAAAATCTATATTGAAACAAGACATTCCAAATTTCGAACCATCGAAATTTGCTCAACTACTGACAACCGTCTGGAAGGAAGCAAATATTTTCAAAATACAAAACACTATCACATTAGTGTAAACAACAGTGATAAAATCCCACACTAAGGACAACTGTCGGAGGCCCCCATTTTTGTGAAGTGCCCTTTTCAAGATTGGATTAACAGATTATTATCACCAGCTCATTGATCACCAGTAATCGTTATTCTTAAAGTAAGATTTGTAAATTATAATTATATTCATTGTATTTTTGTCAATACTTTTCTTTCTTGTTGGTTTTTAAATAAATTATTCTCTCACAAAATTTAGTAGGCTCATTGACTTATCCTCATCCCAAATTAGATTCAATTTATTTGAAACTAATTTAAAACGAGGAACGTCAGGTATATTTAATAAAGGTTTCACGTTTTGACGTAACAGGAGCATAAATATTTTAATTGAAAAGATAATGCGTTTTTAAAATAATAACATTCAAATACTGGAAATTAACTCTATTGAAGATTAATGAAAAAAATAAATTATAAAGATTTGTTGAAAAAAAATTTGTTCCTGTTTTTTTCCTTTTTTAATTTTTAAGTTTACGCTCAATAATATTTTCAATTTCGTAAAAACATTTTCGTCTATTACAATGTGGTATTCTATCCCAAGCTCGCTTTATTTCTGCTAAATAATCTATTGTTTGGCAATCAATAGCTTTATCCTCTTCACCTGATGAATCGTCGTCAACTGAAAGTTTATTAAAAACATTAATTATAGGTATCGATATTTTTTTAAAACACATTACAAATTAATAAGGATTAAAAAATGTTATTGTAGGTTATTTGTTAATTCGCAGATTGAAAGTAGACCATTTTTTAAAAGAAAGTTTACTTATAAAATTCAAATACTTGTCATTAAATTGTCATCAATGTCAGGTTCTAGAGCATCATTATTGTCTTTTTGACAAAACTCATCGTCGTCTTTCTCGTTCCATATGTCGTTCACATTTTCAATTGGTTTTTTTGATCTTTTAATATTACTCCTTGTTCTGTTATGAATAAAATTTTTTAAGTTATTATCACTTATAATACATAACTAAATTCAAATTTTTTGTATGCGTAATATAAGTGAAATATGCTTTCTAACTAAAGACGGTAACTTTATTGCAAACAAAGTTTGCCAAAAGTTTATACTAAATTGTATTCATTATAATTTTAAACTAAGTAAATTTACAGCATTAGTAAAATAGGAGAAATATGTTTAATAAAACAAAAACAATTGACAAATAAATTTATAATTACTGGGCATGATCTGCGATGGATTTATAAAACTCCATAGATTGGTAATATGTCCAATCACTAATTTTTTCAGTCGCACCAGAACCAGATGGAACGTATTTGACAACTTTTCTTCGTTCATCTGTATATCTGTCTTTCAAACGTTTCCACAACCTTTTCGCTCTATCATCTGTATGTAAAAATATATAAATATAATACATTATTTAAAATTTTTTAATTCTACACATATAGACATGAAATAAATTAGTTAAAGACATTTTATTAACTCATTCAGAGTACTCATATTTTCAACAAAAAATAAAAATATTTAATTAGAAATCTATTTACATAATAAATGTATTTTTACATTTAAATATTTATTATTTTTACATACCACTCATTTCAATTTTTGTTATTGCGCTTACTCTGTCTCTAACTTCAATCCAAGAATTATTTTTTAGAACGTTATCTACATAAAGATCGGACGCTTTATTGTAAATACATTCGTATTCTGAAATTATTTGAATGAATATATCAGTCTCGTCAATTTCCTCCATTTTTTAAATACTTTTAGAAATAAATAAACTAAAGTTGCGAAGAAATAAAAAACATTCAACTTGGCAAGCATAAAACATTTGATTACTAGAGAGGAGACCTGATGGTGTTCTAAAGACATCAAAAATATGATTTCTCCTTCACCTTGCAACACAGGAGTGTGAAAGTACCTTTAGGCTGAGTGTGTTCGGAAATCGTCTTAGTTTTTTATCTCTTTCTAACATATGCACTAGAAAGAGATAAAAAAACCAAGAAAGCGTCGAAAACAGGTAAACACCAGATGGCGTATCGTACTATTTTAGAGTTCAATTTAATAATCGTGTAGTGCCTTCTTAAGAGATAGAAATTCAGTGTTTAAGTAAAAGGAACTTTGAATTTATTTTTAAAGAGGTTAAGGAATTCCACTGTTGTCTCCAAATATTTAATTTATTTTGATATAATCTGTCAAAATGGATTTTAGTGAAGAAGAAGAAGATCAACAAACTGCTTTCTTAATCAGTATAATAAAGCAGTTAGAATGGATATATAATCCTCACAAAAAAATAACCAATCCACAGAAGAGAGAAAACAAGTGGGATGAATTGCGTAATTTATTATCACAAAATGGAGTTCACTTTGATATAGGTATACTTTATTATTTTCTTTTGATATTTTTAATATAATGTTTAAATGCAAGTAATAATTGTTTTATGCTTTTTGTTTAACTTTATCGAAGTGGCTATTTCGCCCGACAACGGTCAAAATAAAAAAATAGTTTATTTCGCCCTTCAGTGAAAATGCATGGGAAAAAAGACGGGCGAAATAAAAGAAATAGTTTATTTCGCCCGTCAGTGAAAATAAAATAGGTATAAGATTTACTAATTAAAAATATTACTAAATTTTTTTCTCTTTTTTATTTAAAGGAGGAAGGAATCATCCACCTTGGGTTGGAAATGTTTTTTTATTAGTAAGTGATATTTTTTTAATTTTAAAAAATTCAAGGCAGATGACTCGTTTCTCCTCTAAATAAAAAAAGGAAAGAAAATATTATTTACTAATTAAAAATATTTGTAAATTTTTCTTTTCTTTCTTATTTGGAGGAGGAAGGAGTCATCCACCTTGGGTTGGAAATATGTTTTTTATTAGTAAGTGATATTTAATTCTAAAAAATCCAAGGTAAATGACTCCTTCCTCCTTCAAATAAAAAAGAAAAAAAATTTATAAATATTTTTAATTAGTAAATCATATACCTTTTTTACTGACGGGCAAAATAAACTATTTCTCTTATTTCGCCCGTTTTTCATTTCTATGCATTTTCTTTGAAGGGCGAAAAAAACTATTTCCCTTATTTCGCCCGTTATCGGGCGAAATAGCCACTTCGTAACTTTATACTTAAGGAAATATCAGGCAGTCAGTAAAATAAACAAGTGGTTTATTTTCATGACCATTTTTACAAAATTGCTTATTTCAAATAACAAAGAAAAATTAAATTTTAAATTGGTTTTTGTAGAAGATAAACAATTTTATTTCAAAAAATTAGGTTTTATTAAAATAAAATAACATTTTTTTCTGCAATTAATATTTTTTAATTTTAGGTTATGTTCAATAATGTATATCTTATTGACAGAAAATTATAATTTTTATTCAAATGCAACTATAAATGGTTTAAAAAGTTGGAAATTAAATTTGACACTTTCTCAAAATAAATTAGAAATTTAATTTTTCTTTTTCTTTATAAAATACGAAACCATGTTACTAAACCAATTTTTATTGTTGGCGGATTCTACCCTATAAGTTCTAAATATTTATCACTTTATTGAGAAATGATATTTTTTAACAGATCCTAAAGATAAATGGTGTCAATTGAGGGATAATTATGTGAGAAGACATAAGAAGAATAAGAAAAATTGGCCATATTACAAACATATGGAATTTCTCAATCCATATATTCATCATAAAGAGTAATTTGCTTCAAATATTTATTCCATTTAGTTTGTTAATTAATATATATTTTTACATATGCATATAATTTTCTTTTTTTAGAAAACTGTGTGCAAAAAATGGTGGACAGAAATATTCTTCCCCAATGGATGTAAATGCAGTGCAGAAACAAAACTATGGTTAGTTCATATTCATATTTTATACCTTTATTGATAAAAGCCCAGTAAAAACTTAAATTTTTAAACATTTGCTAAAATATTTAGCAAAGTTAAATTATTATTTAATTAATTGACTTTTGAAGTTTACATGTAAACAAAAAATTACTTATATTTAAAAGCTTTTGATTCTTGTGAATTAAAATATTATCAATTGTTACGCGTAAACTATTACACTTTCTTTTGTTAAAGAAAAAGAAAGACTGATTATGGTTACATAAATATTACTTATATTTTTATTAATATCAAAGGCCTGGAGGATTTCTCTATTTTTCAATGTTAAATATTATCCCAAATTATGTAGTTACTTATTTGGTAAAAATTTTTTTTTGATTGTAATAGGCAGTTCTTCAAGTCCATCAACAGTTAATTGCTCAACAATTGATCAAATCATCAATCCATCTACTTCTACAACTGAAGGACATCATGATTCATATGAATTTTTTGGAATGGAAAGCGATGCATCCATGAATGAAATGCCCGTGGTAATTGATGAGTTTGAAAACCTTCCATTGACTTCGAATTCTTTATCAACCATGCATTGCACAGTATCGTCATCAGTGTCTCAGTCTTGTCTTTCACCGAGTACTTCTACTAGTTCTGGACTTCCAAAGATAACACCCTTAACTACACCATTAACATTATCTTTTTCACCGTCTCAGTTTCCTTCACTTTTCGCAACATCTACTTCATCGATTCCTTCAGTATCATCCTCAGTCTCTCCAATTTCCAACTTTACAACTGTTTCTGATGCGTTTTCATATGTTAACACCTTAAAAACAATAGCAACAAATTCTGTAACAACGCCTTGTACAACTCCAATGCTCTCAACAGAAATATTTCCTTCAAAACCTATTACGAGTATGTCTCAACCAACTCCAGCAATTTTGAATTCTACTACGTTCTCTGCAATACCTTTAGAAAGACAACTTTCTTCATCAACTTCAGTACCTCTGATAACAGTATCAAGATCATCATCTCCTCTTAATAGAAATATAACATCTTCATCATTGACGACATCAAGTCTTTCAAATATTTCTTCGGGAGCAAGAAAACAGTTACTGGAAAAAAATAGATCATCTGCTGCAGTTGTTTCAAGGCGAGAAACATTAACAAAGAAAATTGTTCCATCTTGGGACCAATTTGCTACACAAAAAAAAAAGAAAGAGGATTTAATAGGCAAAGAAGTTTCAGACTCAATAAAACATGCAAGTTCAAATTTGTCTAAAGTAACTTCAACATTAACAGAATACATAAAATTGAAACAATCTGTTGTCAAAAAGGAAGTAAAAAATAATTCTACTATAAACGTTCAGGATGGGTTTTTTAATATTATACAAAGAGGATTCGTGAAACTTTCCCTAAAAGATCAAAGAGAAATACTTTTCCAAATCCTTGATGTGATGGCATCATTTGAGAAAGAATAGACTAAATAATACATACTCCATGTTTTCTAAGTTTACAACACAAATTAGCTGTTATTCTGTAAACACATAATTTATGAAGTATGGAATCATTGGAACTTTATTCACCATAATTTTATTTTGTTCTTTGTTATGGACGAAAATTTTCTTTTATTTATATCCGACTTTTTTTAGCATTTTACCTTAAAAAGTATTCAAAATAATAATTAAGAATGTAGGCAATCATTTAAAAATCCAATTTATCCAATACTATTGTTATATATATAAGCAATTGTGAACACATTTGTGTATACATGCTAGCTGTGATGTTTTGAAAAGTATTATTTTAAGAAATATCAATGTAAAAGCGTAATGGCATAAAAAACTTATTACGTACATTTATATTTAAGTGTTGCTTTATAGAATTATATTATAATTTATATTATTATTATAGAAGTGCACTTTTAATTCTGCATTTCAATGTTCAACTGTTTGAAAATTAATGTGATCAACAGCCTTCTTGTGGAAAGATTTACCTTCGGCAACATTTTTTTTAGAAAAGTAAGGTTAATTGTTGGTTTTACATTATATACTATACACCAAATGTGATTATAAATTAATTCGTTAGCTTATTCAACTTTAATTAAAAAAGATTATCTTCGTATGTTGATTAAAAATACAAGCTATTTAAACATATTAATAATTTAGTCGTTTCTATTGCATATAAATCTTGATAGGTTTCTAAATAATTTAGTTAACATTGTTTTCAATAATATAAAAACGAGATTGAGTAATCATAATATAAAAATAAAAAATTGGTTAATTTTTGTTTAATTTAAAGCACCTTCTTCTGAAATAAAGTAGTCTGCCAGTACGTTCCTTTGTTCTATTGCTTCTTCTGGAATATCAAAATCATTCTCCTCGTTTAAATTATTCTCACCATCTTGTCTAACTTGATGCTCTTCATACCTTCTATCTCTTTCATCTAATAACAATTCTTCTGTTAATAGAAAGTTATGCAAACACACCACAGCTTGAACAATTGTGATGGCATTAGTCAATTTGAAATCAATACTGTCTTTTAAAACAAACCATTTATTGCTTAACAGACCAAACGAATCTTCAATTGTGTTTTTAGCCCTCGCTAATCTAAACAACAAGAAAATAACATTACACTTAATTTTTTTGCAGCTAAAGTTGCTGTCAACGTGGAGTGACACACATATGCAGGCCTGCATATATGTAGTATTATACTAGTTGTAAATTTTTTTGAATGTTAAATTTAAAAAATTAGACATAAGAAACACGCAATATAAATTATGAGTAAAACGACTAAGTGACATCTGAATAATAACGATATTAATTTACTTACAATCATAAATTAATTAAATTTAAAAACCAGTGTCGCCGTTATAATATATTTAGAAAAAAGTAGTTCTTTCTAGGTCTGTAAAATTATATTATCAAAAAAAATATATTTCCAGCATCTAGCGATCCTATTGTTATAGAAAAATGATTACTTTTTCAATTATTTACCTGTAATTAAAGGTTTTCTGTCTCTCATTTAATCGGCGGTTTCTATCGAACGGTTTCATCAAGTACTTTTTTAAAGGAAATATTGCGTCTCCAATAAAAGCATAAGGAACTGCAATATTTGTTCCTGGTATCAGTGCAGCGGGTGGTAAGTCCAATTCATTATTTTCAAGAGCGACGAAGAAATCAGTATGTTTGAATGCTGACACATCACTTACAGATCCTAAAATGTTATGTAATTTGAATCCTAAAAGTAAAAACTATTCAGGATTGGCACAAAAATTTAACTTTTTTTTCCCTTACTTTTCCCGGATTTTCAGATGAAATGTTTACTTTTTCAACTTTATCAAAAAAATAAATTTTATTGTAAATTTTACTGTAAATTTTTACTGTAATTTTTTAAAAGTTATTTTCACCATTTTAATTTAATAATTATTTTTTATAAGTTTTAAATACAATTATTCTTTAAATCAATTATCATATATAATTTTAAAAATGTTTTTCGAAAATTTTCAAATCCATTTGTTTACAATTCAATTTTACTAAATTTCAATTATTCAGAAATTATTCAATTGAATAAGTATTATGAAATAAACACTTTAAATAATTTCTGAAAAAAATACAATTAAACTTTATGAAAAATTTAAAACTACAAAATTGTTGATTATAAGTATTGAAAATAAAGATTTTCATGAAATTTAATTTTAAACCTTTTCAAAATTCAATTCTTTATTAAAATTTATGCTAAATGCTTTTAAAACCCTAATATTATTTGATTGTTTGAGTAATTTGAAAAATAAATTTCCAAATGTAAAATTTTTACTGACATACATTTTTTAATCAACTTTTATTAGAAAATTCTACGAGAATGATTTATGAAAATAATTCAATCTCTGCAAAATTTTTTATTATTTATTGAAAATAATTAAAGTATTGCGAAGAAATTTATTTAAAAATTCATAAATAATAGAATTCCATTATTTATAATTTTTCCAAAATTCAATTTTTTTGTGTCTTTTTTTCTCATAAGTTGATGCAAAGAATTTTATTAAGTTTTGTTGATATGATTGAAATTTTGTCAAGAATTTCATTGAAGTTTTTGACAGTAACGCAGAAAAAAAGGGTGGTAATATTACGAATAATAATGGGTAAAAATGACTTGAGTAAAGGGTAAAAATTACGACGAGTAATATTACAGAGGGTAAAACACTTACTTGAATGTGTCAGTAAAACAACTTTGCTGTTTCTTTACTAATTATATTAAAAAGGTTAAATATTGAATTATTATTATTAGAACTAGTTCGAATTAATAATAATTAAATAATTTTACTATTCAAATTAATAAACAATTTTATTTTCAATTAAACTTGTTGATTGAGTTGCTTTCAAACTCACCATTATAAAATGGTTATGACTTTGTAAACAAACAAGAGTTGGGAAATAATACATATAGCAAAAAGTCCCAAAAAACCGAAAATTTTTAATATAAATTATTATTTTAGTTAACGAGTTTTTTCCTCTATTTAAAAAATGTATAATTTTAATAAATAATACATAATTATGGTAAACAAATTTTACTTTTTTTAAATCATAATTTATAATTATGATGAAGCAAATACTTATTGCGTTATTTTATTTTTTTATTAAAAAGAGATTTTTTTCACATAAATGTTATTATTACTTATAATTGCTCTTATAAAATTCAAAGTTTTTTATAAATAAAGAAAAGAAATATAAATAAACATTATTTGTTAATTGCAAATTTTAATTTATCACGGAATTGAATATTTTAAAAAAAAGGAAACAATTTTACTCAAAAAATGCCTTGTTACATATAGGGTAAACCAGACAGTAATCGGCCACTTTTCAAGTTAGAATAGCTATAAAACTGTATGAGATAAAAATATTTTTAAAATTGCTAATCATTTCTAAGGTGATCGTAAACAAATCTAAACTTTTGTAATAGGAAAAAAAAATTTTTGACGGTTTTTGAAAGCTTTTAAAAGTGTCCGATTACTGTCGGATTCTTAATTGTTCATTTACTAATTTTTTTTCGAATAAAATTTTTTTTTCATGAACATGATTGGTTTAATAGTTTTGTGTGATCGTAAGGAACAACATCACATAAAAGAATTCGAAAAAAATATGAATTGATCTTTTAAAACAGTGTTAATTAAAAAGATTGCTGTTAGGTGGCCGACTACTGTCGGATTCTATCTTTTTTTTTGTAAATTTTTTTAATGAATAAGAAATTTTTTTTTGTAAACATGATTGGTATACTAGTTTTGTAGGAACATTAGGAACAATTACTCATGAAAGAAATTTTCAAAAAATTTTAATTGTAATTTTTAAACAACATTCATTAAAAAGAATTTCTTAAGTGGCCGACTTCTGTTTGGTTTACCTTATATGTATTTACGCCTTACGAATTTCTTTAATTGTAAAATTATTTGAAAATATAAATAACTTCCTTTTTAATTACATATTTAATTTTTATTTTTTTCCACAGGAATTAAAAGGTTTAACAAATTATTTTTAAAAAATTAAATTAAACTTTTTCAAAACAATAATTCTTCAAAATTACCAGTTTAAAAGTATAGAAAATTAAAATTTTTCAACGATATTTTAATCTGAAACCTTTTCAAAATTATTTAACTACAAAAGTAATTAATTTATTAAATATTGGAATGTTTTTTTAAATTTAATTCTTATTAAGAAAAATATAAGCAGAATATTTGTATTTCAGTCATAATTAATTGTAAAAATTATGATTTTTTAAGCCAATTTGTAATGTTATCGCAAGCAAAGAAAAGATTGTTAAATATTTTATTTTTAATCATAAGCTTGTTAAGAATTCTAATTTTTTCCTAGTAAAGACTCATGTGAAATTTTCGAATTATATATTTTTCAAAATATTTCATTTATATTCAAAGGAAATAAAACGGTGTAATAAATATTTGTTTCTAAAAAATATTTGGATTTAAACTATAATAAAACTATTTTTGTAATAATGTGATATTAAATTATTTCCTTGAAAATTTTTTTTAATAAGGAAGACAATTTTGGTTAATGCGTAATTATTAATTATTATTAATATTAATATTAATTATTATTATTATATTATATTAATTATAATATATATATATATATATATATATATATTATAATTATTATTTATTATATTAATATAATTATTAATTATTATTATCACATTTCTTTAAAACAATTCTTGTTTTCAATTTAGAAACATATTTTTTTTTAATTACAGCATTAAAATATTTTAAATAAATTTTATAAATTAAAGATGTTTCAGTTTTTTGGTTTTAAATAAATTAGTTAACATTAGTTACTTCAACACTTGAAAAAGCTTTGCGTGTCATTTTATTATATTGTTTTATACCTCTTGTTTGTTTACAAAGTCATAACCATAAAATGGAGAGTTTAAAAGTGATTAATTTAACAAGTCAAAATGAAAAATATAATTGTTTATTAATTTAGATAAAAAAATTATAAAGTTATGATTAATTCAAACTAGTTCTAATAAAAATAATGCAATATTTAACCTTCCTGATATAATTAGAAGAAAAAAAACTTTTAATTTGTTTTAGTGACATATTCAGGTAAGTGTATTTTTTACTTTTCAAAAGAATTGTATTCTTGTGATGAATTTTGATATTTATCAAAATAGTAGAATTTTGGAAAATAATTTTATTGCAATTTTTTAAAATAATTTATGTTATGGTAAGAATTTTCTTGTTTATCAACAGAATTGAATTCTTCTGCCGAATTACCTAAAATTTTTAAAAATATTCCATTTTCTGCAACGAATTAAAAGTTATTTATTAAACTATTTAAATTATTGCAACGAATTTTATTATTTTATTGTATAATTGAATGTTTTTTTAAATTGAAATCTTTCGTCAAGTTTTAATATAATTTTTAAAAATAATTGCATTCTTCGAGAAATTTATTTAAAGGTGTATTACAAATATTTGAAATTTTGCAATGAAAATAATTGAATTCCTGTATGAAATTTTATTATTTATTATAATAATTTAATGTTTTCGTGGCATTGTATCAAAAATTCTTTTTAATAATTAAATCTTTTGATTTTTATATAGATGGTAAATGTTAAAAATGTATTAAATTGCGAAAAACTTGAAGTAATTAAATAATATAAAAAAATTAATTATTTTTAGAAATAGTACAAATTGAAGTTTATGTAGAATTTGTGGTAATTTTACAGTTTATGAGGTTAACAAAAAAACACCAAAATCTTGAATATACTTATAAATTCTAAAAATGTAATTTTCTCCATTACTTCTAATAAAAATTCCTGATTATTCCCTAACATGTAGCACTGACTATTCTTGAAAAGTACAATTTTCAAAACTAATTTTACCGTAATCTCCAACGTCAATCCAGGTAAACCGATAGTGTGCATCGCATGCGGCTAAAAGTTTAAAACTATAAAATTTTTTATAATTAAAAAACATTGAACCGGAGTGAGGTGGCTTTTTAATTCGAATTTCCTTGCCATCTATGGCACCCACGCAATTTGGAAAATTCAATTTTTCAAAAAATCCTCGGGCAACAATTTGCCAGTCAAATAAGTCCTTCATTCTTAAATATCGAGGTGATAAACAATCCCAAATAACAGAACAAACTTCGTGGATTATTCTGTAATTAGTAGAATGACCAATACGGAAATAATTTGCTGTTGTTCTGTTACTATCTCCATGCGCCAAATAGCTGTAAAATTAACTTATTATTATTAATTTTTTTATTTGAGAAAATTATAAGACGTCAAAACTTCAATTATCTAAATTTCAATTGTTATCAAACGTGTTTTAAACATACTTTAATGAAATAACTGACTTTCAATTTCAATTTAATTCAAATATTGAATTTCGATAGAAATTCATATCGATTTTATTGAAGTAACTTTCTAGTGCAGAATTGGTAAAAACACTTTTATTTTAACTTTTATTATAAAATGTTTTGTACAATTACTAAAAAAAATTCTTTTGAATATTGTTCCTTATATATCAATAAACAATTCCATACTTAAAGTTTATTCTTTATGTTACTTACTTTAACGTCACAATCAATCTAAGTCTTTTTGGCAGTGGTCGTCTAATACTAAACTTTTGCAGCCTATGTGCAATCATGCCGTATAAAAGATTAAATTGATCTGGTGTCATTCGAGTCATTTTGTAAAATTCTTCATGATCGCTTTGAATAAAATACAAAAATAAACTTCGATATGCACCGAAAACTTCACGCATTTCTTCGGTTATATGTGGCTTCACCCACCAACGACGAAATCGAGACTTAATTCGACACCATCGCAAATACAAATTAATAACATTTAACCACGCAGAAATAATTGAAAACAAATGCATAACCATAATAATCATTATAAAACGAAACTTTTTTTCAAAACAGTGGAATTCCTTAACCTCTTTAAAAATAAATTCAAAGTTCCTTTTACTTAAACATTGAGTTTCTATCTTTCAAGAAGGAACACTTTTTTTTAAATATACAGACAAAATCAATATAAATTTCAGCAATAGTTATATATAAATTTTAAACTTTAAAATCAACAAATGGAAAATACAATTAAATAAACATGAAAAACTGTCTGTACACAATCTCGAAATGAAAATAAACATTAAGAGCCTAAAGGTACTTTCACACTCCTGTGTTGCAAGGTGAAGGAGAAATCATATTTTTGATGTCTTTAGAACACCATCAGGTCTCCTCTCTAGTAATCAAATGTTTTATGCTTGCCAAGTTGAATGTTTTTTTATTTCTTCGCAACTTTAGATTATTTATTTCTAAAAGTATTTAAAAAATGGAGGAAATTGACGAGACTGATATATTCATTCAAATAATTTCAGAATACGAATGTATTTACAATAAAGCGTCCGATCTTTATGTAGATAACGTTCTAAAAAATAATTCTTGGATTGAAGTTAGAGACAGAGTAAGCGCAATAACAAAAATTGAAATGAGTGGTATGTAAAAATAATAAATATTTAAATGTAAAAATACATTTATTATGTAAATAGATTTCTAATTAAATATTTTTATTTTTTGTTGAAAATATGAGTACTCTGAATGAGTTAATAAAATGTCTTTAACTAATTTATTTCATGTCTATATGTGTAGAATTAAAAAATTTTAAATAATGTATTATATTTATATATTTTTACATACAGATGATAGAGCGAAAAGGTTGTGGAAACGTTTGAAAGACAGATATACAGATGAACGAAGAAAAGTTGTCAAATACGTTCCATCTGGTTCTGGTGCGACTGAAAAAATTAGTGATTGGACATATTACCAATCTATGGAGTTTTATAAATCCATCGCAGATCATGCCCAGTAATTATAAATTTATTTGTCAATTGTTTTTGTTTTATTAAACATATTTCTCCTATTTTACTAATGCTGTAAATTTACTTAGTTTAAAATTATAATGAATACAATTTAGTATAAACTTTTGGCAAACTTTGTTTGCAATAAAGTTACCGTCTTTAGTTAGAAAGCATATTTCACTTATATTACGCATACAAAAAATTTGAATTTAGTTATGTATTATAAGTGATAATAACTTAAAAAATTTTATTCATAACAGAACAAGGAGTAATATTAAAAGATCAAAAAAACCAATTGAAAATGTGAACGACATATGGAACGAGAAAGACGACGATGAGTTTTGTCAAAAAGACAATAATGATGCTCTAGAAACCTGACATTGATGACAATTTAATGACAAGTATTTGAATTTTATAAGTAAACTTTCTTTTAAAAAATGGTCTACTTTCAATCTGCGAATTAACAAATAACCTACAATAACATTTTTTAATCCTTATTAATTTGTAATGTGTTTTAAAAAAATATCGATACCTATAATTAATGTTTTTAATAAACTTTCAGTTGACGACGATTCATCAGGTGAAGAGGATAAAGCTATTTATTGCCAAACAATAGATTATTTAGCAGAAATAAAGCGAGCTTGGGATAGAATACCACATTGTAATAGACGAAAATGTTTTTACGAAATTGAAAATATTATTGAGCGTAAACTTAAAAATTAAAAAAGGAAAAAAACAGGAACAAATTTTTTTTCAACAAATCTTTATAATTTATTTTTTTCTTTAATCTTCAATAGAGTTAATTTCCAGTATTTGAATGTTATTATTTTAAAAACGCATTATCTTTTCAATTAAAATATTTATGCTCCTTTAAATAATATTTTTTGGGTAAAAAATTTTATTATAACAATTCACTTTCTTCATAGTGTAATAATAAAATTTCTTTGTCAGGGTTGCCACGCATTTCCTCATTTCAAATTCCCTGACTTTTCTTGGATAAAAAACGTAATTTTCCCTTGTATTTAAAACCACATTTATATTTTACAAAATTTTAATTTTATTTTTAATTTTACCAAACTCCTTAATTTCCAAACAAAACGACTTTTTTCCTGTTCTATTACATTTATTTACGAATTTCTTTAATTCTAAAATGACTCAAAAAAATTACAAAACATCAAATATTTTCAAAAATGATAAAATTCTTCGTAAAAAACTTTTTTTTTAATAAATTCTACAGAATTGTAAGTTAAAAATATAAAAAGTTCTAATGTTCTAACAAAATTTTATTTGAAACATTTTCAAAATTCAATTATTTCTAAAAATTGACGCAATATTAATTTTCCATATTCAATTATAATCTAAAATTTTAACTCAAATTCATTTTTAAATTAATATTTACTACAAAAATCCACGAGAATTCAATTATTTAAATACAAAAATAAATATTTTATTGAATAATTGAACGTCTCTTAAAATTTAATTTTTATAAAGACTTTTGTCAAAACAAATTTTTAAATAATTGAATTCTCTTGACAAATTTTAATACAATTTTTAAAAATAATTTCATTATTCGAGGAGTTTCATTAAAATTGTATTCAAGATAATTGAAAGTCTAAGATGAGTTTTATTATTTATGAAAATAATGAAGTGTTTCCGTAGAATTAGAAAAATTTTTTTTTTAAATTGAATTATTTTGAAAAATTTTATTGAAGTAGTAGGTAGATTTATTAAAAATCATTGAATTTAGAAAATTCTTTGAAAATAGTTGGAATTTTGTAATGAATTTTATTCAAATTGTTGGAAATAATTGAATGTCTAAAATGAATTTTACTAATTTGGAAAATAATTGAATTTATGGAATCATTTGTAATTGCTTCAAAATTCAATTTCTTTTAGTGTTGTTAATTAAAATTCTTCTATAAATCTAATCTAAATTGGTAACATTTTTTAATATATATTTTTAATTGATTATTAAATATATATTAACAAATTTTACTAATTTCAGAAGAATTATTTATAAAAAATATTAGAAAATTGTTAATTGTTAAATAATTACGATTAAGAAATATAACCATTTTATGCATAATTTCTACTTCTCAATAACAATATTGTTCATAAACTGATTCTTTTCTTTGGGAACAATAACATTACATATTCCCCTTTCTTAACAATTGCTTTAATAAAATTCAAAGTTGCTATTATAATTAGTGTTTTTCACAATTTAAATCTACAATTAATTATTAATATAATTCCAAAATTAGTATTACTTAAAATTGAAAATTTTAACTTAATCAATTACTGTATTAATATCCTAACCTCACTGTCTTCTGAAAGGAATTCAATACATACTTCAAATATAAGTAACTAATATACACTTTTCTAGATCAGAAATTAATTTAACTAATATTTTTACTTAACATTCTCAATTACTAATATACTTATTTCTAACATTTCGATTTTTTACACAAATTTAAACAAGTCAAGTGCAAACAGTTGGCAACACTTGGTTTCAAACATGTTCATGACGTCAGCACGAGCGCGGCACGTCCACGTTCACATACGAACCCGTCCATTGTAGAACCGACTTTATGGAGCAGTGTCATACGATGATGATGGGCAGTGCCGTGGCGGCCCGGCAAGTCTAATTATAGACCGTCGACCTCACTTGCCGAAGCAAGGGTAATCTTAATCGTTACTCATACCAGAGTACAAAAGGTACCATGTGGACCGGTCCGACTCCGGGGGACTTGCCGAAAGGCTTGTTTCTTTCCGGTCATTGGGTTCGCCTCGTGGGGCAGTGGTTATAGCCTACATCGCTTGAGGCTAGGGGCGCTATGAACGGACCAGAGCTTGTTGTGGTGCCAACTCGGGTGGTTACCTGCAGAGTAACCAGAGATTGGAAAGGTCTCGCCCTTCACCAAAGGGCCGCAAATGTTCTTACCAACTTTGCGGAGATCGGCAGATGGTCACTTGTTGACCATCGCCGTTGGAGAGCGTAATCTCTCCCAGTTACGCTCGTATGCGAGCCGTGTGGTTATACCAGTATTGGGAGGTGCTGCAGGTATACTCTACATAGGCGCATGCAGGACACTTCCACGTGGTGACGGTAGGCAACGGAGTTTGTCCGCTATCTGGCTAAGTCCTGGATAATAACTTTGATGCCGTCATGTCAGACACACGAAGAAAACGTGCTACGATGCAGGGACTCGAAACCCCAGTATCGGCGGTTGAGGGTGAGAAAGCAGGCTCTCAGGCGTCGTCATACAACAACTGCAGCTCTTCATTGGTGTGAAACTTGGTTAATGTAGAGTACAATGCGACAGGAAAAAGTAACAATCCATCTCACAATTGTGATAGCAATCGTGATATGTTTTGTTACATTTGCTCTAAGTACGAAATTAGTTCACTGCGGAAGAAAATAGATGATGACATCAAAGTCACATACAAAGGAATTTTCGACTTGAATAGTGGTGAACATCCATGGGTTCCCAATATAATTTGTAATTCATGTCAAATAATGTTGAATCGTTGGAAAAAAGACAAAAAAGAAATTAAATTTTCTTGTTCAACAGAATGGAAGGAACCTCTCAGTGAAAACGATTGCTTTTTTTGTTGTACTAAGGTAAGTAAAAATTTTACTTTTAAGAATAACACAGTATTTCGATGCGCTGAATCCGAATCCGCTAACAGAATTTGGCCACTGGGTCCTGGTTAGGGCGAACCCTAACATCAAAAAATACCCTAAAATCGTTAAAATGGTCACTTTTGAATTATCAAAATTGAATCTAACCGCATATTAATAATTTTCTAAGATCCCTAAATTTAAATAAATTATTCTATAAGCTTTTCAATTGAAAATCCATATAAAACATTAAATCTATCGAACCTAACCTCAAAAACACATCTAAGATTCCAAACAAACAGATTATACCATACACAGCGCAATAAAAAATAGGTAAGCTCATGAATGTTACTACTTATGTGATTCTATGATTGCTGATTACAAATCCGGTGTTAGTTTATCAAAATTCAAAATGGCAGATCCAATATGGCGGACATTATTATTAAAATTTGTTCGGATTTGCTTGAAAATCGGTACTCGGGGGTTTTCGGGGTCGCTGATTACGAATCCCATGTCGGCTTCTAAAAATTTTAAATGGCGGATCCACTATAGCGGTATTTATTATTTTTACAATCTTTTA
Organism: Leptopilina drosophilae; assembly: GCA_032873175.1. Lineage (NCBI taxonomy): Eukaryota > Metazoa > Arthropoda > Insecta > Hymenoptera > Figitidae > Leptopilina > Leptopilina drosophilae. The sequence continues at coordinate 32,174,125 of CM065478.1, forward strand.
AAATTTATTACTCGCGGTTTTTCGGGAGCTTTGATAACGAATCCTATATCAATTTTTATAATCTTAAAGTCTTACGAATTGTTTTCTAATATACTCTTCAGTAAATAACCCCTTGTTCCGTTCAACATATTTAAAATAATACCTTTATTAATTCTGTTACCGTTAGAACATCCCTTCAGTCTATTGTCTTACTACTGTAGCGTGTTCTTTTTTCTTCAAAGGATCTATGTAAAGGGTTTCGCTTACGTTTCTTTCCTTTCCTATTCGTTTCTCTCTTCAACATCCAAAAAAAGTCAGCCATCATTGCTTCATCCCATCTTCCCTGTTATCGTTCTTCCATCAATTTGATATCTTGATGAAATCACGCGCCTTGTTCGTCGCTGTAATTTCCACAATTTTCGGGAAACTTATCCAGGTGTGAATCGAGGAAGTGCAGTTTTAAACTCATTAAACATCCTAATTTTTTATAGTTTTTCAGCATTTGAGCTACAATTTGTTTATAGTCAGGACTCTTATTGTTGCCTAGAACATTTGTTGAAACTTCTTTGTAACTTTCCCAAGCTGCCCTTTCAGTGTCGGTCATTTGAGAAACGAAATTAGTGTCTCTAAATAACGCTCGAATCTGTGGTCCATCGAATACACCTTGTTTTAATTTAGCATCAGAAACAATTGGAAATTTTTTCGCTATGTACTTAAAGCATTGGCCGTCCTTATCTAACGCTTTCACGTATTGTTTAATCCCACCAAGCTTAATGTGAAGAAATGGAAATATAATTTTGTCGGGGTCTACCAAACTTTGGTGAATGACGTTGTGAGAACCTGGTTGTAACGATACTCTTGGAGGCCAAATTTTTTTCTTGTAATAGTTTGCACGATCTCTGATATTCCACGGACACAAGAAGCATGGCTCTCTCGTGAAACCTGATTGTTGTCCCAGTAGTATTGTTATAATTTTAAAATCACCACAAATTAACCATTTGTGTTTTTCGTAATTCATTTTCTCTAGAAGTATTTTTATATTATTATATTCTTCTTTGATTTGAGTGGAATGCCCTTTTGGAACTGGAGCGTTGACATTTGTATTGTGTAGTAAAACGGCTTTTATACTACGTTTGGAAGAATCGATAAAAAGTCTCCAGTCTTCATCTCTATACACATTTTCCTTTAAATTGGCCATCAAACCTATTACGTCAGTACAGTACACCAAAGATGTCTCTTTATCTTTCGTAAAATATTTTTGGAACTCTTTATCTCGATCTCTATAAAATGACACTTTCGTATTCAGATCCAAAAGTTTCTTTTCTTCATAAATCAAGCAGCAAGTTCTGCACCATCTTTTGGTAAACCTAGATCTCTAATAAAATCTTTTAGCTCCGGTTGCGATACTAATAATGGCTTTTTTTCTTTAGTGCAATACTCGGTAAAATCATTTTCCTCATCGTCATTTTTATCGCTGTCACTACTAAATTCTTCAGTTTCGTTGTCGACTTCTACTTTTTCGACATGTTTTTCAAAAGTAACAGCAGGTATGCCCGCTTTTCGACCAATTTCAGTAGGTCTGATTACTGTTGACACATTTATATATGTAATGGCACTCTTATTTTTTGTGGTAATTCCTTTGATGTCGTTCATACAAAAATAGCAACCTTTTAAATTTCGTGGTTTTTTCCATATCGTTGGTGTAGAGAACTTGAGATATTTTTCATCTATCGAATTTTTTGAGCGATACAACATAAGTCTACAGGTGTTACAAACAATATGAGGAACCCAATTTGTTTCTTGGTGTAATAATTTACAACCGAAACAATTTTCGTAAAGCTCTTCCAGTTCTTCATCTATTTTTTTCCGCAAGGAGCTGACTTCATATTTGCTGCAAATATAACAAAAGGAATCGGGACTTTTATTACAATTATGTAGTCGAGAAGTTACTTTTCTTGTAGCATCGGATTCTTTATCAACCAAGTTACCCATCAATAAAGAGCTACGGTTGCCGGATAACGACGTCGGAGGGCCCGCTTTCCCACCCTGACCAGAGGCCGATACTGGGGTTCCTAATCCCTGCATCGTAAAACATTTTTTTCCTGTATCTGCCATGACGGCATGAACGCCGTTTACCCAAGGACTCTGCCAGTATGGATCCGTTGCCCACCGTCACCACGTGGAGGTGCCCTGGTTACAGATACAGGCGAAAAATGCTAACAAAGAGAGATTCTAAACTATGAATTAGCAATAGCATACATTTAAAGATTTAATACTATTAAGAACTGGACACACAATAAATGTAGTCGGCTTGAATTTATTTACTAGAAATATTTGGGGGTCATCAATAAAAAATTTAACGTCAGATTCGTAATCAGCGACCCCGAAAACCCCCGAGTACCGATTTTCAAGCAAATCCGAACAAATTTTAATAATAATGTCCGCCATATTGGTTCCGCCATTTTAAATTTTGATAAACTAACACCAGATTTGTAATCAGCAATCATAGAATCACCTAAGTAGTAACTTTCATGAGCTTACCTATTTTTTATTGCGCTGTGCATGGTATAATCTGTTTGATTGGAATCTTAGATGTGTTTTTGAGGTTAGGTTCGATAGATTTAATGTTTTATATGGATTTTCAATTGAAAAGCTTATAGAATAATTTATTTAAATTAAGGGATCTTAGAAAATTATCAATATGCGGTTAGATTCAATTTTGATAATTCAGAAGTGACCATTTTAACGATTTTAGGGTATTTTTTGAGGTTAGGGCGAAACCAGGACCCATTTGCCAAATTCTGACAACGGATTCGGATTCAGCGCATCGAAATACGTCGGAAAACATATGTCTCGACCCCAGATCAAGACACTTTTTTTGTGTGGCTGTGTAAACAAACGATAGAGTACAAAACAGTGACAACAGTAAAGGCTCTAATTTTATTCATCAAACACAATAAAAAAACTGATTTCGAGGGCATTAATGCAGTTAGAAATGACGAATTGATGAATGTTGATGAATACGAGTCTGAGAGCGACCATGACGATAGCCCCACTGTCTATTCTGCAGACACTAAAGATTCAGGCGCAAAGCTGGTTTCACAACCCTTATTAAATGACCTCATACGCGACTTAGGTTTGGCTAAGGACCAAGCGGAGTTTTTGGCTTCGTTTATGAAGCAGCAAAAATTGCTTGCACCACGTACGAAGGTATCAGTGTATCGAAATCGAGAGTCAGACTTTCGAAAATATTTTGCTAAGGATGAAGATCTAACTTATTGCACCGACATTAATGGACTCATGAATGAGATGAAAGAAAATTGCTACAATGCAACAGATTGTCGACTTTTTATTGATGCATTGTGGAGATTTAAAAATTATTACCATATTACTCGGACAACAGTCTGGCTTTACAAAGTACCCTTGCTACTTATGTCTATGGGACAGTAGAGATAGGCCGAATCATTACAAGGTGAAAGATTGGCCAGCTAGGGAATCCCTCATATCTGGTTCACGTAATGTCATTCACGAATCCCTTGTAGATCCATCAAAGATCCTGCCTCCTCCTCTTCATATAAAGATAGGTCTTATGAAGCAGTTTGTCAAAGCTCTTGATAAAGCAGGTAAATGTTTTAATTATTTACAGAAGGTTTTCCCTAAACTTTCCGATGCTAAAATTAAAGAGGGGATATTTGATGGTCCACAAATTCGGAAACTCTTCAGAGATAATAAGTTCATCGAAACAATGAATAATCGGGAGAAAGCAGCCTGGCAGAGTTTTCGATCAGTTGCTCAAAACTTCCTAGAAAACAGAAAAAGTCCACAGTACAAAAAACTCGTTAACAAGATGATCACGGACTATAAAAGACTAGGATGCTTGATGAACTTGAAGCTGCATTTTCTGCACTCGCATCTTGAAAAATTCCCGGAAAACCTGGGACACTTCAGTGAAGAACAGGGGGGGCGTTTTCACCAAGATATTAAAGTTGTTAAAACTCGTTACCAGGGACGTTGGGATGCTAATACGCTTGCAGATTTTTGCTGGATGTTAAAAAGAGAAACGCTAGGACAAGGTACGAAACGAAAAAGAAATCCTATACATAGATCATTCGAAGAAAAAAGAACTCGATACAGCTCGAAGAAGGAGAACAATTAAAATAATATATGGGCGATTCCACGTGAGATTTTAGTCGACCTCTTAAAATCGGCCAAAAATATTTTTTTTCTATTCTGTATCGAAAAAAAACATATACGTATTTTTTTATTTTTGTTTAATTGTCAAAATTTTCGAGTAATGAATTTTCGAAATTTTGCACTTTTAACCGTAGACCTATATTCAGTAGCTTATAAGTCCGAAAATATTGAGTTTAGAAAAAAGTTGTCAAAAAACGAAAGTTTTAGTTCTCTTTCGACTTTTAGGAAATGAAAACAAAAAATTTTTTTTTTCATTTTTTATTTAAAAAAATAAAAAAAATTTATAAACAAATTAATTTTTTTTGACTTTGGGTATGATAAATTTTTAATTTTCTTTTTTCAAAACATACCTGTAAATGATAAGAAGGTTTTGCAAAAAGTTTCAGAGTGGGCCTGACAAGTTTAATGGGTTAAAAAAGATAATTAAGCTGCCCGTGCAGGTCGCACGCCCGCGGCGCAATATAATTTTTTACAATTTACTATTAAAAATTGTCTAGAGCCTGCAAATTTAATAATAATCAAAATCCGATAAAATTTGTAGGGTCTAGACTACTGAATCTAGGTCTACGGTTAAAAGTGCAAAATTTCGAAAATTCATTACTCTAAAATTTTGACAATTGAACAAAAATAAAAAAATACGTATCCGTTTTTTTTCAAAACAGAATAGAAAAAAAATATTTTTGGCCGATTTTAAGAGGCCGACTAAAATCTCAAGTGAAATCGCCCATATGTTTCTCAATGGCAATACCAATCAGCCCTTTTAAGAGCTACATGATGTACAAAATTCGATCGTGCAACCTCCTCGCGGTGTACATCGGGTAACGCTAATGCCGACGGTACGTCTATATTGTTACATGCGTTTAATAGCACAAATTGTAGGTTTTGGGGTTATGTCAAAATCATTTGCTGATAAAATTAAACTGACCTCGGTTTCGTAATCAGCAACCCCAAAAAACCCCGAGTAACGAGTTTTAAGCGAATCCAATGAAATTTTTAAAAACGTGTCCGCCATATTGGATCCGCCATTTTGAATTTTTGAAATCTGACTTTAAATTCGTAATCAGCGACCCCAAAAACCCCCGAGTAACGAGTTTTAAGCAAATCCGATGAATTTTTCAAAAACGTGTCCGCCATATTGGATCCGCCATTTTGAGTTTTTGAAATCTGACTTCAAATTCGTTATCAGCGACCCCAAAAACCCCCGGTAACGAATTTCAAGCGAATTCGAAAATTTTTTATAAAACGTGTCCGCCATATTGGTATTTTGAGGTTATGTCAAAATCCTGATCCGATGGGGTTAAATGGACCTCGGATTCGGATTCAGCGACCCAAAAAACATAAAGTCTACATAGTTTGACCCCAATTTCAGAACTTTTTTTGTGCGGCCGTGTAGTCCGCATCCAACGAGCCCTATGCGAAGTATTTTGAATAATTTGATTTTTCATTAATAAATATTTATACCTAAAAAATTAATTAACTTATAAATATCATTCATAAAATTAAGTACAAAGTGTTAGTTTTTTTAAACGAATGTTTATAAAATTCTATGTTGAAAAAATGTTTTCCAATTAATTTGCAATGATTGACAGTTAAAATAAATAAATCAGGGGATCCCACATACCGACAATGCAGATCTAAAATGGTTAAAAATCTGCAACGACCGTTTCTTGGAAAATATAAGATATTATGACCTATAAATTTGACAAACTCACTTTGTAACATAAATACACAGGATAAGTATTTTATTTGTTGTAATTATTGAAAAAAATTAATCATAAAAAGTTAAATATGAGAAGTTTCCAACAGCCAAAACTGCAACGACCTTTTCTTGAAAACAACAAAATCAAAATAACTTTTCCATTTGACAAACTTAATTTCAATAAAAAATACACATAATAAGATCCATTCTATGTGAAAACAAGAATATAAAACTTTAATTTATGTAAACTATTTTGTATAGCAATTTGCAACAAGAAGAACACATCTGACAGATGTTTAGTAATACATAGAACCAAGAGATGGCGCCAAAGGTACCAAAACTGAAAAATTTTCATTATTTTTAACTTTAAATTAACAACAATGAGACATAGTATCTTCTTTTCGAGTGAAAATTCATTAGTGATAAAAGATACACAATGGGAGAAATATATTTTGTTCAAATTGTTAAAGAAAAACTAATGTTAGTAAATTAAACATCATGTGCTACCGAACAGCTGTCACTTATGCACTTTGGGAAAAATAAAGTTTTTATTTATTTCTGAATGGCAAATGAGTCTCATCCTGCGTATTTTCCTACCAAACTAAGTTTCGCAAATGGAAAAATTATTTTGTTTCGTTGTTTTCGAGAAATGGTCGTTGCAGTTTGAGCTTTTGTCAAAAGACCTGTTACAGGAAAACACTTCATATTTAATTTTTTATGAATAATTTTTTTTCATTAATTACAACAAATAAAATACTCATCCTGCGTATTTATGTTAAAAAGTGAGTTTGTCAAATTTATAGGCCATAATATCTTATAGTTTCCAAGAAACGGTCGTTGCAGATTTTTAGCCATTTTAGATCTGCATTGTCGGTATGTGGGATGTGTATACTGCTGCATAAATAACTCTTGGCCTTAATATTTTTTTCATTTTCTAAAGAAATTTTTTTATGTATCTAGATAAGATTTCTTTTTTGCCTTAAGAATTTTCTATTATAGAAATATTATTTATAATTATTGGATTATTTTGTAATTAATTTATAAGGATTGACGTAAAATTAAACAAAAAATGTTATTTAGAAAATGTTAAAAAATTTCAGGCCCAGTAATTAGTTATACAGAGCTACACAAACATAAAAATGTTTAATTTGTTTGTAAACAAAAATATTGTAATTTACAAAAACTGTTAAAAAATTGTTTTTTATATTATGGGTAAGAATTCCTGAAGTGGTCCCTTATTTTCTTTTGGTTAATGAAAATAAATGATACTAATATATTTTGATAGTCCATGATGTCACTAATAACATCTCCAAACGATTTTTCAAATTATTCATTTTTGTAATTTTTATAAACAATTAAACTTTTTTGCACCGTTTTAGAAAAAATTCAATTTCTTGAAATTAGCTGAACCGATTTCAATGAAACTTGTATCGTTAGAAAGATTAAAAAATGTACTATCTAGAAAAAAATATAATATGAATAAAAAATTTAATTTGTTTAATTTGTTTATTTTTATTGTTATAAATAAACAATGTTCTCAATCGATTTTGGTCACTTTTTTATAGCATCATAAAAAGGGACTTTTCATGAGTCCATGGAAAAAATAAAAAACTGGAACTGTCTAAAAGTTTCAAAGTTCTATCATTTTTAATCTCACCGTGCGCAAGCTTTCTCAGTATCTAATGCTCACGGTGCGACGCCACAGTGGGATTTTTTTACAATTTACTGTTCAAAAATGTCTAGACCTTACAATTTTTAACCGATTTGAGTTTTTTTTTAAATTAAAGAGAACTAAACTTGTTCAAATTTTTTAGTTCTCTTCAATTTAAAAAAAACTCAAATCGGTTAAAAATTGTAAGCTCTAGACATTTTTGAACAGTAACTTGTAAAAAAATCCCACTGTGACGTCGTACCGTGAGCATTAGATACCGACAAAGCTCGCGCACGGCGAGACTAATAATGATAGAACTTTGAAACTTTTAGAGAGTTCCGGATTTTTATTTTTTCTATGGACTCATGAAAAGTCCCTTTTTATGATGCTATAAAAAAAGTGACCAAAATCGATTGCGAACATTGTTTATTTATAACAATAAAAATTAAAAATATAATTTGTTTAAACAAATTAAACTTTTTATTCGTATTATATTTTTTTCTGGATAGTACATTTTTTAATCTTTCTAACAATACAAGTTTCATTAAAATCGGTTCAGACAATTTCGAAAAATTGAATTTTTTCTAAAACGGTGCAAAAAAGTTTAATTGTTTTTAAAAATTACAAAAATGAATAATTTGAAAAATCGTTTGTAGATGTTATTAGTGACATCATGGACTATCAAAATATATAAGTATCATTTATTTTTATTGACCAAAAGAAAATAAGAGGCCACTTCAGGAATTCTTACCCTTATGTTAATCCATTCTTATACCAATTTCAAAGCTTTCATAATTTATTAAAAAAAACATGTCAACTTTCCAATAAAAAAAATGTTTGTAGTTTTTGGAAAAATTAGAAAATATTTATTTTTAACAAAAGTGGTTAAAGATTTTTTTTTTCAATAATTTGGAAATTTGATAATTTTGACTTTATCTTGAATCCACAATTTAAAATTTTTTAATTTTAACGTCATATTCGTAATCAGCGACCTCGAAAACCCCTCGATAGCGGTAGGGGTCCAATACCCATATTGGATCCGCCATTATAAATTTCTTAATTTTATCTTTACATTCATAATCAGCTACCTCAAAAGCCCCTAGGTAGCGGTAGACGGGCAATTAGTAAATATTTTTTAAAATATGATCCGCCATATTGGATCTGCCATTTTGAATTTCTTAATTTTTTCTTCATATTCGTAATCAGCGACCTCAAAAATCCTTTAATAAACAGGTTTTAGATAATTCGACAAGCAATCATTAATTTGTAATACATAATTTTTTTCCTTTTTTAAAGACATTTTTGATTTAATACTTATTGTTAAATAAATTATTTATATGCTTCTAATTAATTTAATTGCCTTTGTTTAGGTATAAAAGGTAATTTGCAACTTGACCGATGTCTTAATATTAATTTCAACAAAAGTTATTAACAAAAATGTTTGGACGATTACACAGCCACACAAAAAAAGAAAAGTGTCTTGATCTGGGGTCGAGACATGTAAATTCCGATGTATTTCGATGCGCTAAATCCGAATCCGTCATCAGAATTTGGCCAATGGGTCCTGGTTTCGCCCTAACCTCAAAAAATACTTTAAAATCGCTAAAATGGACACTTTTAAATGATCAAACTTGAATCTAAGCGCATATTAGTAAGTTTCTAAGGTCCTTTATTTTTAATAAACTATTCTATAAGCTTTTCAATTGAAAATTCATATAATAAATTAAATCTATCGAACATAACCTCAAAATTATAACTAAGCTTCCAAACAAACAAATTATATCATACACTGGGCAATAAAAATTTTGTAAGCTCATGAAATTTAATATTCAGGTCTTTCTGTGATTACTGATTACGGACCCTATGTCCAGTTTCCAAAATCCAAAATGGCGGATCCAATATGGCGGACACTATTATGAAAATTTGTTCGGATTTGCTTGAAAATCGTTACTCAGGAGGTTTCCGGAGTCGCTGATGACGAATTCCATGTCCGTTTTTAAAAATTCAAAATGGCGGATCCAATATGGCAGTCTCTATTATTTTAACATTTTTTTAGATTTATTACTTGCGGTTTTTTAGGAACATCTCTTCAGTCCATTGTCTTGCTACTATACCGTGTTCTTTTTTCTTCAAATGACCGATGTAAAGGGTTTCGCTTACGTTTTTTTCCTTTTCTACTCGTTTCTTTCTTCAACATCCAACAAAAGTCAGTCATCATTACCTAATCCCATCTTCCCTGATATCGTTCTTCCATCAATTTGATATCTTGATGAAATCGCTCTCCTTGTTTTTCGCTCTAATGTCCGCAATTTTCGAGAAACTTATTCAGATGCGAATCGAGGATGTGTAGTTTTAAACTCATTAAACATCCTAATTTTTGAAAGTTTTTAAGCATTTGGGCTACAATTTGTTTAGATTCGGAACTCTTATTGTTTCCTAGAACATTTGTTGAAACTTCTTTGTAACTTTCCTAAGCTGCCCTTTCAGTGTCGGTCATTTGAGAAACGAAATTCATGTCTCTAAATAATGCTCGAATCTGTGGTCCATCAAATACCCCTTGTTTTAATTTAGCATCAAAAACAGTTGGAAATTTTTTCGCAATTTACTTAAAGCATGGACCGTCCATATCTAACGCTTTCACGTATTGCTTAATCCCACCAAGCTTAATGTGAAGAAATGGAAATATAATTTTTTTGGGGTCTACCAAACTTTGATGAATGACGTTGTGAGAACCTGGTTTAAACGAATCTCTTGAAGGCCAATTTTTTTTCTTGTAATGATTAGCACGATCTCTGCTATTCCATAGACACAAGAAACATGGCTCTCTCGTGAAACCCGATTGTTGACCCAGTAATATTGTTATAATTTTAAAATCACCACAAATTAACCATTTGTGTTTTTGGTAATTCCCTTTCTCTACAAGCATTTATTATTATTATATTCTTCTTTGATTTGTGTAGAATGAGCTATTGGAACAGGAGCGTAGACATTTGTATTGTGTAGTAAAACGGCTTTTATACTACGTTTGGACGAATCGATAAAAAGTCTCCAGTCTTCATCTCTATACACATTTTCTTTTAAATTGTCCATCAAACCTATTATGTCAGTACAATACACCAAAGATGTCTCTTCATCTTTCTTAAAATATTTTCGGAACTCTTTATCTCTATCTCTATAAAATGACACTTTCGTATTCGGATGCAAGAAGTTTCTTTTCTTCATAAATGAAGCAGCAAATTCTGCACCATCTTTTGGTAAACCTAGATCTCTAATAAAATCATTTAGCTCCGGTTGCGATACTAATATTGGCTTTTTTTCTTTATTGTAATACGCGATTAACTCATTTTCCTGATCATCATTGTCATTTTCATCACTGTCACTACTAAATTCTTCTGTTTCATTGTCGACTTCTACTTTTTCCAAATATTTTTTTAAAGTAACATCAAGTTTTCCCGCTTTTCGATCAATTTCAGTAGGTCTGATTACTGATGACACATTTATATATGTAATGGAACTATTATTTTTTGAGGTAATTCCTTTAATGTAATTCATACAAAAATAGCAGTCTTTTAAATTTCAAGGTTTCTTCCATATCGTGGGTGTAGAGAACTTTAGATATTTTTCATCTTTTGAATTTTTTGATCGATACAACATAAGTCTACAGGTGTTACAAACAATATGAGGAACCCAATTTGTTTCTTAGTGTAATAATTTACGACCGAAACAATTTTCGTAAAGCTCTTCCAGTTCTTCATCTATTTTTTTCCGCAAGGAGCTGACTTCATATTTGCTACAAATATAACAAAAGGAATCGGGACTTTTATTACAATTATGTAGTCGAGAAGTCACTTTTCTTGTAGCATCGGACTCTTTATCAACCAAGTTACCCATCAATGAAGAGCTACGGTTGCCGGATGGCGACGTCGGAGGGCCCGCTTTCCCACCCTGGACCAGACGCCGATACTGGGGTTCCTAATCTCTGCATCGTAAAACATTTTCTTCCTGTATCTGCCATGACGGCATGAACGCCGTCAACCCAGGGATTCAGCCAGTATGGATCCGTTGCCCACCCACCCACGTAGAGGTGCCCTGGTTACAGATACAGGCAAAAATTGCTAACAAGGAAAGATTCTGAACCATGAAGTAGCAATAGCATACATGATTGAATACACACAATAAATATATTGACATGAAATTAATTACTAGAAATATTTAAGGCTGAACAATTAAAAATTTAATGTCAGATTCGTCATCAGCGACCCCGGAAACCCCCTGAGTAACGATTTTCAAGCAAATCCGAACAAATTTTTATAATTGTGTCCGCCATATTGGATCCGCCATTTTGGATTTTGGAAACTGGACATAGGGTTCGTAATCAGTAATCACAGACACTGGGCAATATGTATGTGTATGTGTGATGTGTATGATATATTATATCATACACTGGGCAATAAAAATTTTGTAAGCTCATGAAATTTACTATTAAGGTAAAGACCTTAATAGTAAATTTCATGAGCTTACAAAATTTTTATTGCCCAGTGTATGATATAATTTGTTTGTTTGGAAGCGTAGTTATAATTTTGAGGTTATGTTCGATAGATTTAATTTATTATATGAATTTTCAATTGAAAAGCTTATAGAATAGTTTATTAAAAATAAAGGACCTTAGAAACTTACTAATATGTGCTTAGATTCAAGTTTGATCACTCAAAAGCGACCATTTTAGCGATTTTAAGGTATTTTTTGAGGTTAGGGCGAAACCAGGACCCATTGCCCAAATTCTGATGACGGATTCGGATTCAGCGCATCGAAATACATCGGAATATATATGTCTCGACCCCAGATCAAGACACTTTTCTTTTTTTGTGTGGCTGTGTTATACTTGTCCTTTTACATACCGCATACCGTAACGGTTTGGTTTGGACGAGTATATACTCGGCTTTATGCACAGAAGGGTTAATACAACATTTAAATTATAAAATTGTCTTTAATTAAAAATATAATTTTTTCTTAAAATTCGTTATTCGTTTTTCGTTATTCGTAAATAAATAGAATTCATTTAATTAACCTTTTGAAAAACACTAAAAAAATAAAGCTGCTCGTCGAAAAGAAATGTAACTTTTAAACAATTTTCATGTAAAAAATATAACAATCTTCTAAATTTTTATTCAATTATCACAAAATATTGTTAATAAATAAAAAAAAAAATTTTTTAATTTCAAAATTAAAATAATTTAACCCCTTGACAGTCTATGGCCCATATGTGGCCACAAAAAGTCGTGCCACCTTTACGTCTGTGGCCATATATGTCCATCTCAAAAATAAAATATTAAGGTTTCTGGGGTCGCTGAATCCGAATTTCAAATCAGATTTTCAAAATTCAAAATGGTGGACCTAAAATGGCGACTATGAAGATTTCAAAATTTATCAAATACGCTTGAAACTCGTTACTTGGGGGTTTTCGGGGTCGCTGATTACGAATATGATGTCAGATTTACAAAATTAAAATGGTGAATCCAATATGCCGGATAATTTTAAGATTTATGCAATTTGATCGAATTTAGGTCCGCCATTTTGGATTTTAAAATGTGACATCGGATTCGTAATCAGCGACCCCGAAAACCCCCGAGTAACAAGTTTTAAACAAATCCGTTGGATTTTTTATTTTCTCGACCGCCATATTGGATCCGCCATTTTGAATTTTGAAAATCTGACATTAGATTCGTAATCAGAGACCCCGAAAACCCCCGAGTAACAAGTTTTAAGCAAATCTAATAAAATTTTAAATTTCGAATTCGCCATTTTGGGTCTGCCATTTTAAATTTTGAAATCACATTTTTTAGAAACTTTTTTCTCGGACCGTTTTTGGACCACGAGCGATTTTTAGCTGAACTGCGAAGGGGGTAATGTTTGAATAATTCGTTATGTTAACATTAATGAATAAAATTAATTTAAAATGAATTTTATAAAAATTTAAATAATTTGTAATTGTTTCAGTAATGAAAACAAAAAATACAATCTTCCACAGTAATAAATTGAAAAAAATATTCTTTAAAAACCTATATTTCATAAAATGCTTCCAAAAAGGATTTTTATACTCGTTAAAAATTATAAAAATAAAAAACATGCGATATTAAATTTGTCATTTATATACCTTTTTCACTGGAACAAATAATTTATTAATTTTTTATGAAAAGGTAAAGAAAATACTAGAGACACACTTTATAGAACAGTTTTTATCCTCTTTGGAAAAATCTTTCCAAAACAAGTATAAAAATCAACAATAATTTAAAACATCTGGTCCAGTAGTTGCTGGGTCAGAATTTCTCAAACGGATTTTTTAGTACTGCTAAATTAAAAAATTTTTTTTCGAGTTCTAGTTGACGGATTGTAAAATTAAAATATGGATTCTTTCGTCTCAAATTGCACTACTTGAACATATTTTTTGTTTTTAAATTTTTTCATTTTTTATAATTTTTTATAAAAAAAATTTTTTTACAAAAAAAATTAAAATTGCCTTCTATTCCTTAAATGTCTTCAAGTGTAAAAACTTTTCGAAAAAATGAGCCACAATTAGAAAAAAGTTATTAATTAAAAAGTGTAGCTGTGTAGGGCCTTATATGACGTTAAACTCGCCCCACGCACATTGGCATTTTGTACAATTTACTGTTTAAAATTGTTTGTAACTTACAAATTTTATCGGATTTTCATGGGCTAGATCTTAAATTAAAGAGGATAAAATTTCTAAGAGATCCAACTAAACCAATTTTTAAATTTGAAATTGTTAATATATTTTTTTAAACTCAAAGTTAACAATTTACAATATTTTCAGAAAAAATTATGTTTTTTTTTAATTTTTATATTGCAGATGATGGAAAACAATTTAAATTAGTCCAGATGACCAGCAGACAAATAATAATGTATAATACCATTTATTTAAATTGTTGCAAACAATGTTAATTAACAAATAGATAACGTTGGTTCTTTTTTATGAACAGAATTTTTCTGCAGACAAATTTTTATTTATTTAAGTAGTCTATGTCGATTTTAATGAAGAATTATTTAATTTAAAAAATTAATATTGTTATTAACAATCATCATGAACAATAATCTAGTTATCTTTAATCAAGTAGAGCATTACATGACTTTAAACTAGTTGAGATATGAAAAAAAGTAGTAAAAAAGTTTAAAAAGTAAATTATTTTATTTACAACAAATGTAATTATTTATGCTAACAAATTTTTTAAGTTGTTGAAAGAATGCAGATATTATATAAACATTTTATGTTTAAAAAATGCCTAAAATGTTTATAAATGTTTAAGAAACTAGATTATTGTTCATAATAATTGTTTATAACAATAATAATTTTTGAATATAAAATCATTTTTTTATTAAAATAGACATAGATTACTTAAATAAATATAAATTTTGTGCTGTTATTTTGTTTGGATTTATAATTTTAGTGTGATATATTGTTTGATAATCTTATATATTCCAAAACAAAGAAAATTCCTTACATATGTATTTGATAATTTTTAATTCCATGTAATATATATTGTGCTGTTATTTTGTTTGGATTTATAAGTTTAGTGTGATATTATATTGTTTGATAATCCCATAAATTCCAAGACAAAAAAATTCCTTGCACATGCATGGGATAGTTTTTTCTTTGTTTTGGAATATATGAGATTATCAAACAGTATATTACCACATTAAATATAAATTTGTTTGCAAAAAAAATTCTGTTTATAAAAAAAACCAACGTTATCTATTTGTTAATTAACATTGTTTGCAACAATTTGAATAAATTATATTATACATTATTATTTGTCTGGTGGTCATCTGGACTAATTTAAATTGATTTCAATCATCTGCAATGAAAACATAAAAAACATGATTTTTTCTAAAAATATTGTAAACTGTTAATTTTGAGTTTAAAAATAATATATTAACAATTTCAAATTTAAAAATTGGTTTAGTAGGATCTTTTAGAAATTTTATCCTCTTTAATTTAAGACCTAGCCCATGAAAAAAGATAAAATTTGTAGGTTACAGACAATTTTGAACAGTAAATTGTAAAAAATGCAAATGTGCGCAGGGCTAGTTTAACGTCATATAAGACCCTACAGAGCTGCAGTTTTTAATCAATAACTTTTTTCCTAATTGACGCTGATTTTTTTCGAAACGGTTTTATCCCACGTGAAAATGTTCTCGGGAATCGGTCCCGGGAAATTACCGAGAGTCACTACCGGGAAATTCCCGGTAAAATCTTTTGACATTTGTCTCCATATTTCTCAGAGAATTTAACCTCAAGAATAAATATATACCACTATAAAATCTTCAGGATCGTATTCGAGATTGAGATGACTTTTTGTTTATTATAATAGTCACGTTAAGCATACAAATTGAAGTCTACTATCAACATATTAAACGGATTTCGACACCTAAGTGAGAAAAATTAATGGGCATCATAACAAAAGGGTTTAAGCACCAATTTTTTAAATTAGGATTTTTCACATTTAAGAAATAAGTAACTATTTACACATTTCCATTAAAAATTTTCTATTTTATTGAGTTTTTAAACAGTTTTCAATGAAAATTAGAATTATAAAATAACCTTAATTTTTAATAAAATTGTAATAGCAAAAATTGTTTTAACTTTGAATTATTGTTATTATTTACATGAATAACAATTCAATTCGAGAATTTGTGTATTGCTTAATCTAGAAGAAAAATTTCATTGATAAAAATTAACGATTTAACGAATTTAATTTTAATTTAATGATATTTTTTATTTTAAAAAATATACCCTTTTTCATATTATAGGATTAAAAAAGTAAATGGATAAAAGTAAATTTTTAAAGAGTTTTATCTCAACAAAAAATTATTTATTAAGTGATTGTTTTGAAATCAAGCAATACACAAATTCTCGAATTGAATTGTTATTCATGTAAATAATAACAATAATTCAAAGTTAAAACAATTTTTGCTATTACAATTTTATTAAAAATTAAGGTTATTTTATAATTCTAATTTTCATTGAAAACTGTTTAAAAACTCAATAAAATAGAAAATTTTTAATGGATGTTACGGCCGAACTCCGTAACTTTTTATATCATAAATAATTATTTATAATATCTGAAAATCAAAACTATAAACAATAAATTACACAACATAAGATTTTGTTAACAAACTTTAAAACATTTACACAAAACAACCCTTTGTAATTTCACAAAAGGGACATTCTTCGCTTCGATAATTTTAATCCAATGCATTTCAATTAGATAAAAATCCAATTCTATTTTAAATAAGAGATTCATTGAATTTTACATTCCTTCGCGTTTTGCAAAACAATACCATATTTCTTAATAAATTCCTTTTCTTTGACAACAGTTTATTAACCTTTTTGAGAAATAGTTAGAAAATATTAAAGTAAAGTAAATTGCTCAATATAAGGAATGGCGCATCCAAGTCACTGAACTCGGATCACGTCACTGCCTAAATCTGCAAGCTTGCAGAATTGGCTTGGCAACAGTCAAGTGCAATAAACTTAATATACGATTTCCCCATTAAATCGTCTTTCAATAAAATTGATTGACACAAGGAAATCTGGGCAGTTGAGTTTAGGCCGTGTAGCCGACAGCTAGCCCAGGCAATTAAGCCTGTAGTTTTCTGTCTAGGCAATAGAAGCCTGAAGTTTAAGTCCGGCAAGTTAGCCGTGTTGATGTGAAATAATCTCAAAGGTTTAAAGAATTTAATAAGAAGTTTGTTGAGAAAAGTGAATTTAGTTGAAAAAAATATAAATAAATAATAATATAAAAAAAAGAAGGTTGAATTAAAAAATGTATGATTAAAATAATAAAGAATAAATAAAGTGATATAATTGAAAAGATAAAAAGTGAAAAATAATATTGATCTTAAAAAATAATTAAAAAATAAAAGAGTTAAAAAGAAAAGGATTTAAAAAAATAAAGAATCTGTGAAACAAATAAAGTTATTCAGAATTTCGTCGCGAAAAGAATCGACTACATTGGATTAAAGTAACGAATCGAAGGAAATACTGAGTAGTGAGTATCATATTTCTACTCTACGAATTACACATATTACACTTTTCATTCACACATATATAAGCACTCTTTTTATACATACGCCATCATTTTATTCCCATGCACACATAAAAATTAGAATTTATTTGTATTAGGTAATTTTTCAGATAAAATATAATTACTGTTATTTTCATCTTAATTTGTTTATGATCTTCATAACCTAAAATTTATATTTCCTTTTCCTTTTTTAAAGAATAAGGATCTCAACCTATTAACTGAATAATAGTTAAGTAGAGAGGGGATCCACTACCTTTTACGTTTTTCGTCCGAAGGACACGTTAAGTTAAAGTTTTTATAAAAATTAATATTAATAAATTAATTAATTTAATTTTTCAAATTCGACTCTAACAAACTGGTGGCAGCGGTGGGATTCTTTCTCTATATTCTTGAAAAAGGAAAAATATTTTTGTTGAATATTAAAAAAAAAAATTTTAATAATAAATTTTTTTTTCGCACATACAGGGTTACACAAAATACATTATCACAAAAGATTAATATAATTTATGAGAAAGGTATTATATATGTTTAATTCATTTTGTGTTCAATTATTTAATGTTTAAAATTGTTTATCTGTTTCTACACAGGAGAATATGTTCTAATTCACAAAAGTGTGGTATAAGAGATTTTTTTTGTTCGCTAACGTCGAACACAGGGAATGGTAACTACTCTTGCGACGGCAAGCTCTGGTTTCTTTAATAAACGCGTCCAATTCCTTGACTTAACCTTGCTGTAAGTGGGTAGGCACTTGGGCAAGTGAGAGGATTAACTTTAAAAAGAAATTTGTTTTAAATCACAAAAATAAAAAATTAACCTATTAGCTTACGGGTCTTAAACACAAAAATTAAACAAAAACCTTAAAAAACCACAGGTTTCTTTAGAGGAATTTTTAGTGTATACTTTGAATGAATAGAAATTAAAAATACAATGGACTATTTAAAAAATCGCGAATCAATTTAAAAAAAAATAAAGAAAAGTTAAACACAACAAAAATAACAAGGAATTTTAAATCCGGAGACACAAAACGAGAATTAAGGGTTCGAAGGAAATCAAGCAAAGAGATCTCCGTCTTAAAGAGCAACAATGAAGATAAAATAAAAATTAATGATTTAAAAAGGACATTATTAGAGTTAAAAATAGACTAAAGAGGCATCGCGGATTAAAGATAGAAAAACCGTAATTTTTAGTTTATATATTCATTTTAAATGTTTTTATACCAGATCAATTAGATAGATTTTTATGAATAATAAAAATAAATAACTGAATTAAAATAAAGAGAGGCAAAGCATTAATTTAGTTAGGCGTACGAACTTGGTTACGTGACACCGCATCAGGTTACACTTCAGGTGTGTAGGTCAGTAGGAAGTAAACATCAAAAACTGCTCAATGGACAATTAAAATAACTGAACCACTTTTATACAATTTAAAGAAATTATACAATTTTTTTTATTTTCAATAAAATTCATATTCAACACATAACAAATAAATTTTCTTTTAAAAAAAATTTTTTTTGTCAGAATATTTAAAAATTCAGATCAAAACGTATAGAAAAATAAAAGCAAATTCAGTAATTTATTAAACTTCGAAAACTAAGAAAACTTAATTTTATTTAAAGATTTATAGCGAAAATTTTTTTAAAGATCATGATATTAGGGATATCAGTCTATAAAATAGAAGAATGAAAAGTAATATATAGAAAATAGTGCTTCAACACTTAGAAGAACAATATGAGCAAATCATGCTAAATTAGCAGAAATACGCAAACAGAGGATTAGCGTTTAAAAAAAATGTCTGAAGTAAACTATAGAGAAGATTCCTTGATAGATAAACAAAAACTAGGTCTTGCAGTATCTTTAACAATATTCGAAAAGCAATTGTTTTATTTTGATGGATACAATATACCAGTTGACGAATTTATACAACAAATAGTATCTTCATCGTCACATATGCCAGTTATTTGTCAAGACTTAATGATAACAGTCATACTAGGTAAATTAAAAGGTGCCGCAAAAGCAAACACTGAAGACATTCAATTTAAAATTTTGACAGATTTATTAGATCATCTAAAGGAAAATTTTTCTCTAAATGTTCTATTTGACGATTCCTATCCTTCCGATTACGATTTTTCGAGAACAAATTACAATGCCATTAACCATTACAACACGTATGAATCAAGAAACCAGCGACAAAAATGGGATCAACAACAATATAGGAGAAAAAATGGACGCTATAATAAATTTAATAATCAGAATAGAAACAGTTTCAGACAAAATAAGCAAAACAGGAACATGGATTCGCAGAGTTATTGTAAAGAAAACTTCTATAATTATGATCATAATTTGGACGAGTATAATGTCGAATACAGAAATTCACAACGCAGATTTAAAAACGGATACAAAATATATAAGGATGTCCAGAATTGTTACAACAGAGATAATTATAGAGACCACAGATATATCAACTGCGAAAAATCTTCTATGAGCTTTGATGAAATATTTTTTAATATTCATAATTCAATGTGTTTGCAGAACTCGCTCACAAACCAAAAAACTTTAAGGAACGAAAATCAAGTGAATTATAGTGTCTCACTTCCAACCAATAAACCACAAGTTGTAAACGAAAGCGAAGAATCAATTAACAAAAAGACGATTCAAAGAATACAAAAACCTGTGGAAGGAGAAGAACAGATTGCTGTGTATATGGATCCTATTTCAAGTACTTTCGACGACAACAAAAAAGATATCAACAGAAATGAGAATCTAACAAACAAGAAAAAGATGGACATACATGAAGATTTAGAAAGAAAAATTAGTTTATCCAGAAAAGAAAACCAAACTTGTATTTTGGACAACAAAATGCTCGAAGAAGAGGAAGAGAAAAGAATGGAATTATTACCAATACCAAGTTCGGAGAAAAGCAAAAATATAATCAAATCGGAAGAGAACAACGACTTAAAGAATTATAGTTGTTATAATCACGAAATTTCACAACAAGAAAACAATACAAAACAAACTGAAATTAGCCAAGAATTAAAGGAAACAAAATCAGATCAAGAAGGCAAAGAAAAAATTATCAAGAATAATGCAGAATTTTTACATATTAAGCGAGCGGACAATGAAAATGTTGCAGACATGGAAGATTCATATTCATTAATACAACATAAGAATTCGGACAACCCTATGAAGAAACGAAGAAAAGGAAAACCTCCTGGCAAAATCAAATCAATGAGTCAACAACAGTTGGGTGTCAAAAATAAAGAAGAAGAAGAAGAACAAGAATTAGGCGATCAAGTGTCAAATGAAATCGTCACCATTTCAACAAATACTTATGCTGAGGTAGAAGAATTCATCGTAAAAAATATTCTACCATCTGATAAAAGTTTAAATCAAGAAATTTTAGAAATGGTCGAATATTATGTCTCAATGCATAACCAATTATCTGGAAAACAACAAAAACATTTTTGGAAAATATTTTTATTCGGAAAAAATGAGAAAAATGAAGTTATTTTCAAATTCAAAGGGAATGAACTATTACAAAGTAAAATACCTAAAATAGTAGTAACAAGAGCTGACTTAGGAAGATTAGGAATAGGTTAGAAATAAAAAAAACAAGTAGGAGCCTAAAATAGAAACAGTTGAAGCATGAACTACCTTTAACAATCTTGTAGAGTGAAATAATTAATCCACTTACTCTTCACAAGTCTCAAGAACTTAATTGTAATATAAATATTATTTAAATGATTTATCATTATATCTCTATTGTACTATATATTAAATTCTATATTATACTTCGTTCGCATTTGGGGTAAAAAAAGGAGCTAATATACTTATAACAATAAAAATGAAATCACGAATACAAGAAAATAATAACTAAATAAATACATAAAATAAAATATTGAAAATATAGAATAAAACTATTAATTCAATAAACAAGACATAAATTGCTAAAAAAATAGTTTACTAAATTTAGTAAAGATAAGTCTTCATAATATATTTAATAAAGACTCAAATACTAACATACAAAAAAAATATAATCTTGGTAAATGCTTCTAATGGGATAGCAAATTTAATAAAAAGTGAAATGTTTTAATTGTAATTTAAAATTTTAATAACTAAAGAGAACGTTAGAATACCAAACTAAAAAAAATGTTTAATTATTAAACAAATCGCAAAAACTAAATCAAGAACATCATAATATTTTTGTTTAAAAAAAAAATAATGCTATTGTATATAGTTTATTGTTATTAACCAAATTAACTAAATCTATAAACAAATAGTATTTCCAAAATAAAAGTACTGCAATGACATAAAATAATCTCGTTACATTGATGTCAAAGAAAAATATTAATAATAAAAAATAACACTAACATGAAATTAATTAAGTCAACGTCATCAAAATATATACACCAACATAAAGACACTTACAAAAGATAAAAACAAAACGAACTTTTAATCAAGAAGACGTAAAACTATTTTTAGTTTTTTTTGCTAAAACCAATCAAAAATACATTTAAAAAAATTGAAAAATAATGTCAAAGACAAATGCTTGAATATGCTTTAAAAGCATCTTTAAATATTTTAAACGAAAATCTAAAAACAAAATGTTATATATTACTTGATCTTTGTCTAAAAAACATGTAATAGGCTATTTATCTGCTCATTATAAGGAATTAATAATTAAGTAAATACACGAATGAAAAATTAAGAAAATATGGTATAAAATAATTACTAAAAATTACATACAATATAAAAAGTATCGCTTACTTAATTAAAAAAAAACATTTCTCTAATAATATATTAAATAAACAGTAAAATACTAACATGTAAAGGAAATATAAGCTTAGTAAATTGTTGTACTAAAATTAGCAGAATGATATATGTTATTATAATGGATTAAAATAACGTAATGAAGGGACGCATTAAAATGCCAAACCATAATATTTCTGCCTAAGGAATTACAAAAATAAAACTAAGAAAAATTCTAAACCAACTATATTAATAAACGTAAGCTACTTCAAAAATAGTAATGCTTCAATGAGTAAAAAAAGGTCAAAAATATTTACAACAATAAAAATAAAATGATAAATAAAGTAATATGATAACTAAATCAACACTTACAAATAGAATTATCAGATTAAAATATGACATAAAATACTAAAAAAATATCGCTTACTAATTTAGTAAAAAGTATAAGTTTTTTTTAAATACATTTCTTAATGTCTCGAATACTAACACAAAAAATATAAGTGTAGTAAAGGCTTCTAGTGGTATGGCAAATTTAATAAAATGGGATATGCTGTAATAATAAATTAAAATTAAAATAATTAATGAAAAAATTAAATTGTCAAACAAAACATTTTTTTTAAACAAACTTCAAAAATTAATAAAAATTTTAACATTTTAATTTATTTATGAAACAGGAACTGCACATAATTTTATTAATATTAACCAAATTAATTACATTGATAAACGGATAAAATCTAAGAAAAGTAGTATCATAAAGGTCAAACAAATATTATTAGTAGAAATACCAAAAATCGCGATTCATTAATGTTCTGACAGCATACTGTTAAATTTTAAGTTAAAATACGCATTAAACACTTCCAAAATCCATAACTATTTTTGGTTTACTTGTTTAAAAAAAGCATGATATACTGGATAAAATTAAAAGGAATGCTTTAAAAGTTCGAGCATTAAAGAAACTATTAGAACACTAACAACTCTAACACAAATTAAAAAAAAATGTTAACACTATTATGTTATAAAAATCACCATAAGAATAATTTTAGAAGACGAAAAAAAAACTTATCTTAAAAAATAGGAAAATGTATTTTATTGTTTTTGTATATAAAAACTATAAAAATACATTAATAAGTTGAGACATGATTTAAACAAAAATTCTATTAAAAAAAATATTTTAAATAATGATTTCCAATTAAAAATGCTGATTATAAATTTCTATTAAATTTAATTACTATGATAAACTTGAATTTCTGCATAACAGAATTTTGTTTTGAAATATACTTTAAAATATTAAATTAAATAGTATTGAATAACTTGGTATTTATAATTATACAATATACATTAAATTATAAATTATAGAAACATTATTAACAGTCCTATCTAATACATAAACATTTAAAAAAAAACATAGTGGTTCTTGCTTTGCTTGCTAAGTCTATTGCTCAGCTTTGTACGCTTATGCACGGTAAGGAAGCTTGTAGACGCTCGAGGTAGCGGTGAAACGCCGGGGAGCTAACAAAAGTAAAGAGGCAAGGAAGAAACGTATGGAGCAACGCATGGCTTCGTGATAGTCGCGGTGCATGCGGGGCGCCTACGAAGGTGAGGAAGCGGAGAAAACCCGAGAAGAGCCATGCATCGAGTATATCCATATAGTACTTTATATACATATATAAAAATACTGGCATAGACCCTCGTGTGTAAAGAAATAAGCAGCATTTATTTTCTTTTTCGACTACTCTCCAAGTCATTTCTTAAAGCATTTCTATCGAAAATTTTTCTAATAAGTTCTTTACTTTTGATAATTTATTATATATAAATCCAAAATAATTTCTTGTCAATTAATTAAAATAAAATGTTATAAAATATTTAGAAGAAATAAAAATAAATAAAAATAAACTTTTTAAATTTAAAAGAGGGATTTCAAGATTATTCAAAATATCTATGTAAATAATTATTTGAATATAATTTCAAGAAAAGAAAACTGAAATAATAAATTTTTTTTAGTAAACTCCGTTGCAAAAAAAAAGGTTATTTTAGAAAAATCTGAGGAAACGCGAATGTATAAATATGAAAAGTAATTAAACGAATAATTAAATTACAAAAAAATAAAATTCAGATTTTAAATCATCTTAATAAAATTTTCTTGTATAATTAGAAATTCTACATTCCATTATGTTTAAAAAAAAACATAAAAAAAATATTTACACAAAGTAACAACGAAATTATTTAAGAAATTTGAGAATAAATTTTTAAATTATTCCTTTGAAACACTTAAAATTGCCGAATTTATAATTAGTTTTTTTTAATTAAAAAAAACATATTTACTAAAACAAGTTCCAACTAAAATACTGTTTATCAAAAATAAAATTCTTGTTTAATAACAAAGTAAAATTTTATTTTAAATTAAAAAAAATTTTTTTTTAATGAAATATAAAAAGACAAAAAATTAAGTATCTAAAGTACCCATAATTATTAACTAGAAAACATTCAACACATTTTTTTTCTCTTTTCCTTTTGCGTTAATAAAATTTAAATTAGTAATAAACTTTCAAAAAACCTTAAACATATTTTATGGATTTAAAAAAAGGTAAATAAATTTTTTTTTTATTTAAAAAATAAATTTTTTTTGAATAACGAAAATTCAGAAAAAATTTTTTTTCAATAAGTCCTAAAAAAAAATGTTTCATAATAAATTGCTATAATATCAAAATAATTTTTATGTAAATTCTCCAATTCAAGTAATACCAATTTTTTTCTTTCTTCCTGTCTTTTTTGAAAAACAACTGCCGAAACATTTCCAACATATCTATAAACTGACAAGGGACGACAGTTCATATAAAAGGGGGGCAGTAACAACAATTTTGTTGTCACATTTCTAAAAAAATATTTTTTTTGGTAATGTTTTTTTTTTTTTTTTAAACTAAAAGCTTATAAATAACAAATCGCGATTAAATAATTGGATTACAATTTTATTTTTTTTCTTTACTTCATATTAGTCAAATATGCTAAATCATCAAATTATCTTGAGACTTATATAGTTATTTTCGTGTTACACTGACAAAAAAAAATAAATTTGCACATTCCGCAGTTTAAAAAATATATATAAACAGCTCATTTTTTACATAATTAATTTTCTCTATTATTATTTAGTTTATTTTTTTTCGTTTATTTCTTTCTTTTCATTTTCTTACACCTTAACGAAACTTGCCTTACAGAAAACCATTTATGTAAAAAAAACAGAGGACACAACAATTTTTGTAAAACTCGAATGAGTTATTCAACACCTGTATACTCCAAGGATACAACACTGGACCACAACATAAACAACACGCATTCATAGCGGCTGCCAAGGGACGTCAGCCTAAAAAAAGGGGGGCATTTGTTACGGCCGAACTCCGTAACTTTTTATATCATAAATAATTATTTATAATATCTGAAAATCAAAACTATAAACAATAAATTACACAACATAAGATTTTGTTAACAAACTTTAAAACATTTACACAAAACAACCCTTTGTAATTTCACAAAAGGGACATTCTTCGCTTCGATAATTTTAATCCAATGCATTTCAATTAGATAAAAATCCAATTCTATTTTAAATAAGAGATTCATTGAATTTTACATTCCTTCGCGTTTTGCAAAACAATACCATATTTCTTAATAAATTCCTTTTCTTTGACAACAGTTTATTAACCTTTTTGAGAAATAGTTAGAAAATATTAAAGTAAAGTAAATTGCTCAATATAAGGAATGGCGCATCCAAGTCACTGAACTCGGATCACGTCACTGCCTAAATCTGCAAGCTTGCAGAATTGGCTTGGCAACAGTCAAGTGCAATAAACTTAATATACGATTTCCCCATTAAATCGTCTTTCAATAAAATTGATTGACACAAGGAAATCTGGGCAGTTGAGTTTAGGCCGTGTAGCCGACAGCTAGCCCAGGCAATTAAGCCTGTAGTTTTCTGTCTAGGCAATAGAAGCCTGAAGTTTAAGTCCGGCAAGTTAGCCGTGTTGATGTGAAATAATCTCAAAGGTTTAAAGAATTTAATAAGAAGTTTGTTGAGAAAAGTGAATTTAGTTGAAAAAAATATAAATAAATAATAATATAAAAAAAAGAAGGTTGAATTAAAAAATGTATGATTAAAATAATAAAGAATAAATAAAGTGATATAATTGAAAAGATAAAAAGTGAAAAATAATATTGATCTTAAAAAATAATTAAAAAATAAAAGAGTTAAAAAGAAAAGGATTTAAAAAAATAAAGAATCTGTGAAACAAATAAAGTTATTCAGAATTTCGTCGCGAAAAGAATCGACTACATTGGATTAAAGTAACGAATCGAAGGAAATACTGAGTAGTGAGTATCATATTTCTACTCTACGAATTACACATATTACACTTTTCATTCACACATATATAAGCACTCTTTTTATACATACGCCATCATTTTATTCCCATGCACACATAAAAATTAGAATTTATTTGTATTAGGTAATTTTTCAGATAAAATATAATTACTGTTATTTTCATCTTAATTTGTTTATGATCTTCATAACCTAAAATTTATATTTCCTTTTCCTTTTTTAAAGAATAAGGATCTCAACCTATTAACTGAATAATAGTTAAGTAGAGAGGGGATCCACTACCTTTTACGTTTTTCGTCCGAAGGACACGTTAAGTTAAAGTTTTTATAAAAATTAATATTAATAAATTAATTAATTTAATTTTTCAAATTCGACTCTAACAATGGAAATGTGTAAATAGTTACTTATTTCTTAAATGTGAAAAATCCTAATTTAAAAAATTGGTGCTTAAACCCTTTTGTTATGATGCCCATTAATTTTTCTCACTTAGGTGTCGAAATCCGTTTAATATGTTGATAGTAGACTTTCAATTTGTATGCTTAACGTGACTATTATAATAAACAAAAAGTCATCTCAATCACGAAGACGATCCTGAAGATTTTATAGTGGTATATTTTTATTCTTGAGGTTAAATTCTCTGAGAAATATGGAGACAAATGTCAAAAGATTTTACCGGGAATTTCTCGGGAGTAAGTACCGGGAATTTCCCGGTAGTGACTCTCGGTAATTTCCCGGGACCGATTCCCGAGAACATTTTCACGTGGGTACACTCGGAGACATTTAAGGAATAGAATGCAATTTTAATTTTATTGTTAGTACGTGAAGAACATATTTATTTATTAACATTTTATAAACAAATTATATAAAAAATTATAAAAAATGAAAAAATTTAAAAACAAAAAATATATTCAAATAGTGCAATGCAAGACGAAAAAACCCATATTTTAATTTTAAAATCCATCAACTAGAAATCCAGAAAAAAATTGGTTAATTTAGCAGTACTAAAAAATTCAAGTGTTAATAACTATTACAAAATTTTTTTTTTGCTTAATATTTTCAGAGACTTTTTTTTAACCATATTAAGAGTAAAAAAAAGTATTTTGGTTCAAAAAGAAAATTTTTTAGTTTTAGGTGATCCGTTTGAGAAATTCTGACCCTGTTCCAAATTAAAATGCGCGAGGTTTAGGTTGTTTATGTTTATGGTTTACCATAGGGGAAAAAACCTTTATTTAAAATAATAATTTATATAATCGTGTTGTAAATTCTACGTAAGAAATTGCAATTCTACCTGGAATATTTTTGGTAATAAAGATTAATTTTAAAAATTCAATATGGCGGATTTAATATGGTGGTCACTTTTTCAAAAATTGATTCATTTTGCTTTAAAATGGATACTCAGTGGTTTTTCGGATCACTGATAACAAATCTTCAATTAGATTTTGACAAATCAATATGTCCGTTTAAAAATAATGTAATTTTTATTTATGTCTGTTTATGGTGACGGACTCGTTTGTCTTCGAAAGACCTGTGTAGTGATTTTCTTTTTAAATTTACTTTTTCTGGAACAATATCCCTTTTTAGCATTCGACAATAGTCAGCCATCATATTTACGTCCCATCTGCCTTGATATCTGCTCTCCATTTCATTAATATCTTGATGAAACCGTTCTCCCTGTTCCTCGCTGTAGTCTCCTAAATTTGTGGGAAAGTAACTTATATGTGAATGTAGGAAATGGAGCTTCAAACTCATCAAGCATCCTAATTTTTGAAAGTTTTTAATCATACCATTCACTATTAGTTCCCAATTCTCGCTTTTATGGTTGCCAAGAAAGTTTTCAATAACTCCCTTAAAACAAAGTCATGCAGCTTTCTCCTTTTTACTCAATACCGTAATAATTTTTCATCTTTCACTAGTTTACGAATTTAACCCATTTAGTCCCAAATGTCCGTTTTTTTAGTACAAGTTCGAGCTTCCCGTTCTACGACTTCCGGTTTTTAAAAAAACCGGGAAAAAGGTTTTCTTATGGATTTGAGTGTCCTCTTTCAGAATCTGGAAGAAAATTTCAATTTCGACTTAACGATAAAAAGTTATAATTGTTTAAACAAAAAAAACCCATTTTTTTAGTGATTTTTTTTCTATAAATGCAGATTATTTAATTGAAATCGGCTTGGGAAAAATCTGGAACATCAAAATATCGCGTCCAAAATATTAGGACTATCAAATAGTCATACTGCCAAAAACAATTTTTTACAAATTTCAAAATGGCGCCTCAATAATGGCCGCCAAAATATGCAAATTTGGAAAAATAATTTTAAAAAATTTTAACTCTACATTTTTTTACTTTTTCGCTTCATTTAAATAAAATAATGCTGCTTCAATAAAAAATATTGTTATTTGATGTTATTTAACAATATTATAAACAATTATTATAAACAATTTGAAAACTATGAGCCGAAGTAGATGTAAAAAATTTATTTACATCAACTCTCTTTTTTGGGAGAGGTAAAAATGGATATTGAAAGTAAAAAATCTAATTCAAAATTGTTTTGCAATGTTTAAGAATGTTATAAACAATTTTTATAAACAATTTTTCAAAAAATGAAATAGAACAGTAGAAATTTTATTTTTTTAATTTTATTATGCTCTTTGGTTATCAAAATGTTGCATAAGGATTAAACTTCCATTTAACATTATTCAGCAATTTTTAACAATGTTATAAACAATTTTTATAAACAATTTTCATAGAAAAAGAAGTTTAGAGTGAAAAGAAATATTTTTTTTCACTATTCACTTGGTTTTTCATTAGAATAGATATTTAAAAGACAAATTTTTATCTGTAATTATTTAAGATTTTTTTACAATGTTATAAACAATTTTTATAAACAATTTTTATAAAAAAAGATGTTCAGAGTGGACAAAAATATTCTTTTCTTCACTACTAACTTTCTTTTGTCATTAAAAGTGTAAACTCAAGTATCTATTGTTTATAAAAAATTTGTAAACAATGTTTAAAAATGTTGTAAACAATTTTTATAAATAATTTGCTAAATATGATGTACCATCATGGAAAAAAAGCATTTTTTTATTATATAATACCTTCTTGTAATCAAATTCTTTGTTATTGATATAATCTTTCATTTAACATTATTAAGCAATTTTTAACAATGTTATAAACAATTTTTATAAATAATTGTCATAGAAAAATCAGTTTAGGGTGAAAAAAAATTTTTGATTTTCTTTATTTGTTTGTTCGTAATTAGAATAGATATCTTTGTCTGTAATTATTTCAAAAATTTTTACAATGTTAGAAACAATTTTTATGAAAAAAGATGTTCAGAGAAGAAAAAAATTTTTTCTTTACTACTAACTAATTCTAACATTAAAATGAAAACTGATGTTTCAACCGTTTATCCAAAATTTATAAACAATTTTTAAAATTATTTATAAAAATTGTTTATAACATTGTTAAAAATTGCTGAATAATGTTAAATGAAAGATTATATCTATAACTGTTTGAGCATATTTGACTTCGGCCAATGGCCGCGACAGCTTCTCCCCCCGGCCTGTCTTAGCCCTTAGGGTGGGAGAACATTAACCGAAGAAGGAAGGAACCTTCTTACAGTTAGTTGTTCACGTGACATTCTCCAGTGATTAT
Organism: Leptopilina drosophilae; assembly: GCA_032873175.1. Taxonomy (NCBI): domain Eukaryota; kingdom Metazoa; phylum Arthropoda; class Insecta; order Hymenoptera; family Figitidae; genus Leptopilina; species Leptopilina drosophilae. The sequence goes on from CM065478.1 coordinate 32,204,517, forward strand.
CAAAATCAAAGTGTAAATTCTGTTCTGTGTTTTCGTTCATTAATTGTTTCGTTTCGTTCATGTAAGTTTGTATATCAGTTAACATAAAAATTATTGCTGAGCAGCCTAATTGAAGCAAAGTCTTGTATTATCATTTCACCTAACCATAAAACTAATTTCTGTTGCCAATTCCTGAACAAACTGGTCCTTCGAGCCGGATGGGTAGGTCACGAGGGCATTTAAACCTTTAACCTACTCTTATGGTAGCGCGAATTCAATTAGACTGCTCTTTAAACTTAATTACTATTCACTTTATTCTTAATTAAATATTCTTCCCTTCACGATTTGTGTCTTCTTTGTTTTGCTTTGTTTATAAATTCATTTGTCGCCCTCGAGTCAACCACGGATTCGACCTGCAAAACAACAAAGACTCCTGTGACTTGTATAGTCTTCGATTCTCACCTCTGACCAGTGCTTTCTTTCTGTCGCCTTCGAGTCTACCTCGGGTTCGATATGAAAACTGACGCCCCTTCTTTCTGTCGCCTTCGAGTCTACCTCGGGTTCGATATGAAAACTGACCCCCCTTTGTTCTGTTGCCTTCGAGATTGACTCGAATTCGACATGAAAATTGGTGCCCCACCTTTTGACACCTTCGAGGATACCTCAGGTTCAATTCAAACTAATAACATTGTTGCAATTTGACCATGTCTTCGAGTCTTGCCTCAGACAGAAAATCCTCTTGTCACCTTCGAGATTAGCTTTGGGTCGACAACGCAGCGTTCATGTATTTTTATTTCAGATTGAGATAATTTCATTGGGTCTTGACAATTGTCTCCTAATTGAGGAGAATCATAACAATGTCGTCCCTCCTCACTGCTCAACAATCCTTGGTGACTCTTATCACACAATTCGTTGATGCCACCCTCAACACTGAATCTGGTACATGGACTCGAGGGATGTTAGAGAGTCGTCTCGAACTACTCCGGAGTTACTGGAACCGACTACAATCAAATCATCTCGAACTTGTTGGCAAAGGACGACTTGCAGGAGACCCTTATTTCACCGAAACCATCTATGAGCACACAGAATCCGCAGTACTAGGAGCCTTTAGCCACATTCATGACGAACGTGCCCGATTATGTTCTACACAGCTGGAGGTTCAACGCCCGGTGCCTGTAGTTAACCAATTGCCTCGTGTAAATCTCCCAAACTTCAGTGGAGCTCAGAAAAACTGGGAGCCGTTCCGTGACCTTTATATAGCCCTTGTCCACACAAACTCATCGTTGAGCGACGTTCAAAAGTTGTGTTATCTGAAAGCTGCTCTTCAAGGGGAAGCCAAAGCAGCGTTGGACAGCGTGTCGGTTACTGACGCTAACTATCAAACGGCTTGGCGTCTCCTTCTGAGTCGTTACAACAATAAGCGAATCCTTGTTCAGGAAAACTTATCGACACTTCTTTCCATCAATGAGTTAAAAAAGGAGAGCGCGGCTGACCTCCAAACTCTGCTTGACACAGTCAATCAGAAGAGAGAATCATTACGACATCTCGACCGTCCTGTTGAGCATTGGAACGATTGGTTTGTTTTTCTTGCTGCTCGCGGTATGGACTCTCGGACTCGACGTGATTGGGAGTACGAACTTCGCGGTGAGGATAGGATTCCAACATTCAGTGATGTCCAATCATTCTTACAACGGAAGGTGTGGGTTCTCAAAGCTACAGAAACAAACAGCGCGGAAAAATCTCATACTTCGTCACAAAACTCTCGAACCCAAAAATCTAACTCTCGTGGAAGTACTCGACTGATGGCAGTGTCCACTTCTAAAGGATCATGCAGTCTTTGCAGCGAGCAACACTATGTGGGTCATTGTGGCGAGTTCAAGAAACAAAAACCTGAGCAGAGAATAAAAGCCGTTACCCAATTAAAACTTTGTTACAACTGCCTACGGAGCGGGCATGTGGCGCAGCAATGCTCCTCTAAATCCAGGTGCCAAGAATGTAAGGCAGCGCACCATACACTCCTACACCGATCATCCAATCTTAAACGGCCCAATACTTACCAGACTCACTCCAATGAAAAGAAATCTAGAATGGGAGACTTTCCTTCTCCAAATCCTGAAGAAACTTCATCTACGGCATGACTAACATTGCTAGCCACCGCTCTTGTCTCAGTGGAAGCCAGCAACGGTTCACAAAGTCGGGCCCGAGTTCTGATTGATCCAGGATCCGAAGCAAGTTTCGTCTCAAACATTCTGGTTCGTCGTTTGGGTTTGATGCAACGCGTCACGAACGTCCCTATCAGTTCTATTGACGGTTGTAAGATGGAGACTGTACGGGGAAGTGTTACTCTCCATCTGCATTCTATACCGACGTCGGCATCTATTGAAGTCCAAGCACTGGTCCTTCGTTCCATGTCAATAACAACTCCTCAAAAGAATACCGCGAGATTAGAATGGCCTCACTTAAAGGGAATCAATCTCGCTGATCCTGAGTTCAACAAACCTCAAAGCATTGAGATCCTCTTAGGCGCTGACGTATACGGATCACTTCTCCTTAAAGGTCTTCGTCGGGGACAAAGAGGCGACCCTATAGCTCAGCAGACGATATTCGGATGGATAATCCTTGGTCCAGTTGGGGACTCTTTCTCCGTTCCACAAGTTCCAGAGACACGCTCGCTATCAAAAGTTGTGTCGATCTTGATGATGGATCATCGTAATGACCTATCCGTTAACATCGAGCGATTTTGGACGCAGGAGGAGATTCCAATTCGACCTCCTCCATCTCTTCAAGAAGAGGAATGTGAACGTCAATTCCAGGAGAGTGTTCGACGCGATGTAAATGGGAAGTACATTGTTCGGCTCCCCAAAAAATCGTTGCAGTCGTCGCAACTAGGAGAATCCTTAAGCACAGCCCAGAAAGTTCTTCGATCGATGCTTCTTCGCATGACAAAAGATCCTTCTCTAGCTAAAGAGTATACAAACTTCATGCAAAAATATGAGCAACTTGGACACATGCGTCCTGTTCCTCCTTCAGCACCTGCGCTCTCCGATCCACCTCCGTATTATGTCCCTCATCACGCTATCTGGCAGGATGCCGATGGAAAACCGAAACTACGAGTTGTATTCAACGCCTCTCGATCGACAACGTCAGGACTATCTGTTAACCAAGTAGTACACACTGGACCTAAACTTCAAGTTAGCTTGTGTACAGTGATAATGCGGTGGCGTTTTTTCCGTGTAGCTTTTGGTGCTGACATCGAGATGATGTATCGGATGATCTGGGTCGACGACCGTGACGTGGATTATCAGCGGATAGTTTGGAAACGACCTGAGGACAGTCACGTCACTCATTTCCAGTTGCTAACCCTGACCTACGGAATGTCCAGTTCTCCTTACTTGGCTCTCCGCACTATGCAGCAGCTCGCATCTGATGAGGAATCACGCTTTCCAGATGCCGCACGCATCCTCCGCAAAAACACCTACGTTGATGACGTCTACAGTGGAGCAGATGATGAACAGACCGCCGCTCAGCGCAGAGATCAACTGATTTCCATGTTATCCACTGCGGGATTGCATTTAAGGAAATGGGTGTCGAATTACCCACCTTTGTTGCAGGAGATCCCTGAATGCAACCGACTTCGCCCGCATTGGAGACACTTTGAGACCGACGGACCTACTAACACGCTAGGCATTGCATGGGACCCCGTACGTGATGAATTTCGCTTTCGCCCTCCCATTATAGACTTCGAAGAGAAAATCACAAAGCGAAATGTTTTGTCTGCCATCGCTCGGCTGTTTGATCCTGTTGGCTGGCTCTCTCCGATTGTAATCATCGCAAAGGTATTGATGCAAGATCTGTGGCGCGCTAACCTTGACTGGGATGAACCGCTCCCGAACGCACTCTCTCAACGATGGATCGTTTTTAAAAGCCAACTCTCATCGATATCCGACATTCGATGCTCACGCTGGTTAGGAACTCTGCAACATCACTCTTACGAAATCCATGGTTTCGGTGATGCCAGCAAAACAGCTTATGCTGCAACCGTCTTCCTACGAATCCAAACACATGAAAACATCATGTCTCGCTTACTAACGGCAAAAACTCGAGTGGCCCCTGTAAAGACATTGACGATTCCACGTTTGGAGCTCTGCGCAGCAGTCTTGCTCGTGCGTCTAGTCAAGAGTGTCATCGACGAACTTGGGCTCTTCCACTGCCCTGTTTTTCTTTGGTCTGATTCACAAAACGTTTTGTATTGGATTAATACGCCTGATCCCTCCCGCTGGCCGACCTTTGTCGCCAACAGAGTTTCGGAAATTCAACGGACGCTTCCAGAAGCTACGTGGCGCCACGTCTCGACCAAGGAAAATCCATCAGATATTGCTACCCGCGGAGTCGATCCCAAATCCCTCGCTGGTTTGAAACTTTGGTGGGAAGGACCTGAATGGCTTCCACAGTGAATTGACAGCTGGCCGTCAATCACATCCTTTAATGAACAACAACCAATTGAACTGGATGTCAATCCACCCTTAATTGATGTCCGAGCAGCTTTCCTTGAAACTCATCCTGATCCCTTTAGTCGATTTTCTACTCTCACCCGTCTAACGAGAGTTATTGCTCGATGCTTACGATGGAAATTGCTATTAAAACCCGTGGCCGAACGCCAAGCTTATCTTCAACAATGTCTCCTTCCTGAAGAATTGCAACGCGCCTTTCTCTGCTGCGTCTACTGGACTCAGAAATGTCACTTCAAAAACGAGTTGCAAATTCTGAAACAAAACAGAGAACTTCCACGACGAAACCCATTCACCAAATTGTTCCCCTTTATTGATGCATCAAACATATTAAGGGTTGGCGGTCGACTAGCAAATTCCACCTTGCCATACGATCAGAAACATCCTGTAGTGATACCAGGAAGTAGTATTCTTGCTGAGTTGATTATCGACTGGGCACATAAAGCAGCACTTCATGGTGGATTTCAGCTCACTTACTCCTATGCCATCCGCCGAGCTTGGATTGTTCGTGGAAGAGTACGCGTCAAGAGGCACTTGAGAAACTGTGTCATCTGCGCCCGTACAAAAGTTCAGAAAGCCAGTCAGCTGATGGGTCAGCTTCCTGTCGAGAGAGTAACCGCTTCTCGCCCCTTTCTGAAGTGCGGTGTTGACTATGCGGGACCCTTCGCTTTAAAACCCACGAAAGGACGAGGATATCGCACTGTAAAGGGATACATCGCTCTTTTCATTTGCTTGAGCACCAAGGCCGTCCATTTGGAAGTCGTAGGGGATCTCACCACGGCCACATTTCTGGGTGCTCTCCATCGCTTCGTCAGTCGTCGGGGTCTTCCGAAGGAAATATGGAGCGACAACGCCACCACCTTTCATGGCGCGGACGCTGAGCTGAGAGCGATGTTTCGAGAGGCAGAACTCAACTGGACTGATGTGCAAAATGAGTTGGCAAACAAGAGAATCGCTTGGCGTTTTATTCCCCCTTCTGCCCCTCACTTCGGAGGGTTGTGGGAGGCCGGTGTCAAATCTGCCAAATCTCATCTGAAGCGAACTATAGGCGTTCGAGCTCTGACCTACGAAGAGATGACGACCCTCACTGTTCAAATCGAAATGTGCATGAATTCACGCCCTTTGATTCCAGTTCTCGGTGAGCCAGAAGATCTAGATGTTCTCACTCCGGGACACGCACTCATAGGTGCCCCATTGTCCGCGCTACCCGATTCCCTGGATCTAGATCAGATCTCTGACCGTGACACACATTGGGATCTTGTTAAAAGGTTTCGCGATCTCTTTTGGGTGCGCTGGGCGCGGGAATACATTCACACCCTCCAGCAGCGGTTTAAGTGGACTCAAAAGAAAGAGAATTTGAAACTCGGGGACTTGGTGATAATTAATGATTCCTCCCTCATCAAATCAAATCGATGGCCATTGGGAAGGATTGTCAATGTGTTCCCAGGGCCTGATGGTCTAGTACGCGCAGCCAAAGTTCGAACCGCCAGCGGAACCTACGACAGACCGATCCACAAACTGTGTCTTCTACCAACTTCGAAAGACCAAACTTGAGTGTCGAAAACCCCTTCTGTCATGGCGGGCGGCAGGGCCCACATCATTACCAAATAGCGCAGTTTGCTAAGATTTCGTTTACAAAAAAACGAGGCGAGCGGGATGTTTGAGCATATTTGACTTCGGCCAATGGCCGCGACAGCTTCTCCCCCCGGCCTGTCTTAGCCCTTAGGGTGGGAGAACATTAACCGAAGAAGGAAGGAACCTTCTTACAGTTAGTTGTTCACGTGACATTCTCCAGTGATTATCAAAATCAAAGTGTAAATTCTGTTCTGTGTTTTCGTTCATTAATTGTTTCGTTTCGTTCATGTAAGTTTGTATATCAGTTAACATAAAAATTATTGCTGAGCAGCCTAATTGAAGCAAAGTCTTGTATTATCATTTCACCTAACCATAAAACTAATTTCTGTTGCCAATTCCTGAACAATAACAAAGAATTTGATTACAAGTATTATATAATAAAAAAATGCTTTTTTGCCATGATGGTACATGATATTTAGCAAATTGTTTATAAGAATTGTTTACAACATTTTTAAACAATGTTTACAAATTTTTTATAAACAATAGATACTTGAGTTTACACTTTTAATGACAAAAGAAAGTTAGTAGTGAAGAAAAGAATATTTTTGTCCACTCTGAACATCTTTTTTTATAAAAATTGTTTATAAAAATTGTTTATAACATTGTAAAAAAATCTTAAATAATTACAGACAAAAATTTGTCTTTTAAATATCTAAGTATTCTAATGAAAAACCAAGTGAATAGTGAAAAAAAATATTTCTTTTCACTCTAAACTTCTTTTTCTATGAAAATTGTTTATAAAAATTGTTTATAACATTGTTAAAAATTGCTGAATAATGTTAAATGGAAGTTTAATCCTTATGCAACATTTTGATAACCAAAGAGCATAATAAAATTAAAAAAATAAAATTTCTACTGTTATATTTCATTTTTTGGAAAATTGTTTATAACATTCTTAAACATTGCAAAACAATTTTGAATTAAATTTTTTACTTTCAATATCCATTTTTACCTCCCCCAAAAAAGAGAATTGATGAAAATAAATTTTTTACATCCACTTTGGCTCATAGTTTTCAAATTGTTTATAATAATTGTTTATAATATTGTTAAATAACATCAAATAACAATATTTTTTATTGAAGCAGCATTATTTTACTTAAATGAAGCATAAAAGTAAAAAAAATGTAGAGTTAAAATTGTTTAAAATTATTTTTCCAAATTTGCATATTTTGGCGGCGATTATTGAGGCGCCATTTTGAAATTTGTAAAAAATTGTTTTTGGCAGTATGACTATTTGATAGTCCTAATATTTTGGACGCGATATTTTGATGTTCCAGATTTTTCCCAAGCCGATTTCAATTAAATAATCTGCATTTATAGAAAAAAAATCACTAAAAAATGGGTTTTTTTTGTTTAAACAATTATAACTTTTTATCGTTAAGTCGAAATTGAAATTTTCTTCCAGATTCTGAAAGAGGACACTCAAATCCATAAGAAAACCTTTTTCCCGGTTTTTTTAAAAACCGGAAGTCGTAGAACGGGAAGCTCGAACTTGTACTAAAAAAACCGGACATTTGGGACTAAATGTGTTAAGGCCCAAAAAATTCCTTCCTGTAATATAGCATCATATATCTCTGAAAATTTTTGTTCCAGATACGTGAAACATTTCCCATCTTTATTTAAAGACTTTATAAACTGTTTCATTATTCCTAGTTTAATATGTAAAGGTGGTTGAATTACCTTTGTAAGTTCAACTAAAGGTTTTTTTATAATATTTTTGGAACCTGGTGTAAAGGTCGTTATTAAACAATTTAAAATGACGGTTTCAAAATGGCAAACACATAAATTTTAAAAATTGATGGATTTGACTAAATCTTTGTATTTGGGTATTTTCGAGGTCGATGATTACGAATCTTAAGACAAAATTCAAAAAAGTGGTTTCAAAATTCGAATTAATTAGTGATCCCAAAAATAATAAATAACAATAAATAACGCAAATAAAATTAATAAGTAAGTGTTCTAATCTGTACCGCTCTATAATTGCAAGTGGAGATGAAAAAGTTGTTCTATATGAAATTTTTTGACTGATTCATAAACGGCGCAAAGTGATACAAGCGTGAGAATATTCGTAATTTAAACACTAGACTTGGATTTTAAATCGCGAGTATGCATATGTGTAAAGATGACTAAGAATAGAAAAGTCATGACAAAGTTTGACAAAGGCGATTGCCATATTACTTCTTAAAGATCAAATGATAGATGTATATAAAAAATGATCATATTCATATGTTCTTTCTACATTTTTACAAGGGTGCGTGACTTCTAAAAATTTAGCATGGTTAAATGCATCTTGACCGTCTGATATCCAATCCAGTAGCCTTTTTTTCAACAATTGTCAAATATACCGGTGAGGTTTTGCCCGAACCGTGTCGTAAGTCTGACCTTCGATCATGAAATTAAGTTGTTAAATTCGGTGTCAATATAAGAAAACTTGTTCTCTTGTACGGAAACAAATTTCAATAATTAAAAATAATTTTAATAACACTTTCGTCGTATAACAAGTCAATTTAATATTCTTGCAACCTGTAACGCGACAGCGCAACATAAAGCTGGTTGCCGCTTTATTTCTGTAAATTACCGCGCCAACACACTTCAAAATTGTAAGCAATTGTAATTGCTTAATTTATATATTGTTCATAAATAATTAAATAACAAAGAAGATGCATATTATTAACAAAAACCCGTATTTTCCTTAAAGTCAAACGAATCCACATTTAGATTCCACTTTCAACATTCCGATATTCCACTTTCAATATTCCGATTCCACATTAAGATTCCACTTTTATCATTTCAATTCCACATTCCGATTCCACTTCCAATATTCCGGTTCCACATTCAGAATCCACTTTCAACATTTCGATTCCATGTTCAATATTCAGATTTCACATTCAGATTGAAGTTTCAATATTTTGATTACACATTCCACGTCTAGAGTCCACATTCCAATTTCACATTTCTCATTTCTATTTCACTTTCTATATTCCGATTTTATATTTAATATTACGATTTCTTATTACAAACTCTGATTCTATATTCTGATTCTACATTCTGATTACCAATTTTCTATTTTACTCCTATTTCCTCATTTTCTTTGAAAACTTACTAATTATTTGTAAATAACTAATTTGCAACTATTTCTTTATACCATTTCTATACAATTTTTCATTTATGTTACATAAATTCGACTGAATCTTTTTCTTCATAATTTTTTGTGAAAAATTACTTTTGAGTCAATTTGAATCCAGTTCGCATATTTGTCTTCTAATTTTGTTTAAGAAAACTCCTTTCAACAATGATTCAGAAAAGCTCGTTTAAAATGATAAATTTTATGAAAACCCATGAAGCACTATTTCGTCGGCTTGGTGAAAAACTGTACCATTTCAAGAATTCGTTATAAACTATACAATTTCAAATGTTTGTTATAAAACACACCATTTCGAAGATCTATAAAAGTGTTACAGTAAAGAATTTCTAATGATTAACAAGCAATTAATTTAAATTTTTAGGAATTTTAAATCAATACATTGAAAAGATGAATAAGAGTATATGGGTGATTCTCCAAAAAACCTCATTTTGCTTGTAGTCAAGATTTTCTAAATAATTATAATCATTTGGGAAAATACCAAGTCACATTTCTCTACTTTATCACTTTTTCTAAATGTTCTGCAAGAAAAAGTTTGTAAAATTTTATTGTTTAATACATTTTTAAAATATTTTACCACCTCAAAATCGATTTTCTAACCTGTCATCTAAGTGCTTTTCATTTTTTCAATACGTAAAACAATTATTTAAAACATGAAAATAGGTACTTTATCAATTTTTTCTAAAAGTTATGATATTTAAGAATAATTTTCTAAGATATGAATACAACATGTCGTGTAGTTTTTTTAAATATAGAATATGAAATTTGTTATGTAGTACCGCGTCATTCCACTCACTCGTTGAATATTAACCAATATTTTTGTTGTGGGTAGAGATATTGATTAATTATTGTGATCAATATTTAAATTAACATCTCTAATATTAATTTCTTAAGTTACTTTTTAAAAAGTGGTATTATTTTGCCTTAAAAAAATTGAAATTCAGACATAAGCAGAGATTCACAACCTAAAGCGTCATTCCTCTCACCCCTAATAAAAACAATATTAATATACATAAATTGATCGCAAATTTTTTTCACATAAAGTTGTTTTTTATAAACATGATAGGGCATTCTCAGCTGGAGGAAAATTATTTTTTTTATTATTTTTTTTTACTTTTACTTTTTTGAATAAAAATTTAAAATTGATATGATTGTCGATTGTTTACAAACTGCCAGTGAAAAGTAAACCTAAAATATATGAAAAATAATTTTTGACAATTGTTAAAAGAGATTTTTGATAACTGTAAGTATTTCAAAATCTATCAAATTTATAGATAATTATTATTTATAGATCAATATTTATAGATAATAATTATCATTATTAAATAATTTTTTGTAAATAAAAAAATACATATAATAAAAAACGCCGCACAGTGGGGCAAAAAACACGGCCTTGGACAAAACTACTTAGAGGCCACAATTTTTAACCAAATTTAACAAAATTTAGTTTTAATTAAAGCTAATTAAATTGCGCATCGATTCCTCGAGGCCGATTTTTAATAAATAATTTCTGAAATTTTTTATTTGTTAATAAAAATGAAAAAAAAATTTTTTTCAAACAATAAGGGCTAATTTTTATAAAATTCACTATATTTATTGGTAAACTAATTTAATTCATTAAGAAACTTCTCCTGAACATTTTCCAAAAATAGAAAGTTAATTAAAATTTTTTTCTTATTTGTTATAAACAATTTAATGCACAAAAATTTTTTTATGTAAATTTTTTATAATTTATTGTTTTCAAGTAATATTTATTTCTTAGAAAGCATATTTAATAAAAAAAACTTAATAAAATACTAAAAATTAATAATAATTTGATATTATTTATTAATTTTTGTTATAAAAAATATAAAAAATGATAAATATATAATTTTTTATGACTAATTGAAGCTTCTCTGCTGCTAAATAGTATTAGAATAAGTTAGCTTTTATTTCTTTTTAGAAAGTAGAATAATTTAGAATTCATAACCTTATTGTTTAAATAATATTAATTAACAAATGGATAACTTTGTTAATTTGTCATATAATGTGCTCATTCATTTTACAAAATATTTCTAGAAGAATCCGCTTAAAGTTATTGTTTCGTGAAACAACTTTAAAACATTATTAATTGTTTATAAATAATCTTAACTAATAATAAATACCAGATATTATTCATTTCTTTAATAATGAGTTTTTGCAAAACTATTTACATAAAATTAAAAATCAATTTAATCTGATATTAGTGAAATACTTTTATATGTAGTTATTTAGTAACAATAATTGTTACTAAATTAATTTATTTAATAAATAGTATAGGTATAATTTTACAATACAATAAATAATAAGAAATAATATAATATAATAAATAATAATTTTGATTGAATTAAATAAATAAATAATATTTAAAGTTTTATTTACGACGAATTTATTTATTATTTATTTATTTAGAATAAATTAAGAAATTATAAATTTATAATTAATAAATATTTGACTTAATTTATTTTCTAATACCGCTCTCAGTCTAATCCGGAGTCACGAACGGGGACGTGGCAGCAACGACTCCATTTTTTTTGTACTTTTTTATATTTTTTTGGTTTTTTTTTGCAAAAACTCATTATGAATGAAATGAATAATATCTGGAATTTATTATTAGTTAAGATTATTTATAAACAATTAATAATGTTTTAATAACTTTAAGCGGATTCTTCTAGAAATATATTGTAAAATGAATGAGCACATTATATGACATATTAACAAAGTTATCCTTTTGTTAATTAATATTATTTAAACAATAAGGTTATGAATTCTAAATTATTCTACTTTCTAAAAAGAAATAAAAGCTAACTTATTCTAATACTATTTAGCAGCAGAGAAGCTTCAATTAGTCATAAAAAATTATATATTTATCATTTTTTATATTTTTTATAACAAAAATTAATAAATAATATCAAATTATTATTAATTTTTAGTATTTTATTAAGTTTTTTTTATTAAATATGCTTTCTAAGAAATAAATATTACTTGAAAACAATAAATTATAAAAAATTTACATAAAAAAATTTTTGTGCATTAAATTGTTTATAACAAATAAGAAAAAAATTTTAATTAACTTTCTATTTTTGGAAAATGTTCAGGAGAAGTTTCTTAATGAATTAAATTAGTTTACCAATAAATATAGTGAATTTTATAAAAATTAGCCCTTATTGTTTGAAAAAAAATTTTTTTTTCATTTTTATTAACAAATAAAAAATTTCAGAAATTATTTATTAAAAATCGGCCTCGAGGAATCGATGCGCAATTTAATTAGCTTTAATTAAAACTAAATTTTGTTAAATTTGGTTAAAAATTGTGGCCTCTAAGTTGTTTTGTCCAAGGCCGTGTTTTTTGCCCCACTGTGCGCCATATTAAATCAAAAAATTTTGATTTTGAAAAACTAATATCAGATTCGTAACCAGCAACCGCAAAAACCTCTAAGAAACAAATTTCAGCAAGATCCAACGATTTTTTAAATTTTCGATCGCCATATAGAATTTTTGAAATTTGATATCAGGTTCGTAATCAGCAACCTCAAAAACCCCTAAATATAAAGTGACAAGATTATCTAAATTTTTTTTTAAATTTGTACACTAGACTTTGATGTTTATTTAAAAAAATGTCTTGTATCGCCATTTTGAAGTCGCCATTTTGATATTTTTGAACGTACATTTCGCCATATTGAAGGTTGGTTTTGGCGAACGCGATATTTGTAGATTTTATCCATGCTTCTTATTTGCTACCTTAAAAGAAATTCATTTTTCCAAAGAAAGTAAAAATTTTCAGTTTTTTGTCGAAAAAATGTTCACAACTTTCTCAAATTAAATTTAATCTCCAGATTCTGAAAGAGCGATAAAAACTCTATAGGGGTGGATACCAAATTTTTAACTTACGAAATCGTCAAGAACGATAACTCTAAAAGTTGAGTAAATAGTTTATATACACTATCTGGATGATTACATTCAACTCTATGAAATAACATGTCATCACTTTTTCAATTATATCTCTACAATAAAAAGAGACAAAAAAACCAAAATGAGAAAACTTGATAACTTTTTTTGTTTTTGTCAGTCTATCACTAAAATAATATTTAATGAAATGGCTTTACATATGGCTTATTTTAGAAAAAATTTAATAAGCTTTTTAACCTTTTTTAAGTTTTTTTGTATCTCTTTTTATTGCCGAGACATGATTAAAAAAGTGATAGCATGTATTTCATAGAGTCGCGTGTAATCGACCTGATACTCGTGGACGGCAGTGTAACACAAAGAGATTTTAATTTTTTAAAAAATTCTTTTGATTTGTTCAAAAAACTATAGCCGTATCATTTATATGCCCACACCCCTTAACCACTTCGGCGGCATGGCGTTCCATGAGTAAGTGGCAGAAGCGGCAAAAAAATGCGAAAATGTCGTTCCTGTTTAAACTTGATTCCTAAACTCTGTAAACAAATTAAGTTTACCAAACCAAATGTTATTTATTATTTGAGAGATCTTAAATGGTTTTAAAACGGTTTTAATGTAGCCAATTTTTAATACTTTTTACGAATGGCGTTCCAATATTCACCCAAAATAGTTCACAATTTTGAATCCGCCTATTTGAATTTTCAAAAATCCATTTAAGATCCATAATCTCAAATAATAAATAACATTTGGTTTGGTAAACTTAATTTGTTTACAGAATTTAGGAATTAAGTTTAAATAGGAACGCCATTTACGCATTTTTTTGCCGCTTCTGTCACCTATTCATGCGACGCCAATTGGAACGCCATGCCGCTGAAGTGGTTAAATGTATCTTCACATGAGTTCACCTATATGGCGGAAGTTTTGAGTTCATCGTAGGTCTACATCAGTCATATCGCATTAACTTACAAGGTATGCGGTTATCCTACAACATAACCTAGCAACATAGTTTTGTGCTACGTATATGAAAACATAATGAATGGAAGAAATTGAAAATAAAATGAATAAGTAAAAATAGAAACAGTGTCAAAAGAAGTAAATAGAAAAAGAAAATTTATTTAGAAAGAATAATTTTTTTTGTGTTGAAGCCTTTGTATATGGGTCATTCTCACGATCGGGACAAATAACACGTACATTAGATATTCTAAAATAAGTAATAATAATTTTACAAAACTTTTACGTCCTAATAATAGCATTCATCATGATTTAATTAGATCCTATAAAAAATAAATCGAAAAATTGAAATATTTAAACATACACATATTCATATATCATAAAAACTTCCGTCCGTTAGCGTTCGTAAAATATGCTTCATTAATAGAAGAAGTATTATATTAATTCTGCAATATAAAAAATCTTTTGCTGGATAATATCTACTTCTGATTTTATTTGTAATTGATTAATCAAGAGTAAAGTAAAATATTTGTTAGATATTTTTTCCTGGAATTAAATTAGTGTTGTGCAGAAATAAAACTCCCTTCTGTTACCTCTCACAAATATAATTATAAAATATAAACAAAAATGATAACATAGAAATAAGTACATCAAGACACTTTATAGTGTCAATACAGTTATGGTTTTATGGTTATTGCGATTGGTGTACAAAATATGAATGAAATGATAAAGTAAAAAAAAAACAATCAGTTTTAAAAGAATCTTTTGTGTCAGTGTTAATTGACACAATAAAAACTCCCCTCCGTTACCGCAGTAAATTTAGTTTTTAAGAAATAAATAATAATAATTATTAGGGGAGAGTGGGGCAAACCAGACCCCCTGACGGTTTTTTTTACTCATTTAACTAAACGAATAAACCGATTTCATTTTTCGAGGGCTTGTTCGAAAAATCATTAAATTGCGCAACTTTTTCTCATCTATACACCTATACACCTATATGTATAGGTGACACATATAGGTGTCACCTATACTTCATCTTTTATTGTTTAGTTGCTGTGTTAACTTTAAAAAATTTTCCAAACGGTACGGTTTCCCCACCCCCTGGGGTAAACCGGACCCCCCATGAAACAAACCGGACCGTTTGGTTTTTTATTTATAATATTGCATTTAAATAATCTACAATAATAAATAAAAAAATCGGACAAGTGCGAGTTGCACTCGCACTAAGATCGAGGGTTCCGTACACAAATATTCAAACAAAATTTTTTTAAAATTAATTTAACAATTCTTTTAAATTTAAAAACAAATTAAACAAAATGGTAATATACTATAATAAGATTAGAATAAATATTTTTATTATTTTATTTTATGAATAAATTTTTATATTTCTCTGTAATTATACTTACGTTCACTAATCAGATTCGCTATAATTTTCCTGAAATCTGCACGTAAAACTCAAGATCCTTACCGAATTTCAACTCACCCGGTTCAGATTTGTAGAAGTTAAGGGGGGGGGACAGGGTCATTTTTTGCAATTTTTTCGAAAAAATTTAACTTCTTTCCCTTCTATTTCGCAAATATGTAGACCTATCAGGTTCGTTATAATTTTCCTGTAATCTGCACGTAAAACTAAAGATCCCTACCAAATTTCAGCCCACCCGGTTCAGATTTGTAGAAGTTAAGGGGGGAGGACAGGGTCATTTTTAGTAATTTTTTTGACAAAATTTAATTTCTTTCCTTTCCCTTTCGCAAATATGTAGACCTATCAGGTTCGTTATAATTTTCCTGTAATCTGCACTTACAACTAAAGATCCCTACCGAATTTCAGCCCACCCGGTTCAGATTTGTAGAAGTTAAGGGGGGGGACAGGGTCATTTTTAGTAATTTTTTTGACAAAATTTAATTTCTTTCCCTTCCCTTTCGCAAATATGTAGGCCAATTGGGTTCGCTATATTTTTCCTGTAATCTGCACTTAAAACTGAAGATCCCTACCGAATTTCAGCTCACAAGGTTGAGATTTGTAGAAGTTAAGGGGGGGGACAGGGTCATTTTTTGCAATTTTTTCGAAAAAATTTAACTTCTTTCCCTTCTATTTCGCAAATATGTAGATCTATCAGGTTCGTTATAATTTTCCTGTAATCTGCGATTACAACTAAAGATCCCTACCGAATTTCAGCCCACCCGGTTCAGATTTGTAGAAGTTAAGGGGGGGGACAGGGTCATTTTTTGCAATTTTTTCGAAAAAATTTAATTTCTTTCCCTTTTATTTCGCAAATATGTAGATCTATCAGGTTCGTTATAATTTTCCTGTAATCTGCGATTACAACTAAAGATCCCTACCGAATTTCAGCCCACCCGGTTCAGATTTGTAGAAGTTAAGGGGGGGGACAGTGTCATTTTTTGCAATTTTTTCGAAAAAATTTAACTTCTTTCCCTTCTATCTCGCAAACATGTAGACCTATCAGGTTCGTTATAATTTTTCTGTAATCTGCACGTAAAACTAAAGATCCCTACCGAATTTCAGCCCACCCGGTTCAGATTTGTAGAAGTTAAGGGGGGGGACAGGGTCATTTTTTGCAATTTTTTCGAAAAAATTTAACTTCTTTCCCTTCTATTTCGCAAATATGTAGACCTATCAGGTTCGTTATATTTTTCCTGTAATCTGCACGTAAAACTGAAGATCCCTATCGAATTTCAGCTCACCAGGTTGAGATTTGTAGAAGTTAAGGGGGGGGACAGGGTCATTTTTTGCAATTTTTTCGAAAAAATTTAACTTCTTTCCCTTCTATTTCGCAAATATGTAGACCTATCAGGTTCGTTATATTTTTCCTGTAATCTGCACGTAAAACTGAAGATCCCTATCGAATTTCAGCTCACCAGGTTGAGATTTGTAGAAGTTAAGGGGGGGGACAGGGTCATTTTTTGCAATTTTTTCGAAAAAATTTAACTTCTTTCCCTTCTATTTCGCAAATATGTAGACCTATCAGGTTCGTTATAATTTTTCTGTAATCTGCACGTAAAACTAAAGATCCCTACCGAATTTCAGCCCACCCGGTTCAGATTTGTAGAAGTTAAGGGGGTGAGGACAGGGTCATTTTTAGTAATTTTTTTGACAAAATTTAATTTCTTTCCCTTCCCTTTCGCAAATATGTAGGCCAATTGGGTTCGCTATATTTTTCCTGTAATCTGCACTTAAAACTGAAGATCCCTACCGAATTTCAGCTCACAAGGTTGAGATTTGTAGAAGTTAAGGGGGGGGACAGGGTCATTTTTTGCAATTTTTTCGAAAAAATTTAACTTCTTTCCCTTCTATTTCGCAAATATGTAGACCTATCAGGTTCGTTATATTTTTCCTGTAATCTGCACGTAAAACTGAAGATCCCTATCGAATTTCAGTTCACCAGGTTGAGATTTGTAGAAGTTAAGGGGGGGGACAGGGTCATTTTTTGCAATTTTTTCGAAAAAATTTAACTTCTTTCCCTTCTATTTCGCAAATATGTAGACCTATCAGGTTCGTTATAATTTTTCTGTAATCTGCACGTAAAACTAAAGATCCCTACCGAATTTCAGCCCACCCGGTTCAGATTTGTAGAAGTTAAGGGGGTGAGGACAGGGTCATTTTTAGTAATTTTTTTGACAAAATTTAATTTCTTTCCCTTCCCTTTCGCAAATATGTAGGCCAATTGGGTTCGCTATATTTTTCCTGTAATCTGCACTTAAAACTGAAGATCCCTACCGAATTTCAGCTCACAAGGTTGAGATTTGTAGAAGTTAAGGGGGGGGACAGGGTCATTTTTTGCAATTTTTTCGAAAAAATTTAACTTCTTTCCCTTCTATTTCGCAAATATGTAGATCTATCAGGTTCGTTATAATTTTCCTGTAATCTGCGATTACAACTAAAGATCCCTACCGAATTTCAGCCCACCCGGTTCAGATTTGTAGAAGTTAAGGGGGGGGACAGGGTCATTTTTTGCAATTTTTTCGAAAAAATTTAATTTCTTTCCCTTTTATTTCGCAAATATGTAGATCTATCAGGTTCGTTATAATTTTCCTGTAATCTGCGATTACAACTAAAGATCCCTACCGAATTTCAGCCCACCCGGTTCAGATTTGTAGAAGTTAAGGGGGGGGGCAGTGTCATTTTTTGCAATTTTTTCGAAAAAATTTAACTTCTTTCCCTTCTATCTCGCAAACATGTAGACCTATCAGGTTCGTTATAATTTTTCTGTAATCTGCACGTAAAACTAAAGATCCCTACCGAATTTCAGCCCACCCGGTTCAGATTTGTAGAAGTTAAGGGGGGGGACAGGGTCATTTTTTGCAATTTTTTCGAAAAAATTTAACTTCTTTCCCTTCTATTTCGCAAATATATGTAGACCTATCAGGTTCGTTATATTTTTCCTGTAATCTGCACGTAAAACTGAAGATCCCTATCGAATTTCAGCTCACCAGGTTGAGATTTGTAGAAGTTAAGGGGGTGAGGACAGGGTCATTTTTAGTAATTTTTTTGACAAAATTTAATTTCTTTCCCTTCCCTTTCGCAAATATGTAGGCCAATTGGGTTCGCTATATTTTTCCTGTAATCTGCACTTAAAACTGAAGATCCCTACCGAATTTCAGCTCACAAGGTTGAGATTTGTAGAAGTTAAGGGGGGGGACAGGGTCATTTTTTGCAATTTTTTCGAAAAAATTTAACTTCTTTCCCTTCTATTTCGCAAATATGTAGACCTATCAGGTTCGTTATAATTTTTCTGTAATCTGCACGTAAAACTAAAGATCCCTACCGAATTTCAGCCCACCCGGTTCAGATTTGTAGAAGTTAAGGGGGGGGACAGGGTCATTTTTTGCAATTTTTTCGAAAAAATTTAACTTCTTTCCCTTCTATTTCGCAAATATGTAGACCTATCAGGTTCGTTATATTTTTCCTGTAATCTGCACGTAAAACTGAAGATCCCTATCGAATTTCAGCTCACCAGGTTGAGATTTGTAGAAGTTAAGGGGGTGAGGACAGGGTCATTTTTAGTAATTTTTTTGACAAAATTTAATTTCTTTCCCTTCCCTTTCGCAAATATGTAGGCCAATTGGGTTCGCTATATTTTTCCTGTAATCTGCACTTAAAACTGAAGATCCCTACCGAATTTCAGCTCACAAGGTTGAGATTTGTAGAAGTTAAGGGGGGGGACAGGGTCATTTTTTGCAATTTTTTCGAAAAAATTTAACTTCTTTCCCTTCTATTTCGCAAATATGTAGACCTATCAGGTTCGTTATATTTTTCCTGTAATCTGCACGTAAAACTGAAGATCCCTATCGAATTTCAGCTCACCAGGTTGAGATTTGTAGAAGTTAAGGGGGTGAGGACAGGGTCATTTTTAGTAATTTTTTTGACAAAATTTAATTTCTTTCCCTTCCCTTTCGCAAATATGTAGGCCAATTGGGTTCGCTATATTTTTCCTGTAATCTGCACTTAAAACTGAAGATCCCTACCGAATTTCAGCTCACAAGGTTGAGATTTGTAGAAGTTAAGGGGGGGGACAGGGTCATTTTTTGCAATTTTTTCGAAAAAATTTAACTTCTTTCCCTTCTATTTCGCAAATATGTAGATCTATCAGGTTCGTTATTATTTTCCTGTAATCTGCGATTACAACTAAAGATCCCTACCGAATTTCAGCCCACCCGGTTCAGATTTGTAGAAGTTAAGGGGGGGGACAGGGTCATTTTTTGCAATTTTTTCGAAAAAATTTAATTTCTTTCCCTTTTATTTCGCAAATATGTAGATCTATCAGGTTCGTTATAATTTTCCTGTAATCTGCGATTACAACTAAAGATCCCTACCGAATTTCAGCCCACCCGGTTCAGATTTGTAGAAGTTAAGGGGGGGGACAGTGTCATTTTTTGCAATTTTTTCGAAAAAATTTAACTTCTTTCCCTTCTATCTCGCAAACATGTAGACCTATCAGGTTCGTTATAATTTTTCTGTAATCTGCACGTAAAACTAAAGATCCCTACCGAATTTCAGCCCACCCGGTTCAGATTTGTAGAAGTTAAGGGGGGGGACAGGGTCATTTTTTGCAATTTTTTCGAAAAAATTTAACTTCTTTCCCTTCTATTTCGCAAATATGTAGACCTATCAGGTTCGTTATATTTTTCCTGTAATCTGCACGTAAAACTGAAGATCCCTATCGAATTTCAGCTCACCAGGTTGAGATTTGTAGAAGTTAAGGGGGTGAGGACAGGGTCATTTTTAGTAATTTTTTTGACAAAATTTAATTTCTTTCCCTTCCCTTTCGCAAATATGTAGGCCAATTGGGTTCGCTATATTTTTCCTGTAATCTGCACTTAAAACTGAAGATCCCTACCGAATTTCAGCTCACAAGGTTGAGATTTGTAGAAGTTAAGGGGGGGGACAGGGTCATTTTTTGCAATTTTTTCGAAAAAATTTAACTTCTTTCCCTTCTATTTCGCAAATATGTAGACCTATCAGGTTCGTTATAATTTTTCTGTAATCTGCACGTAAAACTAAAGATCCCTACCGAATTTCAGCCCACCCGGTTCAGATTTGTAGAAGTTAAGGGGGGGGACAGGGTCATTTTTTGCAATTTTTTCGAAAAAATTTAACTTCTTTCCCTTCTATTTCGCAAATATGTAGACCTATCAGGTTCGTTATATTTTTCCTGTAATCTGCACGTAAAACTGAAGATCCCTATCGAATTTCAGCTCACCAGGTTGAGATTTGTAGAAGTTAAGGGGGTGAGGACAGGGTCATTTTTAGTAATTTTTTTGACAAAATTTAATTTCTTTCCCTTCCCTTTCGCAAATATGTAGGCCAATTGGGTTCGCTATATTTTTCCTGTAATCTGCACTTAAAACTGAAGATCCCTACCGAATTTCAGCTCACAAGGTTGAGATTTGTAGAAGTTAAGGGGGGGGACAGGGTCATTTTTTGCAATTTTTTCGAAAAAATTTAACTTCTTTCCCTTCTATTTCGCAAATATGTAGACCTATCAGGTTCGTTATATTTTTCCTGTAATCTGCACGTAAAACTGAAGATCCCTATCGAATTTCAGCTCACCAGGTTGAGATTTGTAGAAGTTAAGGGGGTGAGGACAGGGTCATTTTTAGTAATTTTTTTGACAAAATTTAATTTCTTTCCCTTCCCTTTCGCAAATATGTAGGCCAATTGGGTTCGCTATATTTTTCCTGTAATCTGCACTTAAAACTGAAGATCCCTACCGAATTTCAGCTCACAAGGTTGAGATTTGTAGAAGTTAAGGGGGGGGACAGGGTCATTTTTTGCAATTTTTTCGAAAAAATTTAACTTCTTTCCCTTCTATTTCGCAAATATGTAGACCTATCAGGTTCGTTATATTTCTCCTGTAATCTGCACGTAAAACTGAAGATCCCTATCGAATTTCAGCTCACCAGGTTGAGATTTGTAGAAGTTAAGGGGGTGAGGACAGGGTCATTTTTAGTAATTTTTTTGACAAAATTTAATTTCTTTCCCTTCCCTTTCGCAAATATGTAGGCCAATTGGGTTTGCTATATTTTTCCTGTAATCTGCACTTAAAACTGAAGATCCCTACCGAATTTCAGCTCACAAGGTTGAGATTTGTAGAAGTTAAGGGGGGGGACAGGGTCATTTTTTGCAATTTTTTCGAAAAAATTTAACTTCTTTCCCTTCTATTTCGCAAATATGTAGACCTATCAGGTTCGTTATATTTTTCCTGTAATCTGCACGTAAAACTGAAGATCCCTATCGAATTTCAGCTCACCAGGTTGAGATTTGTAGAAGTTAAGGGGGGGAGGACAGGGTCATTTTTAGTAATTTTTTTGACAAAATTTAATTTCTTTCCCTTCCCTTTCGCAAATATGTAGGCCAATTGGGTTCGCTATATTTTTCCTGTAATCTGCACTTAAAACTGAAGATCCCTACCGAATTTCAGCTCACAAGGTTGACATTCGTAGAAGTTAAGGGGGGGGGGACAGTCCATTTTGCGTGGCTGGGACGGACACACGAGTGATTTCATAAGGGTTCCGTCAGTACACCTACGGTGTACGGAACCCTAAAAACACAAAAAATCATGTAAACAATGGTTGTAGTAATGAAAATAATAATTCGGGATTAAATATTAATTAAATAAATATTTTTTTAATAACAAAATAAAAATGTTTATCAATATTAAAGGATCCAATTCTCATTGGAAGACAATTATTTTTCATTGTAAGTAAATTTTTTATTGAAAGAAACATTGTATTTAAAAATAATTTTTATGAAACTTTAATCCAATGGTAATATCCTATGGCCGGTTTGCCCCACAGGCCCATTTTGAGAATAAATGTTTGTCAAAAAGAAACGCTTTGAAAATTCATCAAAGTTTTTGGTGGTAAATATTCCTGAGGTGTGTACCTTCAAAACACAAGACCTAATGATTGAAAATACTATACACGATTTCCTGAGAATTTGCTTAAGAAAAAATTCGTAAAAGTGTAGAAAAAAACTAAAAAAAAAATTTTTGCTCCCAGCTTTGTACAAGCAAAAGTAAAAAATGTCAAATTAAAAAAATAAGGTATACTACACATGGTTGTTTCGAATTTCTAAATAGCACTTTTGACAATTTTGCCATTTCGGAAATATTGAGGGGGTTCCGGTTTGCTCCACTCTCCCCTTACAATTTTAAACATATTTTTTTATTGAAAAACAAAGAAATCAAATGATATTTTTATTTATTTATAAAATTCATTTTTGTACTTTAGAATGAAAACATTTCGAAGCAGTCTAATGGAAGAAAAATCCTCTCTGCTACTCCGTTCGATTAAAACGAATCATATGAAATTTTGGAACAGACAGTTTTTCAGTGTATTTCTCCATTATACAGTACCTAAATTACAAACTTTATTAATCGTCGGATTCGCTTGAAACTTGTTACTCAGGGGTTTTCGGGGTCGCTGATTACGAATCTGATATCAGTTTTTCCAAATTTATGTTTCCTATAAATGAACATTTCGATTATAGAGAAAAAAGATATAGTTAAACTTCTCTCTATTCATTCTTCATCTTCGAGATTGCTGATCTTAAAAATACACGTATATCTACTTTAAAATTAACCCAATTAATTTTTTAAAATAGTGTCCTCTATATTGAATCCGACATTTTGAATTTTGAAAAAATTGATATCAGATTTGTGTTCAGCGACCCTTAAAACCCCAGAATAACGAGTTTCAAGCAAATCCGATGAATTTTTCATAAAACTGTCCGCCATATTAAATCCGCCATTATGAATTTTGAGAAACTGATATCGGATTTGTAATCAGCGACCCCGAAAACCCTCGAGTAACGAGTTTCAAACGCATCAGATGAATTTTTATAAAATAGTCCGCCATATTGAATCCGCCATTATGAATTTTGAGAAACTGATATCGGATTTGTAATCAGCGACCCCGAAAACCCCTAAGTAACGAGTTTCAAACGAATCCGATGAATTTTTCATAAAATAGTCCGCCATTTTGGATTTTAAGAAACTGATATTGGATTTGTAATTAGCGACCCTAAGAACCCCTGAGTAGCAAGTTTCAATCAATTTTTAAATCATTTTATCTGCGATAAATTTTTAGCGAAAATTCTTAATACGAAACATTAATGTTTTTATAATAATGCTAATGAAGATTGTAACCACATATTTTACAGGTTTATTAAGATCCCCCTTTTGTTATAGGGATAATAATAAAAGTTATTTTTCAACGTTTTTTAAAACAAAATTTGAATTTTGAATTTGTTCCTTTCCAGAGATTGACCCATATGTATAAATTTTGTATAAAAGTTGCTTTTATTTTCATGTGTAGAAATAGAACAATTTAGCTTTTATGCTTGTTCTCAAAATCTCATTAAACTAAATGTGCATATATGGTTATATTTGCAGGCGAACGTCTTATTCAATATGCTACAGAGAACCTTGTGACAGAAGTTCTGATACATCCTCAAACAAATACTCTCTTACAATGCATACGCAATCTTCTCGCAAGTTTTACAAAACATAGGCACATCATTCATGCTGGCTACACTTTTGGTGGAAATGGTTCCTGGATACTGCAGGTACACATTTACGTATATTTTTTATTAAAAACTAAAAATTTAGTTTTTTGATTAAAAAGAAATAAGTAAAACAAATTTATTATTTAAAATAATGTATTTTTATTTTACTTTCCAAAACAGAAAATTATATATTGATTTGAAAAAAAACTTTTTTATTATCATTTGTAAAAATAGTTATAGAATTTTGGCTTATATAAATATTAATAGATGTTCGTTTTTTCTTCCTTCGATATTTCCTTAAAGATGTTTTATATTCAATAGTATTTTAATTCCCATTACAGGATGGAACCTTTAGTTATGCAGACTTTGTAGACGCATTTAGCGAACACGAGGTTCAAAGAGTGCTTCGTGCTTACGAGAATAGTGTAACTGTACATATTCATTGCGCAGGAGTTGGTGAATGGTCGACTGCAAGATTATCCAAAGAATCTTGTGCTAGGTTTGTTTGACTAATATTAATCTCTACAAAAGTAAAAAATCATAAACCCACGTTGTACAATACTCATTTTCTTGAAAACAGAACGATTTAGAGAAAACCGTTCTCAAAACGTAAATAAAAAAATAATTTATAAATTCTTTTGCTTGAAAGATTTAAAATTGTGGTTATGAATCATGATCACCATTTTCTGATTTTTGTTTTTAGATGATTTTAATAAAAATGAAATTTATGTAATCGTCAATTGAGATGGAAATGATGATTTTAGGTCCTGTCAGGTTAAGGTGAATCCGGATGATGTTCTTACTGCAGGTGTTCCAGCTATTACCAGTTTTTCACATTATATTGAGCAATATCTTGTACCTCAATCATTAGATCAACTAATGGAACCTTCCGATGTTGTCGGAAATATTCGCTTTAGTCATCCAACTCTATATGTCTTCCCGGGTGGACAGGGGGATGCAGCTCTCTTTGGAATAAATGGTTTTAATATGCTTGTCGATGGGGGCTTCTCTAGGAAAGCTTGTTTCTGGGACTTTGCTAGACATTTAGATCGATTGGATGCCGTTCTCGTCACTAGGATAAACAACAGCAATATTGGTGGCATGTCCAGTGTTCTTCAGAAAAAGAAGCAGATGCACGTTTATCCTCAAATTGGACATTTCTTCTGTAACCTTGTGGTAAATTACAATTTCTTATTTACTTTCTAATTTGTAATGAAAACTTGTAGAAAATTTCCACAGTGAGCTTGAAAAAATTTATAAAATATTGATTTATCTGAAAATTATCAAACCGCTTATAAACAGTATTTTTCGCAGAATTAAACAATGTTAATTACTTTACAGGAAAGAAGACATTCGAATTCACCTGATGGTGACAAGGATATGGATCCGTTGATTTTCGATTTAATTGATATGGGACAAGAGATGATGGTGAATCTTCGACATATTAGTCTAAGAGCCCATCATTGCTACAGGGATCCTGATCCAATAAATCTCTATCATAAAGTCGGTCATGGAACGCTTGACATGTACGTTCTGAGTCCTAGTAAAGATAGCAAGGAGGTTAGAGAATTCCTCACTAAATGGCATGCCTCGGATTTCAAATTATTTTCCGGATCTCATAAAAATGACTCCAACAATCTTGTATTTCCCATACAAAATATTGTCTCCATTTGTGCACTATTAGTCTGGCAACCAGCGAATCCCGAAAGTACAATAACGAGAATTCTTTTCCCCGGAAGTACACCTCAACACAAAATTTTTGAGGGTCTAGATCGTTTGAAACATCTCGAATTTCTTAAACATTCAACCTGCTCCGCTAAAAGCCTCTCTCCATCTACTTCGCTAGTCACTCTTAAGGATAAACCCCTGAAGAAATTTGAACGAGAAGCAAAAAAATTTGAAACTAAACGGGAAAAGAAGGACCAATCAGAAATAAAGACCATAAAAGCTAGTGATGAATCGCCACAAAAGAGGATAAGGAAAGTTGAAGGAAAAACAAAGAAACTTGTGGAGAATAAGAAGATTGAATCCGAATCAAAGAAGATCGATGAAACCAAAGAAGTTAAAAAGATTGAGGATGTGAAAAAGAAGAGCCAAAAATTAGACGAGGGTGAAACGAAAAAAAATGATATTAAAGCCGAAACTGAAAAGACCGTTATAAAAGAACAGAAACTAAAACCAGAGCCAAAGAAAAAGGATTCTAAAGATATGAACTATGTAAAAATGATGAAGGTTAATAAATTAGAATCAGCAAAGACAACATCAAAACCGATGGAGAAAAAAAGTACGAAACTAACTGACAAGAAGGATGTCAAATCATCACCAACCACTCCAAAGAAATCTCTAAATGGCACAGCCACCAAAATAGAAATGTCAAAATCGGCAAGAGTCCTAATGAAACCGGCCACAAAAGCAACATCAGCTCCAGCTAAAAGTGCAAAAGACGCTAATAATCGCAAAGTCGTTGAGCAAAAAAATATCGAAATGGCTGGATCGGTTACTGCCTCTAAAACAACCAAAGGAAAACCAGTCGAAAGGAAACCAATCAGTCGACGAACAAAACCGCCTAGTCCTAGTAAAAGCAGAGTTCCCATTAGCCCAGCGAAATCCACTAAAAGTACTCCTACAACTTCGGTCAAGTCTGACAAAGATGGAGTCATTAAGAAAGTCAAAGGCGATAAAGGAACAACGGACTCATCGACAGTATCAACTCCGTCCGGTATTGAACATGATTCAGTAATTCGCATTATCGAAAAGAATTTAACGGAAAAATCGGAAGACATATCTCTTGACTCGATTGAAAGTAAAGTACTCGCTGATCTTAAAGAAGAAAGAGAAGTCGTTGAGGAAATTGAAGCAGTTCTCCAGAAAGCTGAACGAATAGAGGAAGCCCGAAAAGAGGAGCATTTCGAAGGCGATGACGACATCACTGCAGAAGCCACAGACAAGAAGGAGGAGGACATGACTGAAGAGGATGTGACGGCTGAAATTGAAGATGCCCCAAAAAAAGACTCCCGAAAAGCGAGTCTGGAATTAACTGAAGAAGATGAGTATCTTATTGTCGAGAAAGAAGAAATTTTCACCGAAGATTCTGTTCAAAGTGCCGAAGGTGAGCAAAAACATTTTCTTGATGAAGTTGAATCAGAGAAAATTAAAATTCTCGAAAAAAATGTTCTCCATCTAAATGAGGAGGAAAAAAAAGATGAGATTCCTGAAAAAATGTTGGATTTTGGAGAAATATCTTCTACGAAAGTGGATGAAAAAAGAGTTTCGGAATTACTGTCACCTGAGCATAAGGAACAACTGAAAGAAGAAATGAAAGAAATTATCGCCTCAGCAACTGAAGTTGTTCAAAAAACGGAAGAGAAAGACGATTCCGGAAAGAAAGACTCTGAAGACTTTACCAAAGAACCTTCTAGTTTAAGTCCTGACAAGATGGATTCATCCGAAAAAAAAACTGATACTGATATAAAACAAGATATCGAAAAAGATCTGATTCCGGAAAAAATGGAAGAGTCACAGGAAAAGATATCGACACTTGAATCTGGCGCAACCACAACAGCTCCTACTCTTCCGGAAGATGAACGAATCACTTTGGATGATATCAAAGAAGATATTGATGAAAAGCACGTCGCTGAGGAAGTAAAGGAAAAAGTTCTTCAAAAAATAAAGGAAGTAATTCCAGTCGAACTGCCATCACCAGTTGTTCGTCATTCAATTCCAGTTCATCAGAGAGATTCCGTTAAAACACCAGACGAAGTTGCCGATCTTCCAGTTCACGAGGAAGTTGATCCGAATCTTTATTCAGCTGATGGTTTTAGTAAGGTAAAAGACGAAAGGGCCCAGTCGGCCCATGAAGCAAAATGTTCTCTAACACTAACAACCAAGGAACAAAAGGGCGTATTCAGCTTTTTTGGAAAAGTAGCAGATAAATTCGAAAAAGGAATTGATAAACTCACCAAAAATAAAAAAGATTCTGATAAAGATGATGATAAATCATCGTCAAAATCCAATTCGACTGAGGATTATAAACCGATTGATAATTTCGAAGAGGTCGATGTTGACCAAGTTTTCCAAAAGGTAGGAAAGGTTCATGAAAAAGGTGAAAAATTTGAAACAGTGGAACCGGTTGTGAAGGATATAAAGACCGCGGCAATAAAAGAAACGGCAACATTTTTGAAGGAGGAGATTCGAGATTTGAGTAGTATAACCGATCAGGAAGAAAAGTTAACAGTTAATGACGAAGCAGAAAAACTGGATGAAACATCCAAGCCAGGGAAGGAACAAGAGATCGCAGACATCGAAGAAGTTGAAAATCTAATTCAGGAATCTTCTAAAAAACTTAAATCTGTTAAGGACAGTCTTAAGGATTCTTTAGAGTCCCTTGAAGAAAAAGCTCCAAAGGAATCAAGAATTAAGTTAGTCGACCTTCCTCCACCAGGTAATATTGTTACCAATACTTTAACAGGCGTCGCGGAAAAATTGGAAGAAATAGACTCTACACCTTCAATTTCCAAGAAGCCTGAAAAAGTAAAATTCTCCATTCCAAAAGATGAGGAAATTGACAATGAAAAAGAAGATCAGTACGTTCTCGACTTGAAGGAAGCTGTTCGTGACGTTGGCGAAGTCCTAGCCGGTACAGCCGGAATTCATCTCGAAGAAAATCCAAAAGACGTTGTTGAGATTGTCAAAAAAGTTGCTGAAGTACTCAAAGAAGATGGTTTTTTGTCAGATAAAGTTCTTTCCCAAGTTTCCAAAAAGAAAGAAGAAGAAGAAGAATTATCTTTGAATACAAAACCTATTGATGAAGTTTCAAAAACAAGTGCTAAATGCATAATGCCAAAGAAGGTGGGTATTACTGAACAATTACCGACTCAGGAGGAAGTGGAGGAAATGATCGAGAGCGATTTTGTTAAACCCCTTCCAAGTTATGAGAACGCGAAAGGATTCGAGCTTGACGAAGAGTCTTGTGTTGAGGTAATTAAAGACACTGAAATCGCACCCCCAGGAAGTGAGGAACAACCTGTCAGGGATGAAACTCTAGGAATGGGGTCAGACCTCCTATCGAACATCAGAATTTGTGAAAGGACAAGTATATGTACTGATGAAGAAGAAGACCAAGATGTGATGGATGCTGGACTGGAAAAAGTCTGCACTAAAACCATTTTACCCTTAAAACTTGAAGATGCTCAACACGACGAAGAAATAGTTTGCTCTGATATTGGATTCGAACAAAAAGTATCACCAGCAAAGGCTGAATTGGTAATTGTCACTCCTGGATCAACACCATCATCTCCTAAATTCATTAAAAAAATATCTGATCAAGAAGTACAGAGAGCACTCAAAATTGATGATACCTTCTCTGATGATCTAAAACATATGATTGATCAAACCTCGACCATTGACGAGATCGTTGATAACATAATTGTATCTAAGAAGCAAAGAATCACAACAGAAATTATAGAGTATATTATATTCGCAAAACGTATTTCCCGAGAGATAGTAATTGAAGTGATTAAAAGCACTATCATCAAACGTGGTATTTGTCATGAAAGTGTAATAGATATTAAAGAAATTATTAAAACCGATGTGGTAATTAGTCCCCAAAAGAGAAATGACGTAGAAGATTATATTGAAAAAGAATTTATTAGTAAGGGAAAGAAAATTAATTCACCTATTATCGAAGAGATCTCTTTATTGAAAATAATCCCACAAGACGTTATTATAGAAATAATTGATGGCATCATAATAAAAAAAAATATTTGCAAGTCTTCGATACTTGATGCATCAGATAAAAAAGATCAGAATGTTGATAAAAATGAAGAATTGACAGAAATTAAAAAACAGAAAAGTTCACACATTGGAACTGATTTGAAAATTAAAGATGAACTTGTTGAAGGTTTTGTTAGTATTCTATCAAAAGATGTGACAGCACTTATAGGTGATGATAGACATGATGAATTAGCTGTTGAAGCTAGAGATTCTCCATCAGGCAAAACTATCTCAGAGAAAGATGACTTTGAAGCAGTTGAGCGAGAAGAATACAAAGTTAGTAGTTCCATACAGTCACCGGATACATCCAGAAAATTCATTGAATCTAAAACAGAAGAGGAAGAAGATTCTAGTGATGTAATTGAAGCTGATGAGAAATTTGTACGTGACACTAAGGAAAAAGAGGGAAAAGAGTTTGAACTTGAGGACATAAAGGAAGTTCTGGAGGAGCAAAATGTACGTGTACGTGAAATAGAAGTTTCTGAGGCATTAGAAATTGTCGACGCGACCGAAAAGTATCTCAGTGAAGCGAAAGAAAAAGTTATTTTAATAAGTGAAGAAAAAGAAGTAGTAGGTGTTAATAAGGAAAAAAAGAACAATGCCAAAAAAGCTGTCGACAAACTTCTCTTGATTGATTCAACAGAGAACATTTTTGACCAAGATCTACAAGACGCAGCTGTACGTAAAATGTTTGTGACAGCTAGCAGTGAGGATGGAGGACTCGAGACGGAGATCTGTGCTCCGGGTACAATTACTTTCACGAAAACAGTCACACATGATGATTCCTTGAAAGATAGCTCCTCAAAGTCTGTATCAGAAAAAGATTCCCTGGCGATGGATAACGAAGCCCTGCATTCTGCAGAAACTTCACCAGATAAAGACATCATGTTTGATAAATCGTCTTCAAAAGTAAAAGTACAGGTTTCTTCAGTTAATAGTTTGGATAAGTCACCGATTGGTATACGTACTTATCAGGATCCAGATAATATTTTAGAAAATAAAGGCGAAGAGACAATAGAAAAAGAAGCAAAAACTGATCTTAAAGACTCGAAGACGAAAGTGGATCACTCAGGTGATGTTTCTCCAGCAGAGAGTGTTTTTGCAGAAGGTTTAATTGAAAATCCATTAATTTCCCACCAGAGTTCGAATTCAGAAAAACCAAATCAGGACGATAGTGAATTACCTGAATCATCAGGTGAAGAGCCTATTAATAATTCACATTTTATAGGTATTGAAAGTACTCAGGCCGAAGAACAGGCTAGATTAAGATCAACAAGTATTGTCAGTGATAAAGATTATCAATTTGTAAGTAGCCTAAATGAACAAGAAGATCTTGCCATTCTTGACGAGAAAGAAAAATTAGAAATCGATAATGACCGGTCTCTTATCATTTTTGGTGACAAATCTGATGAAGAAATAATTGAAGTAAAAGCTTCGAGTGTTGCTGGCGTAAAAGAACATTTGAAAGAAGATAAATTGAAAATTTCGAATATTCATGATTCAAAGACTCCAATTGTTGCTGGCGATAAAACTCAAGGTTCATTAAAAGAGACTGGATCTAGATCATTCAGTATAGCGAGTGAAAAAGCAGAAATAAAAGATTTTTTAGATAAGTCACAATCTTCGGTATTAAGTGAAAATTCAGATGAGAATGATACTAATCCTATGTCTCCCAGCTATGCTGACAATAAGTTTGATGAGAAAGATTTATTTGGAAAGACAGTAAGTAAATCAAAAGCATCGAGAATCTCTAGTATTTTTAGGGAAAAAGTAGATTTCAAAGATGTTGATCAAACAGAAGTTGACAAAATTGTTGAAGATAAAGAATCGGATCTAAAAAAATCGTCAACAAGTGAAAAGTCAGATGAAAAGGAGTTGAGTGATAATTCCAAATCTCCCAATGTCGCTGGAGATACATCCCCTCAAAAGGGTTTGACAGAAAGAAACATTTCCAGATCATCGACAATTAATAGTGAGAACCCAGATGTAAAGGATGATGTAGAGAAGGTAAAATCTGCAGTACCTAATAATGACTTCTTGGACCGATCTATGACTCCAAGCGCAGTTGATGACAAGCTAAATGCAGAAAAAGATAAATCACTGTGTGATGTTGACAAATTGGTCAATGTATCAACAATTTCAAAATCACCTACAGCTGATAAATTTCACGTAAATGAATTGGAAGATGAAACACTAAAATTCGAAACTACAGTGTGCGAAAAGACAGACTTAACATGTACTGCTCAGGAAGACATTAATCAACTGTTACCTCTCGATGTTCAAGAGGATGATTCAAGTGATCGATCAAAGGCACCTAGTATTGTCGGCGATGGAGAACCAGAGAGAGAATTATCTGAACTCACCAAATCAAGATCACCTAGCATTGTTAGTGATAATCATACACCAGAATCGTCACGAAAGTTTTCTCTGCTTTCGGACTCTAAGATCGACGTGAATTTCGAAAAGGACCAATTTGAACATCTTAGATCTGGTAGTTTAATGAGTGATAAATTAGATGAAGATTCTATTGATCGAACAAAATCACCAAGTTCAACAAGTGACAAGTCAGATGATAAAGATACATTAGATAAATCGAAATCACCAAGTATTGATGGTGTTAAACTTGATTCTGACAGAGATCGTGCTAAATCTAGGTCTTCTAGTTTAATTACTAAAGAGGCAGATCATGACAAGTTGATACAGAAAGATGAAATGAAGTTTCAAGAACATGATAGGTCAAGAACATCCAGTTTTGGAAGTGGAATGGCGGATGAGAAGAATTTATCTTCAGCTAAAGTAGCTGCATCATCAGTTGATTTCCATAAAAATTTCAAAAAAGAAGAAATACGATCTAGATCATCCAGCAATGCTAGTGAAATATATGATGAAAACGAAATCACATCAACAAAAATAGAAGTTTCATCAGCTGCTCCTCTGGGTGATTTTAATCAAAAAAATGACAAGGAAGATGTCAGATCTAAATCATCAAGTGTTGTTAGTGAACAGTATAATGAGAAGGAGATTGCATCATCAAAAGAAGTTGATTATGAAGAAGAAGTTAAGTCCAGATCGTCAAGTATCACGAGTGTGAATCATGATAACGAAAAACCAATGTCAAGATCATTAAGTATTGATAGTGAGAAACATGATGAAAAGGAAATCGAATTAGCTGAAAAAGTTGATTCGGATAATACAGCTGAAAACGGAAAAGCAAGTATTGTTAATGAGAAAGATGTCGAGAAAAAAATATCATTGGCAAAAAAAGTTGACACGCATGTTGATTTTAGTATCACATCTAAAAAAAAGAAAGATAAATCCAGATCGCCAAGTATTACCAGTGTGAAGAATGAAGACATGAAACCGAGATCAAGATTATCAAGTATAGATAGTGAAAAACACGCTGAGAGCGAGGTCACGTCAGTAAAAACAGGTGATTGTGAAAAAGAGGAAGTTAGATCCAGATCGACAAGTATTTCCTGTGTAGAATATAATGTCGAAAATCCAAAATGTAGCTCATCAAGTGTTAAAAGTGAGGAATATGATGAGAATGAAGTCTCAATAACTAAAAACGTTGGTTCTGATAAAACAGATGAAATTTGGTTCAGATCATCTAGTATCATCAGTGAGAAACAGGATGACAAAAAGGCAAGATCATCAAGTATTGTTGGTGAAAATCATAACCAAGAGGAATTCGCAACAACAGAAAGTACTTCTTTTCAAGATAAATCAGTAAAAGAAGTCGATAAAGAAGAAATTATATTTCCATCATCAAGTATCATTAGTGAGAAAAATAATGAAAAGGAATCTACATCAGCAAAAGTTCTTTCGACAACTATAATTAGTAAAAATGTTGCTCATATTGCTTCTGAGAAAGTATTTGTCAAAGATGAAATCAGATCAGAATCACCAGTTCATGATCAAACACATAAAGAGCGCTCTAGATCGCACAGCTTATTTGAAGGTGCTGAGAAAACACCAGTGTCCCGATCTCGAACTGGCAGTTTATTTGACGATAAGCCAAGTGAAAAGATTCATTTAATAGAACAAGTAAGAGGAGCTTTGGAGGAATCAATTAAATCAGAAATTCTAGAAGAGAAAGATGAAAAAAGGAGCATAAAAGAGAAACTTTCTGGTTCCCAGAAGGAAGGCGAAGCTGAAATTCTATTATTAAATGAATCTATGAATTATCAAAAGGACTCTGTTGAATCAAAGTCGGAACTAGTACCTGATGTAATAGATGTTTTGCAGCTAAAATTCAATGAAAGAATGGAGATAGAAAATTACGTCATAAATGAATGTGTGGGTAAAAAAAGGAAAATAAGTGCACAAATACTGAATGAATTGAGTGTAACTCATACACTTCCAAAATCAGTGATAATCGTTATTATTGATGAGATAATTTTAAAATTGAAAATTCCTAGAGATACTATTGTTGGATTTGACCAAGATAAGAATTTATCCGAATCGGACAATGATTATGATAATGATGACGAGTTGGGTAAATTACAGGCGGATACTTTAAAAAATATAGAGAAATATATAATTGATGATTACATTTACAAAAATAAAAAATTGACTTTGAAAACAGTGGATAAAATCGCAAATATTAACTTAGTTTCAAGAAGAGATATTATCGTAATTATCAAAAAAATTATTCTATTAAAAAATTTAACGAGACAAAATGTTCTCGATAGTGATATTCTAGAGCTTGAAGAACTTTCAGTCGAAAGTAATGAGGCACAGACAACTGCAAATAAAAAATCAGCTTCAAAAGAAGGTGACACAATAACTTTGGTGCCTGATTCAAAGCAATCTAATTTAACTAGTGTTAAGGATCATGATGATTTTAATAGCGACCTCATAAGACATGAAGGCCTTAAAACTTTTTCCAAAAATACGAGTCCCGAAGCTGTACTGACAACTACTATAACATCCTTTCAGCAAAGTTCCGATATTTTGGAAACGCATATTCCTGAGGAGGTATCAATATCGGAGGATAAGCGCACAGAAATAAAAAGTCTGTTGATGGAAGATTACATTACTAAAGGAAAAAATATTACCGATATATTTCTCCAGGAGATCACTAACAGAACCCAGGTACCTAGATACATTATTTTAGAAATAATCGATGAAATCATTTCCAATAAGAAGTTATCAAGAGATAGTGTGATTGATAAGTTGCTGTTTTTGGAGGAGGACGATTCCCTAGAACGATCACACCTATCCACTCCAGACAAAAAGTCTTCCGGTTATTCAACACCAGAAATAAAGCAGTTCGATGACAAGGTTACCAAAACAATGCCCTCTTTCGTTGCTGATTATGAAAGTCCTTTTCATAAAGCATTTGTTGGTGGCATGACGGAAATTAGAACAACCCATATTACTACTCTTTCTGGGAAATCAACACCAGACCTTGGAGGTCGATCCGATACACCAGAATCCACTTCAGATGTTACTAGTACCACAGGAACTACTTGTCAAGAAGTTACCGAAAAGAAGCAACTTGATGGATCAAGTAAAACTGATGATGATTTGAAGACCATGGTTCTAAAAACAACTCATCTAACTTCACAGCTTGAAAAAATTCCTGATTCACTGAAGAGTGTGCAACAAGATGTTGTTATTTATGGTGTAGATCCAGATATTATGGAAACTGTCACAACAAAAACGACAAAAACAATCGTCATTGATAACGGATCTAAAATTGAAAAACCGGAATTATTTACTTGTATTATTTCTGGAGATGGAATACCAGAAGCTATCTCGGATGATATGACAAAAGTCAGTAATACAGAGACAACACCAGAAATTTCAACAATTGCACAGAAATCTGACAAAATGATTATAGAAACAACAACTCTAACATCAACCTCGGGTGTTTCAACACCTGATGCGAAAACGTTTTACGATTCTGGAAAATCAACACCAGATCAGCAACTCGACAAAATGTCTGCTGAACATTTAGAACACTCGATCTCTTCATTAGTACGTGATTTCGTGTCTGACGAGAAAAGTTACTCTGGAAAATCTTCTCCTGATATATCGCTACCAAAGGATATTGCTTACAGTGGATCAACTGGGAAATCAACACCAGATGTTCCAATTTCACCACTGATCAAAGACGGTACTCACCCATCTGGTAGATCAACACCTGACAAGCGGCTCGAAGGTAGGTCGAGAACAAGCACCCCTGAAGGATTTCGGTCAGGCGAGGTAATAAGGACCACAATCACAACCATCAGAACAATGTCTGATGATGGGGAAATCATCACTACTACCAAAGAAGTTACCGAAGCTACAAACCAGAAAGGTGAAACTGTCGTCATTACAGAAAAGACGGATGTGAAAGTTGATAATAATTTACCAGAAGTTATTGAAAATGCGATTGGAGAGTTGAAGTCAGCTGATCCTCAACGAGTATTAAATCCAAAATCGAATGTATTGAGTGACAAGGAAGTTGGACAAGAAACACTTTCTTACTCTGATGATGAACCTCCAAGTTCACCATTTTCTACCGCCTCCCAGGTTGGACAATCTCCTCATAAATATGAACACCAGGCAATGACCAGCAGTTTTTACGGTAAATTACCAACCACGACATCTGAAAGTACCGTACGCTTTAGTGACTCTCAAACCGAAAGGAAAAAATTAACTGTCGAAATGGAAATCGCAGGTGGATTCAGTGATAAAGATTCTAAGAAGTTAATAGACGAAGCTGACTTGGACTCGGATAAAATTTTACTAGAGGAGAAAGACATAAAGACTGGCACTTCTGATCTATCTTCTCACGATAAAGAAAGGGATGATCCAATTGCTGATTGGGGAAGTCCTTTAGGTCTACCTTCACCTAAACCACCAAGAAAATTCAATCTTCAAACATCCATTCAACGAGAACGAATTACAAATGATCCAATTGCCGATTGGGGGATTCCTTTAGGTCTGCCATCACCAAAACTACAAAAAAAATTCATTTTACGTAGTCCCGTTCAACCAAGCAGCAGTTCCTGTGATCTGTCTCCTGACAGTTTAAATTTTGATCTTCATGATTGGGGTGAACCGTTAAAATTACCAACTCCGGTTCCGTTACCTAATGAGGTTTCCAATAAGGCATCACCTGGAACACCGAAAAAGGAGCGAAAACAAACGAAAAAAGTTATTTCCGAAAATATTAAAAATAAAAAACGATCTGAGAGTCCTAGTAAAAATGAAAAAAAATTAAAGGACTCGAAGAATAAAGTTCAACCGGTTTACATAGATTTAACCTATGTTCCTCATCACGGGAATTCTTACTATACGGCTTTAGAATTTTTCAAGAGAGTCAGGGCGAGGTATTATGTTTTCAGTGGTACTGAACCTGGTCGTGAGGTTTATGATGCTTTGCTGGAAGCGAAGAAAACTTGGGAGGATAAAGATTTAGGTGAGACTATCTACTCCATTAATTTTTAATTCTTCTTTTTCTTCTTAATTTCATTATTATAATCTTTCATCAATATTTTTCATAACACAAGCAAAAATCGAAAATATATTTTTTTCTTTTATTTAAAAAAATTATCGAAGATAAGAAAGAAATTGACCTTAATATCTCTTACCCATAACAAATTAGACGTTTTAAAAGAAATGTTGAATAATTTCAAAGTTTTGCAACTCCCAAGTTTATGAATATTTTTCCAAGGCGTTCAGTGTGACGTAACTCCTTAAGATACAGGTCATTACTTTTTCAATCTTATCTTTATTAATAAAATCATACTTTTACCTTTCATTGCACAGAATTCAAAATTTCTATTATATTCCTTCTTTTTACACTATAAAAAATCAGAAAATCCTATTTAGAAAATTATGTGTGTATGTACGTCCGAAAAATTGTGATGGCGCATCACTAAAAAATGCTTTGACCGATTAAAGTATTCGTTCAGGTTTTAGTCTAACTTAAAATCCCAGCTATAGTAGATTAAAATATATAAATGTAAACGGAAGTTATGCTACTTTTTCGAAAATATAAATTTTTAGTTTTTTCATATATTGTAATCAATGTTGAATTTCGTTTAGGGTTAATTTTTTATCATAACTTTGTTATTAGATCACTGAGATTTGGAATTAATTTTTCGTCTATTTTTTGAAAAAACTGATTTGTAAATAAAATTCTAACAATTAATGAAAATTTCATTCAGAATATAAATTAAAATATAAAAAGCGAATGAAAATAATGATAAGATTAATAAATTATTACAAATTATAAATACCAACTAACAAAATAATTTTAAAAAAGTATTACTGCAGTACACCCTTCCGAAAAATAATGACATGAAAAAAATGACACTCATAAGTGTCGTATTTTGAGTTTGGTTATTACGCTACAACACTCAAAAAATTACACTCAGGAAATAACACTTACTGGAAAATGACAATCAATGATAATATGTCTTATTTAACGAATTAAATAAAAAGTAATTTATTTAAAAGTATAACGTTTATTTATAACATTAATTATTATAATTTTATATAAAATTTTTAGAATTATACTTTCATCAAGTGTGCCTTCTAGGCAAATGTTTCATTATGTACTAATAAATAATTAAATAATTTTATATTCAATATTTCTTTGTTTTAATATAATTATAAATTTACAGCAAAATGTTATAATAAATGACTTTATTAATTACCCAAAAAAATTGGACTTGTATATTATTATATACTATAATAGAAAATTGTTTACGTCGTAACAGAAGTTGCCTATTAATGATATCAATTAAGATAAAAATGTAGTTTCTGTTCATGGGACAGATACTTGTACCATGTGAGAGACAAGTCGTGCATGAGAGATAATGTTCTAGCCATCTAGCAGGGAGTGACAACTTTAAGACTACGTAGTTTTTGGACGATCCCTAAGAAAGTAGAAAACTAATGGAGGTTTCTCCTATAATTCTTTAACTCCCTGCTAGATGGCTAGAACTTTATCTCTCGTGCACGACTTGTCTTGCAGAGGGTATAAGCATCTGTTCCGTGAACAGAAACACTACACTGTTATCTTAAATGATAATATTAATAGGCAAAATCTGTTACTACACTGTAAAAAAGAGCTTTGTTTTAAGACGTTTACGTGGTCACTTCTAAGACGTTTATAAGCGTTTCACTTACCTTCTAAAATGCATGTATTTGGAGGTTATGTTGTTTTGTTTAATACGCTTAAATAAGACGTTTATAAACGTCTAAACGTCTTATTTTTAGAAGCGCCATTTTTTGCAGTGCACGTTAAGAATTTTCGATTATTATCCATTGATCACGGATAATAAATTATGTACAGGTTCAATTTTCTTTGGAAAATTAATAAAGACATTTATTATAACATAGTGCTATAAATTTACAATAATTAGTGTTCTTTGTAAAACTTCTTTCTTTCTTTTTTTGATAAAAATGAAGATAAAACAGTGATATTTATGCCGTTCGACGCCGTAGCGCCAGCGTAAAGTACAGAACCCGGGCGCACTGATTACTTTGTTTTCAATTTTATTCTAAAGTTCTGGTCATCCCACTATCAAAATTAAATGATTTTTTCGGAAAAAATGTCAGCTTTTCAATAAAATTTTTTAAAAAATTGAAAAATACTCATTAGGGTTAAAATTTAAAAATAAACTTTATTTTAAAAAAAATATGGTTAAAATTTTTTTTCAATTTTTTTGTAAAATTGTTAGAAAGTAGATAAAAAATGCTTTAAATTCATTACAGATACATTCAAATCGTTAAAGTTTTATAACAGTTATATGGTTTTGAAAATGGCAGTGTTTCCTAAAATGTCAAAAGTTTAACCCCCACTACTTTCTATAATTTTTTTTAAAGATCTGATATTTTACAAATTTATTACTTTCATATAGGACAATTTCCTAAAATACAAACCTAATCCCAAGACTTTTAAATTTCGGCGAAAATAACGTTTGGGAAATAACGCCTCATATGTTTACTAATAAATACATAATTTGATATTTAATATTTCTTTGCTTTAATAAAATTATAAATTTATAGCACTATGTTATAACATAGTGCTATAAATTTATAAAATTAAAAAGTAAAAATATAAATGTCTTTATAAATGTCTTTATTAATTTCCCAAAAAAATTGGACTTGTATATTATTATCCGTGATCAATCGATAATAATAGAAAATTGTTAACTTGCACTGCAAAAAATGGCCTGGTAGAACGTTGTATTTTTCAATTGTTTAAAATGCATTTTTACTACATAAAAACATAACATAAATAGAAATAAGTCAATTAAAACACAATAATAATTTTTTTAGACATAGCAACTCTACTAACAATAAAATCCAAAAATTTAGTCAGAATTTATGTTGATTTGAGACTGGTTTTGTTACGATTGCAGCCATCAGACTTGAGTTATGTTTAATCAGAAAGCTTCAAAAGTAGTCAGGTTTTTTACACTGAGAAAATGTTTTGTACAAACTTTAGTCAAAAGTTGAGTAAAATGGCTACACATGCGCTTTTGAATAAAGTTTAACCAACTGTAGTTCAAAATAAATTTTTGGTAGGTGAAAATAAAATTGGTCAGTTTTTAAATTAAATTTCATAGAATTTCAACAATACTTTTTAAAGAAAAGAAAAGTATTGGAATAAAGCCTAGTTTACGTTTGAACACAATATAAACAAAAAACTGAGAGAACGTATTCAACACATTTCAGAGAGTGACCTATGGAAACTTAAATTTCAGTCAAAAGTTGAGTAAAATGTGAACAAGCTATTGGTAAAATGTGGGAAAGGAAATGTGGTGGGGAGACTAGTAAAATCATCATTCCTACATACCGACGGTTGATTCCTAGGACTAATTCCGGTATTACCAACATTTTTAAAACGATAAAAAGAATTAATTATCGATTGTTGATTTTTATATGTTGGACGAATTTCTGCATTACCTACACATTTTGCATTTTTTGCTTGCTCTATTTCACTCATACACCTTATAAATACTCAAACACAAATACAACACTCAACATATAACATAACCTAACCTAATATACACATATAACGTAAGACTAAGTTCACACACATTTGAAAATAAATGAATGATTTGAACTGTCCTTATATAGTAAGTGACAGAGTTGATTCACAACTTGCGAGAAACGGATTAAAAATGAACAACTAATTAATTACTTGTTAGTTTAGTTTTATTATTTTATTATTGGTTTTAAATTAAATAAAACAATTCGTGATCAATTAATAAAGTGTTATTTTTTATAAATTAAAATTTTCTTTGGATTTTTCAACTTATCTTTACAAATATAAATAAAACATTAATCTATTTAAAAAGTTAAAATAAATATTTATCCGAATAAATCTTATTTTATTTTAAAATAAATAACTAATTAAAAGATAAAATAATTTTAAATTTATATATTAACAGATTTTTTCACGTATATATATTTCTCTATTTACATATTATATATAAAATAATATTTACATATTATATTATTATATTCTTTATTTACATATTTTTCTTTCATAAATTTTTACA
This sequence comes from Leptopilina drosophilae, assembly GCA_032873175.1. Lineage (NCBI taxonomy): Eukaryota > Metazoa > Arthropoda > Insecta > Hymenoptera > Figitidae > Leptopilina > Leptopilina drosophilae. The sequence continues at coordinate 32,245,970 of CM065478.1, forward strand.
GACACAAAAGCAAATAAGAAATAAAGAAAATAGTTTAATTTAACATCATAATCTATAATATCTATATTTCATGTAAATTATAACTTTTAAATAATTAAAATTATAAATTAATGATAATTAATATATTTGATCTTTCTTAACTATTTTGTTAAAAGTAAATGTTAGTAATTAAGTTTTGATAGATTTTAAAATACATTTTTAAATATTGTTAAAAGGACAAATTTCCTAAGGGCTCCTAGAATTTTACGTACAGTCCTGATAGTTTAGTTGCGTGGTAGGGCTTTCATTTTACCCAACTTCTGGACAAATTGTGACACACGTAGGTAAATATCTACCAAAGTACAGCATAAAGTATTAAAAATAGTAAATCAGTTTATGATCAAATGCATACCAAAGTTTAATCTAATGTCTGTTTTAATCTTTAAATTACTTTTTGAAAATTCTTTGGAAAATGCATTTTAATATCCATACAAGAGAATTTCAAACATTATTAAAATGCCTATGTATAGCCATTTTAACCAACTTTTGACTAAACTTTATGCAAAATATTTTCTCAGTGTATACAAAGTGACCGTCATGAAATTAAAGAAAATTTATTTATTTGTTTCTGTTCATATTTATTTAAATATTATACTTGTTTTTCATCAACTTAGAATTTATCTAACAATATGTTCGTATTATATATACAATAATATATCTTTTAGAACTTTAATTCAAAAATGATATCAGTTTTTATTTATCAATAAGGGTTTTCGAGATATGTTAGTTTTCTTTAAAAAATGTTTTTTAAACTAAATTTTAGATATTTTTAATCGTGGAGATTTCTAGGTTTTAAATGTATATTCGTTTAACTTAAAATTTTCAAATTGTGAAACTTTTGAAGTTTTGAGCAATAAAAATCAGGTTAGAGAGCCGAAGGCTCCTAACAATATACAGCAGAACGGGGCGAGGCAGCCAAGACGACACATTTTGGTTTGCGAGGCAGTTATTTGAAAAGGTTTTTCAATTTCAATGTCGTGTTAAAAAGCTTGTCTTTTGGGATAAAAAATCGTCATAGGGCATTCTGACGTAGTTTGCACTTAAAAATTTCTACAATCGTTTTTCCAAAGGACCACGTTTTTGGCATAGTTGCAAAAACGTGAGGTGAGACAGCCAACTGTTTTATTAGTGAATTAACATAAGTAAAAATAAAAATCAGTGAAACATAACAAGGTAGTTGTCCTTAATTTACTTTTTTTGTTAAAAAAATATACATTTAAATTATAATATAATAATAACATTAATTAAATTTAATTCTACATTTTAAGGAAATATAAATTTTTTTTTCTCAAATAGAAAATGGTTCATAAAATTCAATGTTTTTAAGTTTTATATTGATTGGAGTAGGAAAAAAAACATTTAGAAGAACCAATAGAATCAACACAAAAAGACAAAAAATTTAGCGTTGGCTGCCTAACCCCACAAGCACTTTTTCATGATAACTTAATATTAAAAATATCGCAATTGTATTTACACTATCGTCTTCAGCACTAAATTCTGCATTAAAAAACACTTACATAAATCTTATTCGTGTAACTTAAATCAACTAAAATGACAAAAATTACTCTTAATAAAGTTACATCCAAAAGTCTGTTTTTCATAAATTACACTGTCACTGCTAAACTCCTGCAGCAATTACGCTTATCTTTTAGCATCTAAAGTAAAAGACCATAGGCACTCTAAATTATCAATGGCTCACTATTTGAAAAATTTATGCAGAAATAAGAAGCAATTGGCTGCCTCACCCCGTTCTACTCTACCCAAAATTCTATAATTGTAAAAAAGGGCTACGCAGAAATTTAAAGTTATAACGGTACTTTATATTTACCCACTATATTTCGGTAGGGGCTGTAGATAAAAAAGATGAATCCAATAAGAAATAATCATAATCCGTAAACATCAGGATTCAACAGGAGCATAAAAAACCTTGTAGTCTGAATTAACCAAAGGCTTCAGAAAACGTCAAAGTAGTCACAAAACATCAAAATTTCTTATGTTTTTTCATTATTCCTGATTTTATTTTTAGCAGAGAGCATTAAAATCTTCCAACATAAATCTTATAACTTTTTTCGAGTTTGGAATTACTCGCGATTTTTAAAAAGTAGCAAAATAAACAATATAAAAAAACTACGTAGTCCTGTTATAAACTCCTCCCCTCCCCCACGTAGTTTACCGCAGGCTTTCGCTAAACTCCCTCTCCCCCTACGCTGTCTACGTAGTTTATAGACGATCCTTTATTAGATGGCTACGAGTACTTCTCTCAAGCACAACTTGTCTTCTACATGGTATAACTATCTGTCCCATAAATAGAAACTTTACATTTTTATATTAATTGATAACACTGGTCGACACGAAAAAAGATTCTAAGATCGAACAATTATATTCTCATAGGATTTTCATCGCTAAACACGAATATGACTTCCAAAAGTGCCCATCAGGTCAAGATTTTTAGAAAAATGTACTGAAAGTTTTTAAAACCCTGTTTTTGGCCTACTTTGACCACGTGTAAAGAATGATGCCGACGTGCTAGAAGTCTGTAATTAAGCTTAAATTAAAGCTTGTACTGTGAACTATAAGAATCAAATCCAAAAAGTTCTGAATCAGTCAAAAATTTTCATTTAGCACAACTTTTTCATGTGCGCGCGCTCTACTTGTACTTATAGAGCGGTACACTATGGAACTTTTATACTTATTAATTTTATTTGCACTATTTATTGTTATTTATCAATTTTGGGTTAGCTGAATGTTGCTGATTGAATGAAAGATCGTTATTAAACAATTCCAAATGACGGTTTCAAAATGGCAGACATATAATTTTTAAAAATTAACGGATTTGACTAAAACTTGATATTCGGGGGTTTTCGAGGTCGATGATTACGAATCTTAAGTGAAAATTGAAAATAATGGTTTCAAAATTCGTATTAATAAGCGATCCCAAAAATGATAAATAACAATAAATAGCGCAAATTAAATTAATAAGTATAAAAGTGCCATAGCGTACCACTCTATAAGTACAAGTAGAGCGCGCCCGCACATGAAAAAGTTGTTCTACATGAAAATTTTTGACTGATTCAGAACTTTTTTTATTTGATTTTTATAGTTCACAGTTCAAGCTTTAATTTAAGCCTAATTAGAGACTTCTAGCACGTCGGCATCATTTTTTACACGTGGTCAAAATAGGCCAAAAACAAGGTTCTTGAAACTTTCAGTCCATTTTTCTCAAAATCTCGACGTGATATGCACTTTTGGAGTTCATATTCGTGTTCAGCGATGAAAATCCTATGAAAATATCATTATCTGATCTCTGAATAAAAAAAAGTAACTTTTTGTCGACCAGTGTATATAAATGAATATTTGCCTAGAAGGCAAACTTGATGAAAGTATAATTCTAAAAATTTTATGGGGGAGAGGGCCCCAAGGTGGTCAGGGCCCTAAGGTGGTCACCCTAAGAAAATTTTTGTATATTAGTTAGTATCTTCAAATGTTTTCTGTTAATGTTATTATTTGAGAAGACAAAGATTTTAATAAAGTTTTGATGTAAACAGTCGTATGAGTCTCTTTGTAACGTGAACGTTGTAAAATTTCTGTTTTTAAATGATCGAGGAATTTTTTCGCAGGGTGTTAAAATCATCGAAATTAACCATTTTAAATTAATAAAAATCGTTATAATTATCTTTATATATCGTACAATAATATTCCAAATGAATATAATTAATATTGTGCTTTAAAAAATTTTTTCATTTACGTTTAAAAAATTGTGTCTTGGCCCTAAGATGGACACTTTTTTGTCCACTTTTGATTTTTTATGAAAATGTGTTTATACGCTATATTTATCAACATTTATCACTTTGAATGTGAATTTTATCAATTTTTAAGTTTTATGATGAATAATAATAAAATAGAATTATTTTCAAAATTTTACGTGTCTAATGCATGTACAAAAAGTATCATTTTTGACGAAAGGACAAAGTGCAAAAAAAAATATGTAATTTGTTTCTGTGATCCTGAAAAATAATTAATATAAAATAAACAACTTAATAATACGTTTTTAAAATTTTTTAATAACTTTTTTAGTGAATTTTCGTATGGTGACCACATTGGGGCCACTTTTTTAAAAGTCGAATTTTCAACTTTTTTTAAAAAGTGACATAACTTTTTTTTATTAATAAAATGAAAAAAACTTTATGATGGGAAGTTAGATAATAAGACAAAGCTTCAAACGCCGTATTATTGATCTTTATATATAATTCCATTTAAAATCTACAGTCGTTCAAAAGATGGGTGACCACCTTAGGGCCATCTCCCCTATAAAAATATAATAATTAAGGTTATAATTAAACGTTATACTTTTAAATAAATTACTTTTTATTTAATTCGTTAAGAGGAGGCACCACCCCCAACTTAGACCCCTTTGAATTTGAATTATTAAAGTAGGTTAAATTTTTTTTCTTGCACTATTTTTAAATATGAAATATATAAGATGGTCAACAATTTGAAATTTTAATTTTTGAAGAGGTTAAAATCTTTTAACTAATTGCATATTTTTGCAAATCTATGCGAGAGGTTGTTTAAAACTATAAAATAAGCTTAGAAAAAAATTTGCGTTAAATAATATTAAAAATTGTAAAGGCAGATTTATTTTGAATGTTCAAATTTTACAAGTTGGACACATAGAGATATTATAAATAGAGTGGGGAAGGTATGGCAGCAGTATGAGGGTTATGTTATGTAGGGTTTTTATTTATTAAATTTAAATATTAACATTTAAAATATTTCTTTGGTTCAAGTGAATTCAAATTAAATTTTTAAAAACATTTCTTAAAAAAGATGTTAAATATAACAATACCAACATTACAATTAATACAATAAAACTCTCATTGACCTTTAAATATTGTTAGTTTGTTATACATCATTCTAACTCTGAATGTACTATCAGGGATGCCAGCAGGCGGCGGAAATTCTATCCCACCACGCCGCCAATTCTTCCCCCACTATACCCACCGGTGGAGGAAACGGAGAATACACGGCAATGAAAGCCTTTTTCTGTTTTCTATTATAAAGATGAATACTAACCTAAACTGAGCGTAAAAGGCGCCAAAATTCAAATTACGAGTTCAAATAAGGAATAGAAATATTAACTCAATTACTTAATTACTGAAATAATAGTAATAATATTTGCTTTTCATTGTGAAATTAATTATTAAAAAAAATTAATAATGGTAAAAAATAATATTAGATAATATTATTTTTAGAAAAATAACAAACTTTGTTTAATAATTAAATTTATTATTAAAAAAAATTATTAATAATATATAATAAATAATATTATTATTTATTATAGCAATTTATGATGAATTATTATTATAATATATTAATTATTAATAATTATTCAATTTCGAGACTTTTTTTTAAAGAAAAATAATTTTTATTTTTATACAGATTTTTGAATTAATAACAAAAATATTAATAATTAATAATAATTTCATATACTAATTTATTTAATTATTAAATAAAATTAATAAAAATATATTCTCTAAATTTGAATTAGTAAATAATTTAAATTAGCCACTGACTTTTCGCTTTTGAATTATTAAAAATCAATAAAAATGGTTTCAAATTTTAATTAGTTTTATTGACTTTATGCTTTTAAATTAGTAAATTTTATAAATAAGTGAAAATGGACTATTTATTAGTAAAATTTACTAATTCGAAAGCAAGAAGTCAATCCCTAATTACAATTTAGAGAGTAAAATAAATGCAGTATAATTATTTTAAAACTACTTACATATTTAAGAAAAACAAAAAATTGTTAATTGCTCTTAACAAATAACAATTTTTCAAAGCAAAATTTTTTTTAAACAATGATTGGTATTCAGCTAATTTCACTGAAATTTTTAATTACTTTCTTAAATTAAATAATTAATAAGTTGATTATAATGTCAGTATTTCAATGATCTTGTTTCCAAGATGCACCACGAGGAGGTAACCAATCTTGCATCTCGCCCATTCAGCGTCAAAAATGTCATGAACTTTTTTTTAAATACATACTAACTTTTATAATAAGCAAACAATTTTAAATTGTTCTATTACATTATCATTACATTCTGTTATTTACTAATAAATAAGCATTGCTCCGAGTAAAGAATAAAACTACATTTTTTACTATTTCTTGAAATTTTTAACACTGCATGGGTAAAACTACAATACTACATAAACTTAGAATTGAAAACAAATTAATAGAAATGTTAAACATGAACATATATACACAGATATAATTGTATCTGAAAGTAAAAATAAAATAAATATTTTAAGTTTTTAAAACTTCGAACATATATATACACAGATAGATTTATATCTGAATGTGAAAATAAAATAAATTTTTTAAGTTTTAAAAACTTCGATCATATATATATAAATATACACAGATAGATTTATATCTGAACGTGAAAATAAAATAAATTTTTTTAAATTTCTAAACACATGGTATAAAAATTTTAAATGGAGAAACCAAATGATTGAAAAATGAAAAATATTTTAAAATTTATGCAAATTTTCATAATTTGGAAATTGAATTTTTGAAAAATTAACATGTGTTTTTATCATTATTTACGTTAATTATTGTTTTTAGAAACCAATTTTTAGCATTCCGTTCTTCTTAGTATATTACTGAAATATGACATTTGAAATAATAATTCGAAATTGAATAATCAAAACATATTTTGTAGATGAAGAAAATCAAATGTTCTGTGAAGTCGACGTTTTTAGTTAAACTATTTCTGATCGCGAAACTACAAAGTTCTTTACTCTTCGTCAGGAAGTAGAGTCATCTTCGCACCTTTATTCGCTGTGGATTTTTTATCATACAAATTTTTAGGATCCATCAAATCTAAATGTGTTTTTGTGATTTTTGTTAAAATTGCAGACTCATTTCTTGATTGCAACGCAAATCGTGTAACACAAAGAGAATTGAAAGTCCTATTCCCTAATCGATTTCGCAGTTTTGATTTAATAGAAGGCAACATGGAAAAAGCTCGCTCCACTTCAGCATTGGAATGCGGAAGTGTGCGAACGCGATTCAAAAGAAGAGTTAAATTGGGAAAGCGTGATTCATTATTAATATTGATGAAGGTTCCGATATTTTCCCACATATCATCAAATGACAAATTTGTCAATTTTCCCTTCTCTTCAACACTGAGGTCTTTCAAGGAGTGCCATTCATTTTGAATAGTCTCAAATTCGAAAACTTCTGAAAATCCCAATTTCTCGCAAACTTTCCAAATCCATCGGAAAGTATTTTCTCGATTGGCATTGAATGCCAGATTTGGTCTAAAAAAAGACAAAGCAGACAAAAAGCCATCATTAAAAGCCAGACGATCTCGAATTTCGGAGCTTGCAGTGACATAAAACTGTAAGCAGTTAGTTAAGAACTCATCTATTTGAACAGAAGACAAAGTCTTCTCTTTCAAATAATTCATTGCTTCTAAACCAACATCAATTTCATTGAATGCTAACTGATTAGATGATTTAGAAAAATTTACGTGATTAATTATTTGAAAAAACAATTCCGGTTTAAGAAGACCTGGTTTTAAGTATTTACTCAGAATCCACTGGAAGAGTTCAGCAGATTTTGGCTGAAGTTCCTGAACTAAAGTTTCGCGTTTCTGAAAAGTCGCATTGTAAGAATTAAACTTGTTCAAGGTAAAGTCAAGAAAATGAAAGTAAGCTAAAGTCAATGGATTATGCATTTTCTGTAACAAATGTATCACTTTTGTAACTTTTCCTTCTCCATCCTTTTGTTTTCCTTTCGGATCTTCCAAATCAATGATAGTTAAAAATTCAATGAGACGATCCCAGAATTTAATAATAACACGAATACAAGAATGTCGAACTAGCCAACGAGTTTTCGCATGACTAGGAATTTTCTTATATTCACCTTCTAATTCTAAACAAATTTCGCGAAAAATTGCTGTCCTCTTTGGACTTGCATTAATAAAGCTCGGAATTGATTCAATAATAAAATCGACATCTGGGATTTTCTCGCATGAATTTTTAGCTGCATTGTGCGCAGAATGATCTACGCATGGCAAAACTGTAACATTCGGATTTTTTTCTAATAAAAGAGTTTTAAAAAATGAATTTTTTCCGAGCATAACACTAGCACTATCCGAAGCAAGGCCGACAATATTTGATAAAGGGATTCCCTTTTCGGATAAAGCTTTTTCAGAAGCTTTGAAGATTTCGCGTGCTGAACAATCCGTTGCATCTAAATTTACATTCTCAAGCAATTCTACCCTTACTTTACGCGTTTCTTGTTCAACATATCGCACGACGATCGAAAGCCACTTTTCCGAAGTTATATCACTCGATTCATCTACGTAGACTGAAAAAGGAGTTTTTTGCAAAATACGCGATAGACGTTGAGTTTCTGCGGTACAAAGAACATAATTTACAATTGACGTAATTTTGGTACGACCTAAACGCGCTTCTTTTAAAACCGCGGGCTCAATGGTTTGAAAAAGAGAAATCATGTCATTCGCGACGGAAAAAGGAAGATTTTTTAATACACAGAAATTCGCGATTTTAAGTTCTGCTTCCTTCACTTTATTTTGAAAAATTTTTAAACCGTCCAAATCGGAATTTACTACATCGCAATGGTTATTTAAAGAAGAATCTAAATTTTCATTTACATCTAAAACTTCATTTGAAGAAGCGACAAAAGATTCATTTACGTTTAAATCTTTCTTCGAAGAAGACGCAAACGAATCATTTGTATTTAAAACTTCATTTGAAGAAGAAGCAAAAGATTCATTTTGATTTAAAAGTTCTGTAGAAGAAGAAGCAAATGAATCATTTCTGAGTGATATGTTTTGCGAAAAAGATATGTTACCGAGATTATTTTCAATTTCATGTAAAGAATCGGTGGTAAAATTTAAAATACTATTCTGACTATCAATCCCGTATGCCAGACTTTTTTCAAAAAGTTTACACATTTTTTGATGCACGGAAGTCGCTTCGTGATCACGAATTTGAGATTTTCCACAATTTAAAGTTTTTTTTACAAAATTTGAAATCAAATTTTGTTGGATCTGACGATTTTACCACCCATTCTTTCCATGAAGGAAATTCCTCTAGTCAAGCTTCTCTGAAAGTTTTGGACTTTTTTATTTTTTTCGAAGGGGGCGCGTTTTCCACGGGGATTTCCGAAATATTAGGAATTTTTTTGTCCATTGTAAAAAATTCCAATGGTGCGAAAAATGACTCGAAGAAGTAAAGAATGCTTAAAAGGGACTTACCCGAATTAATTGACAAAAACAACAAATCTGGAATCCTTTGACAAACCCAATTTTACATCATGAAACCGCGTAAAAATGCAAAAAACGAACACTGATAACTTCACTACTGTTGGATTAATTCGAATTTAATTAGAAAAAATGAAAATTATATGTTCAGAATAACAAGAAGATCTAGAAATCGGAATTTTATTGCCAATTTTGACTCTTACCTTTGACAGATCAAAACAATTATGGCTGCCCATTTATGACAAAAACAAAAGAGAAACGAAAAAAACAATGTTATTATATTACACTCCATACTAAAAAAAAGTGGGAATTTTAAAATAATAACATTAAAATATACTATAAAAATAAGAAAGCTGACAATTATATTAATTATTCACAATTTTTAAATAATTTTAAATTCTTGAATTCATTCATTCATTCATTCTTATTAAATTGAAAAATTTGATATTTCAGTGAAATTGGCTGAATACCAATAATTGTTTAAAAAAAATTTTGCTTTGAAAAATTGTTATTTGTTAAGAGCAATTAACAATTTTTTGTTTTTCTTAAATATGTAAGTAGTTTTAAAATAATTATACTGCATTTATGTTACTCTCTAAATTGTAATTAGGGATTGACTTCTTGCTTTCGAATTCATAATTCATCATAAATTGCTATAATAAATAATAATATTATTTATTATATATTATTAATAATTTTTTTTAATAATAAATTTAATTATTAAACAAAGTTTGTTATTTTTCTAAAAATAATATTATCTAATATTATTTTTTACCATTATTAATTTTTTTAATAATTAATTTCACAATGAAAAGCAAATATTATTAGTATTATTTCAGTAATTAAGTAATTGAGTTAATATTTCTATTCCTTATTTGAACTCGTAATTTGAATTTTGGCGCCTTTTACGCTCAGTTTTGGTTAGTATTCATCTTTATAATAGAAAACAGAAAAAGGCTTTCATTGCCGTGTATTCTCCGTTTCCTCCGCCGGTGGGTATAGTGGGGGAAGAATTGACGGCGTGGTGGGATAGAATTTCCGCCGCCTGCTGGCATCCCTGATTGAGAAAAAGAAAAAAGCAAGCATTGCCGTGTATTCTCCGTTTCCTCCGCCGGTAGGTATAGTGGGGGAAGAATTGGCGGTGTGGTGGGGTAGAATTTCCGCCGCCTGCTGGCATCCCTGTGTACTATCACATAATTTATTACTTTTATGTTTTAGTCTGAGATCAATGTAATTTTGAATAATTAAAAATATCAATTGGTATCTAGGATCATAAAGTGGTTCTTGTTCAAACAAATGAGAATCATTATTAAATAATGAATGTGGGAGAATTTCATTAAAACAAATTTAAAAGGTAAACACAAAATTTTATTTGTATACTTCTTCTTCTTCTTCTTAGGTTATGGCTTCGACTTGTCAGGCCAATTCAAGTAATTTTTTTATTTTGTATAGAGAATTTTGTATCGTTTCCTTTATTTCTATTTATTCCCTAAGATGTGGACAAGTAGGAGCGGATATTGTATCTGGGCTCCCGGAGTTTCTTAAAGTTGTCCTTGGAGATGATTGGGAAAAAAAAATTTTATAAAAAATTTCTGTAGACATAAAATTATAAGTAACTTGTAGTTTGATGATCCTTTGTTGTTATATACTACTTATAAGAGTTTGATTATTTATCTGGTTGTCTATGTAACAGTTGTATTGATTTGAGTAGTACTTTCAGTGTTTGCAGATTGGATTTATGGGAGAGGAACTAGGATAAAATTACTAGATATCCCTATATTTTAGTTATTTTATTTTTAAATTTATTATGTTTGACTTCGAAATTTATATTTTTATTGTATACTCTCATTCTATTATTCTAATAAAAAAAAGAATTTTTTTTTTTTTTTTAAATATATTTGGTGTGAATTAAATTTTCTTATTGTATTTCCTTCATTTACGATTACTTCCTTTTTATTCACGTTTAACTTTTCCACCTTATATAAATTGTTAATTATTAAGTAACTTAACTATGATTCTTCTTCTCTTTCTTTCTTAATTTATATTCATATTGCAATTAATCAATTAATCAATCAATTGGTTAATTACGATCATTGAGAGTATTTGTTCTTTTGTATGTTTGAAGTGCATATCAAACCAAATAATGTCAAATCAGTTTTTCAGTAACTTGATTTCTTAAATACAATTTCTGTAATTTATATATAAAAATTTATACACAAATTCTGACTATACCGTGCGTTTCCCGCCTGCAGAAAAAAAAAGAAAATTTACAAAGTAAAAAAATAAAATAATAAGAAAAAGAAAACCAAGAGCCAGCAGGAAAAACAGGGCACAAATCAGAAACCAAGAATACACAAAACAGAGAGAAAGAGAGAGGAAGAGAAAATTCAGCCTCTCATACTCTCCTCTATTATTATCAATCCTAATTCCAATGAGTGTGACTCGAAACTTAACCTAGAATAAATATTTGAATACCAAAAAGGTCAACAGTGAGCAGGCCTTCAGAAATTTAAATCTTTAAATAATTATATCTTCGTCTAGCAAGAAGTTGCTTATCTCAAGAACCGACTCCATAGTTGGTTTATAAATTAGGAGGTTCCATTGGGGAAGCTCCACTACTCTAGTTTTAAATTTTCTATAAAAAAAGTCTAAAAACTTGCTCCTTCTTTCAGAGAACAAATTGCATTCATTAATATAATGTAGTATAGAGCTGATCGCAAATCCACACTTGCATTGCGGGGAAATATTCCAACCCAGCCTTGAAAAAAATTCCCCCACACATACATGACCCGTCCTGAGCCTCGTGATCAAATTGATAGACCTCCTGGGCAGATCAAAGCCTGTAAACCAAGGCCTTTCTGTTTTGATAGTTACATAGTCAAAGTATTTTTGCTGTGTTCTGGCTGCAGGGAAGAAAGGCCAATCCAGTTTTACTCTCGCTCTATAATCATTGGTTAACATATTTTTAAGATCATCTTTAGAAAGAAAGGCTTTTTTCCTATTTGGAGGTTTAAGGATAGCTTTGAAAGTCTGTCAGCTTCTTCATTACCCGATATCTTTGAATGCGCTGGGATCCAGATTATTTTTATATCTTGGTTGTTATCTGTTAGATGTAATAACGATGATATAATTTCATGAACTACAGTTCTAGATTCAAATGATACCAATCTATCTTTTAAGATTTGCAAAGTTCTTAGAGAGTCAGTAAGTAAAAAAGGATTTGGAATATTTGATTCCAATGAATATTTTAGAGCTGAGAGTATTCCAGCTAGTTCCGACATAACAGGGGACGAGCATCCTTGCAGTTTATTGCCTAATCTAAATTGCTTCGATGGGACAAAGAAACTACAGCTTGCACTGTTGTTAATCTCCAAATATGAACCGTCCGTGTAGATTGGGGTGTGATCATGATATTTATTTATTATCTTAGAATTAAATGAGTCCTGAGGACAAACCGATGATCTGATATCAAAGCCTGAGTCCATATCTAGCATATTATTTATTTCGAAAATTAATTCGTCCCAGGGTCTGTCGAAGTAACCTGATTTTTGGGGTCCTATAAGATTGGTAGATATTTCGGCTATAGGGTTTAAGAATTTGATTGGTGGAAATTCCGACAGGTATTTGGGAGAAAATTTATTGTTGATAGTTTTTCCAGCAACGGATTTTAATTTTTTGAAAAGAGGATTACTTTTCCATCCGGAAATTCTAACTGAATTCCTATTCAACAAAAGGTTTCTTCTGTGTTCGAGGGTCTGTTCACCTGCTTCCGATAGAAGGATAGGTATTGGGGTAGTGCGCATACAACCAAGGGCTGCTCGCAAGGCAGCATACTGGACCCGGTCTTGGGTAGTTAGTCTAGTTCGCCCGGAACCGGCGAAGAGTATGGAAGCCCATTCCAAGAGTGCTCTGGTTAGGCCACGATAAGCCGCCAGCATTGACTCTGGATGAGCTCCATAAGTCACCTTCGCTAAGGTTCTAATAATATTGAGGGACTGGTTGGCCCGTACCACCAGGTCAGCAATATGATCGTGCCAATTCATTTTTTTATCAATAATAACCCCCAAGTAGGTCATATTTTTCTCATTTGAAATTTGAGTATTGCCCACCCTAATCGTTTCCTGAGAAAGGTCATCCGAATTTCTAGAAAATATGCACAGTTGGCTCTTGTTTGTAGCTACACTGAATCCTTAGTCTTTTAGCCAAGGAATTAATCTGTCTATAGCTTCTTCAATAAACAGCTGAGCAACATTTAAATCATTTTCGGAGGCATACAATAGTATGTCATCCGCAAACTGGAGAATCTTTACTTCATTAGGAATAATGGACTTGATCTCTCTCAGAGCAAGATTGAATAGGAGTGGAGAGAGTACTCCACCCTGAGGGACCCCCACTCCACAAGTTCGCGGTGCTGACGTAACTCCCCCGAAGAAAAGTGACCTTTTCGTAATCATAAAGGAGACAAAATTACAAATTCTACTCGGAACTCTCAGTTTATTCAATTGCGTGAGCACAGCTGAGGGCAAAAGGGCGTTAAATGCCCCCTTTATGTCCAAAGCTACCGCCACTGTTTTTTTTCCTAGAGAGAAATTGTTCAAGATCTCCGCAGATAGGTACGACACGCAATCTATGGCAGAACGTTCCTTTCGGAAACCGAATTGATGATCCGGGATGTAACCTTGATTTTCAACAAAGTGTTCCAACCTAGTGTGCACCAATCTCTCCATCAGCTTACCAAGAGCTGACGTAAGAGAGATTGGTCGAAAGCCCTTGCCGTTAGGTTTGGGAATGAATTTTACCAAAGTTGATCTCCATGAGTTTGGGAATTCGGAATTTCTGAAGCAAACATTATAGAATTCCCTTATTTTCTCAAGACATGAGAAGGGAAGTTTCTTTATTGCAGAATAGGATATCTTGTCCAAACCAGGAGCAGAATCATTTTTACACCTTGCAAGAGCAGAGTAAAATTCAGTTTTTGTAAAAGGCGAGTTGTAGATATTGGTTTCGTCTATTTGATCAATCACGATATGGGGAATAGGGGGGATGTCTTCCCTAACTATTTCCTTCTGCAATGTGATCAATTCGTCTGAGTTGGGATCATTTGATCGTATATTAGATTTATTAAACTTCCCAGAAAATGCCCTAATCAAACCCCAGATTCTTTTTGAACCTAGGGTTGGAGAAATTGTATTGCAAAGGGTTCTAAAAGATTTCCTTTTCTGATCAATTAAAATTTTCTCAGTTGAGCTCTCAATTTTGAGGTAAAGATCCAAATTTTCCTTATTGGGATTAAGGATGTATGCCTTCCTTGCTTTTTTTTTATCATTAATAGCTTTATTGCATTCTTCCGACCACCAAGAGGGTTTAATCGGGGAGGAGGGGCTGGAGTTGTTTGGGATGTAGGCTCCTGACGCGATTAGAGATTCAACGATAGATAAAGTGAAATTGTCGTATTTCTCCAGAGAATTCTCCTCAAAGTTATCGAATTCCGGCAATTTAGTCAAAATTAATTTATTAAATTCAAACCAATCAACCTTTTTTAAGTTAAGCCTAGTAGAGCTATGACAGGTTGTTTCAAGTTTTATTGGGATAGTCATTACTACCGGAAAATGGTCACTACCAAATCTATCGCCCATTGTCTCCGATAGGCATAGAAAGGACAAATCAGAAGAGACCAACTGAAAGTCCAAAACGCTGCCCGAGGAGTTTTGGGTGGGAGAGATTGTAGTAGTCCCGTCATTAATTATGTTAACGTCGAGAATTTCTTGAAGTTGTTGCAGCAAACCCCCCATTTTATTCCTACGAAAAGGTAAGTAATCTGGGAGGTGTGCGTTAAAATCTCCCATTAACACAATTTTCCCATCGGAGGGGATTTTGTTGGTTAATTCAATTAGAAGATCAATAGATACTTTAGCATTTGGAGGGATATAAACAGATACTATGTAGAGCCTGCCTAAGAGTGTATTAACTCTAATACAGGCTACCTGAAAAATATCCAACCATGGGCCTATCAATTCTATTTTTTCGAATATGTATGAATTTTTGATGAAGATGGCCGTGCCTCCACCCGGAGAGGGGGGAATACGGTCACACCTAATACAAGAATATCCTTTTAAATTGAAATTTTTGATTTTTTCTGAGAATCAAGTCTCAGTTACCGAGAGCAGGTCCAAATTATATTGGAGAAGTAGAGCTTCACAGTTGACCTTTTTATTTATTAGACTTCGCGCATTCCAAGTCGCACATTTGAAGTCTGATGAAATTGAAGAGTTCATATTTATTTTATCTATTCTATTTGACAATTAAATCAATAACTAATCTAACTTATAATTTAGGTATGAGAGACTAACTAATACTATATGTACGAAGATAAATCAAACGTCGGAATATTCCGTTTGTTGGATTTTCGAGGGGTCTGACCCTATTTGGATACCCCCCGTGTTTTCTAGGTTTGGTGATATATCCATTTCAGTGTCCGTATTGTTAAGCTTGGATTTTAATGGAGAAACGGTGTTAGGATCTGTGTCTATGTTAGGGGTTATTTGTGGGTTGCTGATAAAAGATTGGTTTTCAGTTGCTTTTTTTCATTTGCTTGAGAAAAAGATGGATGATTACTCTTTGGCGACATTGGATGATCAGAAAGATTTGAACTGTCCTGTTTTTTTGAAGTTGATGGGGAATGGGATTGGGATTCAAGATCACCAGGTCTTAGCATAAATATTCCTCTTTGTTGGAGATTATGGATCGCCTCGTCTTTTGAAAGCTTGTATAAGTAACGCTCCTTTATTACTAGATATTCATACCTGTATACAGGACAGGAGTTTGAGGAAGATTTATGGTCCCCAGAGCAATTAAAACAAAAGTTCGATGAGGAATTATCCTCGCATTTCTCAGTCTCGTGAAACCCTCCGCAGTATTCACAGACTGGACGTGATGCTTTGCATTGATCAGAAATATGACCGAAAAGTTGACAATAATGGCATCTTTTTGGCTGAAGGATTATGGGGTAAACATGATGCGCGACACTATAAACGAATACCTTTTTGGGTATATCTTGTGATTTAAACGTGAGATCAATTGAATCCAAGGGAATATTACTACCCCTTTGTCTTTTTCTAAACGCTGAGACCAAAATTGATTGGGTCTCCTCATCGAGATTCTTTACTATATCCGTAACAGAATAAGAACTTCTAACGTTTATACTACCCTTGCGATAAATCAGCGAATTAGGGATAAAAGTTTTTAATTCGAGATTAGTCATCTCCGAAGAGGGAGTCAACAAGAAGTTCGCATCCTCCAGAGATTCGCAAAACACCTTTGCCTGATTTTTTCCACTGACATAAACTTTTCTATCTCCATGAATAAGTCTGGAGATCATTTTCCCTAATGCTATTGGATCCAATTTGCCCAAATTCCTTCGAGGGTTACTTGATTGGATCAAGACTAAGTAAGGTGCATCGTGAGAGGAGTCATATCGGTGGTCGGATTCATTGTTATTTAAGGGAGAAACCCATTGAAATTCTGGACCCCTGTTTTGGTCAGAGTTTTCCCCTATAGCATCTCTTATCTGGGAGTTTGAATCTAAATTTGTGTTTTGTTTTTGGGGGGTGTGTTCGGATGACTTAGGAGAGCTTGCTTTAAACGTTCCTCTAAAGGGTTGTGCGGGTTTAGGTTCTGATAGTCCTTTAACTATGGCTCTGTATTTTTTCGCAACAGGAGTGACTTTCGGGGAAATAGGGTTTAAACGTTCTGGAGGAGTTTCAAATTGTTCGCCCTGTGACTCAATTCGAGGTCTTTTGTCAATTACGGAGGGAGGAGAGGGAGAAAGATCACCAAACATTATGGCAGGAGTTGATCTTTCCAATCTACTATATAACCGGCTTGTAACTCTCCTACATCTCTCTATTGAATTCTCTGAGTTAAAACTTTCGCTGAGAGGATTTTTTGAATTAGTGCCAGAATGGCTCGGTAAGGAGGGACCCTTTTTCAGATCACGAGGTTCCTGACGGCTCGTTCCACTATCCTTAAATTTCCCTGTATTACTTTCAGTAGATTCTTTATTCTTTAGATCATCCCCTTGTAGTCGGTGACGTTTGGGCATATTTAAATTCTACAAAAATAACTGGCTTATTGTACAAGCAAAATTCAGGAAGGAACTATTCGGAAAAAGTACAATGCAAAAATTCTCAGAACAGAAAAGAATCAAGGTCTCAGTTTGGTATTATTTATTTAGAAATTGGGTATTAATTGTCTAAATAGTTCAATTGTATACATTTAATTGTCTTGTAATCAGTTTGTGTCTCACATGCCTAGTAAATTTATTAAATAATTGACATTTTATTTTTAATAAATTTATTTATCTATATTAATTATTTTATACATACTTCTATATTGATTTTAAATTTTATTATAGATTGTTTATTTTATCAACTTACTGCATATTGGTTTATAGTCGAACTTTTGTATATTACTTTCAATCAAAACAATTGCTTAAGCCTTAGACCTGCTCACAGATTATCCTTGATGGTTTAATTCATAGAAAATACAAGAGAAAATCTTTTTCCTACCTTTTCATGAATATGTCAAGACCGATCTCTGCTATTGTGTATGCCGGTTAAAACAATAATTCTAAAAGATCGATTATTCCTCTTAATTTTGAGAGGAAGATATAAATTCAGTATTATTTCATTTCCAGAATGAAAAGAAGAAGATCTTGACTTTATAATATCAGAAGGTATGTAAATCAGATCCAAATAACAAGGAAGATTTGTAAATTACTATTATTATTTATTTATTTTTATTTATTTTTTTTCCTTTTGATTATTTTAATTGAATGTTAATTATATTAATTTTGTTTAGTTTAAATGAGAATGTTTTAATATTTTAGTTTATTCGGTAATACTTCAGTATAAAAATATGTGTAAAATCTTTTACCTTTAAAATTCGATGAACACTAGTGATTGGAATAGAGGAAATGTTTATATAAGGTAGAAAAGGTCAATGAAACAATTGACTGACAAGGTTATGATGGAACACTTGTTGATTTTTGTTTGTAACTTTTTGAATTTCATCAATTTCCATTATCCTGGATAATTTATTTAATTATTTATTAACCTTTTTCTTCTTCACTTTTTCCTCTTATTCTTCCTTATAATTTGTTATCACTTTTGGTTAATTGTTATTGCACTTATCGTTGATTGATATGGGGTTTAATTTCAGATTTTTAAAACTTGAATGCACTGACAAATGAAACATTTGTTTCCTTTAAGATTTGAGTCACGACTTGTATCAGATTAATATAATATTCAATACAATCTCAGTATTTATATTAATTTTGAAATTTTAGTATTAATCCAGATTTTATAACTGGTATGGCGCTCATTAAGAGAACGCTTTTATTTTAACTGTGTGATATCTGTACCCTTCGAAAGTTCAACGAAGAGTCCTGTATTTGTACACTTGTCACTCAGGGAGTGTTTATGTCTGTCGAAGATTAGTAACTGTGCGCATGCGTAATTAAAGAGAGACAGTTGCTGGTGATAAATTTTTTTTCTCTTTCTATATCGACAGGACACGTTCGTAGAGGTCTTCCCCACTCTATTTATCATATCTCTATGGTTGGACATTTTTTTAAAGTCCTAGACCAATAATCTTTTTGACAATATGAGTGTTTGCGAAAATTTAGTCGTTAAATACAAAAATCGTGTCAAATAACTTATTTACTAGGTTAGATTTTTAACATCTGTCAAAATTAATTTTATTTTCTAGGTTAAAATTTTGATAAATATTAATAATTTAACCTACACTGTTAAAAAAGATTGTAAATTTACAACACTTTTATACAAAAAGTGTTTTAAAATTTACAAATATTGTATGTGAAATAATTTCATAAACGCATGTTTGAAATTTTCAAAAAATTTTGAATAAAATAACTTCAAACACATATGTTTGAAAAGTTTGTTAATTTACAATATTTTCACACAAAAGTGTTTGAAAATTTCAAAAAATTTTATGTGGAATAACTTCAAACACATATGTTTGAAAGTTTTGTAAATTTATAATATTTTCATACAAAAGTGTTTGATAGTTTCAAAAAAACTTTGTATAAAATAACTTCAAGCATATATATTTGAAAGTTTTGTAAATTTACAATATTTTCACACAAAAAAGTGTTTGAAATTTAAAAGAAATAACTAAAATTTTTTGTTAATTAGTTTAATTTTTAAAACTTGTTAAGCGGAAATTATTTTTCTGGATAATATAATTAATTAATGTGGTTAGTTATTCTTTACTGATTAAAATTTTAAAACTGCTAAATGAAATAAAAAAGTATTTTTGTATAACAAATTTTCTTGTATATAAGATATTTTTCAAACATCTAAATACGTATCATAAATTTAACAGAAACATGAAGAGAAAAAAATTAAAGAATACTATGAATAGGTTGGTGAAGAATTCTAAAGATATTGAATCTTGAGAAATTTAAAAGTAAAAAAAAAAATGGTATGGTCCACATGTTTCTTACAACCGACACTTAGCCAGAGATTTTCATAGCTTCCTTTGGTCGAGCGTGTCTAGGCGCAGCTCCCAAGGTTGATGGCTCTTGACAAAACACACTATACACAGACAACACTATATAAACTTAAGGGTTCAAATCGTGGTGTCGCATTTCCGTAATAATGCTAATGATACTTTTTTTTACTTAATTTACATTTATTATAACACATCAGAATACATTATAAACAATTTTGATTTTTTAAAAAAATATTTAAATGATTTGGTTATTTCAAAAAGTTTTGTTTGAAATTTCATACAAAATTGTTTGAAATTTCAAACAAAAATATTTGAAATTTCATTCAAACACTTTGTATTAATTTTCAAAAGAAAAATTTTTGAAAATTTAAAATAAATGTGTTTTAAAATTTAATACAAAAATTTGTATTAAATTTAAAAATGTTTGTTGTAGTTTTTCAAATTTGTATATGATAGTTGCTTCAAACATTTTTGTATGAAATATGGAACAAAAATTTTTAACAGTGTAGTAAATATTTTCAAGAAGATTATTGGTCTAGGACTTGTGAAAAAGGGTCAAAAGTTGTAAAATTTTAATTTGCAAAAATGTGCAAAATAGGAAATTCGTTCAAAGATAAAAATTCTAACCTCTTCAAAAATGAAAATTTTAAATTTTTGACCATGCTATATATTTTAGGGTTAAAAATGGTGAAGAAAAAATAACTTACATTAATATTTGAAATTTAGAGGGGTCAAAGTTGGGGATAGTGCCTCCCCTTAATATAAAAAAAGTTTGGAAGTATTACTAGATGATATGACTTTGACCTCCCCTTAATATAAAAAAGTTTGGAAGTATTATAGTATAGAAGTATTATAGTATAGATGATATAACTTTGACGTCAGGCTACGATTGCTGCGCATGACAGTAGTGACGTGATCACACATTCAGTTGTGGTGGTAGCAGTACGGATTACTACTTATTCAAGTAAAATTTCGCTTTTGTTTCATGCAGAAGTAATCTTTATTTTCCGAATATTAAATATTCAAATTTCTTCGAGCAATATTTACAACAGATTGAATATAAAAAGTAATATAAAAATTGAATAAAAATTACAATGACGATGTAAAAATTAAAATTCTTAAAGCAATTTTTAAAAGTGAATTCTGCAATAATTACTTTTAGTAATTCTCAGTACAAGAAATAGTTAAAGCATGCTCGCAGAATCTGACAGGAATAACCCCAGGCACGAAGAGACGCCAAGTTCAGGCTTTATAAAGATTTGCCAAGCATTGGACAATATTGGTTGAGCATTAGTGTGACAGCGGGAGCAGGGCTGATCGTAGCTTTAATGTAAGACCGATTCCAGACTGCAGCGCGAGCCTTGATTTGAGCATTGGACACCAATGCTTAATCAATGCTGCGAAGGCCTGATGCAGGACTAAACAAGAATGCTTCCACTGTTTTCAAATTTAAGCGTCTCTCGCGTTCCTTCTATATAATATGAGTATATTCATTCTTAATAATAATAATCAATATTATTGTTATATTTTTATCCATATTATATGAGTGTATAAATTTAATGATAATAAGTTACACTTATTTAAACTACACGTCCAACGAAGGTTAAAAGGGGTTCTGCTTAATCTACTATATATCAATTCTAGAGCCGTATATTCTGTATGAACTATCACTCAACATTGGTTCAGCATGGGACACCAATGTTCATCCCATGCTCGATTAAAGACTCAGTCAATCTTCGTGAACTAAGATGCAATATTCAGTTTCTTTATTACCGTGTGCACTGAACAATATTAAATATAAATTATTTAATATTACAATATTTTTTATGATAATTTTTAAGTAAAATTATATTTTTTTTGTTCTTGTACAGTGTCAAATAATTCACAAATTTCAAGAGTTTCGCTTTCATTTTTGTGAAAAATTTTCAGTGATCAAAAACTTACAGTGTAAAGAAATTTTCATTAGGGTGTAATAAATATTTATGCCAAGTATTTTTACACTAGGATTACCCGTTTTGTAAATATTATCAAAATACTATTTTTTGTCATACGTGTGGGACCTGGCGACTCAATATTGCCAACTCATTAGATTAACGTATGTGTTTTCAGTTGGTAATGCTGAACCACAAGGTCGCACACGTTTGACACAAATAGTATTTTGATAATATTTACTAAACGGTTAATTCTGGTGTAAAAATACTTGGCATGAATATTTATTACACCCCAATGAAAATGTTTTTACATTGTAAGTTTTTGATCACTGAAAATTTTTCTCACAAATGAAAGCGAAACTCTTGAAATTTGTAAATAATAATTTGAAACTGTGCAAGAAAAAAATTATATAAGATTTAACTTTATTTATAATATAATATAATTTATAATATAATATAATTAATGTAAATATTATAAACTAAAAAAATATTAATATTTTTTAATCTTTGATATCTTGATATTATAACTATAGTATTATAGTATTATTTTAATTAATAATAATTATTATGTTATATTATTATATAATTATTATAGTATTTAATAATAACAACAATAATTTTTAAATAATATAAAAAATTATCTACATTAATAAATAATTATTAAATACTAAAGAATTATTTATTAATCTTTTTATTAATGTTATTTAATAGTATTAAGTTATATTTATTAATTATTTAATATTATTTTATTTATTAACTTAGATAATTTTTTATAGTATTTAAAAATTATTGATGAACAATATATTGTTCAGTGCACACGGTAATAAATATAAACTGAATATTGTATCATGGACGATTCCATTCTTGATTCAAGCTTAAATAAAGATTGGATATTCAAAGTTCATACACGAAGATTGACCGAGTCTTGAATCGAGCATGGGACGAACATTGGTTCTGGGTTAGCCACGCTGGGTGTTTAAGGCTGAAGCTTGCTTCAACCCATCGTCAGCATTGGTATTTCGCGCCTGGGACTGAGAACCAGGAAACAGTCCAGATCTTCGATATTTACTTCAAATAAAATTTAATTTTAATTTAATTCAATAAAAAATTTTGTTGTTGTAGTAAATAAATAAAAAAATAGTTTTAAATATAGATATGCAATGTCAGTATTCTGGGTGTAAGAGAAAAATTGTTTAAAAATTCATTAGATTCACTTGAAATTTGTTACTCGGTGGTTTTCGGGGTCGCTGGTTACGAATATGATGTCAGATTTTAAAAATTCAAATTGGTGCACTAATTTAAATTTTTTATTGGATCCATGAATCCAATATGGCGTTTACTAATAATGGATCCGACATTTGAATTTGAAAACTGACATCATATTCGTAATCAGCGATCGCAAAAACTCCCGAGTAACAAATTTCAAGTAAATCTAATGAATTTTTAAACTCTTTGTCTCAGCCACCCAAAGTGCTGACACTGCATATCGACGCCTCCTGACGAGATAATATTATTTCAAACGTCAGTTTAGTATGAATCTATCTCAAAAATAAATGCAAGATAAAGTTAACTCAAAAATTAATACGAGACAATTTTATTTCATTCTTCAATTCAAGATAATGCTATCTCAAGATTCAATGCAACAAAATGACAACTAAAGGTACATGAAATATATATAATTCCCTCTCGAAATATGAGTAATTAGTTATAACTATTTCATTTTAATTAATATATTTAAATACTTTTTAATTAACAGTAAATGAAATAAATATTAATCGAATTTTTACTAAAATAACCTATAGTCTGAAAATAAACATGCTTTACAATTGCATTCAAAATTTTAATACAAATAAATATTCACTTACAAAATACTTTTAATTGCGTCAAATCCATTTTAAAGAAAAGCACTTTCTGCAAAAGAAGCTAAATTTGTTTTTAATTCGATTTTAATATAATATTAAAATAATTCTAAATGCAAATAAGAAAATTCATTTTTATTTTGGAAGTCTTATTTATTACCCATGTTTATTATTTCTGCTTGCTAATTATTTATTTAAATATTTTTATTTATTTATTATATTAGTCAGGCATCGTCACTTCGAACACAGTCAAAAATATTATATTTGTACTAAAATTTTTTGTGAATTTGTAAAACATAATAATTTTGAGACAAGGTAATATAGGTGAACATTCGATTATAATTTATTTAATATAATATTCATTAATAAAAAGTATTTAAATATATTAATCGGAATTAAATGGTTATAATTAATAACATGTGTTTCGAGAGGGAATCATATTTAACGTTATACCTTTAGTTGTCATTTTGTTGCACTGGATCTTGAGTTAGCATTATCTTGAATTGAAGAATGAAATAAGATTGTCTCGCATTAATTTGTGAGTTAACTTCATCTTGCATTTGTTTTTGAGATAGATTTATACTGAACTGACATTTGAAATAATATTATCTCGTCAGATGACGTCGATATCTATAGTTTAAACTAAGTTTTTATTTATTTAAAAGGAACAAAAAACATTTTTATTGAAGAAATTGCTTTTATTTAATATAAATAATGTAGATCTGACGCGCTAAGGCTAAATTTTAGTATTTAGGGGGAAGTCCCCTAGTACCATACACCTAAGGTTTTTATTAAATAAAATTAAAATTACTTGAAATAATATGACTTTAATTATGTATTGATTAACTCTACAATATATAACACCAAAACCAATGAACAAAAATATAATATTTTAAGAAACTTTTTTTTTAAACTTCAATTTAGTTTTGGTGACAAAATACTAAAACTTTGGAACTGTCCCCTAGTACTGGACAATCTACAACTTTTTATTTTAAGCGCTAGATATTATGCAGCGGTCAGAGATATAAAAATTTCCACACTCTGGAACATCTGCACAGGCTTCATGAGCCCATTCTTCAAACCTGGAGCATTGTATCCAGTTTTCGTCGTGGTCTTCTAAGCAAACTACACAAGTAGTTTTTCTCGCCTTAAATGATTGAGTTTGAAATGTCTTCTTTTTTTAGTTTTATCTCCACTTTTTCCTTTAGCCTTCAACTTTTTGGTTTGTTTCCCTTTTGCTTTTATTAATTCTTTTAACTGTTTTTTTCTTTTAATTCCTTTTTATTTTCTTTCTCTTCAGCAGCAATCTTACAGAGTGATGATGTTAGAATTTGACTTCTTTCACATTTTCTTTTTCGACAATTTGGACAACGCTCTTTGACGGCTTGAGATTGCTGGTTGATGGTTTGTTAGTGAAATCACTAGGAGGAACTGTCGATTTTTCTGAACCCATATTGGTGGACAGTTCTGCATCGCAGGACGTAGATGAGCTAGCGACCAATTCTAAATCAGTGGAACCCCTAGAAATTTCACCGATGCAACTTGGTGCGTTTGTAGAAGTTCCTGGCTTTTCTAGTCCTGTCTAATATATTAAAATAAAACTAAAGTGTCTTAATTGTTCATTTATTGACTAAGTTAACCTAGAAAAACCAATTAATCAACTGTCCGGTGTTAGAGGACATGTTTTTGTCCGGTACTAGGGGAAACAATTCTCAAAATTACGTATTTTATGCAAACACCGTTAAGAAATTAAAAAAACTTTCATATTCTTTGAATTATAGTTAAGCCCTATTTTTAGTGTAAGTTGAAATAAACAAATAAACACAAAACTGTAGTAGTATACGCACTTTAAAATTTATCCGATGCAACATCTTTTCGCTAAAAAAGAAATTTGGTGCTTTAATCGTGGTAACTCGCGTCACTGACATACCGCGCCCTCTGCTTCTCTATTATTATGTTTATCTGCGCCTTTTTCAATGATTTTTTAATCGGTTGATATGTGATTTGTCGAAGAAGTACAAGTGTCCGGCGTTAGGGGACTTCCCTCTACGTTACACTGACAGACCTTTGGGTCGGCTGCAGACTTTCGACAGGCTGCTACTGACCATTTTAGTGGAACGATACAGGACTATACTTTTGGGTTGCTGCGGTACAATTTTGGGCGCGTGACAGTCCAAACGTTGTTCAGCTACAACCAAAGGCGGCATCTCTACTACTTCGGTGAGCTGTTCACCAACATTTTAGACGCACCCTAAATTGTATCGCAGCGTACTACAACAATAGTGAAGCTGCTGTCACACACGTTGTTCCGCTACAGTTCCAAAGGTCTCTCAGTGTAGTAAAATGAAAAAATGTGTAGTTGTTGGTACACGGGTATGAACACAAGGGTTAATAACAATATTTATCATATACATGAAATTTTGTTCCATAACGATTGCTTTTTCGAGTAAAAAGTAAAAATAAAAGTATAATAAATTATAACAACATAATAAAAGTTGCAAGTTGCAAAATTTTTGCATGCAGGTTTCCATAGTAGCGTTCAAGAGTGAGAGAGATAGAAAAATTTCCTATCTCTCTCACTCTTGAACGCTACTTATTTTTTCATTTATTTTTATATTTATTCTTTGTGACAGGAAATTATTTTGGTCTGAATGTTACAAAATTTATCCTTGTCGTCTATTAATTGGAAGATCAGGGTGAATTTTGTATCGATAATGTCCTGAGTATTGTCATGGGATTTGGCGCGTGCGTTAAAGGAATGCTCGCGTTAACAATTGACAACATTCCTGGATCGACCGTCGACTTGATCATATTAATTTATAAAATTATATTGACGTCTTATTGTAGTGTAAGTGTGTGTGGAGGTACCTCAGCGAAGGAGAGTTTGGGCGTCATCTATATTGTAAGTCTGTCCAATTATTAAATCTCCTTAGTCGACAAACGCTTAATTTTATTGGGTTCACCCATTTTACCCCCTTCAGATTCTCATTATTTAAAGTTAATTTAATTGTTTATTTTATTTACTGTCGACCTTCCGTCGACTGGCGCCCGCGGTTTTATATATTTTGTTACTTATAAATTCTATTTTGAACCCTCACGGCAATTGAACCCGGCTGCGTGAGGTGAAGAATCTTAGTTGGACATTTTAATAAATTTGATTTTTGATAACAAAAGATTCTGTTTCAATTGGCGACCAACGTGAGGCCGTTGGGATAAAATTTTGATTTTTCTTATATCAAATATTAGAATTATGAAATTAACAAATTTTAAATAAAATTTTTTAATAAAATGTTAATTATAAAGATGCCGAATATTGATGTCGTTTCTTGCAACTTCGTCTCAAGGTCTTTATTTTGTATATTTCGTTTGTATGAATAAAGTGTTGACAACTGTAGGTATTGTGTTATGACTAATATTGTGAATTTGATAATAATCATTGAGTTTATACTATATTTGCCAGATTTTGAATTTTATTTTATAAATGGAATTTTGAAAATTTTATGTTCTCATTCTGTGTATTTTGTGTGAAATTTTAGAATTGAGAGGTTTCTTGCAACACTCATTCTAATTAGTAAGAATACATAAAAGTTTCCATTGTAGACGAATAATTAAAATTTAAAGTGGTATTATTTTGAAAATATTCTTGATTTATATCGATTGGTGGATCTTGTTCTGACCTCTCGGTATATTTTGATTGAAATCCGGACCGTCGAGAAGATCTTTCTCTCTTGTCGATTTGGTACTTGCATTGGAACTTTATTTTTATTTGTGTATGTTGTATAGATTTTTTTAGAACTGAGAAGTTTCTTGCAACACTCATTCTGATTAATAAGTATGCATAAGATTCTCATCGTAGACGAACCATTGAAAAATAAAGTAATGTTGTTTTGAAAATGTTTTTGAATTGTACCGATTGGCGGATCTTGCTCTGACCACTCGGTATATATTTTGGATGAAATTCAGGTCGTCGAGTAGATCTTGCTCTCTTGTCGACTTGGTAATTGATTTGAATTGATTTTTTTTAATTATCTTGACTATAAAAATTGTTAAGAAAAAGGAAGTATCGAGAGTTATTTCGGTTCAGTGAGGATTTTGAAACAACTCAAGATTAATGTTGGGCTGGAGAGTCATATGGCCTAGATCTTGCTCTGTCATTCGATTCTTAAATAATGATTATTGAATTGTTTTTGATATTTTAAATTGTTGAATGTGTCAATTTATAATTTTGTATATATTTTTTTTGTCACATGGTGATAACTATTGTGACATATGCTGTCTTTCTATAAGATAGTGATTCGCTGATTTTTTTTTGCTTTTGGTCAGTTAAGAAAAGAGACTTATTTTATTTTTCTATTAAATGGCGAAGGACGCGGAATTAATTTCCGTATCTACATCACCACTGTTGACAAATATAATTGGGAAAATAAAATGAATTTGATTATTTTGAGTAGAAAATTAAAATTGATTTTTATAATTAAATAATTTTGACGTTATAAAAGTGGCCAAAGGTATTGTTTTATTTAATCGTTATTAATTTTACAGATTGGAAAATTATTTTTTAAAAAATAATAAATAATAGATAAGATTAATTTTTTTATATATTTTATTTGTATTAATTATGTTGTCAAAATTTTTTTTGTTTTTGTTGATTTTTTGTATAAATTATTTTCTTGTATAATACTTATACTTGTTAAAGTAATTGTAAAGGTAGTGACCTCCGTATGGTTTGGATGAATTTAGTAAAATTTTTAGATTTAAATTGTAAATGATTAAATGCTGAAATTTTACCTAAATTTGAATTGGTGGGGCGCTGTTTCTTATTAAAATGTTAATATCTAGTAGATTAAATAACTTATTGAAAATAAACAAATGGATTAACATTTTATTAATTTAATTTTGATTGAGGAAAAAAATTTTTTTCTTTTAATATATTATTTTATAAATAGTTAACGTCGCCTCTCCATTTATCATGGTCAGATAATGAGAAAATGAACGCATGCAATAATAGGACGACTGATTTTATCGGAGAGACAGTTACCCTATTAATTGACCGGGCGATAATTTTCTTATGTTTTTTAGAAAATGGGGGGCGATTCTATAAGGGAAATAATAACTTACACTCTCACTCATAATTTCGGTACTATAGACCTAGTGCTTCTCGCCAAGTAAGAATATCAAGTAACGGTTAGTAAAGGTAAAAGAAAAAGGAATGGATGAAAAGTCCTCTGATTTAACCCTCCTGCGCATAAAGCCGAGTATACTCGTCCAAACTAAACCGTTACCGTATGCATGAGGACGAGTATACTCGTCCAAACATTTTTGTTAATAACTTTTGTTTAAATAAATATTAAGACATCGGTCAAGTTGCAAATTGCTTTCAATGAACAAACGAAACTAATTGAATTATTTAGCACAATATATATTATTTATTTAACAATAAACATTGCATATAAAATGTTTAAACAAAGTGAAAAATTTCTGTTTTATAAATTAATGTTTGTTTATCGGATTTTCCAATAATTGTCTATCAAAGGGTTTCTGGGTGCGCTGATTACGAATTTAACGTCAAAATTCAAAAATTCAAAATGGCGAATCCAATATGGCGGACAATTATATTTTTTTTAAAGCGGACTTTAAAAAAAATTTTGTAGAATTTTACCAAAACTTATTATCATAGGGTTTAGAGGTCGCTGCTTACAAACATGGAGTCAAAATGACAAAATTCAAAATGGCGGATCCAATATGGCGGATGACAATTCTGAAAAAGTTTTCTAATCTCCCCGTCTATCGCTATCTAAGGGTTTTTGAGGTCGCTGATTACGAATCCGAGGTCAAAATTTCATAATTCAAAATGGCGAACCCAATATGGCGGCTGACAATTATGAAAAAGTTTTCTAATCGTCCCGTCTATTGCTATCTAGGGGTTTTTGAGGTCGATGATTACGAATATAAAGTCAAAAATTGAAAAAATCCAAAATGGCGGACCCAATATGGCAAACAGCAATTTTTAAAAAGTTTTTTAATCGTCCCGTCTATATCTCTCTAGGGGTTCTTGAGGTCGCAGATTACGAATCCGAGGTCAGAATTCCAAAATTGAAAATGTCTAATCCAATGTGGCGGATGATAATTAAAAAAAATTAATCCGACCCTCTATAGCTATCTAGGAGTTTTCGGGGTCGCTGATTACGAACATGGGTTTAAAAAATTTCTAAAGACATTTTGAAAAATGAGTTTTAAAGCTAAGCCATAGTACTATACGATACAATTTTGAAAAATGAAAAAAAATTTTTTTGACTAACGAAAAAAATTCCAAAAAATGACCAAAAATAGCCGTTTTTGGACATTTACGGCAGTATTACAAGAAATCCTGACGTGATGGGATATTTTGGAGGTTGGATTCATATTTTACGTCAAAAAAAGCTATAAGAATCAGTTTCCACTTTTTTTGTACCAAAACTAAGCCTAAATTTTTAGGCCTGTGTTACAAATCCGGGGTCAGATTTTCAAAATTCAAAATGGCGGACCCAATATGGCGGACAATTTTTACAATTTAAAAAAAGTCTAATCGTTCCGTCTATCGCTATCTAGGGGTTTTTGAGGTCGCTGATTACGAATATAAAGTCCAAAATTCCAAAATGGCGGACTCAATATGGCGGAAAATGGAACAACCATAAGAAAAAACATTTTGTGAATTAAATTAAAGATAATAAAATTAATCAAAATATATCATTGGCCATCTGTAGGTTAAAAAATTTTAAAATATAGTAAGTACACTACATTGAAAATAAATTATATCATTCAAATAACCGATTACTTATCTATTATCAAAAAAATATTTACTTGAGGCAAATTATTTTTAATTAATTTAATTAGGTTGTATTTGCTTTAATTACTGAAATTAATAATTAAAATCCAACTTAATTGACTTAAATTAAAATTATTCCATTGAACTAAACATTTATTTAATAGTCAATAAATAGTTATTTTAATCAAATAATTTTTTATAGATCTATAATAATAATAGAAATAATAATAATAATAATAATAATAATAATAATAATAATAATAATAATAATAATAATAATAATAATAATAATAATGGTAAAAATAATTATAATTAGAAATTAAAATCAATTTTTAAAGTTACAATTGATCGTGACTGTAATATGTTAAAAAATCAAATTTTTTATTTATATTAACAGATTTCAAAGACGCCGAAAGCACCAATATACCTATTTCTTGTGAAAATCGAAAAATTATATCAAAATTCATACAAAATTTTTAATTATTAATTTATTTTCTTAATAAAGACTACAATAGGAATAAATTATTCAATTAGAATATGTTATTAAATTTGTTTTTTGACATATTGGATTGGCCATTTAGAATTTTTTAATTTAAAAAAAGTTATGTAGATTTGAAAATTGTTTATTATTTAGGCAAGTGTAGGTTTTTAAAACTAGGAAGGCTGATATAAGTATAATTATAAAAAACAAAGTAGTAATAAAGGGGACGTCCATAATATATGTGGGATCGAAATAGGGAAATTACTAGTTGGTTTAAGAAATAACGGTCAATTTATAAAACTATTAGTGAATGCAATCAAAATGACATTTTGAATTTATCTTATACCCACATTTGCCTAAATGAAAAAATTTCACATCTATATAACTATTTCAAAAAAAATCGTAAAGAAATTTTAAAATATGGGGTTTGAAGCTTATACATGGTACAATACGACACAATTTTGCAAATTGAAAAAAAATTTTGGTTAACCAAAAAAAATTCTAAAAAATGACCAAAAATAGCCATTTTTGGCCATTTAAAGCAGTTTTACAAGAAATTCTGACGTGATGGGCTATTTTGGAGGTCGGATTCGTATTCTACGTCAAAAAAGCTATAAGAATCACCTTCCACTTTTCCTGTAACAGAACTAAGCTACAATTTGCAGGCCTGTGTAATCAGCGACCTTGAAAACCCCTAGATAGAAGCTTTGTTGTTACGTGGGAAGACAGTGATGGTCGTCAAACTAACCAGATCTACGTTACAACTGTTCTATTTCGGGAATTGCCATGGAAAATATGACCTTGGTTTTGCTAAAATTGTGGGACGCAACATGAGCGAGTTCTTGGTCGTCATTAAAGAAGTGGCAAAGATACCCCTTGATCTTCCCTGAATGATTCAGATTGTGATAGCAGATTCAAGGATTTCGCAGACTGGTTGCGAATTCACCATCTATTAACATTTGTCAACGTAGTTGATACCAGATGAACAGAAATTTCTTGTCGAAGAGATTGAAGCCGTCTTGAAGGAGAGGATCAAGATCAAATATAACGGTCTTGAAAAATTGTCTACAAAAATTCCTTGCTTCCTGATTCGTGAAAGCGTTTGACAATAAAAAAGTGCTTTCTAATCCCGAATTGAAGACAGCTAGTCAATTATCCAAAGAAGATCAACAAACAGCAGTAAAAACTCTTTTGACTTCGGTGAAGACTATGAATCGGATGACATCGTTGGATCTGTTGAGTACAAAGAGTTGACGAAAAAAGTATTCTTTGTAAATTTTATTTGATTGTCACTTCGACTTGTTCCGAATTTTCCTTCTAGAATATAATACTGTTTGAAAATGTTTGTAATTTCATAATGAAATTTTCTATTGATAACATTAAATTGAGCGTTTCCGATGGTTGATAGTAGTTATGTGGTCGGACTTTGCAATTTGTTTTATCGATATAATTAGCTGTTATTTTGTTTATCGATTATTAGTTGTTTCAGGTACTATCCTGAGTATTGTCATGGGATTTGGCGCGTGCGTTAAAGGAATACCATGCTCGCGTTAACGATTGACAATATTCCTGGATCGACCGTCGACTTGATCATATTGATTTATAAAATTATATTGACGTCTTATTGTAGTGTAAGTGTGTGTGGAGGTACCTCAGCGAAGGAGAGTTTGGGCGTCATCTGTATTGTAAGTCTGTAGAATTATTAAATCTCCTTAGTCGACAAACGCTTAATTTTATTGGGTTCACCCATTTTACCCCCTTGAGATTCTCATGATTTAAAGTTAATTTAATTGTTTATTTTATTTACTGTCGACCTTCTGTCGACTGGCGCCCACGGTTTTATATATTTTGTTAATTATAAATTCTATTTTGAACCCTCACGGCAATTGAACCCGGCTGCGTGAGGTGAAGAATTTTAGTTGAACATTATAATAAATTTGATTTTTGATAACAAAAGATTTTGTTTCATCTTGAACAATTTTTGCCATGTGTTGTATTAATAAAATATTAATTTCAAACGTTGGTTCAATATTGGTAACCAAGAAATAATCATTCATAAATTTAATTTTAAAGCGCTGAAAAATAATTGGTTATTAATATTGGTCCAATACAATCGGGGCACAGAACTGCAGGGTATGACGTTACTCCAGAAATAACCCCTCCACTTGATTTCAAACTGTACGATGAAGAATTCATCCCACTATCTAATTTTTAGGACCGTACTTGCGTGTTTATTCAGTGGGATTATAATTGCGGTCATAGAAAAAATATTATTGTGAAACAAATTTTTTTTGTATATAAAATATACATATAATATTTTTAAAAAATTAGTTAAAAATTAGTTTTAAAACTACTTAACAATCAGCCCTTTTCAGAGCTACAACGGTCAACTTCTTAAAAAACTACTTAACTATCAGCCCTTTTCAGGCCTATTACAGTCAAACTGTTGCAAAAACAACATTACAATAAGCCCTTTTTAGGGCTACCCTAAACCTGAAAGTGCGCAAGCCTAAGGGGGCCTCGTCCGCCTCAGTAATGTTTTCTCTTGGGGTCTTTTTTCCATTTTTCTGGAAAACTAACAATTTTAAAAAGAAATAGTACATACAAAAAATGTGTATTTTTTAAAAATCTATATCTTTTGTAAAAAAAAAACATTTTTTGAAATTTTGCGTTTTTCACGAGTTAAATGCAAAAAATCAGATTTTTATGGTGTTTTTTTATGGTTTTTCTAATTATTTTGTTATAATTAGATGTCCTTTTAGGTGACAGTATATTTTAACCACATTGTATGGAATTTTATGGTTTTTTGCATTTTCTCGAAAACTATTAATTATAAAAAAATGGTGAATTTTTAAAATCTATATCTTTTGTATAAAACATTTCTTGAAATTTTGCGTTTTTGACGAGTTAAATGCAAAAAACCAGAGTTTTATGGTTTTTACCATGAAAACCAAATTTGCGCCAATTTGCAATATGATTTTCGTAATTAGCGCACCAAAATACGTAGGTATGGTATAATTTCAGTTAATTTGGGCAGGGGAATTTTATACGAAACCTTACGAAAATAATGAATTAAAATACAAATAAATAAGTAAAAAAAATAAGTTTAATTGAAACCAAACGAGCGTCAGCGAGTGAGATATTCGTTCCTTAGTGAGAAATTAATAAAATTAATTATAAAGCTTAAAAAGTCACTTTTTACAAAAGTTTTTTATTTATTTGGATTTATGATGTTTTATTTATTAATTTACTTATTATTTAGATTTATGTTACTTTTTAATAAAATCTAATTTCTGGCATCAAGAATTAGTTAATTAAGTATTCTTTTAATGCTAAAGCTTCTGGCACGGGGAAGTAAATATATTTGCTGATCACAATGAGGGAACAAAATGTTCTTTTATCTTTCTGTGTTTATTGATTACAGAGGTAACAATGATTCCAACGTACGACACAGACACTTTGGGCTATTGGGTAGCTGATAATGAAGAGGCATTGGCTGCTCATCATATAGACCTATCGCCATCGGCTTCACGATGCACAATTAATCTTCAAGACCATGAGACGAGTTGCAGTGCCTACCGACTCGAATTCTAGGGAATAGCAGGATGCTCAGCCTTCATTGTCGAGTTCTGAGCTGCGTCCAGACAAATTTCCAATTTATTTTCTGGATCATTCATTCTATTCAAGATTGATTTTAGATTAATCATTCGTCCCGTCCCGTGGCTCCCGAAAATTGTACTCGCTACTTTAAAGAACGTGGACAGGCAATTTATTTTCAGTTTTTCAAAATATTTACTAATATCAATTGAGAATATTTTTTTATTGCATGTGAGAGGAGAGTATGGGAGCTTCTTTTTACTTTAAGCAATAAATTTTTGTTTATAACATTTACTATAATTTTATTTAGAAAAGACGTTATTCAAAAAAATAAAAATTTTTTCGTTAACGGAAAAAATTTTTAATTCTTGTTGTTTTTTCTCTATTTATTTCTCAATTCTTCAAGAATATATTTTAATATGATTAGAAATATTTTTCAATACTAGAGATTTTTTTATTAATTAATTAAAATTTCTTATTACATTTTGAAAAATTTACATAAATGTTTCATTTTGTAAAAGAATTTTTTTAAACAGTTTATACCTGGATTTTACAGTTATACCTGCTAAATCCTATAATTAAAAAAAGAACAATACTGATTTCAAAACAAAAAAAGAATGATAAAATACACACTGACATCTACTCACGCGTACACACACAAGAACACATTCTCTTGCATATTTTAAAATGATATTGAATATTGGAACAGTAAATATTGAAACAATTAATAATTGAACATTAGAATGACTAATATGCTGATAGGAGAAATGCACCGAAGTGACCTCGAATTGATCTATAGTGAAAATTTACCGAATATGGGACTGAATTATTGCATAAACTGTATAGCTAATTCAATAAATTAATTTAAGAATTTTTCAATTTTTATAAGGACAAGTCGTTGTCCAATAAAATGACATTTAAGACGAATGTGAGAAATATTTCTAGCGCGGATTTTTTCTGCTCTCATTCTCTCCTCAATCAAGATACATTACTCTCTCGATTAGTGACCGCTGAATGCTTCTTTTTTTCTATTTATATTTTCGAAAAAATTTAATTTGAATTAAATTTTATTAAAATTAAAAATTAAGAAAAGATTGAAATTTAGTAGAATATTAATTTTTCAGTACAAAAAATGAGTCTAGAACTGTATTTTGAACTAACATTAACCTTGAGAGGGCCGGGGTGGCCACTATAGTGGCCACCATTTATTTTTACTTTTATTTTCATCGAATTGATTTTTTATTTAATTTTACTTAATAAAAAACTAGTAAATTTTATTTTAATTTTCCGGCCCTCTGAAGGTTAAGCAGTCATTTATCGAAAATTAATTGTAGAATATTAAACTAACAAATATTATGAAGTGGTCGAGGAAAAATTATTAAGAATTCTTACACTTTATAATATAATTGTCTCACGAAAAAATACTTATTGATTTTATAATAATGATTAAATTTCCAATTCCTCTTTCTGCAAATTATTTGCTTGTTAATGGAATATTAACTATATAATAGTATGATATTTTTATTGCAAACGAATTTCTCCTTGAAAATATTAGAACCAATTTAATTGTTTTAAATATTTTAAGAAGAAAAAATTACTTTTTCTAAATTTTCAAAATAAAAAAAAAATTTTGAAATCCCTTTATTTAACTAAATCAAGAGAAACATAATTAATTACAACAAATTTCGTCTCAAGAAAATTTCCATCTACAAAAAATAATCTTGAAAAAAACTTCAGATGTAAAATATTTTAGGCGAGTACAAGCCACTTTCTGAAATGGAAAGATTTTCCGAAAGTAGAGGTATAGACTATCAAAAAAATCCGTGAAACCATTTTTAATGTATCTAAAGTTCGAACAGCGTTCCGTTCAGTAGCACAAGTCGCAGAAGATCCATCCAAAGAATACGCCGCAATATCTACAAACAGATGATAATGATAATCCTAACTTTGCGATCAAAAGATAATTTCGTTCCCATTGAATAAATTGACGTATTATTTCAACGAGTCCGATAAATCCACTTCTAGAGAAAAACAGAAGTAAAACTACTTACATAATATTATTAATAGATAATAGAACAATGAAAGAAAGAAAAATTGAATAGGAAAAACAGCAATAAAAAATTAATTGAACTTTTGTACTTATTCCTCTGTCAATGATATATAACAATTTAAACGTGATAAATAATGAGGATGGGCTGTCGAATTAAATTATACTATGAAAAGGTGATAATAATGATGACGATAATAATGATAGTGATCAAAGACCATTTACAAAATAAAAGAAAACTGATAAAACAATATCTTTAGCGTTATTCTAGTGGGGAAAAATATGAATGTTCTACAGAATTTTTTCATTAAACAATATTATTTAATAATAATTTCGAAAATTATTGTATTCGTTTATTTTTAAATATTTATTAATTGTTTAACTTTTATTCATTCTATTATATCCATAGGTCGGTCACTACGGTCGGACCACCTTTAAAGTTGGGCCACCTCGGGTTTCTTAGTTGTAACAAACTGGTGCCATTTATCATTGCATGTAAATAGTTGTTAGTGATGGTAAAAATTTTTTCACGTCACTTTCATTAAGTTCCAATGAAGTACGCGAGCAGTACAAACGTAAATGTGTGGTGAATTTTTAAAGCAAAACTTTTACTTATTGTCGAGAAAGATTAATTATACAAAAGGGAAGGTGCAAACAATAAAGAAAGATGATAAAATTTATTTATTAATACTTTGGTATGTTATTTGGTTTTTATATCGTGCGTTTATGTCTCTGTACTAAAAAAATCAAAATGACGCGAAACTTACGGTCGGGTCACTTCATATCGTGCAGGTTGGAACACATAATTTCAAAATTATGGTGCGTTCTGACATCGGAAATTCATTTGCTTAAGGTAGAGATGCGTGAAAAACGTCATTTTACAGTAAAAAAATATATTCATGTTTGAAAAACGTTCGTAAAACATTTTAAAAAGTCTTATTTCACATCTCATTCGAATACGTATGTAAACGTTTCGTGTACTGAGAACGTTTTTAGATTAATTTTTATATGAATTTTATATTTTCTTTTTCCATTTTCAAGTGCATTTCAGCATTCTTCTGTAATTTACGGGCCATTTTTAGAAATATTTCTTCATATCACATTGATTTTCAACGGTGTCTCGACCGTAAAGACCTGGCCCGACCGTAACGACATTTTTTTTAAATGTTTATAATTTTTCCAATTTTTGTCCAGACATTTTCTGATGTACAGAAGAAACATTCCACTTTAGAAGATTTTTCCAACCATATGTCAGAAAACGTGAAATTCGGCCTAGAACGGAAGTTATGAGCACAAGTCAAAAAGTGACCCGACCGTAGTGACTCTCCCCTACACTGAAAGAATTTCGGTACATGTGCTGTGCTGCCTACTGCGCATGGTATGTGCTTTTTACATTTCTTGACATGTAATTAAAAATTTACTTGAACTTATTGAAATGATTACCCACGTGAAAATGTTCTCGGGAATCGGTCCCGGGAAATTACCGAGAGTCACTACCGGGAAATTCCCGGTACTTACTCCCGAGAAATTCCCGGTAAAATCTTTTGACATTTGTCTCCATATTTCTCAGAGAATTTAACCTCAAGAATAAATATATACCACTATAAAATCTTCAGGATCGTATTCGAGATTGAGATGACTTTTTGTTTATTATAATAGTCACGTTAAGCATACAAATTGAAAGTCTACTATCAACATATTAAACGGATTTCGACACCTAAGTGAGATAAATTAATGGGCATCATAACAAAAGGGTTTAAGCACCAATTTTTTAAATTAGGATTTTTCACATTTAAGAAATAAGTAACTATTTACACATTTCCATTAAAAATTTTCTATTTTATTGAGTTTTTAAACAGTTTTCAATGAAAATTAGAATTATAAAATAACCTTAATTTTTAATAAAATTGTAATAGCAAAAATTGTTTTAACTTTGAATTATTGTTATTATTTACATGAATAACAATTCAATTCGAGAATTTGTGTATTGCTTAATCTAGAAGAAAAATTTCATTGATAAAAATTAACGATTTAACGAATTTAATTTTAATTTAATGATATTTTTTATTTTAAAAAATATACCCTTTTTCATATTATAGGATTAAAAAAGTAAATGGATAAAAGTAAATTTTTAAAGAGTTTTATCTAAACAAAAAATTATTTATTAAGTGATTGTTTTGAAATCAAGCAATACACAAATTCTCGAATTGAATTGTTATTCATGTAAATAATAACAATAATTGAAAGTTAAAACAATTTTTGCTATTACAATTTTATTAAAAATTAAGGTTATTTTATAATTCTAATTTTCATTGAAAACTGTTTAAAAACTCAATAAAATAGAAAATTTTTAATGGAAATGTGTAAATAGTTACTTATTTCTTAAATGTGAAAAATCCTAATTTAAAAAATTGGTGCTTAAACCCTTTTGTTATGATGCCCATTAATTTATCTCACTTAGGTGTCGAAATCCGTTTAATATGTTGATAGTAGACTTTCAATTTGTATGCTTAACGTGACTATTATAATAAACAAAAAGTCATCTCAATCTCGAATACGATCCTGAAGATTTTATAGTGGTATATATTTATTCTTGAGGTTAAATTCTCTGAGAAATATGGAGACAAATGTCAAAAGATTTTACCGGGAATTTCTCGGGAGTAAGTACCGGGAATTTCCCGGGACCGATTCCCGAGAACATTTTCACGTGGGTAATTTTAATAGATTTTTAAAAAACAGATTTTAGTTTATAACAACTTTTATGGATTGAAACTAATATTAAAATTTAGGTCAAATTTGTCTTATCTTTAAACTTGTTGGTCAAAATTTAGTCAAATTGGACCAAAATTTTGATATAAGGGAACGATTCTTTAACGCATGCTAAGGAAGTTGCTTTTTGACGTGAAGGCACGGAAACGTCTTTGTTCTAGAAACGTTTCTGAAATGTTTTAGAACGTTTCATGTCCGCTACACAAAGGCTTAATAACGTCCAATATCCTAAAAACAGTTTTAGAACATAAAACGTTTAAAAGGGGGTCCCACACCGACAATGCAGATCTAAAATGGTTAAAAATCTGCAACGACCGTTTCTTGAAAAATGTAAGATATTATGCAGGGTTGACACAAATATTTAATTTTATTTTTCCCTGATTTCCAGACAAAAATTTCACTTTTTCCCTGACCCTAAAGAATATTCTGATTCACTCTAAAAATTATTAGATAATCAAGGAAAAATGTTCTATTACATTTATTTACAAATTTCATTAATTGTAAAATTATTCAAAAACATCAATAACTTCTTTTTTAAATAAATATTTAATCACTATTATTTTTCTGTAGAAATTAAAATTCTTCAAAACATTCATATTCAAACTTTTTTAAATTGAACAACTTATAAGAATATTATTACAAAACATGAAGAAGACGATCACTCAGAATCGCAGACCCAGAGTGATCGTCTTCTTCATGTTTTGTAATAATTTAAATTACCATAACATGTTTCAGAATAGGTTAATTATTTACAAAAATCATAAAAAAATCCTAACTAAAATTCTTTTATCAATTTAGTATTTATGAAAATTGTAAAAATTATTCATAAAATAATTTATAAGTCGTAATTTATGATAGTTATTATTAATTTTATTTAATTTTTATTTATTATTATTATTTATTTATTATTTATTATTAATTTTATGATAGTTTTTGAAAATTTAAGTTATTTAAAAAGAAATTATTGTCAGAAATAGAAAAAATTGAAGGTTTTTTATTAAAATTTTTGGTAATTTCATAGTTTACGAGACAAAAAGAAAAAAAATCATTTTTCTTATAAATTTTAAAAATTCAATTTTTCCAGTACTTTTAGTAAAAATCTGACTTTCCCCTGACTTCCCTGACCAATTTTACTTTCCCTGACTTCCCTGACCTGTGGCAACCCTGATTATGACTTTATAAATTTAGGCAATTCATTTTTTAACAAAAATACACATAATGAGTACTTCGTTTCTTGTAATTATTCAGAAAACTATATGTTTAGAAAGTTAAATATGAACAGTTTCAAACATCCCAAACGGCAATGACCTTTTCTTGAAAACAATAAAACAAAATAATTTTTCCATGTAAGTAATTTAATTTTAATAAAAAATACACATAATAAAATTCATTATAAATAAAATCAACAATAAAAAACTTTAATATATGTAAATTGTTTTGTATAACAATTTGCTACAAGAACACATGTAACAGTTGTTTAGTGGTACATAGAACCAAAAGATGGCGCCAAAGAGTAAAAAATGTCAAATTCTTATTATTTTTTTAACTTTAAATTAACATTAATAAAATATAATTACTTTTTTGTGAGTGGAATTTCATTAGCGATGAAAAATACACAATGTGAGACATTTATTTTGTTCAAACTGTTAAATGAAAAATTATTGTTAGATAATTAACTATCATATGCCACCGAACAGCTGACACTTTCACACTTTACGAAAAAACTTTTTTTCATTGGTTTCTTAATAGCAAATGAGTCTCATCCTTTGTATTTTCTTACAAAATTAAATTTTCCAAATGGAAAAATGATCTTGTTATTTTGTTTTCGAGAAAGGGTCGTTGCAGCTTGATCTGTATTCAAAAGCCTGTTCCAGAAAAACAGTTCATATTTAACTTTCTAAAAATATAGTTTTCTAAATAATTACAAGACACAAAATACTCATCCTGTGTATTTGTGTTAAAAAATGAATGACCTAAATTTATGTCATAATATTTATTTACAACTTTAACGGGTTATTCAACTGTCCCTTAAGAGCAGAGTGAGAAGAGTAAAAAAAATCTACATCTTTATAGAAATTAGCTTCTCTGCAAATACGCGACAATGGACAATTCTCACCATAATTAGTACGATGGAAGGGTATACGGAAAGTTGCTACACTTCTAGTGGAAATAATCGGCGCTGATAAAGAAATAAGAGATAATATAGAAGGAGAATCAATATGTCCGTTAAGAATATGATAAAGAAAGTTTAAGTCAGAAAATAAAAATCGAAACTCTATTGAAGGAATTTTAAATATGGAACGCAGTTCTCGATAGTCATGCGAAAATCTGTCACAATGAACATCATGAATCATGAATGATTTATGACGTATCAGCTTAATAGCTGATACGCCATAAATCTAAGAAAACGATTTTGAACCCGCTCTAGCCGTTTTTTATGACATTCATAATAAGGGGCCCATATTATAGAAGCAAAATCAAGAACTGATCTTACTAAATGAAAATAAAGCGTTTTTAATACCAAGAGATCATAGAAGCTTCTCGATAGTCTAACAATCTGCCCCAGTACTCTTAAAGCTTTATTAATCGTTATATTCAAATGTTCTAGAAAATTTAATTGAGAGATAATAAAATAAAATTTAAGACAGATAATAAATTTTTTGAATTTAAGTTATAATAGAATTTCATTACTTTTCGTCTTTTAGTAAATGTAATTACAGAACATTTTTTTTCATTCAAGGGCAGATTGTTAATAATAGACCAACGAAAAATTCCCTCTACATCCTCCTGGAGATCCAAGGCTGAACTAATTGATTCAATTTTATTGAACAATTTTAAGTCATCAGCAAAACATAAAAAATTACAATGCTTTATGCAGTCTTTAATGTCATTAATTAAAATTATAAAAAGAAGGGGACCCAAATGAGAACCCTGAGGAACACCAGATGGAGCATAAAAGCTTTCAGATAGTCTACCATTTATTTTAACAAATTGATTACGATTACTTAAGTATGACGCGAACCAAGAAAGTGCTTGATCACCAATTCCATAGGCTTTTAATTTAGCCAATAGTATATGGTGATCAACTTTGTCAAAAGCTTTAGCGAAATCAAAATAGACAGTGTCCACCTGATACCCCCTTTCTAGGCTCCTAGTTAGGTACTCTAAGTAAAGACACAGATTCGTACAGACTGAACAAGCCCTACGAAAACCATGCTGTTCCTCCATAAAGAAGTAATTAAAGGCTGAATACATTCTATCATAAATGATACTCTCAAAAACTTTAGGAATAGCATTAAGTAACGTTACTGGCCGATAGTTCGCAACATTGGAAC
The DNA here is from genome assembly GCA_032873175.1 of Leptopilina drosophilae. Classification (NCBI taxonomy): domain Eukaryota; kingdom Metazoa; phylum Arthropoda; class Insecta; order Hymenoptera; family Figitidae; genus Leptopilina; species Leptopilina drosophilae. Next base: position 32,288,665 of record CM065478.1, read on the forward strand.
CATGACCACTCTTATACACAAGTACAATTATTCCACCCTCCCAACAATCCGGGAAATAACCAAGCTTCATACTAGTATTAAATATGCAAACAATAGGTTCCACCAATGATTAACCACAAAGTTTTAATAAGCTTGGTGGAACATCATCAGTGCCAGCACCCTTATGCAAATTTAATTTAGAAAACCCAGTAAGTACTTCCTGTTTAGAAATAGGAGAAAAGTCCAAATTTACTTCATTGTCATACTCAAAAAAAATAATTTAAAACAATATTATCATTATAAACAGACTTAAAATAATCCGCAAATAAATTAGCAATTTCTATATTACTATTCGCATGTTTATTATTAAAATACATTTCGTTTGGCTACATTTCTACTACATTTCTTAACATAAGGCACATATGGTGGATTCCACGTCAGTTCAACACACTTATTTTTATGACTTGTTGGTATTTGGTTATACTTTTGTAAATTTATTACTTTTATTGTGATAAACAACTCCACCAAATATGTTTTCAAAATTTTGAAAATTACCAAAAATATGGCATTTTCAAAATTTTTGTCTTTTTTTACGGGTTAGAAGCTGGTGACCTTTTTTCTATAGGCCATGTAAAAATCAGAGTGGGACCATGAGAATTTTTGAGGAAAATAATAATTTATCATTATTTTACATAGAAAATAATGATTTATAATTATTTTTTTCAAAAAGTTTCAGTGTCCCACTCTAATTTTTACAAGGCTTATATGAAAAAAGTAAGCTTTCGATTGGGATAGGTTACGAAAAAATATAATCACCAATTTTGAGATACAATAGAACTTGGTTAATACAATTCTGTAGGGACCGTACTAAGAATACGTCTTATGCGGGAAAACGTATTAGGCTTCTAGCCCGTGAAAACCCCTTTAAAAATCACTATTCATACTTTCAATTTGATTAATTTTACTTATCAATATATTAAATCGAAAAAAGATATTTTTAAAAAAATACAAGTTTTGAAACTCCTTAACTCAAAAAATATTTTATCAAATTAAAAAAAATTAATATTTACACTTCCACTAATAATAGTAACATTTTAGCAAAATTTAGAGAAAATTCATTTTTTTACCTTGGCAGTTAAGGAATTTCCCCCCTATGTTCGTAATTTGTTGTTACGTTTTATTTTTTTACTTCGAATCCTTTTGCGATCCCAAGATGAAACTTACAGGACATGTAACATTTAGTAAAATTTTGAAAAAAATCCAAGACGATGTTTTTTCAAAAGCGGATTTTTAATTTTTCAAAATTTTCTATGTAAAATAATGATAAATTATTATTTTCCTCAAAAATTCTCATGGTCCCACTCTGATTTTTACATGGCCTATAGAAAAAAGGTCACCAGCTTCTAGCCCGTAAAAAAAAGACAAAAATTTTGAAAATGTCATATTTTTGTTAATTTTCAAAATTTTGAAAAAATATTTGGTGGAGTTGTTTATCACAATAAAAGTAATAAATTTACAAAAGTACAGCCAAATCCCAACATGTCATGAAAATAAGTGTGTTGAACTGACGTGGAATCCACCATATAAAGAAATTGCAAAATAAAAATGTGAATACATTAATCATTTCGTCAACATAAGAAAACAAATTATTTTGATCTAAGTCCATTGTGACATTATTTAAAGTACGAAGCGAAGAATCAAACAATGCACTCCAATCAACATTAATAAGATATTCTTTTATACCTACATAATTAGCTCTTCTGAAATTATAATAATAATAGTCACTTTTTAATTCTGAGACACTATCCTCAAAAAACAAATCAAGTTTATATAAAAGTGCCGGGTGATATTTATCACAACGCAATAAAGAAAATGGAGACAACGACACTGATACCAAATTAAAATCAGATAAAACGACATCCAACAAAGAACCATGATCGTTACGCATCTGATTTAACTGCGACAAATCGAGAAATTCCATAGCGTCGGAGACTGCAGAAACTACCTCAGCCTGTGTACGAGACGAGGAGGGCTTAACAACACATTTAGGCAAATCTATATTTCCCAAGTTCCATTCTGCATTATTAAGGTCTCCAATGAAGTGAAAATATGAATCTGGTTCAGTGATCATAGCTTCTTCAATACCAGACAGAAGTTCATAAAATTTACATAAATCAGAATTAGGTGGAAGGGAAGAAGAGCAAAATAAATGATTAGTTAGACCAATTTTAATCTTAACAAAAAGTGCTTCAATTGAAAATTCTGAAAGAAACAATTGACAACTCGAAAAACATTTCTTTATCGCAATCAAAACCCCTTCACCCCGCACACAGGTACTGGTACAAATACTTCTATCACATCTGTACACTACATAATTCTCCAAGCCTAACTCAGAAGTGTTGATATTGCTATACAGCCAAGTTTCCGTAAACACTATCATATCAGCTGTGCAGGAGGGAATCCCCATTCTTAGTTCAAGCAACCTTGTGCGCAAGCCCCTTACATTTTGATATAAAATTTCAAACTTACTAACACACTCTAAATGAACACATTTCCTATCAAAGGAGGGAGAGTGAGTGCCACCCACCCCCACCAAATCACCCGAAACACCAACACCATCATCTATTTCACTGGAACATGTGACTTCACTATAACCGGGACGTTGTGCCTGAAAATGATTTTCAGATTCGACTCTCCGGCTTCTAACCTTTCTGCGAGTTCTCCCTTCTTCAATCTCAGCTGTTCCAATTGCATCCTGGTTCTGTCTGGTACTATCCATAGATTTGGAAACTGCAATTTTTTGTCCTTGTTGGATATTGCATTTAATAGAGATTCCCGGAGCTTCTGTGCAACCTGCTTGCTCTCGCAACACACTCACACTCGTCTTGGTTTCGAGAAATCCTGCTGTAGATTACCAATACGATGATTTGTTAATGAAGGCAAGTCCTTGATAGAGAGGACATTTTTAACATAATTTTTAATGTATTTTGGTGAAATATCAACATTAAGAGTATTGCATGCAGTGACATCCCTCTTTTCAGGTACTCCAAAAATTATTAGATTTTTACTTTTTGACAAGCGGCGTTCCATCTCTTCCATCATAGACTCATTTACATGCATATTATCATTTTTTAAGTGTTTCAACGTACCCTCAACTGTGTCGACTCGATTTGTAATGGTTTTAACCGATTCTTCAGTTGCGGAAACCTTAGTTACCAAACCATCAAGTTTTCCATCAATACCCTTGACATAATCAAGAACCTGCCAGTTTTCATTAGACAATTTAGTTTGAAGAGAACCAATTGTCTCTTGTAGTATTTCTTGAAAATTTGTCGGTAAAGTCATATTAAAAGGAGATACGAGGTGGGAGCCACAACACTTAACGTAATGACCTTCAGGAGTAACTGCAATTAAAGCACTGCAGCTGGGTGTTTTAAAGAATTTTAATTCCTACAGAAAAATAATAGTGATTAAATATTTATTTAAAAAATCAGGCAGAGAAGCAGGCGCAACGCGCCTACATCATAGGGTTTCGTGGCCTAAAATGACAAAAATGATGATAATGATAATGAATGAATAAAAAAAATAAATAATAATATATTTAGACATTTTTTTTAAATTAATTGTTTTAAAATTTTAATGAAGTAATTGGTATACCATAGCAACGGTTGTTATGGCAAACATTAACATAGCAACGGTTGCCATGACAACGGCTGTTATGACAGCCATTAACATAGCAACGGTTGCCATGGCAACGGCTGTTATGACAACCATTAACATAGCAACGGTTGCCATGACAACGATGGTTAAGACGTAAGACTTAGGACTTAAGACCTTCTTATACCGAAGTTGCCATGGCAACGGTTGTTAAGACGTAAGACTTAAGACTTAGGACTTAAGACCTTCTTATACCGAAGTTAAGTCTTAAGTCTTAGGCCCAGTAAAAAGAAGTTGATTGGAAGGCATTAAATTGAATCAATGCCGTTTAATTCCGTTTTTGAAATCTTCAAGTAAATTCCATTGAATGTTAAAAAGAAGTATAGTAAGGCATTAAAATGACAATCCTTAGATGTGGCATTGAATGGCATTAATACAAATCTCCTTTAGAACAACAGCATTCAAAGGCATACTATTTATATTTTCATTATTATTTTCTAACCTTCCCAATTTGATGATTTCGTCGTACCGTTCTAAGTCGTCATACTCATCTCGGAGCAGATTCTGTTCCAAATCTAGGACATTGAAATTATTATCGATTTCTTTCTCTTCGATGTTAGAATCAGTATAGTTTACTTCTTCGCTGTTTTCCAACGGGCATAATAGTTCGCACACCTTTCTCCCGCTGTACGCTTTTTTTGTTTGTTTTATTTGAGCAATTTTTTTGGAAATTAGTTTTTGGTAGGTACAATCTGCCTCTAGTTCAGCTTTTTTTGGTTCAAAACCTTTCTCATTTGTCAGCCAATATTTATATATGTCTGTAACACATTGATAATACATGATTTTATTTTTAATATAGTACATTATGAAATAAATTTGTTGAAAAATAAAAAGGCCTAATTACGGTTTAAAAGACGTAATTAGGCCTTTTCATTTTTCAACAAATTAATTTATACGATCTACAAAACGGGAAAGTATAGTTGCATTGGAAAAAATAATAGGCAGAATGTGCTTTTTACTGGGGCAATTTTTGCCTTAATTGCTTTGCGTGTATTGCTTTTGTTCTTAGGAAAAAAATTTCTGAGTAAAAAGGAGATTCTGACCAATTGTTTTGTAAGTGTGATAAAAATTAAATAAATGAAAATTAAACAATTTTTCACCTTTCTCAGCTAAGACAATGTTAGGATCTATAAATGTAAATGTAAATGATAGTAGAATAGTTTGTATAAGAGAAAGGTTATATCTATCAACAATTAAGTGATATTCTAAATATTTAGTATTGAGAAAATAAAAATAAACGTATTTTTCAGTTGCAGAAACCGTGTGTTTCCTAATATTGGAAAATAATATTAGTTTAAATTTTATTATTTGAATTGAAAAATGTAAATTAAATTATCAACTTTTGTATTTCGTTAAGCATAACCTTCAAAACAAGGCACGAAAAAAATATTTGTAGATTATTAATTTCTTGAGATTTTTAAACTAAAAAGTTTAGAAAGTCATCAAAAATATATTTTGTATTTAAAATTAAATGAAACTTACCAGATAAATTTAATATTACTCCTTCAACTTCTTTCTCAAAGCCATCTTGAGAAAATTTAATTTTATATTTTTGATTTGGTGTGTGACTTTTTATGTTAAATTTTTTGATTTGCGACACATGCACCTTCACATCTTGTTTACCTTGTTTACTAACAAGCAAATGTACATAAGCGTACATTTTTTTTATTAAAAAAAATTTCACAACGAGAACACTATTCGACAAATTCAGGCCTGGACAAATTACAATTTCACTGACTAGCAGAAGACTAGAGTAGTGGGCCTTGTGTGGTGAAACTCTAGCCCTTGCATCCCTTCTTCTTCGTAAGTAGGGTAGGGGTGCGACATGAAGGTGGGAGAGAAAACACATTTGAACTAAAATGCTCTTTCTCGCGAACCGTTTGTTTTATAAATTCTAATGTGATAAAACAAGTGTATTATAAAATTTTTTGAAGGATAATAATTTTCAGTAATTTGTGAGTACATCATATTTATATTTTATCAATAGTAGATACACTGAGGTCAAAAAGTTTCTGTACATTTGTACTGATTACTTTTAAATGTTCGCTTCACATCAAATTCAAATATTTCTGTAAAAATAGATGAAAGAACTATCAAACTAGGATAATTTTAAAGTTCAATAAATTTGTAATCAAATAGGCTAAGATGTGACCAATTTAATAATATAAATATTGAAAATATAATTATTTAAAGTTATAAATTTTTTGTGAAAATTGCGATCTCGAAATCTGGTATTTAATAATAATAATAAAATGTAGATCTTCTAAAGTGACTGACAGAGAAACGTAGTTTCTGCACGGAACAGAAAGATACGTGGTTTCTTCACTGAACGTGGAAGATACGTAACTTTTAAATGTTCTTTTAACATACGTACATTCCACTTGGAGTGAACGATATACTTTAAACGGCATTAAATTGCATTCAGTACACCCCACACATAAGCTCTGTATTAATATTAATTGGCATTGGCTTGCACTCCACTTGCGCGCGTATTCTATGGCACGGAAAAATGCATTAAAAGGAATAGAATTGAAACAAATTTAATTCACTGCAGAGTATTGAATGACATTCAGGACAAAAACGGAATTGTTTAGCATTATAAAGCATTCAAACAACTAGTATTTCTAATGCCATTATATGCTTTTCAATCAACCTCTTTTTACTGGGGGACATAAGAACTTAAGACTTAACACTTAAGACCTTCTTACACCGAAGTTAAGTCACAAGTCTTAGGACATAAGAACTTAAGACTGAAGACTTAAGACTTAAGACTGAATACTTAAGACTTAAGACGTAAAAACTACGGACGGACACCGAAGTCTCGCTATGAGGGTTTTGGCCCTTGGCCACGAAACCCTAAAAAGAAGTTATTGATGTTTTTGAATAATTTTACAATTAATGAAATTTGTAAATAAATGTAATAGAATATTTTTCCTTGATTATCTAATAATTTTTAGAGTGAATCAGAATATTCTTTACGGTCAGGGAAAAAGTGAACTTTTTGACTGGAAATCAGGGAAAAGTCAGGGAAAAATAAAATTAAATATTTGTGGCAACCCTGCATAATATTTTATATTTTCCAAGAAACGGTCGTTGCAGATTTTTAACCATTTTAGATCTACATTGTCGGTAAGTGGAATCCCCTTAAGACGTTATGCAGTGGACATGAAACGTTCTAAAAACGTTTTAGGAACGTTTCTAGAACAAAGACGTTTCTGTGCCTAGAGGGCGTTAGTTTAGGCAATCCTTATGAGGCTTCTATTTGACATATAGGAACCAAATTTTCAGAGAAATGTAAGACAGATATTTTTGTCAACTATTGACGTGTAAATCAAAACTGCCCTCAAAGTTGAACCTAACAGAAAGTCAAATACAGTGTTATTATCCAGTTTTGACTTGTAAGTTAAAGCTAACCATAAGATTAATCTAAATTTTGAGGGCAGAGGGAATTTTCTGTCAATTTTTTACATGTAGGTAAAAATTTACCTAAATTTGGGGTAGAAGGAATTGTTTATCAATTTGTGACATCTAAGTCAAAATTGAGATTAAAATTGACCTAAATTTTGATGGCAGAAGAAATTGTTTGTCAATTTTTTATGTGCAGGTTAAAATTGCCCTTCAAATTGATCCAAAGTCAATGACTAAAAATATGTCAAATTTGACAGAAACGTTAAAATTTGGTAAAATTCTGGCCCTTCTATTTGATGTGTGGATAAAAAATAATGTTTAAAAAAAATTCAAAATGGCGGTTTCTATAATGGCTGCTGAAATACGTCTCTTTTGTTGATGGGTGACACAAGCAATGAATTAAATAATATACTGTAGCCATTTTAGGTCAACTTTAGAGAGATTACCGTTGACCTACTTTTAAGGTTATGTTCGTGTATGACAGGAACTTATCTTAAATGTACTATCGCCATTTGTGTCCAACTTCAGAACGATGACCATTGACCTGATTTTGTGATTACGTTCGGCTCTTACTTGAACATATATATTATAGACACTTTCTAGTAAACACGAATATGTAATGGCTATATATTTGTTACATAACACGTTCTATCACAAACATGTAGTATGTTACAAGCATGTTATGATAATGTCAGCTCTGATTACAGCTGTTACAAACTGATCTGTAACAATGTTACAATGTAATGTAACAATGTTACAACGTTATGTAACAAATATATAACATAACTAGAACTTTGGTGCAATAAATTTTACGAGGCCTTATATGGTTTAAGTAATTTCATTTATATTGATGTTGACGAAGTTTCGATACATTAAGTATCGTATTTAGGTCGAAATTGAAATTAATTAATTATCAAACAGTTATTAAGTCATTTTATCGAAAAAGAAAAGAAACACCTAATAAAAAAGTAAAGTGTTAAAATGACTTAATGACTGTTTGTTAATTAATTTCCATTTTGGCCTGAAGAAGATACTTAATGTATCGAAATGTCGTCAATATCAATATAAATAAAATTACTTAAACGTAAAATAACATAACTAGATCAGGACTAGAAGCCTCGACCATTTGTGCTCAACCGTACTGTGAAGCTTCTAGCGCGCTCGACCAAGGGATACTATGAAAACTTCTTAAAAAATGTCACATGTCATAAACAAATGAAATATGTTTATTATATATTACACTTTTTTCGTAAGCGTCATAAACTTATTTGCTTCTTTATTATTAAATACAATGAATACCCGTATAGAAATTTCCCTACTATAGCCATATTAAGGAATGAAACACACGGCCCGACCTGGACCGGATAGGGGCGGCACTCAAATATGGATTTCCTGATCAGGGCCATATTGGGCCGTGTGTTTCATTCCCTAATAATTGTTTTTCAAAACAGAACAATAAATTAATGTGTTTCTCTTTTAATAACTCAAAAGCATTGTCAAAATTTCTCCATCACCCTCTGTTTTTTTAAATCCAACAAACTACCCCTAATATGTAGAAATTCAAAGTTTATAATATAAAAATTAAAATCGACATTGTTTTTCAAAGCAGACCAAGAAATTTATTTTTATCGCTTACAACAGCTTTAAAATACCTTAATTTTTTATTCTACATGTTAGGGGTAGCTACATCAATTTAAAAAGACAGAGGGAGATGAAGTAATTTTGACAATGCTTTTGAGTTGTTAAAAGGAAAATACATAAATTTATTTTTTTGTTTTAAAGAGAAATCCTTTATTTAAAATTTTTTACTTTAAATTTTGAAGTTAAGGGTAGTTTTCTCGATTTAAAAAAAATAGAGGGTGATAGAGCAATTCTGACTTCAAATTCGTTTTCAGCGGGCCTGTGTTATGTAACAGATATAATACAATTATAATATAACAGTGACAACATACTGTAATAAAACCATTTTGTGATGCTTTTCGAATTAAATTACAGAACTCTGTTACTTTTTTGTTACATATTACTTACATATCTACACTATAACATTTGTTATATAACAATGTTACACCTTTTTTATAAAACAAATACAGAACGTGTCAACTGCGTTGTAGACAACTTTAAGACGATCTATGTATAATTTGACCTATTTTTTGACCTAAAGGTCAAAAAGAAGCCCAACCTTACATTACAAAATTAAGGGCAATTTTGACCTATACGTAAAAAATTGTCAAACAATTCCCTCTGCACTAAAAATGTAAGTTAACTTTAAGGGCAATTTTCACCTCAATATAAAAAATTGTCAAGCAATTATCTCTGCCCGCAAAATTTAGGTCAATTTTAAGGGAAATGTTGACTTAGAGTACAAGGGTTCGCATGAATCCTCTTTAATCTACAGAAAAAAATTTGACTCATTTTTGTTGCAACTCATAATGAGTCTATGTTAAATGACAGAACGTGGCTCCATCTACAAGGTTCATTTTTGTTACAAATCATAATGAGTCACTTTTCTGACTCATTTTAAGTTCAGTTTTTTTCTGTGTATAAGCAGCCCTCTAACTCCTTAGCCCCGGTAATTTTTGACATTTGTTTAAATTTTTTAATTGAACTTTGAAAGAACATCCCTTCCATTACCGTATTTTCTTTAAATATTATTTGGCAAAATGAGTTTTTTAAAAAGTAAAATATTTACATTTATAATGGTTTTGTGATTTCATAAATTTACATGTTCGAGATTTTTATTTTAAAACAAATTTCAAAATTTCAAAATGATAAAAAATTTGTTTTCTTAACTTGAAGAACTGAAGAGGAAGGAAAAATAATGCACCTGGAGTTTAAATTTTATGAAAACTTTTGAATGCCAGTAGGTATAGCATAATGATATAAAATTTTTACATTAATCAGTAAATAAAATGTTTTAAACCGAATAGTTTCAGATTATTTAATTATTTATTTAAAATCAACTATTTTTTATTGGATATCAGGATCACTATAAGTGGAGGTTTAGAAACATGTCGATTTTTCTACTGCTCTTCTATTTTGCTTCTGGTGGTTTTTGTAGAAGATATAATAAAATACAATGCAATCGGAATTCACAAATAAAAAAATGTTTCACTTGAAATTCTTTTTTACAATTCATTATATGACAAATTTTTATAATACGAAAATAATTGTAAATATATGAGTTTATTTATATAGATGAAAACAAAATAATTTTTCATTAAGGGCCGTCCTAAAAATATTTAGGAGAAGTGACCCAATCAGAAAGGAAAGATCTAATGCAAGTCTAAAACATCTCTCTATATGTGGAATCTAAATCAACAAGGTAAACTATTTGTGACCGTCTACATAAAAAATGGCTTAAATTTCGGCAACAGTGCGTTACAGGGTAGAGGATTCAAATTTTAAAGAATAGTGTTACCTATTTTTCGAATAATTATTTTGTTAGCCTATTTTAGTAGAACATGGCTAAAGAATGAATATTACTTCATAAGGTGCAAATTTACAATTGTCAATTGATGTTTAATTTATTATCGCTATATTAATGTTGTAAAAAATAATTAAGGTGCACGTCGTCATCGTTATCATCATCGTTTCTTTCATTTTCGGATTTCAAAGTTTTTTATAAACCTACATACATACATACATACATACATACATACATACATACATACATACATACATACATACATACATACATACATACGTACATAGATACATACATACATACATACATACATACATACATACATACATACATACATACATACATACATACATACATACATACATACATACATACATACATACATACATACATACATACATACATACATACATACATACATACATACATACATACATACGAAAAGCAATTTATGAGAAAAAGAAAAAAAATTCATGCGGGCAATCCTAAAAAAGTGAAGAAAAAAGTATGTACTTATGTATTTATATATTATTTATTGACAAGCAATAATGACCAGCTATCTAGGTAGGATGTTAAAATTGTTAAATAAAAAAATTAAGGAGAAGATTGAAAAAAATAAAATCTTAAACAGTGTCAATTGAAGGACAGAAATCAATATACACTGATGAGTTAAAAGAAGAAAAATGAAGAAGTAATTAAATTAGCAAGCGAGCTTTCACAGAAATTTAGGGATGAAAAAATAACACAAAGTGCGGCATCACTATGAAAAATAAGTTAAAGATATACTCGACAAATGTAGGGGAGAGGGCCCCAAGGTGGTCAGGGCCCTAAGATGGTCACCATAAGAAAATTTTTGTATATTAGTTAGTATCTTCAAATGCTTTCTGTTAATGTTATTATTTGAGAAGACAAAGATTTTAGTAAAGTTTTAAGGTAAATAGTCGTATGAGTCTCTTTGTAACGTGAACGTTGTAAAATTTCTGTTTTTAAATGATCGAGAAATTTTTTTCGCAGGGTGTTAAAATCATCGAAATTAACTTTTTTAACTTAGTAAAAATCCTTATAATTATCTTTATATATCGTACAATAATATTCCAAATGAATATAATTAATATTGTGCTTTAAAAAAATTTTTCATTAACGTTTAAAAAATTGTGTCTTGGCCCTAAGATGGACATTTTTTTGTCCACAAGGTGGTCACTTTTGATTTTTTATGAAAATGTGTTTATACGCTAAATTTATCAACATTTATCACTGTGAATGTGAATTTTATCAATTTTTAAGTTTTAAGATGAATAATAATGAAATAGAATTATTTTCAAAATTTTACGTGTCTAATGCATAGGGGAGACCGGGGTTAAACCGGACGGATTTGGTCTTTGACCAGAAAACTCATACAAAAACTTACTTTTTGCTAAAGTGCAATATACCCTTTTGAAGCTTGTACTTTCACCTAAAAATCGCACTTGTTCGATTTAAAAAAAGTACAATGACTTTAGAGATATATTGCTTCGAAGGTGACTACCTCAAAAACGAAAATCCGAAAATTGGTGGGGCTAAACCGGACACCCCATGGGGCTAAATCGGACACGGCCAATTAATTAAAGAATGAGATATAAATTTTCTTTTTTTTGGTAAAAAAGTCAAATCAATTCTTGTTTTATTTATTTGTAGATAGTTCTATACAAAGAATATAATACAAAATGTAAAATCGGTAATTAATATAATATAAACTGAATTACAGTTTTCAGGCTTGTCTGTTTGTAGCAACTCGCTTGCGAATTCGAGTTTTAAAATAAATTCTTTATTTATTTATTTATAAAGTGGTTCTAAGCAAAGAATATAATATAAAATAGTTAATTAATATAAAATAAATTAAAGAATTCAAAGATTTGGTTGTTTTTTACCACGATGTCCGATTCAGCCCCGCACCGTCATCTAATAATTAACCTGCAGTATATTTTTTCTTCTTAATGTTTTCCATTAAACTTTTTTTATACTAAACTCAGTATACCTTGAGCTAAAAGAAAAATGTCCGTTTGATATTTGCACTTTAATTATAACGATAAAAACCCAATAAAATGAAGAAAAAATTTTTTTACTTTTACCTCAAAAAATGACATTTTCACATATTAACGTCAACTATTATTACAAGAAAAATGACACGTCCCTAAAACCTTATGCAGCATAAACATTACCAAATTGCGCGTTAACCTTCGCGCTACCAATACTTTTTGTATACGCGGACTACCGGACGGCCACCCGAGGTGTCCAAACGCTTTTTTACTATTATGTTCCCAAAACGATTAAAATTCATCAAAAGTTTTGAATATAATTATGTATTAATACAAATACTGTATCTTAATAATGTTTTATGACACAAAACATTTGTTTTATTATTAAAAAATTATTTAAACAAATTATTGTTATTATTTACCAACTTTTTACAGAATACACCTAGAAAGTTGCAGTTTTTTCCTAATTTTGCAATTTACTAAATCTTATATGATTACAGATAAAGAATAAAAGTTGAATAAAAATTTAACTATTTTTTAAACAATTTTTAAACAAATTATTATTGTTATTTACCAACTTTTTCCAGAATGTACCTAGAATGTTGCAGTTTTTTCCTAATTTTGCAATTAACTAAATCTTATATAATTACTAATAAAGAATAAAAATTTAACTATTGTTTAAACAATTTTTAAACAAATTATTGTTGTTACTTACCAACTTTTTCCAGAATACACCTAGAAAGTTGCAGTTTTTTCCTAATTTTGCAATTTACTAAATCTTTTATGATTACAGATAAAGAATAAAAGTTAAATAGAAATTAAACTATTTTTTAAACGATTTAACTGCAGCTTTCTAGGTGCATTCTGGAAAAAGTTGGTAAATAACAACAATAATTTGTTTAAAAATTGTTTAAACAATAGTTAAATTTTTATTCTTTATCTGTGATCATATAAGATTTAGTAAATTGCAAAATTAGGAAAAAACTGCAACTTTCTAGGTGCATTCTGGAAAAAGTTGGTAAATAACAACAATAATTTGTTTAAAAATTGTTTAAACAATAGTTAAATTTTTATTCTTTATCTGTGATCATATAAGATTTAGTAAATTGCAAAATTAGGAAAAAACTGCAACTTTCTAGGTGCATTCTGGAAAAAGTTGGTAAATAACAACAATAATTTGTTTAAAAATTGTTTAAACAATAGTTAAATTTTTATTCTTTATCTGTAATCATAAAAGATTTAGTAAATTGCAAAACTAGGAACAAACTGCAACTTTCTAGGTGCATTCTGGAAAAAGTTGGTAAATAACAACAATAATTTGTTTAAAAATTGTTTAAAAAATAGTTTAATTTTTATTTAACTTTTATTCTTTATCTGTAATCATAAAAGATTTAGTAAATTGCAAAATTAGGAACAAACTGCAACTTTCTAGGTGTATTCTGGAAAAAGTTGGTAAATAACAACAATAATTTGTTTAAACAAATAAAAAATGTATTATAACATCATAATATATTTTATTTATTGATATAAAACAATTTTACTGTAAAAGTTTAACAATTTTATTTTTATTTTTTTGCAATACACAAAAACAAACTCCCGGTCAATTTTCAGTATTATCGTACATACTTTTTTAATTGTTATAAATAAACAAGAAGAAATGTTAAAAAAAATTTATTTTTATTTTTTTCGAAAGTAGATAAAATTTTGTTCAGTGAGTTAAAGTGGCGATTCGATTGATAGAAAATTCGAGGAGATATTCAACATTATGTGTTAGTTGGCCACCCCGGGTGGCCGTCCGGTAGCGCGAAGGTTAATAGGTTATTTAAGTAGAGTCTACAATGAGAGAAGGTGCGCATCGACTTCTATACTAAGCATACTAAAGTATGCTGTGGTATATCTATAGCTATGGACGTCGATGCGCACCTTCTCTCATTGGAGACTCTGCTTTACACGATTTGAAATTCTTAACGGTTTCGGAAATATTTGACTTGTCCGGTTTAGCCCCGGTCTCCCCTATACACAAAAAGTATCATTTTTGACGAAAGGACAAAGTGCAAAAAAAAATATGTAATTTGTTTCTGTGATCCTGAAAAATAATTAATATTATATAAACAACTTAACAATACGTTTTTTAAATTTTTTAATTTTTTTTAGTGAATTTTCGTATGGTGACCACCTTGGGACCACTTTTCTAAAAGTCGAATTTTCAACTTTTTTAAAAAGTGACATAACTTTTTTTTATAAATGAAATGAAAAAATCTTTATGATAGGAAGTTAGGTAATAAGACAAAGCTTCAAACGCCGTCTTATTGACCTTTATATATAATTCCATTTGAAATCTACAGTCGTTCAAAAGATGGGTGACCACCTTAGGGCCCTCTCCCCTACGATTAAAAAAAAATCTTTTTAAAACTCTAAAATGCGCTATACATACGGAATGGAAGACGCGAAAATTGAATTTCAACTTCTTGGCATATATAATTATAATTGATTGCGTATCCGGATTTGTGGAAAGATAAATAGCTTACAAAAAAATAAGAACATTTTTAAAAAATTCTCTTTATAAAAAAATAAATGCGTGAATTCTAAGAATATTTATTGAACTGAACTATATAATTCCACCTAATATATTAATTATACAATTATATTATTAAAAATTTAATTCTCGGGCCTAAAATGAAACATCCAATTGCAATATTATTTTGCGTCCAATATTTTATAATCTTTCTACATCAAACAATGCTGAACAAATGAGCAAAAAAATAATGGATTTTTGATTTGCTAATGTGAAAAATAATGCGCCTGATCTTTATCAGCTTGAATATCTTTTTTTCTAGCGTGATATGGTATTTATATTGTTATGTTGCAGACGCAGCTTAATTGTTGACCGATATTTTTGCATAAGAAACAATCAAAAATTTTTTTGTTCAGAACTGTGTGATTTTCGGATACGCGATAGTTTAGTTCGTAATTTTTGCGAAGTAATTCATCGGATTAAAAATAAAAGCAGTTAAAAAGGTATGAAATATACCTCTAGTCATCCTTTATGTTCTTAATCCTCCAAGTGCACCGTTATGTCGCGTTTTCGAGTACAAAAATTAAGTAAAAACTGTACTGTGGAATGTTCATGGTGCTATTATTTATTGTAATAGAAATAACAATGTTATGCAATATGATAAAAAAAATAATATAATAAATATAACCATACCTAGAAATAGTGTGAATTAGTTTTTTGGAAACTTGTATTTTAGTTTTTATGTAAATTTAATTACAAGTAATTATTATTTTCTTGTAATGTAAATAGCAAAGAAAGAAATAAGCGCACACAGACAAGAGAGAAGCACACGATACTTTTTAACTAATTCACGGTGGGCTTGAAACTGATTTAATCCAAAAGCTTCTGCACCTAGAATTTTCTAATGAATTTCAATTCTAGAATGTAAACAGATGATTGTGCAACACGTTTTAGAGAAATTTTGATTTTTCTTTAAAAAATCAAAAAATTGGATTTTTTACAAGATCTTGTTTTAATTGCAGGTCACCAAAACGAAAAAATATAGATTTTCTGTAGTTTTCTATTGCATTCTTTGTTTTCATATTTCATTCACTCTCTGTTTAAAATGTTTATCAAAATATGCATATTTTGAATCAAACAAGTTTTTTCAAATTTTTTAAAAAGTTTTTAGAAAGTTTGCAGAAAAATTTTCCTTAATTTTACTACAAAATTACACTACCGTTGGAAATTATTGGTATGACTGCACGCGCAAGGACCAAAAACATACCAATCTTTAAAACACGTTTCTTTTGTAAATGTAAATGTCAGAAAATTATCATATAAGGCGTTATTTCCCAAACATCCCAGCCCAAATTTAAAAGTCTTGGGATTGGCTTGGTATTTTGAGAAATTGTCCTATATAAATTTATAAAATATCAGCTCTTTAAAAAAAATTGTAGAAAGTACTGGGGGTTAAACTTTTGACATTTTAAGTAACACTGCTATTTTCAAAACCATATAACTGTAATATAACTTTATCGATTTTAATGTATCTATAATGAATTTAAAGCATTTTCATCTACTTTCTAACAATTTTATAAAAAAATTGGTATTTAAAATAATTTTAAGCCCATTTTTTTAAAAATAAAGTTTATTTTTTAATTTTGACCCTAATGGGTATTTTAAAAAAAAATTTTAATTTTGATTGGAAAGCTGACATTTTTTCCGACAAAATCATATAAGTTTGATTGATAGTGGGTTGATCAGAACTTTAGAAGAAAATTGAAAACAAAGTAAGCGATGCGCCCGGATTCTGTACGTTACGCCGGCGCTACGCCGTTGAACGACATAAATATCACAAAAATGAAGATAAAAATCTTCATTTTTTTCAATAAAAGAAAGCATGAAGTTTTACAAGGAACACTGATTATTATCGATTAAAATAATTAATTTTGTAAAAAATATTGATGTTTCATAAGTTCTTATTTAATATTTAAATGTTCCTTTGGTTTTAAATATTTCCGCGTTTATTAGTTTTTCGAGTTCTCCCTAGATGGTTGTGGCTTTTTCTGAAACTCGAAAGTGACATTAATCTCTGTAGGTATTAGAGGCTATTTTAAAAATAGGGTATTAGAGGTATTAAATGTAATCATAATTTTTTTCGCAAAATATATTTTGTGAATGCTCTTCTTCAAGGCAAGATAAGCCTCTCAAAAAATAATTTTTATTCAGGTTTGCTTTGTAGTTTACGTTGTATTTTCAATCGTTATTTGCTTATAAATTAAGCGTTTCGGTGCAATAATCGGTCTTGCGCTCAGCAAAATGTAAGCTTAACTGACTGAATCCATTTCAAATCAGGCAGGTCAACTAACTTCAAGTTATTTATAGATTTTGCTGTCTCTAAAATATGTTATTGTACATGAAATATCCCAAGTAGAAATGTCCGGAGTTATGACGGAGTTAAACACCAGAATGGTACTGACTCAGTACTGACCGTCGGTACTGACATTCGGAACCCGATCAGTACTGGGAGTATACTGACTCCAAAACCGAATCAGTAATATGTCGGAGTTAAAAAAGTGTTAAAATCAGTATTGGCAGAAAACTGGCATAACACCAAATCAGTACTGCGAAGGAGTTATAAAAAACAAACAAACTTTGTTATAATGGCATTAAACCGGCCACTATTAATAACCACATTGTTTGATTTATTAACTATTAAAATATTTTCCAAGATTTTTAAAATCATTATTCATCAACAATAACAATATAATAATAATAATAATAATAATAATAATAATAATAATAATAATAATAATAATAATAATAATAATAATAATAATAATAATAATAATAATAATAATAATAATGACAGCAGGATGTCAAGGAGGCCCTAGACAAAGTATCTACGGTACCAGCAGGAAGCAGGTAGGTGACAGTCCTCGGGCCAAATAAACGAGGTATGAAACTCGCTGTCGTAGTCACCACCCAGGAAGACGCTACCAGATTGGAGAAGATAGGGAATATCAAAATCGGTTTTGTGTCCTGCAGAATTAGTAGGAGAGTGATGGTCACAAGGTGTCACAAGTGCCTTGACTATGGCCATATAGGCAGAGATTGCCAAGGATTAGATAGGTCAGCTGCGTGCTTCAAGTGCGGAGAAGCTGGCCACAAGGCAGCAGATTGTAAGAAGAGCCCATGCTGCTTTTTATGCAAGGCGAAGTTCGGCGAGGAGGAGAGTATCCAACATGTCGCCGGATCAGGAGGATGCAAGGTCTTCAGATCTGCCCTAGAGGAAGCCAAGAAGACTTTGTCAAGGACAAGGAGGAAATAAGGCCAGAACAAGAGCGGCACGGAAGAGTCGCGTATGCGACTAAGTGGGACCATTCATCTACGAAGTCTGAAGCCACTAGGTAGTTCCGTAGGTGAATAATAGGTCTAATATAAATGGGTTTTTAACATGGTATGGTCGATGTGAGTCCTGATGTCTAAACATTAAGCAATCGACTAAGTCCTGTATGATTCAATTTGTAACAAATTGTTTCTCTATAAAAGATTTTACTGTTTTCATAACCATTCCAATTGGATTTATTCGGTTGTAAAGTTAATGTTAACTACCCTGCAGAAAGCTAAAAAAATAATAATAATAATAATAATAATCCCCGCCGATGGTTGTCCACTACCGAACATCATCGATGTCTTTGATGTGCTGGGAGAGGCGAATGATTATCCTATCCCTGTCGCGGCTGCCGTTTTTGATGGCATGGGTGTGCTGGGTCTGGATGCATATCCTTAGCCAGACATTACTGCCATTCTTGACGGAGTTGGTGCTCCGGGGTGGGATGCTTATCCGCTGCCGGGCATGACTGACATCATGGATATGTTCGGTAGACCTTGTCGTGGTGGTGGGGCTTTTCACTAAAGGACAATCAACAGAGTGGTCCCCTGATATAAAAAACCAAAAAAAAATGAATGAAATGGACAAAATTTTAAACGAAATACTCCAAGTGGGTACCTCGCCAGAGGGTAATCCCACCACCGATTCTGATCGGGTGCAAGCCTCGATAGTCGGTGCAGATGGCTCCAAGGATTTTGGAGGGAGCCAAGTACATAGCCAGCTGACATGCTACGAATCGAATGTCGCAAATCAGTTCCTGGCTATTCCTGGAATATTTAAAAGCGTGCGTCAAGCATTTAAGCGCCAAAAGAATGTCAGTCGAGATATTCAGGACGGAGTGACAGTTTTGGAAAGTGCGTTCGACATAATACGTAAAAATTTACGTTTTATCCCCGAGCCATTTAAAAGTGTCCCAGAGCCAACAAACGCAAACTCTGTATCACTTTCACAGAGTCGTGCTGCGGCGAGTCCGAGCGGTGCAATAAAGGATAGAAAACGCCGGAGAAGCGGAAATGGTCCGGAAGCGAGTCCACATCTTGATGGCCAGTCTGAGAAGAGGAAGCGCGAGGACGTACCTGCGCAAACCCTTCCGTTGGAGCCAGGCAGTGGAGGAGCAGCCGAGGAAAAAGTCAAAGAGACTTACGCTTCAGTTTGCTCAAAGGATGACACAGTAGATGGCGACGGCTTTGACACTGTCATCCATAAAAAGGCAAAGGCCAAAAAGAAGGCCTTAAAAAAGAAAGAAGAGAGAGAGCTCCAAAAGTATCCCTCAAAGCCGAGAAATACAGAGGCAGTCAGGATTTCGGCAAAAAGCCCAAAGGCTATAGCTGACATCCTGACAGAAATGAAACGCTCTGTGAGGCCGGAAGAGTCTAATGTTGAGGTCCTCAGGATCAGGAGGGCACTCAATAAAGATGTACTCCTGGTCTTGAAAAAAGAAGGTGACACCTTGAAGTTTGCGGGGGCTCTGGCCTCGGCCTCACAAGGTAGGGCCGAGGTTACAGCTCTTGTAAATAAGAGGTGTCTTGAATTAAAAGGCCTTGACGAAACTACGACCGAGCAGGATGTGGTTTCGGCTTTGAGAGAGAAACTGGGAAAGCCTGACACGGACATAGTGTGCAGACTTCTGCCACGTTTTAGTGGCACAAAAGTCGCGTTGGTCCGCCTAGCAGAGTCTGATAGTCAGTCTCTGCTCAAGATCGGCAAAATAAAAATAGGATGGCTAAGCGTCCGAGTCCGAGAGCATCTGGAAGTTGTAAGGTGCTTAAAATGCCTTACATATGGACACGTGACCCGATCATGCAAAGGCCCCGACAGAACTAAGAACTGTCGGAGATGCGGCGGTGAGGGTCACATGGCGAAGAACTGTTCTGTCGAACAACCTAAGTGTTTAACATGCACGGATTTAGTGAAGACAGATATTGTCCATATCTCCGGGAAAAGCTCTTGCCCGGTTTACAGAGAATTGCTGCAGAGGCTTAAAAAGGCAAACCCTTAAAGTTTCTGCAGGTTAACCTGCACACCTGCAGGACGGCGCAGGCTCTCCTGATGCAGACGGTCAAGGAAAAAGGGATCGATATCCTGTTCTGCAGTGAGCAACACAGGAAGAACGATCTCGCTCCCTGGTACCAGGATAAATCAGGTAGAGCCGCTGTCCAGGTGTGCAATCCTGAGCTGCGGGTTGCCAGGTACCTGGAGACGAGCACTGGATTCGTTTGGGCGGAGGTTGCCGGCATACGTATGTACAGCTGCTACTTCTCGCCGAACGATCCACTGACAGACTTCGAAGCCGACATTCAGGAACTCGAATCGAGCCTTAGAGAATCCAGGTTGGATGTACTCGTCACCGGTGATTTTAATGCTAAGTCGCCGGAGTGGGGCGAGTCAAGGCTCGATAAAAGAGGCAGAATGATCGGAGAAATGGTCTCCAGAAGCAATTTAACAATTGTGAACCGGGGAAGGACATGGACGTTTAGGAGGGGTGCAATTGGATCGATCATTGATCTTACGATTGCATCATCTTCTCTATTCAGACGCATAAACGAATGGCGAGTCTCTGAGGAGTATACCGCAAGTGATCACCAGTACATTGAGTTTTCAGTCTCAGTGGGAGACACAGAAAATGGCGGAAGACAGGAAGCACCGTGTCGAAAACGCCTCTCCTGGAATGTGAAGAAAATCGATAAGGAGAAGTTTGTCCGATCCCTGGAAGAATCCCGCCTCATTGAGGAATTGGGTTGGGTGCAGAGGCCAAATACCCTGGATGCAGAGGTACGAGCGGTAAGGAAAACCATCACCGCGGCCTGCAATGCATCTATGCCGCGTCGCAGATGTACCGCTTCACGTAAAAGCTCGGTGCACTGGTGGTCGGATGCGTTGGCCTCCTTGCGGAAAGCGTGCTTCAAAGCTAGAAGGAATTATACCCGTTCTAAGGGAGATCCTTTGCTGAAGGAAGCATTCAAGGAGGCCAAGAAAAACCTCAAGAAAGAGATTCGTGCGTCACAACGCCGTTGCTGGAAAGACTTAATCGAGGATGTCGATAAGGACCCATGGGGTCTGGCTTTTAAAATCGTTACTAAGAAATTAGGAACGAGGCAAAAGACCCCTGGCCTGGACAGTCCCGATTGGGTCAAAGAGATAATACAAGCTGGTCGTGTGCACAGCCGAAAGCGAGGAAGCCCTTGGGACATTGGTGAACGAATGTCTGCGGCGAGCCAAGAGCTGGCTGGATGCCAGAGGTCTTCAAATGGCCCTGGAAAAGACCGAAGCTCTGCTGGCCACAGGTCTTAGAAGGACAAACCTTTGTCGCTTCCAGTCACGGAAGAACTCTCCTCTCTCAAGGCAAAGATTGAAGCATCGAAGCAGAATCTGGGGTGAAGTTTCGATTACCAGTTTTAGGATCTCGTTACTTATCCCATCGATTCCAGGCGCCTTGCCTGTTTTCAATCTTTTACCGGCATTTCGTAGATCGGTAGGAGTGAAGAGTTCATCCTCACCGACTTCACAGCCATTCCAGTCCATCCTAAGCCATGGCTCCGCAGGAGGAAAGAGAGCTTGTATTATCTCTTTGACCCAATCGGGACTGTCCAAGCCAGGGGTCTTTTGCCTCGTTCCTAATTTCTTAGTAACGATTTTAAAAGCCAGACCCCATGGGTCCTTATCGACATCCTCGATTAAGTCTTTCCAGCAACGGCGTTGTGACGCACGAATCTCTTTCTTGAGGTTTTTCTTGGCCTCCTTGAATGCTTCCTTCAGCAAAGGATCTCCCTTAGAACGGGTATAATTCCTTCTAGCTTTGAAGCACGCTTTCCGCAAGGAGGCCAACGCATCCGACCACCAGTGCACCGAGCTTTTACGTGAAGCGGTACATCTGCGACGCGGCATAGATGCATTGCAGGCCGCGGTGATGGTTTTCCTTACCGCTCGTACCTCTGCATCCAGGGTATTTGGCCTCTGCACCCAACCCAATTCCTCAATGAGGCGGGATTCTTCCAGGGATCGGACAAACTTCTCCTTATCGATTTTCTTCACATTCCAGGAGAGGCGTTTTCGACACGGTGCTTCCTGTCTTCCGCCATTTTCTGTGTCTCCCACTGAGACTGAAAACTCAATGTACTGGTGATCACTTGCGGTATACTCCTCAGAGACTCGCCATTCGTTTATGCGTCTGAATAGAGAAGATGATGCAATCGTAAGATCAATGATCGATCCAATTGCACCCCTCCTAAACGTCCATGTCCTTCCCCGGTTCACAATTGTTAAATTGCTTCTGGAGACCATTTCTCCGATCATTCTGCCTCTTTTATCGAGCCTTGACTCGCCCCACTCCGGCGACTTAGCATTAAAATCACCGGTGACGAGTACATCCAACCTGGATTCTCTAAGGCTCGATTCGAGTTCCTGAATGTCGGCTTCGAAGTCTGTCAGTGGATCGTTCGGCGAGAAGTAGCAGCTGTACATACGTATGCCGGCAACCTCCGCCCAAACGAATCCAGTGCTCGTCTCCAGGTACCTGGCAACCCGCAGCTCAGGATTGCACACCTGGACAGCGGCTCTACCTGATTTATCCTGGTACCAGGGAGCGAGATCGTTCTTCCTGTGTTGCTCACTGCAGAACAGGATATCGATCCCTTTTTCCTTGACCGTCTGCATCAGGAGAGCCTGCGCCGTCCTGCAGGTGTGCAGGTTAACCTGCAGAAACTTTAAGGGTTTGCCTTTTTAAGCCTCTGCAGCAATTCTCTGTAAACCGGGCAAGAGCTTTTCCCGGAGATATGGACAATATCTGTCTTCCCTAAATCCGTGCATGTTAAACACTTAGGTTGTTCGACAGAACAGATCTTCGCCATGTGACCCTCACCGCCGCATCTCCGACAGTTCTTAGTTCTGTCGGGGCCTTTGCATGATCGGGTCACGTGTCCATATGTAAGGCATTTTAAGCACCTTACAACTTCCAGATGCTCTCGGACTCGGACGCTTAGCCATCCTATTTTTATTTTGCCGATCTTGAGCAGAGACTGACTATCAGACTCTGCTAGGCGGACCAACGCGACTTTTGTGCCACTAAAACGTGGCAGAAGTCTGCACACTATGTCCGTGTCAGGCTTTCCCAGTTTCTCTCTCAAAGCCGAAACCACATCCTGCTCGGTCGTAGTTTCGTCAAGGCCTTTTAATTCAAGACACCTCTTATTTACAAGAGCTGTAACCTCGGCCCTACCTTGTGAGGCCGAGGCCAGAGCCCCCGCAAACTTCAAGGTGTCACCTCCTTTTTTCAAGACCAGGAGTACATCTTTATTGAGTGCCCTCCTGATCCTGAGGACCTCAACATTAGACTCTTCCGGCCTCACAGAGCGTTTCATTTCTGTCAGGATGTCAGCTATAGCCTTTGGGCTTTTTGCCGAAATCCTGACTGCCTCTGTATTTCTCGGCTTTGAGGGATACTTTTGGGGCTCTCTCTCTTCTTTCTTTTTTAAGGCCTTCTTTTTGGCCTTTGCCTTTTTAAGGATGACAGTGTCAAAGCCGTCGCCATCTACTGTGTCATCCTTTGAGCAAACTGAAGCGTAAGTCTCTTTGACTTTTTCCTCGGCTGCTCCTCCACTGCCTGGCTCCAACGGAAGGGTTTGCGCAGGTACGTCCTCGCGCTTCCTCTTCTCAGACTGGCCATCAAGATGTGGACTCGCTTCCGGACCATTTCCGCTTCTCCGGCGCTTTCTATCCTTTATTGCACCGCTCGGACTCGCCGCAGCACGACTCTGTGAAAGTGATACAGAGTTTGCGTTTGTTGGCTCTGGGACACTTTTAAATGGCTCGGGGATAAAACGTAAATTTTTACGTATTATGTCGAACGCACTTTCCAAAACTGTCACTCCGTCCTGAATATCTCGACTGACATTCTTTTGGCGCTTAAATGCTTGACGCACGCTTTTAAATATTCCAGGAATAGCCAGGAACTGATTTGCGACATTCGATTCGTAGCATGTCAGCTGGCTATGTACTTGGCTCCCTCCAAAATCCTTGGAGCCATCTGCACCGACTATCGAGGCTTGCACCCGATCAGAATCGGTGGTGGGATTACCCTTTGGCGAGGTACCCACTTGGAGTATTTCGTTTAAAATTTTGTCCATTTCATTCATTTTTTTTTTGGTTTTTTATATCAGGGGACCACCCTGTTGATTTTCCTTTAGTGAAAAGCCCCACCACCACGACAAGGTCTACCGAACATATCCATGATGTCAGTCATGCCCGGCAGCGGATAAGCATCCCACCCCGGAGCACCAACTCCGTCAAGAATGGCAGTAATGTCTGGCTAAGGATATGCATCCAGACCCAGCACACCCATGCCATCAAAAACGGCAGCCGCGACAGGGATAGGATAATCATTCGCCTCTCCCAGCACATCAAAGACATCGATGATGTTTGGTAGTGGACAACCATCGGCGGGGAATAAATTATTATTTATTAATTATTTTTACTATTATGTGTTATTAATAATAAATTAAAAAAATTTTTTTAAATGTAAAAATATATACATTTTACTATTATTATTTAAATAATTAATTAAATAAATAATTTTTACCATATTTTTATGCTATACCTATTAATTAATATGTAATGTCATGTTAAAATGTATGTAAATATGTAAAACATATATTTATAATAATTTTTCATTAAATAAATATATTATACAGTGAATTCATTATTATACCACTGTATATATCCTTCGTATAATTCAAAAGGAAGTTTAAAAAAACATACTTTCAAGCTTGCGTGGCTGTGTGGTTAGTGTATTCGACTTGCGTCCTCGAGGTCTAGGGTTCGATACCCCGTGCGTGCGATATTTTTCCGTCTTAGTTCTAAGTGTTTAGTGTATAATTCTCAACAGTATTACATAAAATATAAATTTAAATATTAATAGATAATAATAATAATAATTTAGTAATTAATTTAAATAAATAAGATTGTCTAAGTTAATGAAAAAAATAAGAAAATTTTTTTAAAAAACTTATTTCAATAAAAGGAATTTTTATAATTATTTACATTTTTGTTGATACTCATAAAAGTTTATTTACTATAGAAATATTAATAATAATTATTAGTACTCAATAAATTACTCCCTCTTTTTTAATAATCAAATAACAAATTAATATAAGCTTCTAAAGGTAAATTTTCTTTTAGAGAACGCGTTACAGCATTTTCCAAATTTGTTAAATTTCAGCTGCGAATCAGTAATTTGGCGGTGTTCTGCCAGTGATATTTCAGTACTGACTTAGTACTGACTGCCGGTAAAAAATCAGTACTGTACAGCGTTACCAGCCAGGGATTTCCCAGTACTGGTTTAGTACTGGAGTCAGTACTGCTATACTGCCAGTCAGTACTGGGTCAGTACAATGCCAGTATTACATTTCTATTTGTGATAAAGAGACACGAATTTCTTTATTTTTCAAAAAAGTTAAATTTAAAGAAGTTATGCACATTTGAACTTTGAGTGGTAAAACTCAAATAAATAGTGAAAAAAAATTGTTTGGTTGTCATTTTTTTTCTTTTGAGTATAACTTAAATTTCTTTCTTGTTTCTTGTAGATGGGCTTGTTCTCTTCAAAATCCAGTTTGAAATTTGAAAAAATATTTAAAATTATAAAAATAGGGGATGATTTTCTGAAAATAAATAAGATTAATTTTCTCAAAAAAACACCTTTTTTCTATCCAAATTTTTACTACAAGTTCTTAAAATAATTATAAACATTTCCTATGAATTTCAAGCGGGCTACACCATTCTGACAATCAGAAGAATTTTTTTTTGAAATATTTATTTTCGCAAATTTTCCAATTGTTAACGTTCACGCCAACAATGTTATAGCGATTCATTTGTTTTTAAAAATGCAAGTTAACAATTTGAAAATTTGCGAAAATAAATATTTCAAAAAAAAATTCTCCTGATTGCCAGAATGGTTTAGCCCGCTTGAAATTCATAGGAAATGTTCATAATTATTTTAAGAACTTGTAATAAAAAGTTGGATAGAAAAAAGGTGGTGTTTTTGAGAAAATTAATCTTATTTATTTTCAGAAAATCATCCTCTATTTTTATAATTTTAAATATTTTTTCAAATTTCAAACTGGATTTTGAAGAGGACAAGCTCATCTACAGGATCCAAGAAAGAAATTTAAGTTATACTCAAAAGAAAAAAAATGACAACCAAACAATTTTTACCACTCAAAGTTCAAATGTGCATAACTTCTTTAAAATTAACTTTTTTGAAAAATAAAAAAATACGTGTCTCTTTATTTTTCATGTACAATAACATATTTTAGCGATAGCTAATTCTATAACTTGAAGTTAGTCGACCTGCCTGATTTGAAATGGATTCAGTCAACTGTAGTTTTAGTTCTACAAAAAAACTCAAAGGACAGAAAGATGCCTATTTCTATTTCCTACAAGGTAGCATATTTTTAAAATAAAAATTTTGATTTTTTATTTTTTCCACGTTTTGTTGCGCCCGACTGACATCGTAGCATCTTGCCGAGGGCAAAACCGATTATTGCACCGAAACGTTAAATTATATTTGAGTCATAAATTATTTTCAATATTAATTATTTTAACTAATATTTATTGTTATTTATAAAACTTACAATTTTTGCTTTTCAAAATTACTCATTTTAATGTATAATAATAATTGTAACTTATAAAAGTTTAAACCTTCTTAAAATTATATATTTCAACACGGAAAAAATAGATTATATGTGAGATAATCCAGATTATACTTCTTATGGTATTTTTACATTGTATATAGGACAGTTAACCAGAATTATAAAATTGAATGTCTAAGTATTACCACTATTAAATTATTGATCATATTAATTTGGATTATAAAACTTGAATTAATATAATTAGTTTTTACGTTAATTTAAATAAATAAAATTTTGACACTTCTGAACTAATCCATAAATTTAAAAAATCAATTAAAAATTTAATTGACTAATATAATAAAATTTATAAAAAAATTTGAATTTTTTATTGCTAATAATAATTTATTAATTCAATTAATTAATCAATCACTAAATTTATTTTTTTAACATAAATTTATTTATTCGTAAATATCTGGAAATTTCATTTTTATAGATGTAGAAATCTATTAAAAAGATTATTATTAAAATTGTTATCAATTAAATAATAATTGATCAATTAATCATAAATAAATTTACAAACAAATAAATTCTTACTAAACACAAAATTCATACTTTATAAGTACCTAACTAAAAATATTTTTCAATTTTTAATTTTTTAATTTTAACATCATATTCGTAATCAGCTACCTCAAAAAACCCTAAATAGCGGTAGACGAGACAATAAGTAAATATTTTTAAAATTGTGGTCCGCCATATTGGATCCGCCATTTTTAACTTCTTAATTTTGACTTCATATTCGTAATAAGCGACCTCAAAACCCCTTTAATAAACAGGTTTTAGAAAATCCGACAGGCAAACATTAATTTATGTTACATACATTTTTCTTTTTTTTAAAGACATTTTTAATGTAATATTTATTGTTAAACAAATTATTTATATGGTTCTAAATTATTTAATTACTTTTGTTTAAGTATAAAAAGCAATTTGCAACTTTACCGATGTCTTAATATTAATTTAAACAAAAGTTATTAACAAAAACGTTTCATACTGTAACTCATGCATACCGTAACGGTTTGGTTTGGACGAGTATAGTCGACTTTATCCCTACTGAAAAAACCTACGTAGTAAACATGGTAGTATCATACGTTGAAACCAACGACGTAGCCTACGTCATTATCAGCGTAGAAGTGTACGTCCAATACGACACCGGATTCAACGTAGTAACTTACGTCGGAATTTGGGACCGGAACCTATTCCGGATCCTACGTCTTACCATGATGATTTTTTTTTAATTTTTCTAATATAATTATAAATTTCAGCAAATCAATGACAGTAGAAATTTGTTTTGTAATCTTTTGGCCCCTTTTTCATAAAAAAAATTTCGTTTTTCACGTTCTTTGAGTATAAAAAGTACTGTGATGTCTGTAAATGATATTTTATACTATTTACAAATTACTTAAATACAAATGTCTATTAAAAATTAAAAATTAAGTATTTTCTCTGACTTTAATAGAAACCATTAGAAAACATCGTGATTTGTATTCTTATTTGAAAGGTAAGTATGTAATAAAAATCATTTTTATTTTCACAAACTGATTCATTTCTATTTAGGCTTTTGTTTTTCATGTCATTTTATCCATTAGTGTATTCCAGTCTACAAAATGGTGTAAATTTTTTTTAAAAGGTTAAAGATTATTTGCAATCGTATTCTAAGTGTAACATTTTTATTTAAAACGTATGTACAATAAATTTCTTTTACTATCTACTAATAAATATTTTATTACTGCAAACTCTAATTTTATCGAGTACTCGGTGTTTTACATGTTTTAATCAAGAAACTAAAATTTTCAAGTTCTCAAATACATTCAGATATGCGATTCCATTCAAATACTCAAAGTACTTAATTAGATAGTACTATTATAGTAGTTTGCAAAATAATAATTATAGTTATGTATTTATAATACATGTTTATTAATATAGTTATAAATATTGGCGTTTTTTTTGCAAAATGTCGATGTAATATTAAATGCCAAATTTTCATGCTTTTTCCAATTTTAAAAAAATGAATTCTTCTATGTGCAAGAAAGATATAACAGAAAAAATTGAATAAGATTTAAATTGAATTCAATGGTTATTACAGTAATACTTTTTCAACACTAAATGGCTAAAATTGATGCCGAGGAATTAATTTACAAGTCTATAAAACAAACGATAAAATGATAATAATGATTTTGAAATTTTTTTTCATACATGCGTTATCATTAACGGCTAATCCAATTTTTATCAAATATATTTTCTAGCAAATATTTTATTGAATCAGAATGAAAAAATTTATCTGTTACAGCTAATGCAGAATATTGTAATTGTGGAATTCATAAGAGTTTATCAAAAAGATAATGTGCATTACATTAGAGGCTAAAGACGATACAAAGAACAGAATACGGATGTTGATCCTGTATTTGGAAGCTCAATGATTGTGGTTTGCAAAAAGAAAATATGAATAAATTAATGTCCTTGAAATATTTGTTGAAAATGTGAATAATCTTTTTTTATTTAGTTTTCTCCCAAAATAATTAAATCTACAAAAAATTGTACAATGATTTGTGTAATAAAGATGTCTTTATCCCAGTAAATGAATTTCAAATTAAACAAATTGACGCTATAGTAATATGAAATATCCTAAGCTGAATACGGTTTCAAAGTCTTCTACTAAATAAAAAACAACTAAACATGTGAAAACAAAAATTGTAGGAAAAAATGTTACATTTAATTGAATATCTTTCAGGGGTTGCAAAATTATTTAATGCAATTCTGTTGGTAACCATTTGGTTTGGTAACAAAAAAGTGGACTTTTTTTCAAGAAAATCTGTCCTCGAAATTAGATAAACTTTTAAGAAACTTAGAGTATCACATTAAGTAGGGAAATATAAAAGAATCATGTCCGAACGAAATTTTGAAAGTTAGCGAATATGAGAAATGAATCCTGTACTACAGTTTAACCAAATATTTCTTAAAGAAACATCATTGATATAAAGCTTAAGTAATCATTAGACTTTCTTTTGTAGAAACTTCTATGTATATCCGAATAAAACATTCGATACAGTGGTTTGAGATTGGGAATTTTTTTTTACTTTTTACTTTTACTTTTTTTTTACTTGTGTAAAAGAGGTAATGAAAGAATGAAAGAAGCAATAAAAATTTGTTAACTGAGCCGACTCAATCATTAAGACGAACTAGACGATCTCCTAGCACGGCAAAGTCTATCTTTAAGTTCTTTTCTAAAATCATTTAACATAATTGGAACAGCTAGAAATTTTACTATATTAGCGAGATTTTCGGTTTTACAAAAATCGATGTTGGATCATTGCTACACCCAATCTCGAGCAACTTTGTCCCATTATTTTTCATTTTTTGAGATAATAAAGACTCTTTAGTATCACAATGTTTTCTTTCGAATAAAAAAATTGGGACTTACTATGAATGATTCATATCACATAAAGTGTCCTCTTTCGAATTTGTCGTCATATGAATTAAAAATGTAGCATTATTTGTATTAAAATTAAGATGTCTTTTTAACGCTTCTTGTAATATAAGACTATTTTGCACTAAAACAAGCACAACACTCTGATGCAAAAATAAATATAAATTAATGAACTTGAAGTAAAAACTTGAAGTATAAACAAATCTTTGATACAAAAGTTAAGAATTTCAGCTGATTAAACATTTTCAGTTATAAAAATGGTAATGGATAGATGTTTGAACAATAATATCTTCAAAAATCAGCAAAAATATTAGATAATATAATTAAGTTACAATAATTAGATAATGTATATTATTCAATAGTTATTACAATATTTTGATAAATATTGTAAGTTATTGCCAGGCAATGTCAATAACTTCATAGATATTTTCAACAAATTATAAATGATTAGTAATTTTAGTTTTAAGAATTACAGAATCTCATTTTAACAAAAGATTATAGCAAAAAAAACTTATGTGTTAATCGCGAATAAAAATTAATTTTTGACTTTACAATTAAAAAGAACACAAGTAAGGCCTATAAAAATTTACTTCTGATACAAAATGTTGCTTATTTTGTTCAAACCATTTAGCTGAAAAGAAAGACAGAAATTTCTACATTTTAAGTTTTATTATACACGGAGAAAAATCAGTTGAGAATATTGAATGAAGTATAGATTAGGAATATAGCATAAAAACTTACTAGCGAAAAGTATAAAAGGTCCGCCTGAATATCAGTTGAGTCCGCCTAATATTTAGGCGGACCTCCTATACTTTTAGCTACAAGTGTTTATGTTATATTCCTAATCTATACTCCATGCAATATTCTCAATAGATTTCTGTCCGTATAAACATTGGCTTTTCAACCCTGTTTTTTAAACCTAAACCACTTTACTAGCAGGGCGTTCTAAATGGCGTTCCACGCGCCAAGGCCCAGACTGGCGAAAACACCGAAATGGCGTTCCTAATAAAACTTTATTTTTAAAGTGTAAACACTACGTTTAACTACTTCAAAGCAATATTTCTATAGTTAAGGCATCGGGGAACAAGACTATCACAATTAAAATTTCAGTTTTTTAAATTTTCAATATTTTTTCAAACTTTAAAAATTGGCTATTTTTAATAATTTTTAACAAATGGTGTTCTATTTTTTTTCAAGTTTGCGCAATAAAAGTTTGAAAATTTGAAATTTTTTTTTTGATAATATTGTTCTCTAATGTCTAAAATACAGAAATATTACTTTATAGTAGTTAAAAGTAGTGTACACACTTTAAAAATAAAGTTTTATTAAGAACGCCATTTCAGTGTTTTTTCCAGTCTGAGCTTTGGCGCGTGGAACGTCAATTGGAACGCCCTGCCAGTGAAGTGGTTAAACTATATTTTCTAACGTAATAAAGATATTTTGTATAGGATCCAGCAGGGGTCCCTAACTAATCTTGTACAGGATATTGGAATAAGGTTTCCGTTCAGGTTCTGGTGAATCAACATTAGCTATCAATGTTTTATGTAATTTTCCTGTGTAGTAAACTTCATTTTATAAATTGTAGGTACTTAATTATAAAGGATCCTCAATCAATTATTCTGAATCAATTAATTTATTTTACATTAAATATTGATAGCTTATGTTCTTGCACCGTAACATGCACAGAAACCTTTTTCCAATATCATGTTCAGAGTTAGTCACGGACCCCTGTCGGATTCTGTACAGAAATTTCAAGCTGGGATACTTGTCAATTTTTTTCGATCCTCCAGAAGAAAAGCCAAGGCCCAAGTCGATTTGCAATTAACACTACTGTAGTATTACTTCTTAGTAAGAGCACATGTTTGGTTTGGCACATAAATACTCTTTTCCGTTTAATTTTACGTGAACACATATTCTTACTATATCTTTTGTGGAAATTGCTGATTCGTTTTCAGAAATATCTACAATTTGTTTCATCATATGGCAACTATCATCAAAAACATTGACAACTGTTATGGTTTTGGACAGCAGTATATTCCATTTTAAAGCTTCTATCCACTATCTGAACGTTCGTTGATTCTCGATGACAACATAAACAGGCAACCGTCTTTTACCATTTTGTAGAAAAATGTGAATTGTCTGAAATTGACAACTTTTGTTTCCAAAAGGCACTAACGTTTGAAGGTGGACGAAAATACATACATTCAGAAACAGTAACAATTTGATGATGAATGCCTTTTGCAGAATGTATTCCGTTTAGCAATTGCATGTGTCCAGATTCAAAAGCATATGTGTTATGAAACGTTAATGGTCCCCAATCATAAACGCTTTTAGATAGATGCAAAAGTGAATAAACATTGAATGTCATAGCAACTTTAGAATAAAGTCTTTGTGTTTCAGCTACAAAATGGTGCAACAATCCGTCAGCTCGATTGATTTCAGCAATTGATATTTCTTCTTTCGATAGAAGGTAAAAAGCTTTAACAAATAGAGCCCAATGTATTGTTAGTTTAAGCGGTAATACTTTAAGAAGAATGGGAAGACTGTAGTAAAAGA
Organism: Leptopilina drosophilae; assembly: GCA_032873175.1. Taxonomy (NCBI): domain Eukaryota; kingdom Metazoa; phylum Arthropoda; class Insecta; order Hymenoptera; family Figitidae; genus Leptopilina; species Leptopilina drosophilae. The sequence continues at coordinate 32,321,757 of CM065478.1, forward strand.
GCCAATTTTCCTACTCTCGCGCCTTCCAAAATTCTCTTTCTGACAAAGAGCGGGTTAATCGTTTTACTTGATAAGGACTTTTAATGTTTTTCAAAAGTACATTAATTTCCTTCCCCATCTTTCGTGGTAATAAACCTACCATTCCTTTTGTTCTGAACCATGCTTTCGCAAATTGTTTTGCAATACCAGTACAAATATGTAAACCATCTGGCACGTAGCCCTGAATTAAGTCAAATTTTTATAAATTTAGTAAAGGAGATTTTGATTTTACTCCGAGAACTGGTTTTGCTTCTGTAGCTGTTTCACAATGAATTTTAGTTTTTTTAAATTTCGGAGTTTTGGAATTTTCTTTAATAAGGGTTTTTGATACATCCACCGCGACAATTTTTAGATTGTCTTATCCACTCACCAGGATGAAGACACAAAGGGCAGCCATGGCATGAGTTGTATTGCCCAAATCCTTGCATTGGTGCTCGAGCTACTGAATCGACACAACATACAAGAGGAAATACCTTTATGTTACTTTTGTTCCCATTCAAATTACAGGATACACCTTCAGTTGATAATTTGTTCATATTATCAACAAATGGTTTTAAGAATACTTTCATATTTGATTTATCGTTGCCAACCCAAACTCCGGCTAAAATCAATTCCTTAGTCCTAATATTTTGTGGTATCTCATTAATCATTAAATATAATGGCCACATTGAGGAAGTTGAGTTTTCAAACATAGGGGCTCCATCAGTGTTAAACGTTGCAGTTGCATATTGACATTTATCGACTTCATCTAATGATTTTACAAATTGACGATATTCCTTACCATCATAAATGTCACTAACAAAACCCCTTTTATTAGTAACATAATCAAAATAATTTGCATTGCTATGTATTAATTCTTTTATAGGCGTTGTGGGATCCATTGTTTTGAAAAAATCTTTAACGTCACATTTTTTAACATTAAGTGACGCATTACACAATTGACATCTAATAGTGCGATCTTTGTTAGGTTTAAATGTACCTGCGTATCCATTACAACTTTTACAAATTGCATGAAAAGTTGACAAATTCTTAGAATAAAATAATTTATCAATAAAATATTTAGTATTTGGCAGTATAGGTGTCAAAAAAATGCAATTAATAAATCAAAATAATTCATAAATAGCAGTTAATGACAGAGCATTAAGAAGAGCGTATCTAACTATCATTATCACTATTTCACCTACTGTAGCTTTTACAGGTGTATTTACTGGTTCACGAAATTCAGGAGATGATGTAATTTCTTTTAATGTTTTATACTTTCCGGTAGACTGAACGTAATCTTTACAAACATTGCTAGATTCTTCGTAATTAACTAAGAAGTTGACGTTCTCTTCTGGAGCCTAGAAAACAAATTTTTTAAAATATGAAATTTCTCATTTTGCTGAAAAATGGTTGTTTTTGGCAGTTTTTCTATAATAAAATATTTATACTCAAAACCTTTTAATTAGGAAAACTTGTCCCAACATCGTGTATTTAAATATATAAAGTGTTTTCCAAATAGTTAACCCTCAAATATAAACGATTAGCTCTTCCAAATTTTCAGTCCAAACCTACAGTTTTCTCAGTGTGATTATTTATTTAAAAAATTTCTTGTAAAAGGACATTTTTTTTCTTTCTTTTTTTTTGTTTAAAATAAAGTCTAATATGTGAACTTTAAATACCCGATTAGGAAAAATGCCGTTCTTTATTTGTATTTGAATTATTAAACAATTAATTAATAAAAATTCATAAGAAATTACTAAAAAATGGAATATTTTTCTACCAAATAAACTTTTCTCAATTAGGAGCTTATAATCATAAACGTTACCAAATTTCGCATCCAACAAGTATAATTATACCTACTTTTACCAATAATTATTAAATAATTGCTTATTTATTTATTAATTTTTATTGGAAAAGGACACTTTTTCTGTTTTTAATTATTTTTAAAAAAATTGAAATTATGTTTCTTAAATGTAGAATTCGATAAGCTTTGCAAAGTTTAGCCCAAAATTAAGAAAAGTTCATTAGTTTGTAAAGAATTTCATTTTTTACTAATTTTCATTAATTAATTATTTAATAATTTTAAAACAAATAAAAAAGGCTTTTCGGGTATTTAAAGTACACATATTAAGCTTTATTTTAAAAAAAATGAAAAAGAAAAGTGTCCTTTTTAAAAAAAACTTTTGAATAAATAATATATTATTTCTTTACTTAACAATTATTTATAAAAATAGGTGTGTTCTACTCGTTAGATGCGGAATTTAGTAAACTTTTCGATAATACGCTCATAATTAAGAAAAGTTTATTTGCTTGAAAAATATTTCGAATTAATAATTAATATTGTGCGATTCCATGTGAGATTTCACTTTTTTCGGAGTAAGTAAACCAATTGCTTTTAAATTCAGGATTTTTAATCTACACATAAAAATAAATGTTTTCACCAAATATGACGTCAAAATATTCGGTAATTTTTGAGATGTCAAAATAAAGTTAACCTCTTTGGTATTTTATTGTATTGCGCATGCGTTTATGCTGATGCGCAATATAATTGACAAATTTCACCGTATAAACTTTCATGATAATATTAAGTTCAGATATTAACATAGTAAATGAAGCAACAAGGGCGTAAAGGCAGCCATTTGTTCACGATGATTTTTGTGACACGAGTGGATTAGATGTGTGGTTTCTTTCATATAATGTGTTCTGTGTATTTTTTTTATAGAAAAGTCTTCGTAAGTTTGAAGTGACGGTCTACGCATTTCTTAACAAAAAAATAATTTTTTCCAGAAAACAAATTTATAATGAAAAAAATAGCAATCGTTAATATTAGAGTTGATCAGTAGAAATTGCATTGTCTAAATCATCTTTAACATCCTCATTCAATTCTTCCATCACAGAATGAATGTTTCGTATTAATTCTTCCGTTAGAATGGAGTTTGGATCTAATGTCTGCAAATTTTTTCCAAGGGTTATTATTATGTTATATAAATCTTTATTATATAAAAAATAATTATATTTTTTGATTCGCAATAATTTAAACTGTAATTTACTCTAAAATATTAACATGTCTGGAAATAAAATCATTTTCTTACCATAGCTGGACTATTTAGTTCATCTTCTTCATGCTGAAAAACGTCAATTAGTTCTTCTCCAGCATTCGGATGAAGTCCAATATCGTGATTTTCAGTTAGTAAAACTCCAATAGTATTATACTCCATTTCAAGTTTATTCGATTCTTGTTGAGACTTTTGAACTTGTGAATTATTCTCATCGTCAATATCCATGGACTCCCCTATATTAGACATTGATTGAGTAATTTCTTGTACCTGTCACAGATAAAAAAACTAATAGAATTTTATCTTTTTCTAAAATATGTTTAAGGTTGTTCTTAGAACAATTAGGATCGATCAACCAATTCTCTCTACAGTAAAGAATATTGTCAAAATAACAATTTAGACATTTGAATTTAATAGTTTCATCTCACTCTGTTTATAAAAGACGAAAAAACAAATTTCATATATTTGCTCTTCCTGCATCACTAAATATAATAAATTTCTTATTACCCAACACTATTACAATATGATTTGTAGTATGTACTATAAATCCCAACAAAAACATCTTTGATGCAAAAATTGCCGCCAAGTAAAAAATTTGCAAATCTCTAAATAATTAGTGACATAAAAATTTACCAAGTAAAATTTATAAGTACAGTTTATGTATTAAATTATTACAAGTATAAAATTAAATTTAATGAGTAAAATTATCGGCTAATGAAAGCCAATTATTTATCTTAATAAAAAATTTCTATGTGAAACAATTTTAGGATCTTGGGGTCAATACTTTCAATAATTCCAAGTTAGAAACATTATTGACGCCAAGATCTTAAAATTGCTTAAAATTAATTTTTTTTTATTAAAATGAATAATTGGCTTTCATTAGCTGATCATTTTATTCATTAAATTAAATTTTATATTTAGTACAATTCAATACAGAAACTTTACTTATAAATTTTACTTGGTAAACTTTTATTTCACTAATTATTTGGACATTTGCAAATTTCTTACTTAGCAAAAATTTTTGCATCGAAGATGTTTTTGTTCGCATTAAAATACTTTTTGCATCATTATAACATTCTAGGGCATTTTATAAAAATGTTTAGTACTTCAGGCTCTACATTTGCGTCTAGATGACAAATACGATTCTTTAGAGAAAAATATAAATATTTCAAAAAGTACTAAATGTATTAAAATTTCCTGCAATATATATATATATATATATATATATATATATATATATACATATAAATATATATATATATATATATATATATATATACATACATACAGATTTTAACACAATCAATAACATTTTAGAATATTTTACAAATCCATTAAGTATAGTTTAGTCTCTACGTTTGTCTAAATGTCAACAAATTCAATTTTTTTAGAAAAATCAAAATATTTCAAAAAAAAGAAGTGTATTAAAATTTCCAGCAATACGTATTAAGATTTTAACCTAATCAATAATATTTTTTAATATTTTACATATCCGTTTAGAAGCTTATTCTCTGCGTTTGTCTAAATGTAAAAAAATGCAATATTTTTGAGAAAAATTAAAATTTTTCAAAAGTACTAAATCTATTGAAATTTCCTGAAATGAATATCGAGATTTAAAACAAATAAATAATATTTTAGAATATTTTAGAAATCTATTTAGGAGTTTACACTCCAAATTTGTCTAAATCTCAAAAATCGCAATTTTTCAGATTTATTATCTTAAATTCTATAAAAGTATCAAAAATATTTAATACATTTAACAGAATTCTTTCTTTTTTGTTATTTATCCAAAAAAAGAATGAGCCACATCCAGTTAATATTTACTCGAGTTATTCGATTTTATGGAAAAACAGCCAATATTTTGAGAATATTTATTCACAGTTTTTGTTTTTTACTTAGTGGCAATCGCCACTAAGTAAAAAACTCTATCGAAAATCTTGATTTCTCTTTGAGTATTATAGATTAGTTTATAAGTGTCAATAAACGTCGAAAAGTGATAAAGATTTTAAAGAAGTATACCATTCTTTTAAAAGTCAATGAAATTCTCAAGCGAGGTGGTAGAAATTTTCATCCACTGCTATATTTGTGCTAAAAAATATGCTATTTTTTACACAAAAATGCCCGAATTTTTCAAGTGCTTTGTATTGTACTCCAAATTAAAGCAATAATTCAATGAAAATTCCACGTATTTTTTCCCGTGTATACATATATAGAAGAATAATGTCAAAAAATAAAAATCAATTTTCTTACTTGCTTCTTATGTTTTTGTTGATAGCGGTACCATGTTGATTTCGGAATATCTGTTTGTGATCCATGTTGAAGGCATTCCTTATAAGTCTCTGGTCTTTCATGACGTTTCTAGTAAAAAAATTATCATATATTTTACCGTCGAAAATTTTCGGTACGGCTCCACACGCAGGGCCTAAAAACATATCTATCTTTAAATTATAATTTTTCTGTAAGGGACAATACACATAATACATCACGCGATTTTTAACCATTTTTAACCACTTCTTCCCCCGTGTCGAGTTTCATCACAAACTTTGAATCCCTTCTCTCTCTCTGCAACGTCACTTTATACATGTAAATTTCATTGTACATTTTACACATTTGACATTATACATATATTATATCCTACATTCTTAATTATTATTCTAAATCATTTAAAAATAACTAATTTAGAAGCAAAAAGTCACTCACTGATTGTCAGTTAAAACCATGATTTTTAACTGATTCAAATTAAGAGAGTATATTATTTATCATAGTATAAATCATATACCAATAGGTGTTAAACAGGTTGTTAATATTAAATAGTTTACAGCATTTTTAACTTGTTTTATTTCTAAAAAGTGACATTGTCAGATATAATTTCTTATAATATTTAAATTTAAAAAATTGTGACGTAACATGAGTTCACCCCATGGACATAAGAAATATAGGAAAAGGCCTCAAAGTCAAAATATGTCACCAATTGCCATATAACACTAACATTTTCTTAATCAAATAGCGATTCGCCAACACCTCCCCTTACGGACTACAAAGTATCCCCCGCATCACTATGCCACGACTGTATATTTCTTACGTCCATGATTCACCCCCCCTCCCCTGTCACAATTCGTCAAAATTCTCTAACCCTCTCCCTAGCCGCGTGATGTATTATGTATACGGTCCCTAAAAACAAATCTCAGAAAATTAACCAAAAGATTTACTATTCGATCGTAAAAACAAATCTCAGAAAATTAACCAAAAGATTTACTATTCGAAAGTTTATAATATTTTACTTTAAATGACACATAACCAAAAATTTTAATAATTTATACAAAGATTTCAGTAATCGACAAGTTTGACAAAAAATAAAATTTTTTGTAGAGAAAATTAGAAACTTACGTAGACGTGATAATTATCACGCCTATGTTTGTAAGTAGGGGAGGGTAGGCTACATTGAACCGGGTATTTTCTAAAGTCCAAGAACTAATTAAGTTTTACAAATTTTGATCATGTTTTTGTATCAACATTAAGCTGAAGTACTCCTTTAGTTAATATACACGTTACAAACACAAATTATTATGATTAAATAATTAAATTTAATTTTTTTCTAACAAGTTACACTTTTCTTATTTTGAAGAATCTGTGTCTACATTGAACCACCTTTAATAAAACACTACAATTTACTTCCAAAATAATATTTCCACTTACACATTGTAAAAAATATTATTTTTCACTCAAAAAAATAGAAAATTGTTGTTAAAGAGTTATTACTTGTTAATATAGGAGATTAATATATTTTGATGTCAGGTTAGGTAGGCAAAATGACAGTTTGAGTTTATCTCGTTCACAATTGTGATGAAAGCATGTCTTCTAGTATTTTTCTTACTAATTAGTAGAGCAGACAACTTTACCACTCTTAAAATTGAAAATTCTTTGCTTTTTCGGGTGGTTTTGTACGTGAAAAACAGTTTTTTTCGTTTTTCTTTGTAAATAAGAAACCTACGTGCTCGAAATTTTTGGACGTAGTCGCTTTCGGTATTACTAATTTATATATTAAATAAGAAAAAATTCCACTCAGTCATTTCTTAGAAAATTAAAGTGGTTCCCTGTTGACGCTGGTTCAATGTAGCCTACTCTCCCCTAAGTAATGTACTATGTCTTCCTATGTACTTCTGATCTTTAATTTAAGACAAAAAGAGTTTAAAATTCTTATTCGGTTCGCGAGATAGTATTGTAAACGTACCTGCATGTTTTTTGACAGATACATTGAATTAGTCAATTTTAAACGGTTTTTATCAAAAAATCATGATGAATAATTACATATTTGATAGAAATAAATATATAGTTATTTAATTATTCCATTGATTTGACTTAAGAAATTCGTATTTGGTAAAAATAACTATTTATTTGATACTACAAATTAAAATATTTATATCCAGTAAATATTTATTTAGCACAAATAAATTAAACAATTACAAAAAGAAACATATCCCTCACTCCAAGTGGAATGTACGTAAACGGAGATAAATTTCTATTAATATGCTGCCACCTTCAACTGCGTTTAAAGTGTATTCAGTCAGTTTTTACAGTGCTGCCTCTACAATCTGTTATGCAAAATTATAGTGGCAGCTCAGTAAATACTGACGGAATGCATTTTGAATTCAGTTTCAGATGGCAGCATGGTAAATATTAACAGAAATTTCTCTCCGTGTACACGGAGAAAAAAACCAAGCCTTTTTAGTATGTAGTAGTTAGTAGTAGTTAATTTTTAGTCACTTTTTGAGTCAATTTTTTATTAAAATTGTTTTTTCATTTTTTTTGTGGTTTTCGGAGTTTTTCCGAAAATCTTTCCATTTGAAAAAGGAAAAACTGTTTTTAAACAGTAAACAATTTATATTGTAAAATAAAAAAGCAGTATATAAAATAATTCATATTTTTATTACGAAGTTAAACTCTTGCACTTTAACAAAAGGATTTTACAGAATGTAAAACTAATTTAAATAAAATAAATAAATATTATAATTAAGTTTTACGTAAATAAAAATTAAAAAAATTTCTTCATTTATAATGTTTAAATATACATATGGACTTTTTTACATTTTTAATTACTTAAAAAGTGTAAGAAATTAGTTATTTATTTATTAAATATATATATAAATATATATTTATTTAAAAAAATAAATTTAAGAAATTAGCGATTTTTTAAACACGCTATGTTCGTAGTAAATTTTTTGTGGCAAATATCGCCATACTTTATTCACTCGTCTTTGTCTACTGTATCCTTTTACTCCTAACTTTGTTAGCTTATCGTGCAGCAAATCTGAAATGAATACAATTTCAAAATTATAAATTTGGTATAAATTATTTATAGGTAATAAGGTGAGGTAAATTTGAAATTTCATGTTATCATGTTATCATTTCATGTTTTGTTTTTTTCTCCAAAAGTTTTTTTAGACTGTCAAGACATGTATTGAAGTACCCTATACATTTCAAAACGTTTGAAGTTATTTCATGCGAGAAAAAAATCCCAAAAATGACGCATTTTTCGATCTTCTAAATGAGATTTTTCCCCCCTTAAGAAAATTCTTCATAAAATGTAATTTTTATTTTTGATCCGTAAAGTCCGTATTTTTAAATACTTTCACTGGTTCGAGCTCTGATTATTTCAAAAATTGTTATAAAACTATTTAATATAATAAATTTTAGTATTTTTATTAGTATTATTATTTACTACAATTCTTCTTAAAAATTATATTGTTAAAGCAACATTCAATTATTGAAAAAATTATATATTTTTTTATTTACATAATCGAATTCTCGTAGAACTTTATAATAAATATTGATTTAAAAATGAATTTCGGTTAAAATGTTGAATAATAATTAATATTAAAAGCATTATAGCATGATTGTTAAGAAATACCTTATTAAATTTTGCAAAGGCTTCAAATTAAAATCTTCTAAAATCTAAATTTTTCGTACTTTTAACTAATAATTGATTTAAAGGCGAATGTTTCAGTTCAAAATTCTAAATTCAATTTAAATGATGAAAATAATTTTGAAGAAGTAAAATAAACGTTTTAGAAATTGTTAGAGTGAATCAAATTATTCTTTAAATTTTTGGGGCAACCCTGAACAGAAAAGGTTTTCGATATTTACTTAAAATAATGTTATATTTTGTTATTTGAAATTGAATATTATATTACAAATATAATATTAATGCTGATTCAATGTGATTCAAATAAGAATGATAAAAGGTTTAACAAGGGAAAATGGTTATTTTCAGACAATTCGAAAAAATAGCAAAAAACAAAACACTACATGTAATAAATACTTATTGCAATTGTGAATTCAGTCGTTTCGAATCAATAAAATATAGATACGTTTTAATAATTGGTATTTTGATGGTGTCACTGCTTGCCGAATATCTTCTTCTGAGACATTTTTATTGGCTCTTTGTGGACTCAAACACTTTGTTCGAAGCTCTACCCTTGTCCAGATAACAACTGCCATATCCTTAATAAATTTTGAATCATCTTTCCTTAGATGAATCATTTCCCACGTTTCAAGGCCAGTTTCAACGTTTTCATCTATATGTACCTGCAAGGAAAATAATTCTGTAGTATATAAGCATAAAATAATTTTAAATTTCCATACTTAATCAATCTTTTTATGTAACTACACATACACTATATACATACTACTTCATTTTCGATAATGATTTGTTTTCGCAGACCCTCAATTGCAGTATGTGCATTTCGATTTGAAGCATTTACTTGATGATTATTATTTCCCCGTCGAGTAATCCGTTGAGGGGTTTCCCTGCGATGATTACTTCTCGGCGTTTCATTGCGACTATTTGGTTTCGGGGTTTCCCTGCGACGATTACTTCTCGGCGTTTCATTGCGACTATTTGGATTCGGGGTTTCCCTGCGACGATTACTTCTTGGCGTTTCATTGCGTCTATTTGGATTCGGGGTTTCCCTGCGACGATTACTTCTCTGCGTTTCATTGCGCTCATTTGGATTCGGGGTTTCCCTGCGACGAATACTTCTCTGCGTTTCATTGCTTCTATTTGGATTCGGGGTTTCCCTGCGACGATTACTTCTCTGCGTTTCATTGCGCTCATTTGGATTCGGGGTTTCCCTGCGACGAATACTTCTCGGCGTTTCATTGCTTCTATTTGGATTCGGGGTTTCCCTGCGACGATTACTTCTCGGCGTTTCATTGCGTTCATTTGGATTCGGGGTTTCCCTGCGACGAATACTTCTCGGCGTTTCATTGCGTCTATTTGGATTCGGGGTACGTTGAATCTGTGAATCTGAAAAAAATTATTATTAGATATATTACACTACCGTCTTGAATTATCGGTACGGCTGCACGCGCAGGGCCCAAAAACATGCCAATCTTCAAATCAAGATATTTTGAAAGAGAAAAGAAAGATAAAGAGATCGTTCATGACTCTGACAATTATTATTTATCAAAAAAGAATTTTTATGAAGTAGAAAAATAATGAAAGAAAGTTAAAATATTAAATGCCCTGTGAAACGTTACCGGTACTTAGTATTTACTTATATATGTAATTTATACGATTAATGATATGTAACTGAAAATTTTAATAATTTATATAAAGCTTGCAGCAATCTACAAATTTGACAAAAAAATTTAAAAAATAAACTTTTTTTGGAATTATTTCGACCCTTGCATATTTTTTTAAAAATTATAGGAAAAATTTGAAACTTATATAGGTGTAATCATGCAAGTTTCATCTTTAATTTAAGACCAAAAGAGTTAAAAATCTTATTCGGTTCGTGAGATATCATTAAAAACGTCCGAGCATGTTTTTTGAAAAATGCATGGAATTAGCCGATTTGAAACGTATTTCGGATGAAAATGCTCGATCGTTTATAATGATATCTCTCGAACTGAATAAGATTTTTTAAACTCTTTTTGGTCTTAAATTAAAGATGAGACTTGAATGATTACACCTATCTAAGATGCAATTTTTTCATCCAATTTTTAAAAAATAGGCAAGGGTTGAAATAATTTCGAAATTTTTTTTATTTTTATAATTTTTTTTGTCAAATTTGTAGATTGCTACAAGCTTTGTGTAAATTATTAAAATTTTCAGTTCAGAATTTAATCATCTTTCGAATGGTATATTTGTTAATTTTCTGACATTTATATTTACAAAAAAATCGTGATTTGAAGATTGGTATGGTTTTGCGCCCTGCGCGTGTGTCAAGCAAATTAAAAAAAATCCAAGCCTATTTAATCGAAGGTGAAGTACAAATTTTTTTATCATTTGTCGAAATTACCGGAATCGTTTAAAATATTCTTAATATTCAACATTTTAATCGAACGCACTTTTTTTAACCCAATTAAATAAATTTCTGATAACTTCCTATTCCAGTTACCCGTTACCAATCAGAGTTTAGCTCAGCATACGTCAACTTGTTCTTGAGAATCTCAATTGTCGATCCTTAAGTTAATATTTTAAATTTGAATTAGTATTGTGTACAACAATTTTGTAAAACTTACTACTGTTTGATGCGTTATGCATTTCACCTTCAACGCATGAAGGTGAATATCGTGAACGCTGGGGAGTACCGTCCACTTCATCAACTGCGAGGAGAGAGTCTATGAGAGGAGAAAGATATCGTTCATTACTTTGACAATTACCTATTTATCAAAAAAGAATTTTAATGAAGTAGAAAAATAATGAAAGAAAGTGAAAATATTAAATGCCCTGTAAAGCATTACCGCTACTAAGTGTTTACGTATGAATGTTTAAATTATTGAAAATGTACAGATGTAACGCATTAATTTTGTAATGTGACAAATTATTTAGTCTTTTAGGGTTGTTTATTTAGTCAGCATAATTAAAATATTCATTTATGTATTCCTATATTTAAAATTTTCAATAATTTACATAAAGCTTATTAACATTAGGTGTCAAATTTAGAAAAAAAAATTTGAAACAATATTATTAACAGAAAATTAATTTTTGAAATTTAAACAAACGAAAAAATAATAGGCAGAATGTGCTTTTTACTCAGTTTGACGACCTGCATTTTCTAAGAAGAAAAATTACTCATAATTATCTATAAATAATTCTCTTACTGTAAAAAATGACCTTCAGAATAAGCCTAAGATCATTAAAAAGCGATCATTATTTTTGAAGTTATTCTAATTTTTGTAAAGCATTGAAAATTATTATTCTTACCATCATCTATCTCTGAACTTTCGTCGTCAGATTCCTCGACAATACAACGCCTTTTTTTTATTCTGGGCCTTTTTTATTCCTTTTCGTTACTGCAATAATAAAAAATGCTTATCATAATTGGGGTTGCACACGAGACAATAAAAGTCTTGGTCACGTCTCGATTTTCAGTATGAGACAGAGACAACATAAAAAAATTCGAGACGAAATTGAGACTAATATAAGTCTCAGATTTTCAACGAGAGTCTCGTACATACTAACAATTATATTAATCTATAATTTCCTAAATCTTAAAGGCATTACATAATGATTCCTCTTCAATTTTTATTCAAAATTAATTTTTAAAAAAAGATGAAGTTATTTATATTTTAACTAATCTAAAAAGACAAAGTTTTGTTAGCATCATTTTAAGCTTCCTGAAGTTAGAATCAATGTTCAGCATCAAAAACTATTTTTTTTTCTTTTTTTGATAAAATTTAAAAAAATTTCGCTTCTTCCATTCACCAAGAAGTAAAAAAATATTCAATTATATTTTCCGGTTTCCTATAAAAAATTTTTTTTTGATGCGCAGCGTCGATGTCAACTTCACTCCCTAAATCTAAATTAGTAGTTTTCTACTGATAAATAATGCGGATTTGTTTACCAATTGAATTAGTAACAATTTGATTAATTTTTAGTACTTTCCTACTAATTGCTAGTAGAAAACTATAAATTCATTAGTAAGTCAGTTTGCTAATTTGAAATTATAAAATTTTGTCTTACGAATTGAATAAAAAAAAAATTAAAAATTAGTCAAAACTATTTTTAATTCAAGTTGGTAAATGCATCTGCACTATCTCATTAGTAGGAAACTACTAATTCAGATTTATAGAGCATGGACCTTGATTTTGAATCAATTTGATTGAGTTTCATGTCAGCGTGAACCGGAAAACGTTCAACCAATAAAAATTTTCTTTTAGAACTATTTCCATTGAATCAGAAGTTGTTATTGGATAAACGTTTTCCGCTTTCATGCTGACATGAGACTGGTCTTTTAGACTTCATCTGATTTAGAAGCATAATCACAAATTATTTAATATATCATTTAATAATACTAACATATTTTATATATATATATATATATATATATATATATATATATATATAACGGATATTAACGTTATTTCGCTTATGAAATAACTCTTACATTGTTTTCTTTTTTTACAAATCACATTTAAAATAAAAAAAGAATAATAAATAAATTAATAATAATGAATTGAATATTTATTTTTTATTAATAAAAGTAATAAAGGTATCAAAATAGATTTTAAAGATAATTTGAAGCAAAAAGTCGGTGAGAGAATTTATCCTTAAATGAGCGAAATAACGCTGTTTTACGGTATCTCTAATTAGTTTACTAACTTACTCATTCTGCTCTCTAGTATGCAGGGAGACATGGGTTTTCTTAAAAACGTCTTTAGGACCTCCTTCGAACGTCTGTATCCATCTGAAAGACGTTTTAAAGTAATCTTATCTTTAAAAAACGTCTATTAGACACGATACGATTTTGAGACAGATATTGACATCCAAAGGACGTCCTAAAGACGTTTTTTAAGACAAGCCATGTCCTCGTGCTCACTTGATTTAATAAAAAATTGTGTTGAGTCTTATTTTTAAGCTTAACATAGATTTAAGTTCTTAAATCGTATAGTTCAGTGGATTCACCCACATAGGCACCAGATAAAAAGTCTATAGAATCTGCTTCTTCATATATATATATATATATATAATCATTTTTATATAAAAAGAGTTTTTTATTAGCATCATTAGATGGAGTAGTATATTTTCTTATAAAAAATGACATTAGAATCAGTAAAAAGTTCTTTCAGAAATATAGATTAGTTGTCACATTACTTTTCATTTAAATATTTAAATTTAATATGCAGACCAAAATAATTCACTAGATTTCACTATGATTTCAGATCCCTATTACTCTTAATATTTTTAAAATTATTGTCATGAATTTAATTGCGGGCTTGGAAAGCACAATAGAAGCTGTGCTTACTCTGCTTTCCATGCCCTCGATTGACTGCCTTTGTGAAACATAATTATACCTATAGATCCTGGAAGAAGCGGCACTGAATCAACACTTTCGGTATCTGAATTATTATCTTCGTCAGATTCTTGGATAAGTTTTCGTGTTTTAATTAATTCTAATCGGTTTTTAAAAATTTTGTCATTTGCGTGGTTTCTTGCGGCATCGAATGGAAACTGGAGTTTTCTTTTAACAGACTGTAAAAATAGTAAATAATATATACATATATACACAAAACATAGGTTATTAATGTGTGAAGACGCAAATTTTTACAACCGAGCTTAAGAAAAAAATTTAAATTGTACTTTAACTTTATATTTTTAAAAAATATATTAGTTTGAGTATTACAAAATAAGTTGTTTACTTATTTACAATGATATTACAATGAATAGAATATCAAAAAAATTTAATCAATTAAACGAATGAAAATTTATGAAAAAATAAAAGATAAAATAATTTGAATTTGGCTCGAGTTCGGACTAATTCCACTCAATGACTATATTAGAGAAACGAAAAGCTCGAAAATACTTGATCGATCTTTTTGGACACCTGAAAAATAATGTACTTAAACATAATTGAAAATAATTTGTTTTTTACAGCAGTATACAAAAAAAGTAATTATAAATGTTAAAAATATTTTTACCTGTTTTTTTTTCTTTTTTTCACACTCTGACGAACATAAAAAACTCAATTTTTTTTACTTGGCATTTGTAAACGTTTGGATTTCTTCTGTTCATTAATGTGGTTTTCATCAGCTACAATAAAAAAAATTGTTGAGTTATATGTAAAAAAAAATTATTTGAATAAAACTCACTAAAAAATTAATCAATTAGAATCATCTTTTACTCTTTTTAAAAATAGTAATGAGTAGGGATTTATGAATAATAAATAAATTGTAAATTTAAAGAAAATCAACATTTATATAAAGAATGGAAATTTGACGAGAAAACTAGCCAAGTTAAACTCAAGCAGTATAAAAAGAAAAACTTTCAAAAAAGTGGAAATACAATATTAAGGAAATAAATGTCTTCAAATTCTTCCGATTCAGAATTTTTCTTCATTCTTAAAATTTGTTATTATTTGCTCCTGACAATTACGTTCAGTTTCGTAGAACTACTTGCATTTTAACCTTCAATTTCGTTTTTCGAAGCTGATTTTCTAAACTGAATAAAACTATAAAATAGTTTGAAATCCATCGCCAAAATTTGACAGAATGGAAAATAGGGTCTAATTTAAATATAAAGAGAAAAATTAGATTTTTTTATTTTGCACCTGAGGAGTTACAAGTGTTCAAAATCACCGAAAATCCTGGAAAGTTCAATATTCAAGGTAACATTTTCCATATTTCTACACCATAATATTAAAAAGTCAACTCATGATATGAAAGCACTTTGAAAGTACTTAATATTAAGTAGTAAATTTTTTTAAAATATTTACAAACTTTCTAGAAAAATATAATAAAAATATGGTGAATTTTGGTATTTGACAGATAAGATTAAAAATCAATTTTCATCTAATATTTTGGACTTTTTTACATAGCAATCAATTTATATAAGTAAATTGAACTATTGTGATTAAATTTCAATCAAAACATTTATACTATCTAAATTATTTTTGTGTTTTTTATTAAATTTTCAGAGCTGTCAAAATAACCTTTTTTCCCTGCACCTCTACTTAAAAATTAAAATTCGAAAGCAAATACGAATAATTTTATGAAAAATTTGCCAAAAATGGATTGTGCTGATATTAAAAATCATTTTTACAAATTATCATGTTTTTCTGAAAATAGGCCGCAACGACTTCAGGTGAAATATAATGGAATGACCCAATTACTATTACAATTGACTTGAATTTTATTTAACATAAAAATCACTTGACATATATTTCAATTAACATAAGTTTTATTTGACAGAAAATTAATTTGAGGTATAATTTGTTTAAAATATACGTCATTTGACATAAAATATATTTAACATAATTCTCATTTCTCATAAAAATCATTTAACATAAATTAGATTTGACATAAAAGTCATTCAACACAATTCTCATTTGCAATTAAAATCATTTTACACAGATTACAATTTTCATAAAAATATCGGCGCGAATTAATTTTACGTTAAATAATAATTATGCTAAATGATATTCACGTCAAATGAAATTTGTGTCACGCTAATTTTTATGACTGATGATATTTATGTCAAATGGATTTTGTATTAAATGAGAATGGCGTTAAATGACATTTATGCCAAATGAAATTCATGTCACCTGAATTTTATGTCAAATGAATTTAGTAACAAATAAAATTTACGTTACATAAATGTTATGTCAAAAGAAATGTATGGTAAATGATTTTTATGTGAATAGAAATTTATATTACATAATTTTTATGTCAAATGTGAATTAAGTTACCTGAGTTTTATGTAACATAATATTTCTGTTAAATTCATTCTGTGAGAAATTACATTTATGTTAAATGGTTTTTGTGTGCAATGAAATTTATTACTAATAATGTTCATATTTAGTGAATTTTATGTTAAGCAGTTTTATATTAAATAACTATTTATTAAAAAAAAATTAGGGATGTAAATTAAGGTTTCAGAAATCCAATATTTGTTTCATCAATATTTTATGAACAAAGTTTTCATTTTTAAATTCTTATTTATTAATAGGCACTTGCATTTACCTAGTGTTCGGCAATCATGTCGACTGTCGAACAAAACTATTAGGGTGCACCTACTATCGGATTTACTAGTTTATCTTTATATAAAATAAAAGAATTTAATAATTATTTAAAGTATTATGAAATTAAACTAATGAAATGCAAATTTTAAAAGAATTAACACAAAACTTTAATTTTTACACTAAAGAATTTTACTTTTTTGATAGTCACTTTAACCAAAAATTTAACACTTTTATACCATGTTTCGACATCCAGAATGACTTTAAAAAATCTATTTACTTATTAAGCATTGTTAAACTTTATAATACCGAAATCTGCTGATAAAACAGGTGCATTTACTTTACAAAAATGTAGAAATATATTTTTTTCCAAATCATAAATATGAATTGAAAATTGACACATTCTTGACTTGCTCGATTTTTAATCCTTTATTACCCTTGGTGCAAAACGAAATTTTATTACAAATATCTAAAATTTTCTTATATTCAAATCTGCTGTACAAAGTAAAAACCTAGTAACCGCTTTTTCCATATGGTCAAAGTTCACTTAGATTGTAAACAAAAAAAAATTATACTTCTTACTTTGTACAGCAGAAATGATGGTATAAAATCATCAAATTTCATGATCAATGATTAAAAAAAATTTTAAGGCATCTTATTATTGCACTTTTTTTGTACCGATAATCAGGTAAATTTAACACAGAAAAATGCTACTTTTGTACTCAATGCTTTTTGAAGTTATGTTGCACCTCTTTTTAAGTGCGGCTTCTTCTCAACTTTCATTATTTTCTCTTATATTATTCGCAATAAAAAGTTGTTGCACTACATATACCTCATTACAGCTAAATTGATAACAATTATATACAATATTGTGCGAAATTTATTCCTACTTTTACGACTGCACGAATTTTTTTCTCTTAACTGACAAAAAAGTACTTTTACTATTAGTACTTTTGTAGTTAAATTATGGAAAATTGTATATACCAAATGGCAAATTAAAGTATTTCAATACAAAGATTTAACTAATTAAAAACTAACCAGGGGTGCATTTGAAAATTTGTTGATCATTAAATCATTAAAAAATTATATTTTAAGTAAAAAATTCTGAAATTTTTAATCCAAAAGAAATCTTACTTCGACATTCTTGCTATTTAATGTCTTCAATACATCAGTTAAACATTTTTTTACAGTTAATATCATGAATGAGCGGCGAGACTATAAACGGTATTTAGATGGATGAACTGATTCTGTTCCTTCTTCATCTTGGTATAGAAGTCGCAAAAAGTTTTTAGAAGAGGTAAACTTTTTAATACTACTTTAATACTACTACTACAACTACATTTATGTAATTTTGAATTTATTTGAATTAGACGAATAAAGATCATTTGGTAGAAAGTCCTTCTAATCAGGGGAGTGATACTGACGAAACATCATCTAAATGCAATTTCAAAGTTCCACATCAAATTTTTCGATTAACTCGTCCATTCTCTGAAAAAGCATTTTGGAAATCAAGAGAGTGGGAAATTCTCCCACTCAATCAAATTCGGATTCTATTTTATAGTCCCATAATATTAAAAGATGTTTTACCAGAAGAATTATTTAGCCATTGGAGATTGTTTGTGGAAGCCCTTTACTTGCTTCTAAAAGAAGACATTCGAATTCCAGATATAGATTTTGCGGATCAACTCTTGCATGAGTTTGTTGCTCAGACGGAAATAATTTATTCTAAACGTCCAATGACATTCAACATTCACTTATTGTTACATTTAGCAAGAAGCGTATTCGAATGGGGCCCTCTCTGGTCTCATAATGCGTACGCATTCGAATCAGCGAACGGTCAATTACTAAAAGTCATTCACGCGGCAAAAGGTGTACATAATCAGATATGTCAACGTATTAGTCTCCGATACTGTATGATTAGTTTGAGTGATCGTATTTACCCCCATTGTTCATACACGGTTAAACATTTTTATAATAATATCGGTACAACCATGGTTCAAAAAACAATGCAGACTTCTACAGCTAGATACTTTGGTAGTGGATCCTCGGTCGATCAAACTTGGAAAGTAAAATTATCATTGTCTGAATCTGCTCTTTCATTTCATAAAATTGTGAAAAATGGATGTTTATTTATGTCACCAAAAAAGATTAATAAAAGGTCAGATAATACGTTTGCTCAATTGCGTGATCTTTCATATATTAAAATCCACCTTTTTGTAATGGATTCACCTACTAAATTTGAATTTGCAATAGTGAAAAAAATCATACAACCCGTTCTTTCGAAAACTTTTATAACACATTTCAAACAATTGTAAACATTGACACAGAAGAATCTGCGATTTCTATTACTGAACTTTCGACAATATGCGTTCACATGTCAAAGGATGGGAAAGAATACTTGTGCGCTGTACCGAATTCGTATGTGTATTAATTTAAAAGGGCACCTTAGAAAACCTAAAAAAGAATATTTTTTACAGTCTCTATGTTTAATATGACTAAACAAATTTTTAAATATTACGTTGTATTTTGATAAACCAAAAAGTTTTATTTGCTCTATTTTGAGAATGTGAGTAATATTGATCAAAAACATGCCTTTAAAAATGTTATATCCACTGAGTCATTGAGGGTGTCTACTAACCGAGAATTTAATTTGACCGAGAAGCCAAGCATTTCTTGACAAACTGGAAATTTTTCACCAAATTAGAAAGTTTCATTATTTTTATATTGTTTTAAAAAATCGGGTTTTATTACAATTTCCATAGATATTTGTAATCTTCTCTAAATTTGAATTGGTTAAAAATAATTAATTTGATAGTAAATACCAGGCACTGATTCAAAATTTATTAAAAGATTTAATTATAAACTTCATAAAAAATAGAAATTTTAAAGTATTTTAATTTAATAATTAATAAGTTATAAATTTTCATAAAGAAATTTCACATTCAATTAAAACTAGATACACACTTTAAATTTTGTAATAAAATTTAATTTTACCAAATTTTTTTTTAATTCTGAAAAATGAGATATTTGAAATTTTTCAATACTCTATTGTTTCAAGAAAATTAAATTATTATAAACAAATAATAGACAAATTTTGAAATAATTGAAATTTCTTTACATTCTATAAAAAATAATTGAATTCTGTTAAAAAATTTTATTTAAATTGTTTGAAAAAAATCCAGGGATGTTAGTGACTGTAATTACAATTTTATTTTTAAAACATATATGTTACATCCTGTATAATTTTCGACTTTTTCTATTTTCCCACACAAAAACACATGTTCAATTAACCTTAAAAAGGATCCCACAAGTGTTACACAAAACAGACTCGACAATTTCCAAGTAATCTTTTTCCTAAAAAACTTGTCGACTCTCAATTTTATTGCTCACAGATTGTACCGTGAAAAGGGCAGTTTCACATTTCATCCCTCTTAACGGTCAAGTTTAACCTTTCAAAAAATACTTTTCTTGAACAAAAATCAAAAGTGTTTCCAAATGTTAAAAAGGAAACCATAAATTGTAAAACAACCTGTTGCCAGATGCTTAAAAAACAGCCTCCTTCAGGACACAGCTGAGAGCAATAAATATGTTAACTTTCTTGAAATAGTAAAATTATTAAAAATAAAATATTATTAATAAATCTAAAATAAGGTACAATACACAATGTCTCTAAATAACTTTCCTTTTTTTTTAAAGGCATTCTTATATTATATTGCAGTACTGTAAATCATAACCATTCAAATCTAAAATACAATGTCTATGCACCGACTCTAAGATTTAAAGTACTATACACCTGAAATAATTTCAAAATAAAAATAGTTATTTAAACTAAAACATAACCCTAATTTCTGGTCAAAAATAAACAACAACAAAATAATAAACTTAATTAAATAGTAAATAATGATTAAACCAATAATAAATTGTAAATAAATAGGTAATTACACGAATAATTAATATTAACCTTATTATTAAATAAAATAACCAAAAGGTTATGAATATAATAAACAATTAATGGTAAACAAATAATAAATTACTGAAATAATAATTATTAATGAAATTACCGATAAACAAATAAATAAAAATTATTTTGAATAATTAAACTTTAAAATATAATTGATTGTTGTTATTAATAAACAACGAACAAATTACTATCAACAAAATTGTAAAATAAACCAATTTAATAGGTTAGAATTATAAACAATCAATTATTACTCAAACATAACCCTAAAAATTACGATAAAATTATAATTCAAAAAAGTACATATAATTAAAATTTGTAAACAATTAAACTACGTTATAAAAATTAATGTAAAATTAGTATTAATTAGTTTATAATAATATTTTGTAAAAACTCTAAAACGTGGAATAATATCCCTACTTAAAGTAAAATCAAAAGACAAAATCCCTACTTTCTGGAAATAGACACTGACCTACGGTTCGTCCCCTTAAGTCACACCCCACAATAGAGGGATGGATCTCGAAGGCCCAATCCTGAAACGACAGACCCTAATTTTCCTTGCTTTTCTCCATTTTTCTTTCTACCATTTTCTTTCGGAAAACCAATCCTAAAATTTTCCACCCTCTTTTTCCATCTCTCTAGAAATATTTTCCCAAAATTTGGAAACTCCTTAAAATCTAAGTGGGGATAATACTTTAAAAACAGTGTCCACACAAGACAAGTTAGTTAGTTCTCAATTCAGAGTTCAATTCGCAAGCAACTATCCAAGCAACTATCCAAGCAACTTTCCAAGCAAAAATCCAAGTTCTTATTTCCAAGTTACAAAAATCCAAGTTCTTATTTCCAAGTTACAAAATTCCAAGTTCTTATTTCCAAGTACAAATTCCAAGTTCTTATTTCCAAGTATAAAAATTCCAAGTTCTTATTTCCAATTTAAAACGTATCTCGAAACAAGTTTTATTTCCAAGTGAAAAGTAGTTCGACAAATTTCAAGTATTATTTCGCGAGTGTCAGAAAATCAAATTAAATCCAAGATTCAACAGTTTTAACTATTTTCTCGAACCATATATCGATATATCGATTATTAATATCGATACCTCGGTCTTCGATATATCGATCGATATACCGCCAATATTCGAATTATTCCACGTTTTATAAACGGAATATAAAATAAAAAGTGAGTACCAATAAATTATCGATTTTCTTTATTAAATTCATCTTTCTCTTCTAAACTTTATTCTACTTAATTTCTCAAATCCTATTATTCTACGAAAGTGAGAATATCCTTTACCAATACCAATTTGTTTAAAAACCTTTGTGACTCCTTAACGTGTTACCTATGTTATCGAAAGCTGTTACTTTACTTTCTTGTGTTCAGTGATTTGCTTTCATTCCGTCTTAATTAAATTTCCAACAAATCCTAAATTTATTACAAAAACAAAATAAAACTCGAAAGTTTCCCGAACTATTAGACGAGAGTCTAGGTTCAAAAACAATTATTATTTATTAAATAATTATTTATTTAATAAATAAAAAACAATAGTAATTACGATCCGTTCATAGGACGTAACATACTATTAATTTTTGGAGGCCCCGGAGGGATAATTCGAGTTATATTTTGTTAAATTTTCTTCTTTTCTTCTATTTTGTCTCTATACTATCTAAAATGTGTGCAAAAATATATGTCTTTCGTTTTATCACAATCGTTCTCATGTCCAAATAATAAGTGCAAATTACGTAATTTTCCAAACAAAAACTAGAAATTCCAATAATATTTAAAAATTTTTAATTTTCTATCGAAGTTTAATAATATATTTTTCAATTTAAATCAAAATTTTGCTTGAAATTGTAATATTTACGCTCTTGCCTGCCACTCAACGCAGCAAGCGAAGCCTATTTCGGTACGTGTACATAGACGCTCCCCACTCGGGCAATCTTCGTTCTCTCTTACTCCTATGGCAGCTTGCCTGCCTATAGTCTTTCTCTCTCACACCAATGGGAACATTTGTTTTCTCTCTTACTCTAATGGGATTAAAAGTTCTTTCTCTCTCTAATCAAAGAGAATATAGTCTTTCTCTCTTACTCTAATGAAAATGTAGTTCCTTCTCTCTCACACCTATGACATACCCACTGCCTAGTGTTGATCCCTATCTCCACAATAGTGCGTACTCTCTCGCACCTACTGTAGGCATAAGGCCTCACAAGTGACGTTGCAGGTAGAGTCCCCGCGCGAGCGCTGACTACTACCCGCTACTTCCAAGCGTTATCTCGCAAGCGCGATGTCCCTCGCGGTTTTTATTATCATTTACAAATTTTTTATACCGTTTTAACATCTAATTTTTATAAAAATAATATTTTTTTGAAATTTAATTTACAATTCTCAGCAGTTTACTAAATTTCCTCTTAGTTTTTGTGTTTAATAAAATAAATAATTCTATTCACAAGTCTTAAAGTTAAATTCTCAAAGTTAAAAATCAATATTTAATATAAAAATTTATAAAGTCTTTTTATTCATATTTTTGAAATATAATAATAAAAGAAAATAAAACAATCATTTAAATAAAGCTTTGTCAAATATCTAAATAAAAAAATTCTAAATCAAAGATATAATAAAATATCTTAATCAAAAAATTTCTAAATCAAAGATATAATAAAATATCTAAATCAAAAAAATTCGAAATTAAAGATATAATGAAATATCTAAAATGTGTTTTTATTCAACTAAAATGTTGATGTCTTTTTTTATCCAACCAAAAAGGTGGATGTCTTTTTATTCAACCAAAAGGGTTGATGTCTCTTCTATTCAACCAAAAGGGTTGATGTGTCTTCTATTCAAGCAAAAGGGTTGATGTGTTACAAACAAACAAACTTTTTTTTTATCCAACCAAAAAGGTGGATGTCTTTTTATTCAACCAAAAGGGTTGATGTCTCTTCTATTCAACCAAAAGGGTTGATGTGTCTTCTATTCAACCAAAAGGGTTGATGTGTTACAAACAAACAAACAAACAAACTTTTTTTTATTCTTATCCAACCAAAAGGGTTGATGTCTTTTTTTATTATCCAACCAAAAATAGGTGGAAGTATTTAAAAAAATTTATTATCCAACCAAGTGTAGAAGAATTCTAAATCCAAGTTCTATATTCAAAAAAAAAGATATAAAAAAATTTATAAAATATTCGAAAATAAAAATATTATCCAATCAAAAGATTCATGTCTTATTATTAAAATTTTTATAAACAATCAATAATTAAAAATGATCAAATGGATTTTGTCAACTAATAATTAAAAATTTATTTTTCATTAACTATTGATGGTCTGTTAATTATTACATATTTAACATTTTTTATTTTACAACTATGAGGAAAATAAGGATTATTCAATGAACGAAAACCACTCCAATTTTTTCTTAAAATGTCCAAATTGTTTTTTAAATTTTTTTTTAATTTTAAATAATAAAATCTAATTTTTTTTGTCAAAAATTCAAAATGTAAACAAAAAGAATTCATATTTTTTTTATTACTATGTATCTGAAACATCAATATTTAATCTAAAATAAAATTTAAAAATGATTAAAATAATTGAAAAATAATTATTTTAGTATCAAAATATCAAATTTCGGTATAAATTATTACTAAATAAAAATAAATAAAAAATAATTTTTTTTTGTAAAAGTCCTAAAAAAAAAAATTTTTATTTAGAATGGAAATTTAAAAAAAAGTAAATGAAAATTTCTTTCTTTTATATAATGTTTAATATCAGTACTGATATTAAAATAATAATTCTGGAAAAATTAAAATGATATCATTTTTTTTGTGTTGAAAAGTAAAAGAAAAATTGTAAATAAAACTTTAAACCTGAATTATGGTTTTTATATCATACTTTAATTTTTTTTGAAGTTTTAAATAAACAGTTACGATTCATTTATTACAATTTAAATTTTTTAAAAAAATGACATCTAAATATTTCCACATAATCCATTTCAATCTATTCATATAATTTTAATTTCTAGATAAAAGTGTTTCATTTGTATTTCAAAGAAGATTTTAGCAATAAATTGAGTTTTGTTAGATTCATAAAAATGTTTATAAATAATAAAAAGGATGAAATCTATAAATATTTTATACATGAGTTTTACTTTATGAACAAAAAATGGAATAATCTGATAGATTTCATAATTTCTTAATAGTTTCTAATGCTTTCAGATCTATTCTCTAATCCTAAAAAGTTTTAAAAATTATTTAAAAAAAACCAGAGTAAAGAGTAAGCCCTGCTCTAGGTTAAATAAAAATTATAATTCAGAGTAACGAGTACGCCCTGCTCTAGAATAAATCGTATAAACATAAGGTTTATATATCCAATACAGAGATGGATTTTGCGAAACAAAAGAACTGTAGAAATTAGAATATTTACAGATGAAGAAATTTTTTTTTTACAATTAACCAAATTTTTCTTTCTTAATACGAAATAGAAACAATAATTTCAGATATTGTAAAAGATAATATAATTTTGTGTTCCGATTAAATGATGAATCATGCATGTTAAATGTGCATAAATAATTTTATTAATATAAATAATTAAAGTAATTAGATATTTTTATGTTGCAAACACCGTGGTAGCTTGGTGCATTTATGAAATACGCTGCATATCAAAAATATCAGAATTCATAAATTAAGGTTCGTTTCCTTTTTATCGCGCAGCAATGATTGTAATAAATAAATCTTCTGTTGTTTTGATTATTTTTTTTTTTCTACTAGTACTTACAAATTAAATATAGTATATTTTTCATTTGTAAAAATTAATTGTAATAAAAGAGGTTGTGCAGGCAAGGTTGCATTTGTTAATGAATAAAGTTTCAATTACTTTGAGACACAACATAAAGTTTGTGCAGGCAAGGTTGCATTCATTACAAATAAAAGTTTCGATTACTATCAGACACAACGTGAATTACAAATTAGTTTTTTTTATATTTTCATTCTTTCTTAAAACCAAAATTATTTTATCGAAATTGAATTGTTTTGAAATGGAAAAATTTTTTTAAATTGATTAAATAAAATCATACTCAATGAATTGTAATAATATGAGGATATAATTGATTAATTAATTTAGTCAAGAGAAACAAATAAAAAAATGTTTCTTGTTTCATTTAAATTTTTATTTACACATTTTTTTTTATATATATAGATTCTGAGAATGTTTATTAATATGATTTTTATATGTTACAGATCAATCTATATTCAAACTTTTATATTAACTTTGAATTTTATAAATTAAAAATTTAGGTCAGGAAAAACTTTTAATATTGTATAAATTCACAAAAACACAAAAAAATTTGTAAGGAACCTATGTAGAACAATCATCAAAATCTTCTACAAGGAATACAACAACTTACAACACAAAAATCATCATTTAATATTGGAGAATAAAATGTTGGAATTATGTTAATGTAAAATGTTTAAAATAATAGTTGTTACAATTTTTTTACTTATTATAATGTCTAATTAACAACACTATTTTTCTTTAAATTTGGAAAAAATGTAGAAGTTTAATAGTAATAATTTTCATGTATTCGTCAAATTTTATTAAATAAGAAATTTATTTGTTAACGCTAATGTTCAATCAATTGCGATTTCAAACAAGTTATGTTGAGAAAAGAAATTATCTATATTTTTAAATATCAATCAACGAGTATCTATATTATTTTTGTGTATTTGTAAGGTCCAAGTTGCATTGTAGTAGTTGTAACAAGAGGACTCAGATAGTCAAATGTGTATCTTTTGAAGTAAAAATTCAACATGGAGGAACGTGTTACATAGAAGTTAAAGTGAGCAGTAATAATGGATCTTGCTAACTGATATCAAGGACTCATTTTGAAGATCATGGGAATAGAAGTTAAGTGTAACTTTTATCATCATACCACAAAATCATCGAAAAATGGTACAAAACCTAACCTTATTTGTGGACGCACAAATAACTGCTGTACTTGTACCAGCATCACCAAATACTTTGGAATACCTTAACCGGTTATTTTATATTCCAAAAGGAAGTTTACATTTTTGCGGGAATAAATGATATTTCTCGTAAAACAACCGTCCATACTCAACGACTCGGCCAAATCAATGAGTGGACAATCAGAACTATCTTCAAGTGAAGGCGTTATAGGACTCTCTTCAACGAAGAAGAAATCGAGAAATTGCAGAAAATTCCTGGGATGAGCTGTGGCACATATTCCACATTTGGGAGCACAGTTAATGTAGTAGCTGTACCAGTTTCAACTATCTTTTAAGTTATTAAAATGATAGACAACTCCATAATCTATAGATGGTTGATACACAAGTTAGGAGCCATCTGTAGTTCTACACCTCATCATACAGTGCGACGGAGGACAACAAACCACATTTTAGTCCAGAACCTCAACAACAATCGTATCTACAAGACCAAATTTAAACTACACTACACTCTATATTATAACACCCACTTCAAAGAAGACTACATCGACAAGGATTCTTCAACCTTTCTTCATAAGATACCATTTGCCTGCATGCGTCGTCTCAAACAACGAAACATAATTTGGTTCCCTAATTTTTGAAATTAAATCTATGTAAATCTAATTATTTTTTTTCTCAAGAAATTTTTCTTATAATTTCTCATTTTTCTTGTATTCTATCTTTAAATATTTGTAAAACTATTGTATATCTGCGTTTAACTTTGCTCAGGTTATGGTTATTTTCGTCTTACATCCTCAACTAACCATTTTACGATGGGGGTGTTACATCCTGTATAATTTTCGACTTTTTCTATTTTCCCACACAAAAACACATGTTCAATTAACCTTAAAAAGGATCCCACAAGTGTTACACAAAACAGACTCGACAATTTCCAAGTAATCTTTTTCCTAAAAAACTTGTCGACTCTCAATTTTATTGCTCACAGATTGTACCGTGAAAAGGGCAGTTTCACATTTCATCCCTCTTAACGGTCAAGTTTAACCTTTCAAAAAATACTTTTCTTGAACAAAAATCAAAAGTGTTTCCAAATGTTAAAAAGGAAACCATAAATTGTAAAACAACCTGTTGCCAGATGCTTAAAAAACAGCCTCCTTCAGGACACAGCTGAGAGCAATAAATATGTTAACTTTCTTGAAATAGTAAAATTATTAAAAATAAAATATTATTAATAAATCTAAAATAAGGTACAATACACAATGTCTCTAAATAACTTTCCTTTTTTTTTAAAGGCATTCTTATATTATATTGCAGTACTGTAAATCATAACCATTCAAATCTAAAATACAATGTCTATGCACCGACTCTAAGATTTAAAGTACTATACACCTGAAATAATTTCAAAATAAAAATAGTTATTTAAACTAAAACATAACCCTAATTTCTGGTCAAAAATAAACAACAACAAAATAATAAACTTAATTAAATAGTAAATAATGATTAAACCAATAATAAATTGTAAATAAATAGGTAATTACACGAATAATTAATATTAACCTTATTATTAAATAAAATAACCAAAAGGTTATGAATATAATAAACAATTAATGGTAAACAAATAATAAATTACTGAAATAATAATTATTAATGAAATTACCGATAAACAAATAAATAAAAATTATTTTGAATAATTAAACTTTAAAATATAATTGATTGTTGTTATTAATAAACAACGAACAAATTACTATCAACAAAATTGTAAAATAAACCAATTTAATAGGTTAGAATTATAAACAATCAATTATTACTCAAACATAACCCTAAAAATTACGATAAAATTATAATTCAAAAAAGTACATATAATTAAAATTTGTAAACAATTAAACTACGTTATAAAAATTAATGTAAAATTAGTATTAATTAGTTTATAATAATATTTTGTAAAAACTCTAAAACGTGGAATAATATCCCTACTTAAAGTAAAATCAAAAGACAAAATCCCTACTTTCTGGAAATAGACACTGACCTACGGTTCGTCCCCTTAAGTCACACCCCACAATAGAGGGATGGATCTCGAAGGCCCAATCCTGAAACGACAGACCCTAATTTTCCTTGCTTTTCTCCATTTTTCTTTCTACCATTTTCTTTCGGAAAACCAATCCTAAAATTTTCCACCCTCTTTTTCCATCTCTCTAGAAATATTTTCCCACACAAGACAAGTTAGTTAGTTCTCAATTCAGAGTTCAATTCGCAAGCAACTATCCAAGCAACTTTCCAAGCAAAAATCCAAGTTCTTATTTCCAAGTTACAAAAATCCAAGTTCTTATTTCCAAGTTACAAAATTCCAAGTTCTTATTTCCAAGTACAAATTCCAAGTTCTTATTTCCAAGTATAAAAATTCCAAGTTCTTATTTCCAATTTAAAACGTATCTCGAAACAAGTTTTATTTCCAAGTGAAAAGTAGTTCGACAAATTTCAAGTATTATTTCGCGAGTGTCAGAAAATCAAATTAAATCCAAGATTCAACTGTTTTAACTATTTTCTCGAACCATATATCGATATATCGATTATTAATATCGATACCTCGATCTTCGATATATCGATCGATATACCGCCAATATTCGAATTATTCCACGTTTTATAAACGGAATATAAAATAAAAAGTGAGTACCAATAAATTATCGATTTTCTTTATTAAATTCATCTTTCTCTTCTAAACTTTATTCTACTTAATTTCTCAAATCCTATTATTCTACGAAAGTGAGAATATCCTTTACCAATACCAATTTGTTTAAAAACCTTTGTGACTCCTTAACGTGTTACCTATGTTATCGAAAGCTGTTATTTTACTTTCTTGTGTTCAGTGATTTGCTTTCATTCCGTCTTAATTAAATTTCCAACAAATCCTAAATTTATTACAAAAACAAAATAAAACTCGAAAGTTTCCCGAACTATTAGACGAGAGTCTAGGTTCAAAAACAATTATTATTTATTAAATAATTATTTATTTAATAAATAAAAAACAATAGTAATTACGATCCGTTCATAGGACGTAACATATAGTCCCTCTAAACGTTTTAAATCAATGTTTTCAATCTAAAAATTATATTATTATTCAATAATTATAATTACTGAACTTCTCTTAAAATTTTATAATGTTAAATTTTTGAATGTTCAAATTAATAACAATTTGTTTATTTCTTAAGCAAATTAAATTTTCATTACTTATTAAGTAAACAATTAATTATTACTGCTTATTATTTTCAAAAATTTTAATAAAATTCTTCGCAATAATTTAAATATTTTCATAAATAACAACATTCTTTGGAAAGATTCAATTACTTTGATAAATAGTACAATTCTTTGCAAAAATTCAATTATCACTATAATTCTATTAAAATTCCATAATTAATTTTTCAATTATAATTAAGGGGCTGGAATCTGTAATGTGTTGCGCGCCATGTTAAGAGAATGGCGCGTAACACATTATAGCATCCAGCCCCTTAATTTTAAATAGAAACTGACAAGATTATTTTAAAAAATTGAAAAAATCCTTTTTTTAATTCAATTATTTTCCAAAATTTTAATTGAAATTTGTAAAACATTTAAAGAAACTGGTCAAAGGAATTTAATTACTCATAGAAACTCTAATACAAATTTTTGAAGCCACTTGTACATTTATTTATATTCAAAATTAAATAATATGGAAAAATTTGAGAAAAAGCCGGGAAAAACCCGATAATTTTTTTTTGATCGAAAATATAGTAAACACTCTGTAATGACCTAATGACGAACAGTTAATCTCGGGATTTGCAATTCAAAAACAAAAACTTAAATTAGCACTTTCAAGAGAAAGGTTAAATAAAGGTTTAATAAAAATCGTTTAAACTTTTTTATCCTTCAATTTTTAAAGAGGTAAAAAAATTAGAAAAAGAAAATCGATTTGTTAATAATTATAGGAATGGTTATAAACAAAATTATTTAATTATTATTTAAATATTAATATTAACCTTCTGAAAAATCGTTTTGTTAAAGTGCAAAAGTTTAAATTAGTAATAAAAATATGAATTATTTTATGTACTGCTTTTTTATTTTACAATACAAATTGTTTACTGTTGAAAAACAGTTTTTCCCTTTTCAGAAGGAAAGATTTCCGGAAAAACTACGTAACCCACAAAGAAAATGAAAAAAATGTAATAAAAAATTGACTCAAAAAGTGACTAAAAATTAACGTAAAAAATTACGTCATTTTTTATCCCAAAAAATTACGTCCTTCTTTACGTCAATTTTTACGTCAGTTTTTACGTCAATTTTTACGTCACCTTTTACAATAGGGTATGCTGATGTCCCATGCGTTTAGAGGCATAACTTTTCATGCTCATATTGTACAAATTTACGCCTATCACTGAAAAAAATTGTAATTGAACCAAGTAAATGCATTTACGTGTCAGAGTTTACTTGAATCAATCCCATATTTATTTGAGGAGCGAAATTAATTTTCTTGTGCCAAGTAATTATTAGCATTGGATAGAGTTCTTGAATTAATAATTCAGTATTTGATGGAAGTAAATATGTTATTAATCAAATCAAATATTTTACTTATCCGGAGATTTTTTGTCGGTGGAACGGTTTAAAATGAAATGCCTCATATGTAAGATGTACTTCTTTTTGCAGTGCATTTTTGCAGTCATTTATGGTTCAAATGCCCTTTAAGTGTTGAGAAAAATGTAATTATTTTTATTATTTTATAATATTTTATTTTTAATGAAGAACTCAATAAAAAAATCCCGGATTTCAAAAAAAACTCTTGGAGTATTCCCGGTTTGCTAGACACCCAGTAACGCTTCAAGGGTAAGAAAGAATGAAGCGTTTTGTTACTCACAGGAGAAAAAATTGCTCTTTTGTGTACAACAGTGCATTTACAATTTAACCTTATGTACTTTTTGCAAAAAGTAACAAACAAAACAACAAAACTGAATGTTGAATAATGACCTCGTAAATTATTATTCAGTTCTTAATAACCGGGCTTTCACAAATATTTTACACATTTTCTTTTTTACATACTTTTTCCTGATATCCAAATAAATTTTGATTCCTTCTCTGATCCTGATAAAAAAATAAGTAGATACATATTTTTAATTATAAAAAAATAAGATAGTAAATTTTTGAAATATTATGTCAATATTTTTACCAATGAAGAAGTTTATATCGATTACATTATATGTATCTATTTATTATATTTGATATAATATATTTTATAACTTTAAATGAATAATTAAAATTAACGCAGGAGAGATTCTAGTAGTTAAAGTACTTTATAATAAGAATTTGAATTCTAGATACAAAAAACAGAAGTCTATATGTTTGTTGAAGAAAATTTAAAAGGTTTGCTTTTAAAATATGATATACGTTAAAAATAATTACAATCAATTCACTTTACTTTCCTGTTTCAGATTAACAAAATTGAATGAAGGAAAACTTTTTTCACATTTTACTGAATAGTGCAAAATATATTTTATTGAAAATTTTATTGAGATATGATTATTGCATAAAATACCGTATTATTTTATTACTACTCACTTTCGTTAGAAATTTTCAACCAATTTAAATTGCTTGTTTTATATATGGGGGATTTTCAAATAACTGTCATATTTGCATGTCCCCATAGATAAATGTCTAATAAAATTATTATTTTTTGACACTCACTTCATAAATCACTTAATAGAAGTCTCTTCTTAAAGATACTTAATATTCAGTTTATTCACATTAACATTATCATAGTTAAAATTAAGAAAATAGGGTTAAATTGTCAGGTCTGTGGCATACGTTTTTTTTAAATTTTGTTCTGAAATTTCCACGTAAGCAAATATTGAAACTATCTTTTAAGTACTTTGTAGGCCAAAGCTAACCAGATGTTTTACATATAAAAATATTTTTATTATAATGATATTCCACGTACACGAGCACTTTTTTCATGTTTTAAATTGTTAATTACTTTCTACCGACACATGGTAACGTCATCGTGATTTTATTACTCTATTTTATTTTTAATTGACTTCTACTGGCATTATTTTGAAGTGCAAACATTGAAAAGAAAATATTTATTCATTTTTTTATTTTTTACGTGTTTTAACTGTGACACACATGTCAGGACCGTGGAAAAATGTCAGGTCGTGGCATGTAACTTTTGCATTTTCTTTCCGTTTTCCATCGTAACTTTAGAAATATTCAAAATCTTGTAGTTTCCTTTTGAACATATACTTTAATAACAAAAATGTACTGGAATATGTAATGAAAGTCAAATTTGATTCACTATTTTAGCAGAAAAATGTCTTATTCAAAAAAATCACAGTTATTTGAAAATCACCCATATAGTTCATTCATTTGAATACAATATAAAAATCTGATTTAGAAGAATGTTATAAATCAAAAGAAATAAATGGAGTAACGTTTGATTACAAGACGCTAATTTAACTTTTAGCTTATGTTGATAATATTGTACTACCAGCAGATTCACAAATACAAATGAAAAAAATTCTATTGACTTTAGAAGAGTATAGTAAAATAAATAAGTTTGGAAGTAAATATAAGAAAAATAATAATTTTTAAAAAAAGGGGTCATTGATATAACAAAAACAGATCAACAGAATCAGAATTAACAAAATTTTGAAAAACACGAAAGAATCTTCATAAATCTTATTTTTAATTACAATTAAATTAAATTCAAATAGGTACTTACATGCGCCCTTGCATCTTCCTCTGACATGCTTTAATTTATTGTTTCCTGCATTTTACAATTTTATGAGTGATGATTGTTTTTATTTTCCAAATAAAACTCTTACGCCTCCTTATCTTGAATGGAGAATTGGAAATAATTTTAAACTGTATTTTAAAAAATCACTTTAACTATTCAACGATTCAACACAAAGAATATGAATAATAGTTATTTTTGTATCAAGGGCGCAAAATAGGTGATTGCGACGATGGCGAAATTGTGACCCGAGGTCCCGAAATTTCGCCAGAGTCGTAATCACCTTTGCGCCCATGATGCTAACATAATTTTTTGTCCAAACTGCAGGGAAAGTATGTCATTGAGGGCACGAACGATTAAACGCTCATATTAGTTAAAAATTAAACTCTATATAAATGTTAACTCTTTGAAGTCTATAATGATACTAGTTTTAATATAGAAATAAGACAACAGTGTATTCTGAAAATATAGTAATTGCCAATTTTTTTAACCGAAATGTGAACAAAACCAAATGTGTTATAATTTTTTTTAAAGAAAATCGAAAAAATTGCACATTTTTCTAGACAAAATAAAACAAGTTGAAAATGTTTGCATTTTTATAGTCAACATAAAAAAAACTCGAAAATATCACATTTTAATGAAGAAAATCGAATAATTAACATGTCGGCGCAAAATACTCTTCTGCCTGCTCGAAGGTAGGGGAAGCGGGCACAAAATATTTTGCGCCCGCTCGGAGGTAGAGGAAGCGGGCGTAAAATATTTTGCGCCCGCTTCACCTATCCCTGGGTGGTAATGAGTTACTTTGCGCCCACTCTAAGTACCCGAAATTACATACTTTCCGTGCAGGGAGGACAAAAAAAGAATATAAGTTGCAGTGACTTGCAGAAGACACAAACAGGCCTGGACACAAACTTCTTCTTCTATAGATTGGCGAAACTACCTATAGTTTTCGCAATGCTGCAATACGTCATCTAAAATGGAGCTCGTTGTTCAGGGTTCAGTCACATGGCATCGTTCTGCGTTACGTCTTGTAACTAAATCATGAGTGTGAGAAAGACGAGATGTAGGTCAGTTCCCCAAAATGAAAAGAGCGTAACAATTATTAAGTCGAATTCACAATGGACGATTTGCAATTAAGACTACTTTCTTTTAGACCAATGCACAATTGGTTCGCGAAAGTCGTTCGCGAACGCAATGCATGGGCTAGAAAAGGACAGAGATATATTTGTGTCCTTTTCTAACTCATGCTTTGCGTTCGCGAACAACTTTCGCGAACCTATTGTGCTTAGGCCTTTTGAAACGAATCATAAATTGAACGAAATTCAATGCTTTCGAATTATCATTTAAGCCCATAGGAATATAAACAAATAATATTTTATTTGACTTCACATACTTTATACTTTCTAATTGTAACAATTTTTATATGTCTGAAATTTCATGTAAAATAATTTGAAGAAAAAATAATTTAAAAGTTTTATAAAGATAATACAACAAAAATAACGCACTAGATGAAAAAAGGACACAAATATATCTCTGTCTTTTTCTAACTTATGCTTGCGTTCGCGAACTATTGTGCTTAGGACTTACGGAGAGTCCACAATAGATGCAAAAGGCAAGATAAAAGTACAAGTGCAAGTGTGAACTAATGCTAATGGAGAGTCCACAATAAGTGCAAAAGGCAAGATGAAAGTACAAGTGCAAGTGCGAACCAATGCTAAAGATATAGGAATTGCACTTGGTCTTTCTACCTGCTTTATGCACATATTGTGGACTCTCCATTAAGAATTGCTATATTTGCATTCATGGCCTAGTTACAAAACGCAACGCAAATCGCTACCATCTGTAAAAAAATTAATTTTCGGAAATTTTCAGGATGATTTCCGTAAAAAAAATGAATTTCCAGAAAT
Source organism: Leptopilina drosophilae (assembly GCA_032873175.1). Classification (NCBI taxonomy): domain Eukaryota; kingdom Metazoa; phylum Arthropoda; class Insecta; order Hymenoptera; family Figitidae; genus Leptopilina; species Leptopilina drosophilae. The sequence goes on from CM065478.1 coordinate 32,357,353, forward strand.
TTTCCGGATGATTTTCGGAAGATTTCCGTAAAGAAAAATAAATTTTCCGGATGATATCCGTAAAAAAATAAATTTTCCGGAAGATTTCCGTAGAAAAATAAATTTCCAGAAATGTTCCGGAAGATTTCCAGATGATTTCCGTAAAAAAAATAAATTTCCGGAAATTTTCCGGAAGATTTCCGTAAAAAATAAATTTCCGGATGATTTCCGTAAAAAAAATAAATTTCCAGAAATTTTCCGGAAGATTTCCGTAAAAAAAATAAATTTCCAGAAATTTTCCGGAAGATTTTCGGAAGATTTTCGGAAGATTTCCGTAAAGAAAAATAAATTTCCGAAAATTTTCCGAATGATTTCCGTAAAAAAATAAATTTCCGGAAATTTTCCGGAAGATTTCCGGATGATTTCCGTAAAAAAAGTAAATTTCCAGAAATTTTGCGGAAGATTTCCGGATGATTTACGTAAAAAAAATAAATTTCCTGAAAATTTTCCGGAAGATTTCTGTAAAAACAATTAAATTTCTGGAAAAGTTCCGTATAATTAAAAAAAATATTTTTCCGGAATATTTCGGTAAAAAAAAAATTTCCAGAAATTTTGCGGAAGATTTCCGGATGATTTCCGTAAAAAAATAAAATTTCCAGAAATTTTCCGGATGATTTCCGTAAAAAAAATAAATTTCCGGAATTCATCAATTTGTTTGAATGTTATGACAACTTTTACGGATTTGAAAGTTTGAATTCAACTTTAGCGCGAGCGACTGATGATGTCCCCCACTATGCAGCCTAGAGCAAATAGGCTGCTCTACGTTGCATTCAAATGTTGCATACATTTTAGGATTTTTTTTTACGAACAAGAAGTGCATAGATGTTTAGATTGATTTTTTTATAATTAGTATGACTAATCAACTTAAAAAATGTAATAAAAAAGTAAAAAATATTAATAATTAAAGGCTCAGAATTTTTTGAAATAAAAAAATTATCTCCCCCCCTTTTTGACCTAGATCAAAATTTTTTTTTGCAAAATTTGCAGGAAAGAATAAGTAATCAAATGGCGTTTATGACAAATTATTAAAGTAAAAATTGTTGATGTAGTGTTCATTTGTTTATAAGCCAAAAATTTCTCCCCCCAAATAACCAGTTTTCTTGTAAAAATTCAATTCGCTAAAAATTGTGATTGATAGATTGACATTTCATGAAGGGAACCCAATAAAAAAATTGATTTTCATCCGGCCAAAAATGAGAAATTTCATTTTAAAAAATCATGTTTTTAGTTAACAAATGGAATTTCTCATAAACTATTTATCGAATCGTATTCAGATTTGGCACACAGATTGAGGGTATTGAGAGGTACATTTGTGGAGAATATCAAAAGAATTTGTTAACTTTTGTTCAAGTTATTAAACAAATAAGAAAGTGCCATTTTTAGTGGTTTAAATTCATTTGCAAGTAAACAAATGGACCAATTTTAATATATGACCTATCATTTTAAAGGTATTTCCGAGCTCTATAACTTTTATTCGCAACTTTTTCCCCTATAATTTGATGGGAAAGAGCCATCATAAAAAATCTGTTTTTCGGCACCTTCAAAATTGTTTATAACGCGCAGCATGAACAATCTCGAGTGGGAAACATATACATATTCATACTACCACCCCACACCATATGAATCCACAATCAGACTTCAGGTATCAATTTTGGCACGAAATGACCACTTTTTTCACAGGGCAACTGGACTAAAATTTCCGGAATGTTTCCGGATGATTTCCGTAAAAATAATTAATTTCCAGAAATGTTCCGGATGATTTCCGTAAAGAAAAATAAATTTCCAGAAGATTTCCGGATGATTACCGTAAAAAAATTAATTTTTGGAAATTTTCCGGAAGATTTCCGAATGATTTCCGCAAAAAAAATAAATTTCTGAAAACTTTCTGTACAAAAAAAATAAATTTCCGGAAAGTTTCCGGAAGATTTCCGTACAAAAAAATAAATTTCCGGAAGATTTCCGAATAATTTCTGTACAAAAGAAATTTGCGGAAAATTTCCTGAAATTTTCCGAAACCACTTCCGGAAAGTTTCCAGGAAATTTTCCGGAAATCCTTCCTCATGGGATTTATCTGTTTTTGATTTACACGGCCAATTTTTCGTACCTTTTCTAAAAGTCCTCTTTCAGTTTTACCACAGACACCATATTTCGTTCCAACCGTTTATTGCGTTCTTTGTGCACTTTAAAATATTTTTTCGTCATATTTAATTAATTTTATTAAATAAACACAAAAAATTTCGTGAGATTAGGAGGTTAGTTTAATAATAATTAAGTAGATTGCAAATAAATTTCACATTATATTCAATGGATTTTCCCCTGGCTGTTTCACACCCAAGACAAGCTTTTCAAAAAGTTAAAATAAATTATAAATTTAGTTAAATTTGCAAAAATTAACATTGTATACGTTTTTAGTATATGTAGTTTTCTCCTTATGTACAAACATTTACTTTTATTACCAGTTCATTTAATCAGGTTTTAGTATATGTTTGAAAAGTTTATCGAAATGTTTTGTGCAGAGCATCTCAAAAAATAAAATTACAATAAAAACTATATTACTCTCTAAATCTGAATCAGCGAAATTTCACTGATTCTCAGCGATAAGTATAACACTAATTTCAATCAGCGTATATGCGCTAATTAATCAGTGAAATTTCGCTGATTATTTAGTGAAATTTCACTAATTCACAGTGCATATACGCCAATTGAAATAGTGTCTTACTTATCGCTGATTCAGATTTAGAGAGTAGGTACTAAAGGAACAACATACAAAGTATAATCAAAAGTTGCGTATTAACCTTCTAGTATTTATATTCTAAATGGCTAATAAATCGGCTTAATAGTCTTTTAATAAAACTCAAATGGCTTTTTTACATCTTGGTTTTTCACCCAACTCTACCCCAATAAATAAATTTATATAACAAAAATGTTTAACATGACAGCGGTTTTTCGATATTTCTAATAAAACGTAAGAATTTAGGGATAATCGAGGTGTGGTTAGGAGAATTTTAATCAAGATTATGAAAAGACATAGTCGCCTTCACTTTTGGTTAAAAGTCTCAAAGTTTTTTGAATTTTTTCTAAAACTTTATACAGTAGAATTCCAATTATCCGGACGTCCGATTAACTGGATTGCCGACAACGAGGCGCATTGCACTGCAAATAAAGTGATTTTAAATAGCAGATTGAAGTCTTATTATTCAAACTATCATTCTTATGCCCATTTCGATTATCCGGATTTTCGCTTATCTGGATCAGGTCTGGTCCCAATCGATCCGCATAGTTGGAATTCTACTATACTAAAAGGTGACGCTACATATATATATATATATATATATATATATATATATATATATATATATATATATATATATATATATATATATATATATATATATATATATATATATATTTATATATAAAACATCATAACGCCGCCGCCGCTGTTTCAGAAAGTTCTAAGGGCGCCCTATCCCAAAGAGTCCGTCAAAACTTACGTCAAATTTGACCTATTTTTTGACCTATAGGTTTAAAAGAGAATAAATAACGGCCTCACATTACGTCAAAATCTATGTCTAATTTGACCTATTTTTTGACCAATAGGTCAAAAAGAGGACAAATAATGGCCTCACATTACCTCAAAACTTATGTCAAAATTGACCTATTTTTTGACCTATAGGTCAAAAAGGAGAATAAATAATGGCCTTACATTACGTAAAAATCTATGTCTAATTTGACCTATTTTTTTATCTATAGGTCAAGAACATAAATCAAAACATATGTCAAAATTGACCTATTTTTTGACTTAAGTCAAAAAGAGGACAAATAACGAATATAAATACATGTTTAATTTTACCTATTTTTTGAGCTACGGGTTTTAAAAGGGGCCTTAATGTGGGCCTTCACATTACGTCAAAATTTGATCTGTGTTTTACCAAGAGGTCAGAGCTTGCCCCCTCAAATATAAGCGCGAAATAGGACGTCAAAGCTTATGCAAAAGAAAATTTTTTTACTTGCAGGTACCAACAGGTCAGAGCTTGCCCCCTCAAATAGAAGCGCGAATAGGACGTCGAAGCCTATGCAAAAGAAAATTTTTTTACTTGATGACAAAGATAATGACAAAGATTAAAAATTTGAGAATAGCTAATATCTTAAGATATATAATATCATATAAAATCAGGGGGTTGGCGCGCGATGCGCGTAGGGAGGCGGAGCCCCCGTATTATATATATAGTAGGGCTATACAAAATACGTTACTAGGCACGTTATATAAATATATACATTATTTATTATAAAATTATTATACAATTTAATTGTTTAATCACTTATAACTTTCGAAATTGATAATTACTTTATCAAAATAATTTTAAGACTATGATGACGCTCAGTTGTTTGCTGGGTGTTTGACTAACATTAAATGGTCTTCGATTGTGGACGGAAATGATCGAAAAAATATTCTAATAAAATTTTGTAGAAATTCAAACTGCTTAACATTTCTGAGCGTGTTAGTATTGAAAGTAATATAGTTTCTAAAATTTTTTGACATTTTATAGTATTCAAAATACTGGGATTACAAATAAAAATATCAGAGTGTATTATAAATAAGTTCCATATTCTCGTATTTGCAATTTTCTTAACATCAAATGATACTAGTAATTTTTTGGTTCTCGTTTGACCGTATGATATATTTTGTTTAATAATGATAAGGCCTAAATACGGTTTTGTTTAGATGATGTTTATTTACAATCCCTACTAGTTTCGAACCATATATGGTTCCTCATCAGGAATCACTCCTCATCTCTAATCATTCCTCATCTCTAATCACAGAAGCACATTTCTATAAAAAAATGTGCTTCTTCAAAATCTTTAAAACAAACTAATTTAAAAAAATACAAATATGGAAAAAAAACAAAAAAAATTTTTTGAAAAAATTTTTTTGTTATGTGCTTACGTTTTTTCTAAAGGGTGAGAGAAAAATTTTTTATTTTCTTTCTTTCACAAATTGAAATATAACCTTAAAAAAATACACATTATAATTACATTTAAAACAATTTTATTTTCTTTTTCAGAACTTGTTATAATTTTAGTTCTTTTTGAAATCTTTTGTGTTTGTCTTATTTTCAAATGATGTATTTATAAAAATTAATCATCCCCTGATGAGGAACCATATATGGTTCGAAACTAGTAGGGATTGTAAATAAACATCATCTAAACAAAACCGTATTTAGGCCTTATCATTATTAAACAAAATCAAATGATACTCTTTCTAAACTTTTAAACTAACTTCGCTGTCCCCTAAAAATTACAATAGTAGATAAAAAAGTAACACTATTTATTATCATAATGAGAACTATCACCATTGTACGTCGATTATCCCTAAATTCTTACATTTTATTAGAAATATCAAAATACTATAAAGTAATTCTTATAAGTAAAAGTCTCTTCGTGCATGTTAAAGAAATCGTGATTTTATTACTCAAGTTTTTTTCAATTGAATTCTATTGGCATTATTTTGAAGTGCAAATATTGAAAAGACAATATTTATTTGATTATTTATTTATGGGCTCTAACTGTGACACACATGTCAGGACCGTGGCACGTCACTTTTGCGTTTTCCACCGTAACTTTAAAAATATTCAAGATCTTGAATTTTGATTCACTATTTTAACAGAAAAACGTTTTAATATTAAAGGTGAAAGAATTTATCAATTATCCGAATCAAATCTCTCGAAAATAAATCTCTTGAGTAAGCAATAGATTTCGTTATGAAAATACAATATATTTTTCATATGTATCGACAGCGCAGCTGTCCTAATACAGAAACCTGCTTTTTCTGAAAATCATTTTTTCGAAATTAATTAATGTGTTGTGTCTGTATTAGGACAGCTGCGCTGTCGATACATATGAAAAATATATTGTATTTTCATAACGAAATCTAGTGCTTACTCAAGAGATTTATTTTCGAGAGATTTGATTCGGATAATTGATAAATTCTTTCACCTTTAATATTAATACTACCGAATGATAAATTCACTTTCTTTAATTATATTTGCCTATGAATTGAAAATAAGGCTTTACCATCTTCAAGAAACTCCCTACATTATCATGAAATAATGCAGGGAGGTATAGTATATATTAAGGAACTCTGAGAATCTTGGGGTGCATGTAGCTCAGTGGTCAGAGCAGTCTACCGGCAATAGAAAGGTCGTGGGCTCGTATCGCACCATGCTAACCAATTTTTTCTGAGTTCTTTGATAATTTTGAAATTATTAATTAATTTCGAAAAAATGATTTTCAGAAAAAGCAGGTTTCTGTATTAGGACAGCTGCGCTGTCGATACATATGAAAAATATATTGTATTTTCATAACAAAATCTAGTGCTTACTCAGGAGATTTATTTTCGAGAGATTTGATTCGGATAATTGATAAATTCTTTCACCTTTAATATTAATACTACCGAAATGATAAATTCACTTTCTTCAATCAGAAAAACGTTTTGTTAAAAAAAATCACTCATATGTAAAACTCTTATAAAACTACCAGATTTATACGTAATAATTTTTTTTAAGTTTTATTCTTTCTCTTCGATTTCCCAGGGCTCGGATTGTGCGACTTTTTCGACTTTTCTAAGAGAATGAGACTTTTTTCGACTTTTTTGTAAAAACATACGACTAATCGATTTTTCCAGATTTTTTTTAGTAAAATGCGACGGAAATTTTTTATGTTTTCAAAAAATTAAAGTTAATCGAAAATGTTTTAGTCAAAAAAATGTTCTCTTAAATTTATTTACAGATTTCTTTCAAATTTTTCAAAAAAAACATCAATAACATCTTTATTAAATAAATGTTTAATTATTATTTTTCCATAAGAATTACAATTCTTCAAATGATTCAAATTTAAACCTTTTTCAAATTAAACTACTCGACTCGGAGCAATCGATGTCTTCATGTTTTATAGTAATTAATAAAGATGATCGAGTGATAAAATCATTATTTTATATTATAAAATTTAAGAAAAAAAGAATTTGAAAATAATTGAATTTCTAGGATAAATTTTTTTAATTTATAAAGATAATTAAAATTCTGGCAATAATTTTATTAAAATTCTTTGCAAATAATTGAATTTTAGAGAAGAATTTTATTATTTATAAGGATAATTGAATTTTTGAACAGATTTTTTAAAAAAATATTTAAAAGTAATTGAATTTTGAAGAAGAATTTTGATATTTTTAAATTTAGTTGAAATTGTGCGGAGAAGTTTAAATTTTAAAATAATTGAATTTCTGCGATGAGTTTTCTTATTTTTTAAGGTAATTGAATTTTGCAAAGAATTTTATCAGAACTTTTAAAAATAATTAAATTTTCATCATGAATTTTATTATTTATGAAGATAATGATAATTTTGACTAGAAATTAAAAAAAAATTTTTAAATAATTGAATTTCTGCGAAGAATTTTATTACTTTTGAAAATAAATGAATTTTTAGGATGAATTTTATTATTTATAAAATTTTAACGAGAAATTATCAATGAATTTTAGAGAAGAATTTTATTATTTATAAAGATAATTGAAATTGTGACAGGCATTTTATTAAATTTTTTTTAATAATTGAATTTTGGAAAAGAATTTTATTATTTATAAAAATAATTGAAATTTTGAAGAGATTGTTTAAGAAAATGTTAAAAATACCTCATTAAAATTTTGCTATACACCCAGAGAAATGATTTATTTAAATTAAATAAAATTTATTTGAAACAAATAAAAAAGGATATTTGTCACAGAACCACACTGTTAGAAAATTCTGTTGTGATTTTTCAGCAAAAGTACAGGAAACAATTATCCATAAAAATAATAATGTAATTTTGCTTTAATGAAGTACTGTAAATTTACAGCATTATCTGTTACAATTTGACAGTATAGTGTTGTAAATTCGCTGTAGAGTTCTGTGAATTTACAGCATATTTTTCTGTATATTTACAGTTTTACTGTAAATATAGACTGTAATAAAGACTGACAGTCTTTTAGACTGTGAATTCACAATACGATACTGTAAATTTACTTTGGACTACTGTAAAATTACAGCATATTTTTCTGTATATTTACAGTAAAAGACTGTGAATTCACCATACGATACTGTAAATTTACTTTGGACTACTGTAAAATTACAGCATATTTTTCTGTATATTTACAGTAAGATACAGAGAATTCACAACGCGATACAGTAATTTCACAATATTATTTACTGTAATTTAACAATAAAGTGCTGTAAGCTTGCTTATTGGTACTGAAAATTTATAGTCTAGTTTGCTGTAAATTTACAGTATAATTATGTGGATTTACATTGCAATATTATTAGCTATAAAAAAGGTTAACAGAATTAGTTAATTAAATTAATATTTATAATTTTTTATTATTTAGTATTTACATAGATAAAGTGAAACGAACAAATACTTTTTTATCTCTAAAAATATAAATAATCTATTAATTTGTAAATAAAATTTTTATAAGTAAAGAAAACAATGTACTTATTTATATTGTTATGTTTAATTTTAATTGCATGCTAATTTATGTAATAGTAATTAATTCCTGTAAAGCATCCCATAACTTTTTCACTCCAGAACCAAATGATCCCTTCTTCTTTTTTGTTTGGTGGTTATTATTACTGTTATCTGGATTTATGCAGAAAAAAACTCTGTAAAACAAAAAATTAGCAATTATTATATTATAAAAATACATACTATTTGTGTTGTTGTTGCTTAAATTATCATTTCAAAAAATATACCTTTGAAAAAATTCCATAGATTTTGCAATGTCCTTATTGTAGGTCAGATTAAAAACATAATATGCAGAAAAAAGCACTATGAATCCTGTTAACACATTTTTGCTTTTAAAGCAAATTTTTTTTCAATGGCGACTACACATTTGCAGTTTTCATCAAACAATGATTGTCCTGCAAAATATAAATTATTAACATATTATTTATAAATATTATGAAAAACAGGTGCTAAATTTTGAGATTATTGAACTAATATTCAATAAATTTAAAGTATATACAGAATATTGAATGATTTATATTTAAAGAATAATTCTTCATTAATACCTTCAATAATTAGTGTTGGCGTCATGGTATCTCCTAAAATGGAAGCTACTTCATCATCTGTCAATGCATTCTGTAAATTAACATTAACATTTTTAGATTTATAATTTTAAAGTAATAACCCCTCCGGGTACGGAAACGTTTTGTTATACAAAACGTTTCGAAAACGTTTCATGTCCGCTACATAACGGCTTAAGAACGTCCAATAAAACATTTTTAAGAATTTATGTGTACAAAGACGTTTCTGTGCCCAGAGGGCCATTTTTAGATAAAATATACAACAGGAAAATAAAGTAGTTCATAAAAAGTGTGCATGTTGTAGGCAACTTACGTTTGTTAAAATGTAAAGTTTATCTAAACGCTCTTCAAAGTAGTGTATTATTAATGGGAAAATTACTAAAGTTTTAGGTGTTTCGCTTCCCAAATCATCAGAAGCATTTTTTGATTCAGTTAAAAGTGTACTGATTTCATTAGCCTGCAGTTCTTTTTTCTTCAATATTTTAAGCATGTGACCGGTCATAAATTGATGGATAATGTAGTTAAATTTATCAAGGTTTTCTTGGAACGTTCTTTGCATGTTTTTGCCCATAAGATTGTCCACATGCTCTAAAAAGTATTGTGGTTCCTTGAGCAATGGCCATTCTTGTAAAATATCAAAAATCAATCCATTTCACAGGTTGAAATTGTATCTCTGTAAGGTGTATGATTCTTTTAGCAAATTTTTGATGCGGTAGATGTCTCTCTTGGGTTTTGCAGCGAGTAATAATAGGTCTTCTTTCTTATTAGTTTGATGTTTCTCACTTTCTGCTTCTGTGAATAGTGGTTGGTAAGCTACGCACCCATATCACAGACCTGCAAATTTTGGCTTAGTTCTGTTACAGAAAAAGTGAAAGGTTATTCTTATAGCTTTTTTGACGTAGAATACGAATCCGATTTCCAAAATGGCCCATCACGTCAGGATTTCTTGTAATATTGCCTTAACCCTTTAACGACCAAATGTGCTGATTTCTAACTTCGATTTCAAACTCTTATTATTGAAAGAAAAAAATTATTAAAAATTCTGCAGGCACATACCCATATTTTTTTGGGGTCGCTCTTTCAAATGGCGTTGTCAAAATTCCCAAAAAGTGCCATTTAACCCTTATTTTTTTCAAAAATACTCAAAAAATACAAAATTTTGGAAAGTAATTTTTTTTAGATCCAATTTTAGTTAGTATATTAATTTTTCCAGGTCACCTAAGGTATACAAAACGTGTTCTCGATAGTTCTAGTTTGAAAATATGCTTTGCGTTTTAAGATTTTTTGTTTTTATTAATTCAAAATGGCGCCTGAAAATAAATTTTTTTTCAAAATTTAACACAGGATGGAAAAAATTTTCAAAAATTGTTGAATTCGCTTGAAACTTGTTGCTCGGGGGTTTTTGGGGTCGCTGATTACGAATCTGAATTCAGACTTTCAAAATTCAAAATGCCGGATCCAATATGGCGGACGACAAATCTAAAACTTTATCGTATTGTCTTCAAATTTGTTACTCGGAGGTTTTCGGGGTCGCTGATTACGAATCTGAATTCAGATTTTCAAAATTCATAATGGCGGATCCAATATGGCTAACGACAAATCTAAAACTTTATCGTATTGTCTTCAAATTTGTTACTCGGGGGTTTTCGGGATCGCTGATTACGAATCTGAGGTCAGCTTTTTAAAATTCAAAATGGCGGATCCAATATGGCGGACGGCAAACCTAAAACTTTATCGTATTGTCTTCAAATTGGTTACTCGGGGGTTTTCAGGGTCGCTGATTACGAATCTAAGGTCAGATTTTCAAAATTCAAAACGGCGGATCCAATATGGCGGACGACAAAGTTAAAACTTTATCGTATTGTCTTCAAATTTGTTACTCAGGGGTTTTCGGTGTCGCTGATTACGATTCTGCATTCAGATTTTCAAAATTCAAAATGGCGGATCCAATATGGCGGACGACAAATCTAAAACTTTATCGTTTTGTCTTCAAATTTGTTACTCAGGGGTTTTCGGTGTCGCTGATTACGATTCTGAATTCGGATTTTCAAAATTCAAAATGGCGGATCCAATATGGCGGACGACAAAGTTAAAACTTTATCGTATTGTCTTCAAATTTGTTACTCGGGGGTTTTCTGGGTCGCTGATTACGAATCTGACATTAGTGTCAATGGTTTAGTATCAATGTATAAGTACCAATGTATAAATATCAATGCATAAATATCAACGTATAAGTATCAATGTATTTGTATCAATGTATTGACAAGTTTTGTGCGGATGATACATTCTGCAATAACGAATGCTACAATATTGTACAACCTTCACACGAACACAAGGATCTATTTTTATTACAAAATTTAATTCAAAACCATTGAAAATTAAAACACTAAAAAATTTAAACATTAAACAAAAAAATTTTTTTTAAATAAAAAATGATTCTCAAATCCCAACCCCCCCGAGTAACAAATTTGAAGACAATACGATAAAGTTTTAACTTTGTCGTCCGCCATATTGGATCCGCCATTTTGAATTTTAAAAATCTGAATTCAGATTCGTAATCAGCGACCCGGAAAACCCCCGAGTAACAAATTTGAAGACAATACGATAAAGTTTTAACTTTGTCGTCCGCCATATTGGATCCGCCATTTTGAATTTTGAAAATCTGAATTCAGTTTCGTAATCAGCGACCCCAAAAACTCCCCGAGCAACAAGTTTCAAGCGAATTCAACAATTTTTGAAAATTTTGTCTATCCTGTGTTAAATTTTGAAAAAAAATTTATTTTCAGGCGCCATTTTGAATTAATAAAAACAAAAAATCTTAAAACGCAAAGCATATTTTCAAACTAGAACTATCGGGAACACGTTTTGTATATCTTAGGTGACCTGGAAAAATTAATATACTAACTAAAATTGGATCTAAAAAAAATTACTTTCCAAAATTTTGTATTTTTTGAGTATTTTTGAAAAAAATAAGGGTTAAATGGCGCTTTTTGGGAATTTTGACAACGCCATTCGAAAGAGCGACCCCAAAAACATATGGGTATGTGCCTGCAGAATTTTTAATAATTTTTTTCTGTCAATAATGAGAGTTTGAAATCGTAGTTAGAAATCAGCACATTTGGTCGTTAAAGGGTTAAATAGCCAAAAATGGTCTATTTTGGACATTTTTCGGAATTTTTTTTGGTTAACCATAATTTTTTCTTTCAATTTTCGAAAATGCATCGTATAATACTATATCTAAGCTTTAAAACCCATCTTTCAAAATTGCTTTACAATTTTTTAGAAAAAAGTTATGTAGATTTGAAACTAAATGCCATTTTGAACTTGTGTATACATACTTACATTTGCATAAAAAAATTTCAAATCTACATAACTCTTTTTTCGAAAATCGTAAAGCAATTTTGAAGAATGGATTTTAAAGCTTAGACATAGTACTATACGATGCAATTTCGCAAATTGAAAGAAAAAATTTTGGTTAACCAAAAAAAATTGCGAAAAATGTCTAAAATAGACCATTTTTGGCTATTTAAGGCAATATTACAAGAAATCCTGACGTGATGGGCCATTCTGGAAATCGGATTCGTATTCTACGTCAAAAAAGCTATAAGATTAACCTTTCACTTTTTCTGTAACAGAACTAAGCCAAAATTTGCAGGCCTGTGTATTCATCAAATTTATACTCTGTTTGATCCGGAGCACATCTTTTTCTTCCTTTCTTTGCTTCCTTTAAAATTTTTTCATCTTTCGTTTTGTTGTAATAATTAACTTTTGTATAAATTTGATTCATCAGAGATTCAGAACCGTCACCTAAAATTTTATCATTAATGCGGTCAGCAAATGATTGCGGATATTAACTGACGATTTTTTTGGCAATTGCATTGGCGATTTTGAGTCGATCATCTTTTAAGTCAAAAGTCATGTAGTCAACTATAGCAGCTACCATTTTTCGCCTATCTCTTGGTGATGGTTTCTTTTCTTCCTTACATGCCGCTATTAAACTTCTAGGAAATTTTTCCCAGGGAACATTATTTTGAAATAGTATGTTCTTTGATCCATGTCGATGTAATATATCGTCATTCAGTCTTTTCGCCTTTATGTCATTCACACCTACAACAAGCCAGAATAAATAATTTAATTAGAATAATGTTAACATTAAAATAGCAAATAATAATTATAATACTTTACATACTTTCTGATGCAACTCTTTCATGAACTTGTAAGTTAACGGGTGATCTTCCAGTTTTATCAGATATATCTGAAAAAACAAAGAAATTCAAAAACAGTTAAAACGAATATAAACTAAAAAAGCATTATAATTATATTAGTAGCGCTTATTACCTTCACCAATATTATCTTGTTCAAAATTAATACAAGTAATCACTTCAGTAGAGAACGCAGCATTTTCAAGATTTTCAAACTGTACAGGCATGTTTTTAATTTGTTCTTCTGTGTAACCAGTATTTTGAGGCATCGTTAGAAAGAGTTTAGTCTGTTCACTAGTAACAGAAGCTATTTGAACTAACATAGTCAAAACTTCTTCACTAGTAACTTCAACTCTTTCTTTATCAAAAGTTAACTAAAAATTGTAATCATTTCAATAATTAATAACGAACATAGAAGGATTAATTCATTATTTTAAAGAACTTACAAAATAATCAGCAACTGGAAGGTCCCAATATTGAATGCTCTTATTAATAATAACCGTCATAGAATCACCTACGATAAATGTTTTCTTTTCCTCGTCTGGACTATAAACAATGAAGAGAGGCATGGTGCTGTAAAAAATACATTTATTAGTTAGTTTGTACCATATTTTATAAACTATTATGATACTGAAACATTTTTTCTTAAAATTTGTTTTAATAAAAAATTACTATAATTATAAATAACATTTAAATATGTTCTGTTGTCTAAATAGTAATTAAAGTATTATGCTAGTCACAACACAGGCTATTCGCATATTTTGTGACACACATTGTTTTTTCTGCATGAAAACTTTGCTATTACAACTTACCAATAAAATTGAAGAGTATATATATAAAGGAAGTATCTATGAAGTTAGTTAACCAATGCATGCTTTAATTTTACACCAGTAGTTATGTTGAGAGTATAAATATGAAGAGGTTCGTGAATCAAGTCATTTATGTTGATACATTCGTAATTTTTATTTTCAACAGTCATTATTTCATAGAAACGTAAACAAGGATTAAAATTTGTGACTACCTTTTTAACTATAAACTCAATACTTTGCTCTTCAGCATCTGTTAGAATCAAAATTATTTTTCCTATTTCCACAAAGTATTGATATGATCTCTGACGCAGAATCAATGCATCACCAAGTTTAAAAACGGTACCTTTCACTGTAATTTTAGGACAATGGAAAACATTTTGCTTAATATTGCTACATTTAACTGCTTTTTGGATGCACTGTGAATATATATGCAGATTCAATTCAGTAGGATTTTGAACTTCAGTTAACCTCTGGTAACCATAACCACTTCGTAATAACAACTGCAATCTTTCATGTTTAACACTCAAAGAATGTGTAACATTAATGAAATTTTTTATTACTCTAACAATTCTCTAACAATACAACAATATAACAAATTACTCTAACAATAAAATTAATTGTTTAAAATATGAGTGTTTGGATTCAAATCGCATTGTCCATACTTTTATCAAAGGACCAAAAGATTGAATTAAATGTGGGTAATGTAATAGATAGTGGTGTTTAGGTCTTAATTCACAATCAAATAACTCTTTCCTAAAACCGACGTAGTCATTAATAATAATTTGTAATTATGGTAAAACTGATGTAAAAATTTTTGGAGAACACAAAATTTCTGCAATTTCTACTAAAAGTAATAAACTATGCCAGACAGAATCATTGTAATTTTTAACTTTATCATGTACAATAAGCGGGAAAAATCTTAACAAAGTACGTAGCTCCCATGCCCCACCGATAATTTTGTGGGCATTTTTTTCTATTTTGTGAGGCTTATTTTGTCCGTCTTTTGGTGAGTAAGGAAACTTATTGAGTCTATGGTTAATTTCTTCGTAAGTAAACCATTCATTTTTGACAAAATATAATATCATACCTGCTAAATCGTAAGCAACAATCCCTTCCATTAAATCGTGCGCAAAACATGGAGGTAAACCAGAATTACACACATGAAAACTTTCTAATTTATTAAAAATTGAGTTAAACTTAATCCCTTGAACATTATCTGAGTTAGAATTATCAAATTTAGCTATTGAATACTTGTACAAAGACACATTCCGCATTTCAAATTTGTCAACGTTGTAAATATCGTCTTCATTTTCATGTTTAAAAAACGCAGCACGTGTTTGTAGACAATATCGGCAGAAATAAACTGAACGACTAAAGTTTTCCATAAAACCTCCTAAACTGTGACTTCCGAGATTATCACCAGCAATAAATACCAAACCACCTTTTCTAATATCGTTTTTGCCTACCTCAACTCCCTTTGTCTCCAATTCTGATATATCTTGTACTATTTTTCCATAAACCTTTTTATGATCAAACCACTTTTCTTTAACTAAACCTACTAATTGGATTAATTGAACATGAGTTCTTAAGTAACTAGGTAAATTACCTGAAGTCATATATATTCCAATAATTTTGTGTTTTTTTCTTGAAGCTCCTATTGGATTGACTACCTCGAAGCTATCTTGATACAAAATTAATTTAATCGCATCAGGATTTTTTTTTAAAATGTATTATTTTTATAAGCAGAATTATCAAAAAAATCATGCAATACATCATCTTTACTTTCATACTTTTGATCCAAATACTCTTTTAAAAATTTATCAGAATACATAGCTTTAATAGTTTTAATAATTGGTATATAATGGAAAACATATCCCGCCCATTATTATTTTTTCCTATGAATATCTTAACGGGTTTTACGTATGAAGCACTTTGTTGGTAATGACAACTTCGTTTATGCTTATTATTAAGTAGTTTATTGTGCTTAAGAAATTGATCACTATTCGTTAATTCATCAATAATTTCATCAATTTTATCAGATGGCATCTTTTAAGCCATCAGTTTTGTTTTAATGTCTTCATACTTTGTATCATATGACTGATTGTAAATGTTTTCAAAATCTTTTGAAATACTATCTATTGTAGATTGAGGTACAAGATGTTCACTTTCCATTTTCAGGTAGAAGTTCGAAAAATTTTTAAAGTTTAAATTGCTTTTAATTTCCTTTACAGTTTTACTTAAATGTGAATCTAATGAATAATTTACAAATGAATTATTATTTGATTCATTGTAAGTGCATGAATCAAGGTTTTTATATTCAATGTTGATGTCAGTATTAAGCATAATATTTGCCTTCATCATACTACCTCTATGAAATTTAGAAATATGAACTTTAAACGAATTTACATTATCAATTATGATTTACTACAATTTTGATATGGACAATCAACACTTGAACCATCTTCAATATGATGTCTAAGATGTTTAAGATACTTTGAGGTAATATGTAAAATTTTTCGACACGTATAGGTATTTTACATATTGTCGCTTGGGAGCAGCAACATGCCGATTCAGCTAAACGGTGAAAAAGATGCCGTTTCAAAAAGAAAAGTGAAAAACATGCCATTTCGCGAAAGCGCTGAGAAACATACCTCCTTCAAACGAACGGTGAAGAACATGTCTTTTCAACCGTTAATATTAAATATTATATTAAATAAATAAATAATTAATATAATATTATTAATAACACAGACACACAAACAAAATAAAGTGTCTTGATCTGGGGTCGAGACATATGTATTTCGATGTATTTCGATGCGCTGAATCCGAATCCGCCATCAGAATTTGGCCAATGGGTCCTGGTTTCGCCCTAACCTAAAAAAATACCCTAAAATCGTTAAAATGGTCACTTTTGATTTATCAAAATTGAATGTAACCACATGTTGACAATTTTCTATAAACCCTTAACCCTTTGCCGTGCATAAGCTATCCCCACCTTAGAAAAAATCAGTTTAACAGTGGAATCACGTGGATAATATCAGGGCCGGAAATTAGTTTGATTTTGAGGTTATGTTTACATAAACTCGATTATGTTTTAGGTTATGTAGATTTTATAAAAGTCTTTAATAATCAAATATACTTATGTTTAAAAAGTAATAAATTGCAAATACACTTTTACTTTATACAAAAAAAACAGATTTTTAGGTATTAAATATTTTTTTTTAATATAATTTATTTTGAAATATAAATGGATTAATTTTTTAATTAGGTACGTTCCTGCAAATTCAGAACACTTACATTCTCACACATAACTAATTTATCAACACAAGCATACCGCCTTTTCTCATTGGTTCCTCCGCCAGAAAAGACTCTAAACGACATTTCGTAACACAAGAAGGGCAAAGGGTTAATTTAAATAAACTATTCTATAAGCTTTTCAATTGAAAATTCATATAAAACATTAAATATATCGAAACTAACCTCAAAAACACATCTAAGATTCCAAACAAACAAATTATACCATACACAGCGCAATAAACAACTTAGGTGTTTCTATGGCTGCTGATTACGAAGCCGGTGTTAGTTTATCAAAATCCAAAATGGCGGATACAATATGGCAAACAATATAATTAAAATTTGTTTGGATTGGCTTGAAAATCGTTACTCGGGGTTTTTCGGGGTCGCTGATGACGAATCCCATGTCGGTTTCTAAAAATTCAAAATGGCAGATCCAATATGGCGGTCTTTATTATCAATTTTTATAATCTTAAAGTCTTACGAAATGTTAGACAAATCAATTTTTATAAGTTATAGCAATTTTTATAATCTTAAAGTCTTACGAATTGATCGACAATTCGTAAGACTTTAAAATTATAAAAA
Organism: Leptopilina drosophilae; assembly: GCA_032873175.1. Classification (NCBI taxonomy): domain Eukaryota; kingdom Metazoa; phylum Arthropoda; class Insecta; order Hymenoptera; family Figitidae; genus Leptopilina; species Leptopilina drosophilae. Next base: position 32,375,393 of record CM065478.1, read on the forward strand.
TTTATATACGATTTGTTATCAAAGGTCCCGAAAAACCGCGAGTAATAAATTTAAAAAAATTGTTAAAATAATAAAGACCGACATATTGGATCCACCATTTTGAATTTTTAGAAACCGACATGGGATTCGTTATGAGCGACCCCGAAAACCCCCGAGTAACAATTTTCAAGCCAATCCAAACAAATTTTAATTATATTGTTCGCCATATTGGATCCGCCATTTTGGATTTTGATAAATTAACATCGGATTCGTAATCAGCAGTCATAGAAACACCTAAGTTGTTACTTTCATGAGCTTACCTTTTTTATTGCGCTGTGTATGGTATAATTTGTTTGTTTGGAATCTTAGATGTGTTTTTGAGGTTAGGTTCGATATATTTAATGTTTTATATGAATTTTCAATTGAAAAGCTTATAGAATAGTTTATTTAAATTAAGGAATCTGAGAAAATTATCAATATGCGGTTAGATTCAATTTTTATAAATCAAAAGAGACCATTTTAACGATTTTAAGGTGTTTTTGAGGTTAGGGCGAAACCAGGACCCATTGGCCAAATTCTGATGGCGGATTCGCGTTCAGCGCATCGAAATACATCGGAATACATATGTCTCGACCCTAGATCAAGACACTTAATTTTTTTTGTGTGGATGTGTAATAAAGGGATTAAAAATTCCAATCTTTTGACTAAAGTAATTCGAATTTTATAAAAATATAGGTAAATATTCCATACTAGAAATTAATTTTTTCTTACATTTTTTAAAAATGAGCATATTCCTACATAACACAACATTTCGCAGGGAGTTCGCAATGCAAAGTTCGAGAGTTCGAATGGCAAACTCCCTGCGAACTTCATGCAAAAACTAAATGCCAGCCCTTTTGCGAGTTCGCAGAGCGAAGTCGCTGAAAAGTTGTAACGTTAATTAGCAGCGAATTATCTGGTAGTTATCTGCAATAAGTTCGGAAATTAAAACAAATAATTTTAGATAGGTTATAGATGAAATTTTGCTCAAAAGAATAAGACAAATATTTGTTAAATATTAAAAATAATTTTATAATAAAAAAAAATTTATTTTGCTTATTTTATTATTATTCTAATTCATTTTGGAAAGTTATGAATTTTGGAGAAAGTTTTTTTTAATGTGAAAAACCATTTTGAGGGACTGGGGATTGAACGCGGGTTTGACGGATGAAATGAAAAACAATTAACCTAATTAACTGAGCTAAACGACCAACTACTAAAAAATTTTTTTTATAAAGTTACATGTGATTTTATTGGTTGACAGAAGAAAGGCAAGTTAATTTAAAAATCTTTTTTTGCATATCTCGTATAATTGAATTATTTTTATTATTATTGCAAATGATATTTTGAAATAAAAATTTAAAGAATTTAGTATTTAAATAAGACTGATAAAATAAACAAGTTAACTAATTAAATTAATTGAATCAATTTTTTGCAGGATTTATGTCAATGCTTTGATTTCCAATGAAATTTGTCTTTAATTTATAATTATGTATTTATAATTATATTTATAATTATTATTTAAATTATGTTAGTCAATAATTAAATATATGGGTTTTTATTTTTACTAATATACATTTAACATTATTTATTTAATACATTTAAAGGTCGGTAGACCTTGCCGTGGTGGCGGGGCTTCCCACAAAAGAGCAACCAAACAGTACACTCTACATGTACACTTCTCTACACATACATGGGTTACACACAATTACGTCACTTACACAGCCTGTCACACATGGTCACACTACACTTATCACACCCATATATTCAGGGCCCATCCTGGTCAGATGGTAGTACCCTGTTAAGGCTCGACCGTTCCTCGTTACGGAACACTGAATCAAGTATTGAAGAGTTTCTCAGCGGTTGTCAGAGAGGCTGATGGAGAGGGAGATGTTAACACTTTCAAAGAAGTTGTCAACAAGAGGAAAGAAGCCAGAATGAAGAAAAAGATTTCAAAAGTAAAGGTAAAGGCAGAAAAGAAGAAAAAGAAATCACCTCGGCCTAGAAATAGTGAAGCTGTTTAAATCTCGGCTAAGGACGAAAGGACCTATGCTGGGATCTTGCAGGAAATGAAAGGTTCGGTTAACCCACAAGATCTGGGAATCGAGGTTACGAAGATCAGAAGGACTTTAATTAAAGAGATCCTTCTGATCGTAAAAAGGGAGGTGAGATCTTCAAGTTTTGCAGTGCCTTGGAAAAGCCGCCGTGCAGGTTTGTAATCCTGAAGTGCGAGTTAGCAAATATCTGGAGACGAGCAGTGGATTCGTGTGGGTAGAGGTGGCAGGCATGCGTATGTACAGCTGCTATTTTTCGCCCAACGACTCACTGCAAGACTTCGAAGCTGACATTGAGGAACTCGAATCGAGTCTTAGAGAGTCCAGGTTGGACGTACTCGTTACTGGTGACTTCAATGCCAAGTCACCGGAGAGGGGCGAGTCGAGGCTCGATAAAAGGGGAAGAATGATCGGAGAAATGGTCTCCAGAAACAATTTATTGGTTGATAACAGGGACAGGATTTTACGTTTAGGAGAGGTGCAATTTGATCGATTATCCATCGGACGATCGCATTATCAGCCCTATTTAGACGCATAAACGCCTGGCGAGTCTCTAAGGAGTATACCGCAAGTGACCGCCAGTACATCGAGTTGTCAGTCTCAGGGGGAGAGACAGGAGGTTCCGTGTCGAAAATGCCCCTCCTGGAACGTGAAAAAGCTTGAGAAGGAAAAATTTGTCCGTTTCCTGGAAGAATCTCGCCTCATTGATGAGCTCGGTTGGGTGCAGAGGACAAATGTCTTGGAAGTGGAGGTGCGAGCGGTGAGGAAAACCATCATCGCTGCTTGCGACGCTTCTATGCCACGTCGCAAACGCACCGCTTCACGGAAAGGCTCGGTGTACTGGTGGTCGGATGTGTTGGCCTCCTTGAGTAAAGCATGCTTCACAGCAAGAAGGACTTACACCCGATCAAAGAAAGATTCTTTGCTAAAGGAAGCGTATAAGCTAAAGGACCCATGGGGCCTCGCTTTTAAAATCGTTACTAAGAAATTAGGAACGAGGCAAAAGACCCCCGGCCTGGTCAATCCCGTTTGGGTTAGAAGGATAATAAAAGCTTTATTCCCTCCTGCAGAACCATGGGTTAGGAAGGACTGGAGTGCCTGTGAAGTCGGTGAGCAGGAACTCTTCACTCTTACAGAATTGACAAATGCAGGTAAAAGATTAAAAACAGGCAAGGCGCCTCGAATTGATGGGATAAGTAACGAGATCCTAAACTTGGTAATCGACACTTCACCCTGGATTCTACTTAGATGCTTCAATTTTTGCCTGGAGAGAGGAGAGTTCTTCCGTGACTGGAAGAGACAGAGGCTAGTCCTCTTAAGGAAAGGCGATAAACCTCTAGACAGTGTTTCGTCGTATAGGCCTATATGCCTACTAGATACGATGGGTAAACTGTTGGAGGATATGATTCTGCAAAGAAAGCAAACTCATTTAACCGGAGAGAATAGTCTATCCGATAACCAATTTGGTTTCCGCAAAGACAGGTCCACGGTTGATGCCATTCAGGCAGTTGTGGACAAAGCCAAAGCGGGAAAAAATAAATTGGGACCAAAGAAGAAGAAGGACTTTTACACATTGGTGGCTATTGACATACGCAACGCGTTTAACTCCGCACGATAGAAAGATCTTATCCAGTCGATGATGCAGAAGGGAATACCGACCTACTTGCTGCGGATAATGAACAATTATCTTACCGACAGGTGGGTAATCTATGAGCGGGACACCTGGACTCTGAGGGAAGAGATGCAAAGTGGTGCCCCCCAAGGCTCGAGGGTGGGACCATTCGTGTGAAATGTATCCTATGATAACTTTCTGCGAATGGGTCTACCCGAAGCCGCGGTCATCATCGGCTTTGCGGACGATGCGTTAATCGTGTGCTCAGCCGAAAGCGAGGAAGTCCTTGGGACATCGGTGAACGAATGTCTGAGGCTAGCAAAAGACTAGCTGGATACCAGAGGTCTTGAAATGGCCCTAGAAAAAACCGATGCTCTGCTCGTCACAGACAGACGTGATTATAGTGGCCCACGAATCGCGATAGACGAATTAGAGGAAAAAATGGTGTAAGCATATTAAGTAGTTAGTATGATCATGCTATAGAGGTGGTAGATTTTTGAAAGCTTAATATAATTGACTGCATTAATCCATAAATAATAATTTTTTTCTTTTCTGTTTGTAACTCACAAAAAGGAGTATTTCGGGAAAATCACCCAACTAGGAGTGGAGCTCGATGGCAAGTTAAACTTTCATCACCATATAGCAACGGTGTTGAAGAAAGCCATTGAGTGTGAGTCAGACTTGGCACGACTCATGCCAAACGTTCGCGGACCACGCGAAAGGAAAAGGAGACTGGTGGTTAGTGTTGCCCACGCTAAGCTGTTTTACGCAGCAGCAGCGTGGGCTCCCTCACTTAAAACAAGAAGCAAAACCATTTGCGATAATATGCTGTCTGCGCAGAGATATGTTACTATCCGTATCGTCTCTGCGTATAAGACGGTCTCGACGAGTGCTGTGCAAGTCCTTGCAAGTGTCCCGCCGGCAGATCTTATGGCAAGGGAAAGGGAGAAAGTTTTTCTTCTTTTTAAAAGAAGAAATAATCCCAAGTACCCCGAGGAAGAAAGACCCAGCAAGGAGAGCATCCGCAAATATACGAGAAACAAACTTATCGAGACATGGCAGGGATAGGGAGGAAAAGGGCAGATGGACTTATCGTCTGATTCCAACACTCAACACCTGGATAAACCGAAAGCATGGAAAAGTCTCCTATTATTTGACACAGGCACTCACGGGTCACGGGTGTTTCAACTCGTACCTGTGTCGCTTTAAATTACGCTAGAACAAGGTGTGTGCGTACTGCCAGCACACCCTCTTCTCATGCAAGAAATGGGACCTGGAGAGGCAGGCCATGTTCGTAGGTGTAAACAGTCAAGTTACACCGGAGAACATGGTATCGCTGATGACCCAGTCAGAAGAGAATTGGCGGCAAGTCGAGAACTTCAAAATCTCGGTTATGTCGAGGAAGGATCTCGGCGGCCGCCAAAAAGCGTAATTAAACAGCTTTAAACTTGTTTGTTCGTTTTTTTTATTAATTTATTTGTGATTTATTTGTCCTTCTACAATTTTAATTTATTTTGTTATTTATTTGTACTTATACAATTTTAATTTATTTTGTGATTTATCTATCCATATACAATTTTGTGATTTATTTTTCCATATACAATTTTTTACCTATTAACTTTTTTATAGCTGTTTATTTTATATGATACTCTTTTACACCCGTTTAATATTTTATCTCTTGACATTATACACCATTTCAACATTTGTTTAACATTTATTTTTTGTTTATTATTGTTGTGCTGTTTATTTCGCTTTTATATTGAAATAGTTTTAAATTTGTTAACTATTGACGAGTTGGAGCACCACCCTCGAAGGCTAAAATCTTACGACAGTTCCGAGGGAGGGTAAAGGGCTTCAAAAGAAGAATTACGGGTTTTAGTGGGTCGGCCTGGCAGTAGGTCGACAGTTTATTAAATTTATTATCTTATTTCTTTTATATTTATTTATTTTACATATGTATATTTTCTTTTCGTTAGCCAACCCCACATAACCTTGGAGTGCGGAATCTAATGTATCTATAGGCAGATTTCCCAAAAATCCCTAAGCAAAAAAATAATAATAATAATGCCATTCCACATCTGAAAAGAAAAATACTCCAACACGTCGAATTTTTAAGAAAATTAGTGTGAAAAAGCATGTTTTTAGATGTATTTTATTATGATTAACAGAAAAATAAGAGTTGCCAGAATTTTGTTTCTGGTATCAAATGAAAGCTTAAATCACAACCAACAATTTCGATGAAAAAGACTTCAAAAGCATTTTCAATAAGGCAATTAAAAATGATTTTTTCTTTGCTTTAAATTTTGTTATTAATCAAATTTTATAAGCACCATGTATAACCTCAGCATTGTGAAATAAGTGATAAACAAATTAATTTTTTAGCATTTAAATTCATAACATTTTATATTATTTTCAGGTTACTTATATTTTATTCCAAAAAAATGTTTCGCAATCTTATTTTTAGAAATCCCTACAAAAGTTTTTAATTAAAATTTTATTAAAGCGTTCATTGTATTCTGCAGTTGTTATATCTTGATTTTAAGTAAATTAAATTAATCAATTCTTCAAACAGAAATTAAATGCCTGACCAGTAGAAGAAAAAAAGTATATTAAATTAGATATTTAGTAATAATACAAATTAAAGTTTTTGTTATATTTAAACGCTTAATTAATTATAATAAAATTAATTATAATTTAATTTTTTATTATAAAAATGATTTTCTCATTGTTAGATGTTGACATATATTTTAATTTTTAATATTGTCTGCTTTTATTCTAATGGATAAACACAATTACTCTAAGCAATGTTTTAATTTTGTAAAAACAAAACATTAAATTCACAGGAATGTTTTATTTCATAGACATAAATTATATGTTCAAAATATTTATATATTTTGCTGAGTATGTACGTCGAGATTGCTAAACATGTTTTTGGAATAATATATATATATATATATATATATATATATATATATATATATATATATATATATATATATATATATATATATATATATATATATATGTATGTATGTATGTATGTATGTATGTATGTATGTATGTATATATATATATATATATATATATATATATATATATATATATATATATATATATATATATATATATATATATATATATATATATATATATATATGGGGCATTCTCCGTCAGAGGAAGACCCCATCCGTCCAAAAATGATTTTAATCAAAAAAGTTCTAATATGGCTTAAAATGTAGGTTATTATGTCTACTTTCAATTACAATATGGCACCTTTTTAAATTCAAAATGGCATCTTCAAAAGGGCCGTTAAATTAAATAGAAAAACAATAAAAGCAAACTAAAATGCTTCAAACTTGTTACTCGTGGGTTTTTGTAGTCGCAGAATACGAATCTGAGGTCAGATTTTAAAAATTAATAATTTGGAATTTAATGTGGCTGACGAAAAAATGTTAAATTCAATAAATTTATCAAAATTTTGTTTTTCGGGGTTTTTTTGGTTCGCTGAAGGCCAATCTGATGTTAGATATTTAAAATTCAAAATGACAGATCCAATATGGCTGACGATTTATTAAAAAATGCTTGAATTTGCCTGGAACATGCTACTCGGGAGTTTCTGGGGTCTCTGAAGACGAATCTGACATCAGAATTTAAAAATTTGAAATTGTGGATCCAATATGGCTCATGATTTATTAAAAAATTCTCGAATTTGACTGGTATACGCTACTCGACGATTTTTAGGGTAGCTAAAATCGAATCTGCAAATAAAGATTATTAAGGTAGAAAATATCTGATCCAACATGGCTGAAAATAATTTTTTGTCTGGAATATGATACTCGAGGGTTTTTGTGATCGCTCAATCAAATTTTTAAATTAAAAAATAGTGAGTTTAATGTAGCAAAAAAAATATCCAAAAAAGTTCGAAAAAAAAATTTTGTCACAAATTTGTTTTGTCCAAACATAAATTATACTTTGTACACAGTTGCAATTATGTGAAATCAGAACTTTTCCATATCTTATATTTAGCTATATTAAAAATAAAAATAATTCATCAGAAAAAATTAAAAAAAAACGAAAAAACAAATAAATAGAGAAACAACGGATCTTAGGTACTTTTCGAAAACAAATGAATGTTTAGTCAAATGAATATCGGTTATTTCTTTATATTCGTTTGTCATTGCTGTTATGTTATTTCTCTAAGACTTTGACATTTTAAAAGTGATATAATATTGCAGTTATCTTTGCGAATCAGATAATACTTTCTAGGAAATAAAATTTTGATTTCTTGTTTTCATTTTCATCGTGTGTTGCAGTTTTTTCACGCTTTTGCTATAATTGTTTGGCATTTATTATTTTTCTTTACTTATAAGAAAAAGAATCTCACTTTTGTCGCTATTCATTAGCCGTTTCAAAGTACCAGTATAGAAATAAAGATGTCATTCATCTTTAACAATCCCATGAACCACAGAGTACCAAGATCCATGCGAAACCGAACATTTTTTTAATAAATCCCCAGCCTCGTTGGATCAGCTATTTTAAATTTTACAAATCTGATGTCAGATTCGATTTTAGCTACCCTAAAAATCCTCGAGTAGCGTATACCAGTCAAATTCGAGAATTTTTTAATAAATCATGAGCCATATTGGATCCACAATTTCAAATTTTTAAATTCTGATGTCAGATTCGTCTTCAGAGACCCCAGAAACTCCCGAGTAGCATGTTCCAGGCATATTCAAGCATTTTTTAATAAATCGTCAGCCATATTGGATCTGTCATTTTGAATTTTAAATATCTAACATCAGATTGGCCTTCAGCGAACCAAAAAAACCCCGAAAAACAAAATTTTGATAAATTTATTGAATTTAACATTTTTTTGTCAGCAACATTAAATTCCAAATTTTTAATTTTTAAAATCTGACCTCAGATTCGTATTCTGCGACTACAAAAACCCACGAGTAACAAGTTTGAAGCATTTTTGTTTTCTTTTATTGTTTTTCTATTTAATTTAACCGCCATATTAAAGACGCCATTTTGAATTTAAAAAGGTACCATATTGTAATTGAAAGTAGACATAATAACCTACATTTTAAGCCATATTAGAACTTTTTTGATTAAAATCATTTTTGGACTGATGGGGTCTTCCTCTGACGGATAAATAAAAATATTTCTACTTATATATATATATATATATATATATATATATATATATATATATATATATATATATATATATATATATATATATATATATATATATATATATATATATATATATATAACCGACAAAATAGCTCGGTCGGATAAATGCCTCGCTTAGCGGACGTCCTAGGACCAAGGGTACTTGGATCGCGCCCATTTTGCTTGGATTTTTCCGGCATGTGAGATAATCTGAGCGGGAGGTTTGACGTCGAGGTATAATGATGTGCACTGTCGATTATTGTCCGGTACACACCATTAGAACTCGACTGTCGATAAACCGGTTGTACTCAGGAGAAGGTTTTCTACAGTTTCCCTCTCCTCTGGCGAGAAAACCCATTAGACGGGTAGTCCAGGCTAATGCGAGTACTCCTAATTTCGAAAAGACGTTCTGTAGGTGCAAACTTAGTATTGAGAATTGTATATAAGAAACATTTGTAAAGCATGAATTGTAAAAAACACTTGTATAGCCAAGTATGTAAGGCTGAAGACAGGTGTATAAACCAATATATATATATATATATATATATATATATATATATATATATATATATATATATATATATAATAAGAAAATTAATATTTTAAAGTTAACCACAAAAAAGTAAAAATGAAATATCAATATTTAAAATAATTCAATCCTAATTTGTGAACAAATATAAATGTTGAATAACAAATATTTCAAAACAAATAAAAATAATTTTTAAAAAGAAAATAAGAAAATATTTATTATTTACATAGGGGAGACTGGGTGAAACCCGCGCACAGGGTGAATCTGCTCTCTACACTGAAAAAAATTCTGTGTGGCTGCCACATTCGTGGTGATGGCGCTACATTCTCTTGCCTCGAGTGCTCTGCCCTTCGGTTTTCGGGTGCGTTAACAAATCTCGAGGGCAGGTAGCCTTCCCGAATAGACGGGACGCTGTCATACCGATATCTCGAGATTGGTGCAACCTCGTAGAGATAATATTGGAATTTCCATATGCGCGGCGTATGTTTATGTACATGTATGTTATATTTATTTTATTATATATATACTAATTATCACAGCGCTAATTAATCAATATAGGTTTAAACTTATTTAAATTTTAATTATTATAATTTCTTTTAATCACAATTATTTAGTCATTATTTTTATTATTATTATTATTAACAAGTATAACATGAAAAAATTTTAAAAAATTAAATTCGTATATTTTTAAACTTGCGTCTAGAGTGAATATATATAAAAAACAACTTCATTTAGTAATAGAAAAGTTTAGAGGTGATAATTTTAATTTTTATAAATTTTTTTTTCAATTCTAAGAGCGTTTTAATAACGTTGGTATTGAAATACCGTGAAAAAATTTTATACAATACATTATCCTGATGAAATTAATTATTTTTATGTTACACTTTCACCCGCTAAAAATATTATTTATGATTTAAATAAAAATTTTGTATTTTTTAAATCTTAATTTAAATCAGTGATAAATATTCAATCACTTTATAAGCATTTGAATTTTTATATTGTTAATAAAAGTAATTATTTTTAATATTAAGGAATAATACTCATAGAAAATAAAATAAAACAGTAAGCATTCTTCAATTTTTTTTATTAATTAAGGTAAAAAATTAAACAAATTATTATATATATTAATCTCCGTATTCTTTCATTCATTCTGTCCGCAAGAATTCCGTCCGCCCTCCTGCTGTGCTTTTGATGACAGAGAAGAGTTGGAGAGAGAAGTTTGTCAGAGTATATAAGAGAGAAATCATGATACAGAGAAGGAGTGGGAAGTATCGTCTTTTCTTTCAGTTTAGAGTAGAAGCGAGAGAGAGGCGAACAGTTAAGAAAGTAACGCCTACTTTTTTTGGTTTGAGCATCATGGTTTTCTGTATTCTCAGTGACAGATATTAGAATAAATAAATGAAATGAATTCAATATAAATTTTTTTTTAATTGAGAGATGAAATATTATCAATCTATCCAAGTCAGGTTCGAGTAAAAAACAATCTGTTTACGTTTCAACGAAATAGTCGTCCTCTTCAGAAACGAAAAAAATGTCACAAAATTTGTTCAATCAAATGAACGTGTACATTGCTGGCTGAAGACAAGATTGATAATATTTCATCTCTCAATTAAACAATTTTAACCAAGTGATAAATTCAACATCATTATAAATTTTTTTTTTTCATAATCATATTTTTAAAGGAATATAATTTGATAATAATTGCAAAAATAGTAAATTATATATTTCTTGATTACAATTTTAAACAAGTTTTTTTAAATGTAAAAATATGTGTGCAAATTTCGAATATTCTATCCTTTCAATGAGATTTAATATGAAGGAATGATTTGATTCCAATTTCGAGTTTACGCAAAATTGAAGTATCTGCAAAACTCTAATTTATACATTTTTTTCCTTTTTCTTACCTTATTTTTGATAAATAATTTACATTTTATTCCCAAAAAAGTGCATTTTTGAGTTTCATTTCCAAATTAAAAAATATATAATTTCCAATATTTTTATTTATTAATTTAATATTTTAAGTCGAGTGTATTATTTATTAATTTTTAAAAATTACTATATTTTGAAATTACATTTTAAACTTGAACATAAATTAATTCCATGTAACTTCATTGCGTATAGATTTTAAGTCTTAAAACAATAAACAATATTATTATATTTTCATGCTTATTTACTTATAATTGATTTTTATTTATCGTGAAAAAGCTATGTAGTCCTTTAAATAATAAAATTTTCTAAAATGTATTAAACAATTTGTGTATCTGTTTATAGATCTTGCTTTCGTGTGAACATGATACCTTCCATAGATTTTCTTAAATTCGGATGAAATTTTGAGGGCTTATTTATCACATTAATCTTTCAAAATGGACAAAAGGAATATAGAATATATCCCACACAAAAAATTTTACAGTTGTTTTTTTCAAAAACTTGTTCAAGTAAAAAAAATTTTTTTTAGCAAAATCTAAATTTATATATAATAAAATTGAAATTTGTATGTCCAGACGAATCGATAAGTATATACAAAGTATAAATATTTAAATATTTTTAAATAAGCTTAGGACCATTAAAAAGCGTTTATTTGTTAACCCTCACGGGCTCGATCCGGGTCCCTCGGACCCGGAGGAAAGGTTTTTTTCTACTTCCGGTTAAGAAAATATTATTAGAAAATCAACTTCACATAAGACTTAAGGGCGTAAAAACACATTTTTCACTTTTGTAAAGAATTTTTAATTCATAAAATACTCTGGAAAATTCGCTTTTAAGTCGAACTTACGTAAAGACTCAAGCCGGGTCCGAGGGACCCGGGTTATAATTGCGTATAAAAAATTAGTAATTTTTCTGCAATATTGCATTATTTTGTAATGTTTCAACATCACCTACTGTAATAAGTGTAATAAGTGTTGTACGTTTTTTGGAAAATTCCATTCCTAAAAGTTAAAGAACAGAAAATCCATCAGATTTTCTTAAAAATCGGTACTCGGGGGTTTTTAGGGTCGCTGATTACAAATTTGATGTCAGAATTAAAAAATTCAATATGGCGGTCGTTAAAAATTTTTTTTTGGTTTTACGTATAAATAAAGATAATTATTATATATTAAACATTGAATTCAACGATCAATTCCGAGTCAGGAATAATAAATAAAAAACAACAATAGTTATTTTACGTTTCGACAGCGCGGCTGCCCTCTTCAGAAACTAAAATTTATTTAACAAAAGAAAAAAATAATAAAAATTAAAATACATTCTTAAAAAATAATATTAAATATGAACTTATTTTTAAACAATTTTTTACCGAAAATTAAACAAAATTCAAAATCATCGCAAACAAACGTCTTGTACGTAGCGATTACAATTGGACACTGACGAGTAAAATGTGAATAGTTTCCGAAATATAGGTAACTAACATGAGGTGAATGACCGTGTCAGTAAACAAAATTCAGGAAATGTCAAGGTAACTCAGAACAGATTAAGAATATTTCATTTCATTTATAAAATGATTATAGCAATTACTAAGATTTTGTACATCTTCTTTTTTATTAACCGGATTTTTTTTAAAGATAATTATTATTAGGTAATTTAGCTAAAGATTTTTTTCAGATGTTTTATATTTCTACCATTATTTTATATTACTATTTTTTAAACTGTTATATATATATATATATGTAACATACATATAATATTTAAAATGTTTATATAATTATGTATACATTATACGGTGATTTGTCTGAAAATATTTTTTTGTTCTTTATATTTTTTATATTATTTTTTTATTATAAATAATGTTGTTTTTAAAACTATTTTTTAAAATAATTTCTCTAAAATGATACAATTATATGTTAAATAAAAAATATTAACAATTTTGCTATCAAATTTTTTATTTCTATTGATTTTAAATACCGGGTCCCTCGGACCCGGCTTGTGCGCGCAGGCGGAAAAACGAACTCGAGCCCGTGAGGGTTAATAATTTATTAAAATTTTTGTTAAACGTTAGAAATGAGGTTTCTATCAAAATATCTAAATAAAATGTTAGCCAAATCACTTCTATAAGAACTTATTCTTTTCACAATTTTATAATTTTTTAATAATTAAATAAAAAAATTCAGTTTTTATTAATTTTTTTTTGTTTTCCATTCACCAAAAAATGGATAGTTTCTCACTTCTGACCGTGTTAAGTATATGTTTTATCCAAAATTATTAGAACTTTTCTTAAGGAAAAATCAAACAGACAGTCGGAACCAAATTTAGTCCGATTACGTATTATTGTAGGGGAGACCGGGGATAAACCGGACAAGTCAAATATTTCCGAAACCGTAAAGAATTTCAAACCGTGTAAATAACCTATGTACGCACAATTTCGTGATGCAAATGCTGCATGAGGTTTTAGGGACGTGTCATTTTTCTTGTAATAATAGTTGCCGTTAATATGTGAAAATGTCATTTTTTGAGGTAAAAGTAAAAAAAATTTTCTCATTTTTTAGGGTTTTTATCGTTAAAATTAAAGTCCAAATATCACACAGCAATTTTTCTTTTAGCTCATGATGTACTGAGTTTAGTAGAAAAAGAGTTTAATGAAAAACGTTAAGAAGAAAAAATATATTGCAGTTTAATTATTAGATGACGGTGTGGGGCTGAATCGGACATCGTGATAAAAAACAACCAAATCTTTGAATACTTTAATTTATTTTATATTAATTAACTATTTTATATTATATTCTTTGCATAGAACCACTTTAAAACTTAATAAATAAAGAATTTATTTTAAAACTCGAATTTGCAAGCGAGTTGCTGCAAATAGACAAGTCTGAAAACTGTAATTCATTTTATATTATATTAATTACCGATTTTACATTTTATATTATATTCTTTGTATAGAACTACCTACATTTAAATAAGAGAAGAATTGATTTGACTTTTCTACAAAAAACGAAAGTTTGTGTCTTATTCTTTAATTAATTAGCCGTGTCTGATTTATCCCCATGGGGTGTCCGGTTTAGCCCCACCAATTTTCAGATTTTTGTTTTTGAGGTAGTCATCTTCGAAGCAACATATCTCCAAAGCTACTGTAGTTTTTCTACATCGAACAAGTGCGATTTGTAGGTGAAGGTACAAGCTTCAAAACGGTATATTACTCTCTAGCAAAAGAAAATTTTTTTGTATGAGTTTTTTGGCCAAAGAACAAATCCGTCCGGTTTCGCCCCGGTCCCTATTTTTAAAGAAAAAGCCCAATGGACACGTTCTATAATTATTCTACAACAAGAAAAGAATATAGGTCTTGAAAATTTGTACCAATAAATAATACACAATCTTATTTTAACAATTATTATAAAGCATATTTTGTTATCAATATAAATAATATTTTATGCGAAAAGTAAATTTATATTTATTTAATAATTCTTTAAATAATTTTATGTGGTTTGGTAAAGTAATAATTAGTTGTAACTGTTTTTATGCAACAACAAAAATCTCTATTCTAGATCTGTGTTTCGAGACGCCTAATAGATCTTTCATTTCTTACTGGATTTAGAAGCAAGAGATTTTTACTTGTCCAAATGTAAAGAAATTTCACACGCGCTAAGGCGCGCGTAGACAGCTAGTTATACAAATTACAGCCCATAGTCTGTGGCAAGGTAATGAACATTTTTTCTCACAACATAAGTGCAAGGCGCGATTTTTGGCAAATCAATTTGATTGAATAGTTGACATGTAATACTTGTTGGATTAATGATGTAGGAATGATGGTGCTCATCGAATGTTATTTCTTCGAAAACTTCAATTTGGAAAAATATATTGCTGTCAATTTTAAAAATTTTTACAATTTTACCGAATTCTTTCTCACTATTTTCCATGTTAGTTACAATAAATGTTCCAAGTTTGTACAATGTTCCACAAATGTTTACTTCTTTATAGCATTCTTCAGATACGTCATCATTTATTCGAGAGCCTAGTACAAAAGTTGTTTTACAATCGAAGTTGTTAATCATTTCGCAAAATTGTAACATTTGTTTTGTTGCAACTGTAATCAAAGCGTTTTTTTTTGCAACTTGTTGATTTCCAGTTCGCTTATAAATCTCGATGACGGGACTCGAACCTCATGCACCAAAAGTTAGTAAAAGGGCCATTTTCAAGTAAAATTCGCGGATAATGAGATAAGATATGAAACTTCGGTTTCAAAGGTCCGCAAAGACGAATATATAATTCATGATGAAGTTTGATAAGGACTTTTAATTGCTTCGCATCAGAATCGATTATCCGCGGTGAACAAAGAATATCTATGATTTGTCAAAGGTATTTATACAACTTCCAGTATTCATCCTCTTTGTCGGTAATTAAATGACCCACCATAAGACCAAAGAAGCGTACAAAAGAAAGCATTTCTGACGCTGACATTTTTAGAAGTGCTTGATTGTTTGATCTATTACGAGAAATTTCTGGGGGTTTATTTGCATTGTCATTAAAAGGAAAGCTGTTAATAAAACTGTTTAATTCATCTAACGTGAAATATTTCCTTTTATAAATCAACACAGACACTATTGCTGACATAACATAAACACAAACCCCTTCTAATACATCATGCATAAAATCGACACAAACATTTTCGGTAAGATGAGAATTATACATTTAATGAAAAGCGCATTCTTCTTTAATACCACTTTCTGACGGGTTCCCTTGTTTAACATCTTTTTCATAATTTTCCCTATTTCTCAACAATGATTCATCTTCTCCTGTTAATTTCGCAGCAAGTTCCGCAGTCGCTTTACAAATTCTGCACCAACTTTTCGATATAAATGATTCATTAAACCCGAGAATTCCATTTAAACCCAAATTATCCCCTATAATCAAAGCTATTTGAAATTTTATTTTTCTTGGAATGCCATCTATTATAATCTCGATCCCTATTGTTTGTAAATAATTAATTTCGTCAATGAGTTTTCAAAAACAGTTTTGGTTGGTGCAGTGTTTTTTATCATTAACCATTATTAAAGTTGAAAAGAGGATACTTATAAGTCGGGAAGCAATATGCACTGGAAGACATGCTATTTGGGCATAAAATACTCCAAATTTATCTACTCCAGCATGACTTCCCAGTGCATTTCCAGCCTCTAAATCGTCGTAAAAAATATTCAACGGTAAAACAAGTTCTTCAGAATTTTGTGAAATTTTTTTTCCAAAAATTGCCCTGCATTATATTTGTAATTATGTTTTTTCCTTTTTGCAAATTACTTATGTGCTCTAACATTTGATTAAATAATCCCGGAATTTCTAAAAAAATTTTAAGTGTTTCTCTTAAAGGAACATGCACTGCATACAATTTCTCAGTTACAAACCGCAATTCATTATTTACAAATTGCGGGATAAAAGCAGAACCAATCTCAAACAACTGATGATCAACAAAACCAATATTTCGAAGTAGTTTAAATCTTAACTGTTCCGTTTTTACTTTACCGAAAATAGTACCATGTTTGTTAAAACACCTTTGAATATTACGTTTTACATGGTCGGGAATATTTTCTTTCGATAAAATTTTAAAAATATCATCCTGCATAGACGTTAAAAACGTCGTTTTCATAAATTTTTCCATTTCATCAATGATATCTTGAACTAAATTTCTTGGATAATTTGGATTACCGTACAGTGACAAAATAAAGATAAGAAGATGATTTACAATTTTTTTTAAATCCATTTTTTAATTATAAGTATCTGACAAAAAATTTTTAATTTTTTACTTATAGTTATTTAAAATTATTTTTCTTTTAACTTAGCACGTATTATATACATTCAGTTTAAAACTGATAACACATTTAAAAAGCGTTTGTTTACAATTGGTAAGATATTTCCAACTTTGACTGACTGTTATTAATTATTGAGATTAACAATTAACTTGTTCACTGCTGCGAAAGACTTAAATGCAGTTATGCCGTACACTAATTTCCCGATAAATGTCCACAAGAAATCACATAACAAAGGCATTGACCGAAGTGCTATCAAGCACTTGAAACATGCTTCTACAGCTTTGAGTGGGTCATCAAACAAATATCTGTCACCATTTAAAATAACCATGGATTCAGTTATGGCATTGACTTATCCGCATACAATGACATAAGGATGGACTGTTAGATCGTAACTTTTTAACCAGTCTTCTTGATTTGATCGCTCTGTAGAAAGATTTACTGGATCCTAAATAATAAAAAATTTATTAAATATATCTCCAGTCAAGGGGAGGGGCCGGTGAAATTTTAACTCATCTAAATTTTTTATGTTTATGAGTGGTAAATTTTTTTCTGACAAATTTGAGTATTTTAAATTAAAACATGCTTCGAAAAATTTTTAAAACATTAATTAGTTGACAATTTTTTTAATAAAAATAAATCGAAAAATAAAAATTTGAACTACTTTTGTAATTTTTATTAATTTTTATTATCGATTTTTTCTAAGCTTATTTCATAATTCTAAAAATCAGTTGTATGGATTTTCAAAGAATACAATTTTGAAAATGATAAAAAAATTTTTTAAATTAAAATAAATTTAAATTCTAAATACTCACAGAAAAAAAAGGCGCCCCTCAACAACGTAAATATCAAAGGGTTGAAATTTCACCGGTCCCTCTCTTAAAAAAGTGAGATATTTCTTGAAATGAACTTCTTACCTTTACCATCAGCAAAAATGACCTTTGTACATCTGATTTAGTGAAAAGTTTAATTTGTTCATCTTTTTTCGATGACTTTTTAACAGCCAAACCTAATGGTAGTAAAAGAAGTGCCAAAATACTGTTTTGCGTTCCTTTAAAAAAGTATTAAAATAAGAAAACGATTTAGCAAATCAATTAGAATACATCTGATAAGTTTATACATAAAATATGTCATCATTTTATACTATTGTACCTGCTTTTATTAATTCGTCGTACTTTAAATAAAAGTCTTTAATCTCTTTAACCATGGACTTACTATAATGTTGAACAATTTTCATACTAAGCGTGAGCCAATTGTTAAAAAATACGGTTTTGAATGAACTGGAAAGGGCATCACTTGCTTCTCCTCTATTTACAAATTCCGCGAAAACATTATTAAAATCTGCTTCCAACTACGACAAGATAATTTTGATTAAAATTATTAATTAAATTAGTAACTGTCCTTCTGTAAATTAAAATTTATTAAAAAAGTAAT
Organism: Leptopilina drosophilae; assembly: GCA_032873175.1. Taxonomy (NCBI): domain Eukaryota; kingdom Metazoa; phylum Arthropoda; class Insecta; order Hymenoptera; family Figitidae; genus Leptopilina; species Leptopilina drosophilae. The sequence goes on from CM065478.1 coordinate 32,393,945, forward strand.
AAAAAGTAAAAAAAATGTTGACATTTTACCAAAAGAACTCCGAGAGGACTTTTCAAACAAGGATACGCTGCAAAATAAATTTGTAAAATATTGTTTTTGTCGATTTTTTTGTTTTTTAAAAATTTGACTGTTCTTTCAGAGTACTTTTTTTCCCACTTTTGGAAAACATTTCTTGTCTCATATTCGTCACGATTTTCATCAATAAGGCAAATATCGTCTTGAACAGTCACTTTAAAGATCGAAAAAAAAATTAAAAATTTATTTATATTTAAATAATGAATCAATTTTATTATCACATGTACCTTGAATGGTTTTATCAACTTTGTTTTTCTTCTCGTTTATCATACCACCTAAACGTAGTTCCTCTCTCATATATTTATAATAATTATAAAGACCACCTCTTGCACCTGTAGCTTCTCTACCATCATTACAGTCAGGTACATAAAACAATTCTTCGTCGCATGTTGGAAACAGTTCTTTAATTTCTGTTCTAATCTTCATAAACTCGTCTCTCTTTATTCTGTGATTTGGATTACGAATTTAATTTTATTCATACTTAAAAAAATTAAAAAAAGATACTTACTAATAATGTATCGTGTCGCGTTTTAATTCATGAACAATAATTAATTTCTTCAACTTGTCATTATCTAAAATTCTTGACTTGGCATATTTCGCCAGTATGATATTTCCAATCAAGTTCTCTGTATCATTTAAAAAATCGTACAGATCATTTTGCACATATACGAAATCTGAAATATAATAACATTCCCGAGAACTAAAAGAAGTGAAAACACTACGAATAAATTTCAAGATAAGGAGATTATTGACAAATATAAAAACAAACTGTCCATTATGCATTTGTAATTTAAAGGTAAAAGTTATTCTTTAAATAAAAAATAAAAATTCCAAAGCTGTGAATATATATTTAAAAAAATTTATGTATATTTTTACTTGTTATAACAGGATTAAGTTCATCCGACGTCGTATTGAAATTCTCATTTCCATTTGGCGCATTGTTTGTTTCCTGGTCGATTTCTTGCATACTTGTTAGTATTTATATTTTATCTACCGATTTTTATGATTAGAATTTTACAAATGAAATAAAGAATTATAAAAAGGGAGTTTCAAACAATATAAACATATGATGACATTTTGAGGTTATGTATGATCTTTTCAGAGGTTAAAAGCAGAAGCATTTTTAGTTAAATGAGTAAATATTTAAATTACTTACGAAAAACATTCAAATACTAAAAATATGTCGTGCACACTAAACTATAGTTCAATTATTATTTATTAACACGATTTTATTTATTTACGAACACGAGAAACACGCACGTGGACAGAACATTGAGCATGCCGAGATTTTATATATATAAAATTGCGTGTGAGCTGTGACGCACTATGCTCTCTCAATTCGGGGTCGCTGATTGGACGAAAAACCAGTGTTGTTGCCTTCTCTCGCGGTGAGGTAGTGTTCCCTTGAGAGCTACTCTCCCTTCCGAAATCGGGATAGTACTTACCATCTGATCTGTGTGGTAGCGACATTCGTAGATAAGGTAGCGACACCGAATTTTTTTCAGTGTAGCGATTTGACGCTTTAAAGTCAACTTAAAATGGAGATATTTGTACTGTGAATAGTACTTAACATACAACTAATGTTAACGAACTTTCGTTTAGTTTCATGAATTTGTCATAGAATCTGAGGCGGTATATTGTTTTTAGAAGTGCAAAAAAAGAAAAATGATGTTTGGATATTTAAGTTTTTTCATTATTATTTTTGAGACTTAATTTATTCGACAAATATTTTTGGATGCTATTTGATGTCCTTTTTCGAAATATGTATGTAGTTTTAATTAAAGGAAGTGAATTTATCATTCGGTAATTAAATATTAAATATGAAAGAATCTATCAATAATCCGAATCAATTCTCAAATAAATTTCCTAAGCAAGACTATAAGTACCGATAGCGCAGCTATCCTAAATACAGAAATCTGCTTTTTCAGAAAGACATTTTTTCGAAATAAATTAATAATTTCAAAATTATCAAAGAACTCAGAAAAAATTGGTTAGCAGGGTGGAATACGAGCCTACGATCTTTCTATTGCTGGTAGACTGCTCTGACCACTGAGCTACATGCACCCCAAGATTCTCCGAGTTCCTTGATGTATACTATACCTCCTTACATTTCATGATAATGCAGGGAGTTTCTTATAGATGGTAAGCATAAATTTCAATTCATGGGCAAATTATAATTAAAGGAAGTGAATTTATCATTCGGTGATTAAATATTAAATATGAAAGAATCTATCAATAATCCGAATCAATTTCTGGGTAAAGCCGCTCACTTATTAAATTTGTGTAGGAAGCCGAATCAGTATTAACTGTATTTGCGTTTTTTGCGATCTTAAAATTTTTAATATTAAAAATATTTATTAAAAGACAAATAATATTCATTTTCTAACAATATTATTGAATTATTGGGTAATGAGTTAAATATTTAACATTTTGAATGTTCCGCATTTTACGATTTGTAGCGATTTTTTTCAATAGATGGCGCCGAACTATCAATATTTGTTGACAACATTGAGCGGAATCATGTCTATATTAGTCATTATTAGTGATTATTAGGTTATAACGGTTATAACAAACAACGCAAACAAATAATCAAAATTTGTCGCAGTCTTTTTCAGCTGAACCAAGGCATAAATCTAAGTTTGTTGTCTTCGTTCAATTCAGGTCTTATCATTGTTTATTTTTAAATTAAAAATTTTGAATTTAATTTGTTATATTTTATCAATAATAAAATCTATAACTTGTTACATCAAAAAGGGCCGTTCAAAAAATATGGAACGCTATTTTTCGGAAATTTGGACCCCCCCTCCCCCCACGTAACACAATGTTATATACATTAGCGCCATTTTTTCACCTTACCGCAACAAATTGCTTGACCCCCTCCCCTTAAAACGCGTTACGTATTTTTTGAACAGCCCCAAAATTGTAACTATATTTTAATTTTCTCTTAATAAATAATATTATTTAAATTGAAGAATGTGAATTTATCATTCGGTAGTATTAATATTAAAGGTGAAAGAATTTAATCAATTATCAATAGAAAAGGCAATAGAAAGGTCCTGGGCTTGTATTTTAACATGCTAACCATTTTTTTCTGAGTTCTTTGATAATTTTGAAATTGTTAATTAATTTCGAAAAAATGATTTTCAGAAAAAGCAGGTTTCTGTATTAGGACGGCTGTGCTGTCGATACATATGAAAAAGATATTGTATTTTCATAACTAAATCTAGTGCTTACTTAAGAAATTTATTTTCGAGAGATTTGATTCGGATAATTGATTAAATTCTTTCACCTTTAAAATTATTTAAATTCACAGTTGAAATTCATAAAATCTTACTTATTATTTAATAATCCAATATTCATTGTTTATAGAACAATATTTATTGTTTTATTTTATACAAAATAAAACTGTCGGGATTACCTTAAATTCTTAAAAATCAGGCAGAGAAGTAGGCGCAACGCGCCTACATCATAGGGTTTCGTGACCTAAAATGACAAAAATGATGATAATGATAATGAATAAATAAAAAAAATAAATAATAATTTATTTAGATTTATTTTTTTTAATTAATTGTTTAAAAATTTTAATGAAGTAATTGGTTCTTTTAGTACTTTCGAGTATTTTCATGTCGCATATGTTTTCAATGAAAATATGGAATAGGAGTAATTTAAAATATATTATCAAAAAGTATAACTTTAACAAATTAAGAATTTAATAATTTATTTTTAACAATATACAAAAATTGTAGAACTATGTAAATTACCCATTACCCTAACAACAGTTGTTATGACAACCATTACCATAGTAACGGTTGACATGGCAACGGTTGTTATGGCAAACATTAACATAGCAATGGTTGCCATGGCAACAGCTGTTATGACAACCATTACCATAGCAACGGTTGCCATAGCAACGGTTGCCATGGCAACGGCTGTTATGACAACCATTATCATAGCAACGGTTGCCATGACAACAGCTGTTATGACAACCATTACTAAGGTTTTAGGAAAATGTTCCGAATGTGTAATTGACCGAAGGTGGATTTAACCGAAAAGCGCTCACTTTACAGCATACAGCGGTTAGTCAGTAATAGAGCGGCAACTTACATACTTACATGCGCAAAATATAAAGTGTCGGTAAAATGAATATATGAATGTAGTGCAGATGGAGCTGTATCGAATATTGTGTATAAAATAATAAGTGAATGAAAAAGGTTAAGTGCAGTGTTTTGAAGTGAAAATTAATAAATAATTAAAAGAAATATATAATGAGTGATAAAAAATAGAAAAACAAATAAATAATTATAATAATAAATAAAACAAATTGACAATTGGAAATAATTTTTAGTTTAATATATAAATTATGCGAATATAAAAGGATAAGTGTAGTGTTTTTGTAAGCCAAACAAATAATAAAGATTATAAAGGTTATTTTTTAATAATTGTGATACAAAAATAATAAAGAACAATAATTAAAGAATAAAAGACAATACGTTTTAGTGTGATGTTTTGTGTATTTTCTTTTGTATATAATAATAATTATTACCAGAAATAAATAAATGTTATATTTATGGTTAAAGACAAGCAATATATTTTTGTACTGTGTGTCTTTTGATTGTAAAAACATAAAATGTTTTTTTATAAACTTAAAAAGATTGAAAAATAAAGAATTAATGCAAACGTTTTTATATTTCCTCGTATTTAATAATATTGTTATGTAACATATTTAAAGGAACATATTAAAGAATATATAATAAATTCTATATTGACATTTTTAGGTTAATATATTGCATAAATATAAACATCAAACAATATATATTTTGAATGGTGCATACATATTTTAAAATATGGTAAGTACGAAATTTAATTTGATCTTTAAATAACTTAATAATTCCCAATGGATAAAAATAAACATTTAGGTTAGTTTTTTATAAACAGCATTTTTTTCACTTTATTTCAAAAGATTTAATTTTTAAAAACATTCTATTGCTTTGTCTCTCTAAAAATATTAAAATTATATTGTATTTCTAAATAATAAATTAGAAAAGCCAAAAAAAAATATTTTCATCGAATTTAAACTTGCTTCATGTTCTTTGAACACTCATCGAAGAGCCTTCAAACAGTCAAAAATGCATTTTCTCTATTTTATTGCTTGTTGATTTAATTTTCAAAATATTGTATTGCAAGGCAATTCTTATTCGATTTTCCGTGCAATAAAATGCTTATTCAAAATTCTATGCTAAAAAGTACGATCTGAAATTAGCTTACACTATGAGTTTCATAAAATTTTCAATTCAATATAATTTTTTATTACAATTGCTTAAAACATATTTCTTAATACGTAAGAGAGAATCCATGTTTAAAGTTTCTAATAACAATAGATATGCATCGAAATTCTCAGATATTTAATTGTAATTAAATATTAAAAATATGATTTAGGGTTACATTTATTGTTCTGTCAGTGGCAATTGTTTTTCACACAATTTTGAATAAGCATTTTATTGCACGGAATGTCGAATAAGAATTGTCTTGCACTAAAAACTGAATAGGAATGATCTTGCATTTGTTTTTCTATAAGCATTATATGAACGGGAGGCGTCGACATTTTTTTAATTTCCATTCGTTTGAATTCCTTTGAACACGCATCGAAGAGCCTTTAAACAGTCAAAAATGCATTTTCTCTATTTTATTTCTAGTTTAATATATTATAAATTAAAAAGTCTGTTCTTTAACGGTTAATTATTACATAATTATATAACTGTAAATCCATTTAATTGGTTTCGCAATAAGTATTTAATAAATTAATTGAACGTTACATAAATTTTGGCTGTAATGCAATTAAAGTTAATTAAAATTTGGATTAATTGGTGCTAAATTATCTGACGTTTTAAAAAGCGATAAGTATTTACTATATTAAAACCAATTATCGTATATACACGCTACGATATACATATTGCAATTTCACTTATTAATTCGGGCACATAAATTGCTTAAAATTATAGTGGTATATTTATGTATATTTGTAAAGTTATAAATTTTAGATAATTCAGATTGAGAGATTATGTCCATTTTATTGGAGTTTTTTTTTCTTGCTATTGGTTGATAGGCGTGGCATTAGGCACGTCCTAATATATATATATGTGTGTGTGTGTGTATGTGTGTATTCTCCTTTAAATTTATGAAATTTTCTAGTAAAACTCCAATAGTTTCTATTTTGAGATTACCTAAATAAAATTCATTAGTGTAATACTTTTTAAACCTTACTTTCTAACCATTTAGAATGCAATTCCATATTTTGATAATTACTCTGATTATTTACATATATCTAACAATATTTTAGTGTTGTTTATATAATTGTTTAATAGGATTTCTAAATTTATAACGATAAATTACTCCAAAGATATAAGTGTCGATAATTGAATGACATAACATTATTACGTTATTAAAAATGTAGATATTTGTAATAATTTATTTCTAATTGGATTCTATTTTCATAAATTTTCAAAGTATTCAAAATATAAGAATTTCATACTATGAAATTGTGTGTCATATGATTTTCTTTTAAGTAGAATAGTTAATTTTCATAATTGTATCTTAATTATTTTTTAGAATATTTTACGAATCACGTATTCAGCGACATAAAAATGAAGTATAATAATATTAACATTAAATTTTCAATACCTACCTTTTAAGTAAATAATAATTAAAAAATTTTAAATTCCATGAAATAATAATACATAGAGTTAAATTTCTAAAAATTTCAGGATACAAATTTTCCTTCTTTATTTTTAACACAATATAGTATAACTTTCAAATGCTAAAATTAAAAAAAAAACTTTTTTTGTCACTAGATTTTCTAAAATCTGAAGCAATTTTTTTGCTTTTAATAACGACTTATTGTAATGTCATAACCAAGTAGGGGAAATGAAGTGATTTTTAATTTCTATATTGTAAATCTTCTAAAAATATTTTCTTATTTATTTTGTATACTATATGGGTGATTTTCAAATAACTGTGATTTTTTTGAATAAGACATTTTTCTGCTAAAATAGTGAACCAAATTTGAAATTTATTACATATTCCAGTACATTTTTGTTATTAAAGTATATGTTCAAATGAAAACTACAAGATTTTAAATATTTCTAAAGTTACGATGGAAAACGCAAGGAAAATTTCCACGGTCCTGACATGTGTGCACAGTTAAAACACGTAAAGAAATAAAAAATCGAATAAATATTTTCTTTTCAGTGTTCGCACTTCAAAATAATACCAGTAGAAGTCAATTAAACATAAAATTGAGTAATAAAATCACGATGACGTTAACATGTGTTGGTAGAAAGTAATTAACAATTTAAAACATGAAAAAAGTGCTCGTGTACGTAAATATCATTGTAATATAGTATATTGTGCAACGAGTGGAGAACAAGGGCGATTTCTCGCGAGTTTGAAGTTTGCTGATCGAGCGCAGCGAGAGCAGCAATCAAGAGAGCGAAAATCGCTGTACGCCACGAATTGCACATATTACTTTGTCCAACAACTGAAAAAAACTTTCTATTAATTTTTCATACTAATTATAATAATTTTATTCATTTATTGTCAGAACTTAACATATTAATAATACAATTAATTTTTCAAAATTTTAATTTTTAGTTATAAATTACTTATTTATGACAAAATTTAACAAAGTTAAAGCAAATTAGAATAGATTTTTATGATTTATTTATAGTGATATGGAACCGAAATAACCACGCATAATGTGCCTTTACTCTTTTCACCGCTCATTTCTCCACTGGACAAACGGCCAGTGGAGATATGAGGTACATTTCTCCACTGGTGCCTAGTGCACAATGACTCCATTTCCCCGAAGGCGTTGGACAAAAAATATTTTTATACACGGAGAAAAAAATGCTGTTGAATCAAAGACATATGAGTTTGATTCATTGAATAGTGTCATAACGGGCTGCCAAACGTATATGCTGTTGTTTTGAAAGCACCGATTCTAATGATTCGATAGTATCACTTTCATTGAAACAAAAGCATATTTCTTAAATTGACAGCATACTATGTTAATTTGAAGGTATTCCTTTTGAATCAACGATCAAAATTTTTTAATTTAACAGTATATGCTTTTGAGTCAATGACTATAGTTTTTAAATTTAAAAGCATCATTTTTATGATTCAAAAATTTGTATTTTTTATTTTTTTAATTGTTGCTATCGATTGAATAACACCATACTGTTAAGTCAATTCTTTTATGTGGTTAAAGATATACCAACGATAAATTGAAAAAATGAAATTTTTGTTCACATATTTTTTATATACTAATTCTCACACCTTTAACACAACACTTCTTATATACATCTTTTTTCAATTTTACACACTAACATAGACATCTTTATTATTTTTTTAAATTTTTTCCAACGACAAACACACATACATACACATTCAAACACACTTTATAATTTTTTGAGTCTGAAAAATACGCTGTTCCCAATCGGTCACCCATCCAGGTAGTAACCGCGACAAAACGTGCTTAACTTTCGTGATATACGAGAACTGCCGCGCTGCAATGTAATACATTCGCTTCTTACATTGAGCAGTTACTTTGTAGTTAAATACCGTGCGCGAGATTTTTCTCGTGAATAAGGGAATTTATATAGGGAATTTATGTTTAACTTAATTTAAAAACCGCTGCCAAGTTGTACGTTTTCGTCAATCTCGTTATGTTCATTTCATGAACACTTTGCTTCCTCATAGAGATAATAATAAAAATATATATTAGTTACATAAATAATGCAAAATGTTTTATATTTTTGTTGATTGGTATTCAGCTAATTTCATTGAAAGTTAATTATTTTTTTTTAATTGTAATTTTATAATTGATTATATTATTGTTTATATTTCTTTTGTTAAGTAATATGGATTAAAAACAAATAATTCAATGACTTTGTTTCCAAGACGTACCACGTGGAGGTAACCAATCGTACATCTCAAAACTATAACAAAATTTAGATTAAATGTTCCAAAAAAGGTAATTTAAATTATATAAAAAGTAAATATGTAACAAATAGAATATCTATAAAATTTTAGTTTTTATAATATTTTCTAAATTTTGGTTTTCTTTTTTTCACCTGGAAGCTGATTTTGTTTTTTACTTTGGGTGTAACACTTTTGTAAACTCGAAATTTATTTGATTCGTCAGTTTCCCATTCTATCGTATGTCTCTTTGGTCGTATTTCATCATAACTTAACCCCATTTCGTATGCTTCAATAAATTCCTCTTCTGTAATTTCCTCTAAAAATTAAAATGTATTCAAAAACTTTCTATTGTCATTATTACTTATTTTCCTTTAACATTAAAGTTTTATGTATCTACCGTAAAAAGTAAGTGAACCCATAATTTATTCTGAAAAATTAAATAATGAGTCAATAATGTTAAGTATAATTAAAATAAAAAAATATTGAAAAAAATATAAAGTAAATTTTAGTTATTTTAATGATTCTTTAAAAGATTTTATGATACGACTCAAAATAGGATCACATTTCCATCAATGTTTCCAAGCAGCTTCACCGGTAGGTCCAGAAGGCTCTAAAGGAAATAAATTACTTATTCAAAAATGTAAAAGATTCATTTTTTCTAAGATAAATTATTAAAAAGATGTTCATTAATTAATTTTAAAAAAATTAAAATATAATATTATCATTCGTAAATAAATTTGTTCATTATCTAATTACACACCCAGTGATAAGGGGTAAATTAAAGTCAATTCAAATTCAAGTCAATTAAAGTTCAATTGTCTGTAACCACCTGATCAGAATTTGAATCCCCTTTAATGCCCTTTAAAGAATTCAATTTTAATTAAAAGGCATTAACTCTACAACAAATGATTCCCTTAAACAGCATTAAAGTGGATTCAAATTCTGGTCACGTGGTTACAGAGACTTGAATTAGATATAAATTATCAATCTAACAATAGAAAAGGAATTCATTAAGATTGCGAACAAAAATGGAATTGGTTTGGAATTTAATTGCATAAAAGTGCCAATCCACTTTAATTCACTCCTTATCGCTTTACGATTCTACGTTTCTAAGAAAAATCACTTAAATTTTGTTCTAAAATTATATTAAAAAAATGATTTCTCATTTCTTTGGCATTATGAGAGTAAATTATAGAAGAAGGATTTTTATTTAATAATATTGAAGTCAAATATGCTGCGGCATATATTCCACATGAACAACGATCAGGTTGTTTTGCTCTTTAGTTTTCAAACTTAATGTTCAGAATGTTCAAATTAGGATATCTGACTCTAATGTAGTGTTTTTCTTGTGACATTAAATTTTTATATTTGTGCTCATCATAATAATAACTGTCGTAAATGTGAAGAAAATTATTTTTGTAATGTAAACAGTGCCAGTGATTACTGGACAAACCTCCGACAATTTGAACATCGTCTTCAAAAATTGGATCAATATTATCGGGACATTGTAAATACAATGTTGAGATAGTATTATAATTGGAATTTAAATTTACAATTTCTAAAAATTTATCAAGGGATACATCCTCTAACCAAGAATTTACAGGTAATACATTCAATTTAATTTGATTCAATAAAGCATTATTCATTACCAAATGATTTAGAATTTTTCGTTTAGGACGTACCCAATTTTTATTTGGTTGACTTGCATCGTTAATTGAAATGAAATCATTTTCATTCATTTCAATTGCATTGTTAACTGAAATATAATCATTTTCATTCATTTCCATAACTTCGCTACTTGAAATTCCGATAAAAATTGGCTTATGGTCGGAATAAATGCTCTCATATACACCTGCATTAAAATTATTCAAATTATTAGATACAAAGATAACATCAATTTGAGTATTAAAATTGGTTGTTGAAACGTGTTCAGAAATTCCTCGTTTAAAGCCAATACTATTTAAAAATTGTTCTAAATATTGGTTTTTATTGAAACAATCGAAATTAAAGTCTCCAATAAAAATATTTTTATAATTTTGATTTATTTTATTAAAAATATTATTTATAATTCTTCTGAACATTAAGTTTGGAGTACTTGGCGATTTATATCCACTAATAATATAAAATTCGTCAATTTTTAAACAAAAAATGTCAACGTGTTCCTGATAACCAGAATTTGATATTTTGTTTTCTTTAAAATTATTTATAATTTCGAATTTTAGATTTTGTTTAACAAAACATAATAAACCTCTTGGCAAATTACTGCTTTCATGATCGGATCTAAAAGCTATTACAAATCCCTTGACTTTTATGAATTGTAATTGCTTCTGAAGGTACAATAGGAAATTGTTCACGAAGAATTTGATAACCCTCAGTAAATTTTATAACAGTTTTATTTTTTGTAAGAGGTACCCAATTCATATTAAGATTATATTTGTTCATACAATTTTTAAATGTACAGCGAATTTTTTTACCAACTCTATCATCATTAAAATTCAACCAAACAATTCTCGAATTTTTCGCATCTAAATCTTCAGTAACAGACATTAAAATTCCACAAGCACCGTTTACTAATCCATCTTCAACGTCTATATTAGAAGTGATCATATACTTTATACCGATTTTAAGTAATAAAGAATATTGTAATCCACCACACTCGGATTTACTCTTATTTTTCAATGAATTTATTAACTTTCTTTTATCAAAATTTACTTTACCGATAATATAATCATTAGCTTTAGACGTGAAAGATGTACCATTTGATTCCTTAATTTTTTTTTGTATTGTACAAATCTACTAATTTATTTTCAAAATACAATCTTATTACATCATTAGGTACCTCATTATCTTTATTTACAACTCTTGATAGAAAGAGTTGTTTATCTTCTTGCGTTAATTTTCCAGTTGCTAAATTATTTAATGCTTGTGTAAATAATTTATCATCTTTTTGCCTCATTATTTCAGTCAATTCAAAAAAGTTAAATTCATCCCACAAAATATTATTCGAAAATATACTGAGGGCTGAACTATTTGGTGTCATGTAAACTGGTTTATCCAGAACTGGAGGCAATTGATGCAAGTCTCCAACTACAAGAACTGACATACCCCCAAAATTTTGATCAACACCAGTAATTTGTCTTGCTCTTGTGTCAATATAGGAAAGAAGAGTACTTCCAACCATCGAAATTTCATCAATTATTAATAATTTTACGTCCATCATTTTTTCGCGTATACTATTTGCTATACCAGAAGATAAATTAGTTATATTTTGTTTGTTACCCTTAGAAATGGGTAAAGCAAATGCAGTATGTAATGTTATTCCATTTATAAGAAAAGCAGCTTTTCCTGATAATGCACATAACATTACTTTTGCAGTTTCTTTATTCATTCCTGGCATTTGATTGAAATAATTCGTCACCATTTGGTAAATGCAATTTATAACTTTACTTTTTCCAACTCCAGCAGACCCACTCAAGAAGATTTTAAACGGAACTTTATTTGTTTTTATACAATTTATAACGTGCATTGTTATTAAACGTTGTTTATCATTTAATTCATGAAATAAATCTAATAATTTCTCCTTATCTACTGCAGCTGGACAAGTAATTCTAATTCTATTTATTTTAGAATAATCACTTTCATTAGTTTGGCCAAAAATATCAACATTATTATTCACTGTATTTTCCCCATTATTATTTTTAAATTTATCTTCATCATCAGAATTATCAATTTCAACTTGTTGAATTGCTTCTTCGATAACTTCATCTTTTAAGACATTAAATTTTAATCTGTTTTTTTCAATTATAGAGAAATTATTATGAAATTTTTCATCAACATTAATATTTTCTACCTCATCATGTTCATTTCTCTAAGGTGAAAATAATAATATTTGTTCACGATAATAATTATAATCATCTTGAATTAATTTGTAGTTACGATATCTGATTAATTTTAATTTATTTCTTTGTTTGATAGCAAACTTCTTTCCTTTTTTGACACCATTATCATCACAATCATTATCAATGTTAACATCATCACTATTGTCACTGACATTAGAGACACAATTTGTTTTTTGACCATGATCATTAATTTTTTTATTTGTTTTTGACACATTTTTTTGATTAACACTACGATTTGATTCTTTACCACCAATATTGTCGTGAACATCATTACTAACACAAACATCACTACCATTATTATTATACTCATAGCCATTATGATAATCAATAACAACATCATTATCACTGTCATTATTATAATAATTTTTATTATGATCACATTTAGTTTTATTATTTTTTATTTCTGCTGTATTTTTTTTTCAACAATTAACTTTTTTTCTGGATAACTTTCATTATTACCATCACAACTGTTATTACCAATGTCATTTATATGCTTGACACTATATTTTTTTATATCAACATCATCAATATTATCACTATCAACGTTATTTTCACCAACATACTTATCAACGTCATCATTATGGTCATCATCATCATCATCATTATCACTGTCATTAAAATCACAATGTTTTTTTTCATCATCATAATTTGAGTAATGTTTTGTATCTGTCGAATAACAAGCTGCAAATTCAGCTAAACAAATTGATTGTAAATTTGCAGGTCTTTTCGAGTATTTGTCAAATATATTTGAGTAAAACACATTAGTAGAATTTTCATTTAATTTTTGCAAATCAGATTTTGATATTAACATTCGAACTCGTTGATCTGAAGCTACAGTATTAATATATATTTCTACTCCACTACATCTGGTTAATGACATTGATAAGCAATGATACACTGCTACTTGGGATGACAAAACATTACCATTTATGAATACATTTGCAATTTTTCTGAACTAATCTCTCAAAGACAAATTACCATTTTCAATATCGTTTGCAGCTTCTTTTAATAGTTTACTGAGACCTGCATCAATTTTAGTTACATAATTCGTCATGTAGGAGGCACAGCTATAAGGATTTAAAACAAATTGAATATCCATATTGGATTCAATTAAATTTAATAAAGTTATATTATAAGCATTAATGGCAACATCCTGGCTTCTCCTTCGCAAAAAAATTTTAGAAGTTTTTAAAGAGAGTCTAATTGCTAATAAGTAATCTTCTTCATTAATATTTAAAAGCTGTAAAATATCATTAAATGATTGGTAGTGCACATCATCGAAATAAGTTTTCATTAGGTCTTTAATTTTTTTTAAATTTTCTGAAATTTTTTTTGATATTTACTTTCTCATCATCTGACAAAGGATCCAGAATCATAGTATTTTTCATCACGAACATTGGGAAATGAAACCTACATATTTTTTTATTTTTTCTACCTTTGTAACAAGTTGGTTTATGATTATGTCTTTGAAATGTCATTAAAGCATTTTTTGGATCATATTTACATGTTATAAATTCATCTATAAATTTTACACAAGATGCTCTAGATGCATCATCATTTATATCAAAAGTTGGTGCATTATTACATAGGTAGAGACCATGAGTATGAACTGAGCCACGAGCTTGAAATTCTCTGCGTTCAAAATAATCAGTGACATAAAATTTCCCGAAAATACCATTTTTATTTTTCATTAATTTATTAATTTCTAAAAATCGATTCTCTATATACCTAACACAAGTTACTGGATCTTCACGAATTAATTTTGTTTTAGTTTGCATATCTAAATTAAGAGCATCTGCATTACTTAAAATTTTACCGTGTTTGATTTTAAAAAGAATTTTTAACAATTCTGGCCATTTTATTTCACTTGCCGACAAAGTTATAAAAAACGTAGGAACCCCTTTTTGTCGAATCAAAGACTTTAAATGCTTTTGCTTCATTTCCCAAAATGCCGGTGATGATCTTACTAATTTCAAGAATCTGAATCCTTCATCATGTTTGATTAAATTATCAATTATTACAGGATTTGCAGCTTTATTTGCATTTAAATTAGCATCTTTTACTTTTCTTAAACATACATTCAAATTTGATAAAACAGATTTTTCTAATTTTTTTTTAGCCATAAAAAGAATTCTTGTTGGTATGCATGATCTTCGATCACTACGCCGACATTCCGATTTTACGCGTTCACTATAATTTAATTTGTTTTCGCTATTAAAAGGATATCCGCCAAAAATGGTAGGGAAACAAAGTTCATCAATATTTTCAATTAAATGCCACGGTTCAGGATATTTTCCTTGACCAGGAGCAATAACTGACATTTCATTGCAGACTTCTTTGTTTCTATTGATTATTAAAATTTCATCGTTAATTTCAAATTTATCATCATTCTGATCATTTTTATCTGATAAAGGAAAAGAATTAGATGGATCATATGAACACACTTCCATTTTATTGGAAACTGTTTGACAATCTTCTCGAATATTATCTCTTGGACTGACAATAAAATCCACATTTGTTTTATCAAGTATATTTTTGTCATATCTTTTGAAAAATTCTGCATTAATAGAGACATTATTTTCTATATACAATGGAGTGTTTATTAAATAAGTAATAGATTCAAGAATTATATGAGGTCGAACAGTTTCATACATATAATGTGAAGTGTGCTCCATATGTCTTTTTAATTTTATTTGAATTGTTGACATTGAATCAAAATTTCGAGGAAGTACATTTATCATTTCATTTATGTCAACAGAAATGTTAACAACACTTCCTTTCAATGATAATTGAGGATTAATTGCATAAGGCTGAAGAGCTAATATTTGCATGAATGGGATATAAGGTGACACCATTCTCTCCTCAAGAGCACTCAAATTTTTTACGAAGTCAGGAACATGAGGAAACTTTAAGCTTTCATTTGCAGCCATTTTTGGGATTTTTCCTTTTTTAATATAGCCAAGACAAGTTTTACAAATAAATTTTGAACAAGCATTAATAATTTGATTAATAAACACATCTTTTTTAATATGACAAAATGAATCTAGTTGTAATTCAATTTTTTTCAAATTAAACTTTTCAACAGATTTAAAAAAAAATAAATTGTCACAACATATGCAAATAACATCTGGCCCATTACTTCTATTTTTTATAAAATTTAATAATAATTCTGCTTTAATTGAATCACTTTTAACTTGCGAATTTAATTCAGTTATATAATTTTCCCTATAACAAAGAAGTTCATTTAATCTAGCATTTTGTTTCCTCAATTTATCCTGACATCGAGTTTTTTCTACACTTTGAGTTTTGTGGAATTTATGTCTCAATTTATTTTCATGTTTCCCTTTAAGACAATAGTTTTCTGACATACGCAAAATCTTATTTCTTTTAATATTTTCTTCATTTTCTCTCAAACAATAACTTTCATTTAGCCTTAACCGTTTATTTCGTTTAACATTTTTTTCATTTTTAGATTGATTGTAATTTATATTTTCCCTTAACCTTAAATTTCGTGAAATGTTTTTTCGCGATTCGTTCAATTTGTAAATAATGTTTTTCCGTTTCAAAGAAATTCTAGAAATGTTCTTTAAATATTCAATAGCTTCAAATACTTTATTTTTTAATAATATTTTATTTCGAGAAATATTCTTTAATTTTTCAGTTAAAGAATATGTTCCCTTTCTTCTCATTCTCATTTGGTTACGATTAATAATATTATGTTTTAACTTGAAGGCTTCATTTTTACTTTTATTCCGGAAAAAATTTCTAAAATATGATTTTCTACTTTTAATTTTTCTTTTCTTATTAATTTTAGTTTTCAAATTAACACGTTTAATTTTCATTTTGAAAATATATAAAAGATAAATAAAGATTACTTATCTTCAAAGCACAAAGCATGTAATAGAGAAATATTTTTTGCACCTACAATATGTTTAGTTAATCAAAATTAGAAATCTGTAATTTATAAATTATATTTAAATAAAAATTTGATAGAAAATATATTAAAACAAATTTTTTCAAATTTGATAAAATATACACACTTAAAATTATTTATTCACGGCACACATAAATAAACAGATAAAATATTGTTAGAAAATATATTTAAATTATTTTTCTTAAATTCCCGTGCGGAAAAAGCCCCCAACAGGCCGACACGAGGTGAGGGACCACAGCAGGGGCCCGCATGGATCGCCCACATCATTAATTACCAAAAATTTCTACAGGGTTGTCACAGGTCAGGGAAAAGTCAGGGAAAATACAATTGGTCAGGGAAGTCAGGGAAAAGTCAGGGATTTTTATTAAAAGTACTGGAAAAAATTAAATTTTTATTAAATTTTTATTTTTATAAACTTTTTATTTTTTATTTTTATTTTACTTTTTTACTTTTTATTTTTATTTAATTTTTTTTTAGATCTATGCTGGGGCCCACACCTCTTTTCCATACGGGTTTGAATAAATAATTAAATATGCAATGTTAAAAATATTTTATTTCATCAAAAATAGTTTTCAAAAAAATACTGATATAAATAATTTATATATTTATATTTATTTATTACAATTTAAAGAAAAAATTTTAAAATAAAATTTAATTTTTTTATTTATACAACAAAATTTAATGAAAAAAATTTAATTTTATAAAAATTATTAAGATTTATTTATTTATTTACACGGGCGGTGCCCTCTCGTACAAAAGTACTTATAATATGAAAGAAAGTTAATATTTATAATTTGAGAGAAGTAATATAAATTAATTCATAATATTTATATTTAAAAAAATATATTGAAGAGGATAAAAAATAACTATTTTTAATTGTAAATAAAATAATTTGTAAATGTAAACAAATTTACCTTGATTTTTATTTCTCGTAGAATATTATTGTTTCTTTTGAAAATGATTGTTATTCCCCCAGTTAATAATAATAATAATTTTTGAAAATGATAGTTATTCCTCAGTGAATAATAATAATTTAATGATGTTTATTAATTCTCGTAGAATATTATTGTTTCTTTTGAAAATGATTGTTATTCCTCAGTAATAAATAATATTCATAAAATTCCTCTGTCAGAATGGAATATTTGTCAAAATATATGTCATTAATAATCTGAGATTGATGTAAATGTTTTTGTTTTTTGCTTAGTTACCAGTGACAGATTTAAAGCTAAATTCACATTCTTTTTTTTCAAAAATACGTAACATAAAATAGAATATCACAACTCTTTATAAAATTGGCTGCATACAAATTAAAAAAATATTTCTGTCATGAGAAAGCAATATAATTTTCTTTTATTATTAAATTTCGATATTAATTACACTAATTATTTTAAAAATAATAACTTCTTATATTTATTTTATTTTCTTTATTTTTCTTTATTTTTTATTTATCTTTATATTATTTTAATTAATCTATAAGATGGTTTTATTCGTTTAATAATTAAAGGAAAATTCTGAAATAAAAAAATTCATAAAATTATATTTTCGCCAATTTTTTTTTATTTTTAAAATACCAATAATTTCGTCATTTGTGGTCGAATCAGCTTGAAAAATATGTTAATCGAAGCGTTTTTTAATGCTCTACAAGTTGGAAATGATATTTTTAAAGTTGCTTTTACATTTTTTAACAAAACTTTCGAAAAAGTCTTATTTTCCAAAAATTTAGATTTTTAAAAGTTTAATATCTCCGGATAATATGGACGAAAAATGTTCAATGAGGGCTTAAAAGATGCGTCTGAAAAAACTCTACAAAACTAAGGAAAAACATTTATAGGTGTCCTAACATTTTTTTTAAGTTATGGCCAAAAAACGTTTTTTTTGAAAATTAAAAATGCAAAAAAAAATTAGTTAAGCTTTATGAATCGGACTGAAAATACTCTTATTTTATGTCCCCCGAGGAGACCTACAATTTAAAAAAAAAAATTTAAGACTTTAGCTCTTTCTGGTTCTGAGATATTGAGGCAAATGTAATGTTAGTACACACACATACACACACACACATCCGGACAAATTTTTCAAATACGTTTTTTGGACTTCTGAGCTCAAATTTCATAGAACTTTTTTTTTATTTAAAACATTTATACTGGGAGTGCCTAGTCATATATAAAGTATTAAAGTATTAGGTATAAAAAAAAAATTTATAAATATGTCAAAAAATGACAATCCAAAATTTTGCTAATACAAAGCTTCCTATGAGGAAGCAATAATAGTTTTTTATATAAGAATTTCAAAAACGACAGGTTTAATAAACATATAAATATGTGTGAATAAGTATTTCAATAAATTTAGCACCTGTCAATGTCTCAAATACATAGTGTCCTTATTTTTATAGCATATGCTATTGGCAGTCCCCTATAGCACCACTCATTGAAACGAAAGCATATGTTTTCATTTTCAAAAGCGCGCTTCTTTGAAGCAAACAACTTTTCATTTGATTCAAATTTACACGCATTTTCTTCAAATTTATCTATTAGATGTTTCAAATGAATATTGTCAAAGAAGCAATAAATTATTCTGTTGCTATATATAGATGAACTATAGAAACAATTTGTAGAATATCATTAATTTAACAGTATCGTACTTTTAATTTAAACAGTTTCATTTTTTCGTTTTAAGCAATATACTGTTCGATTAATAAATGTGTTATTGAATTAATAACGGGAAATTCAACAGCATGGAGCTATTTGATTCAACAGCACTTTTTTTCAGTGTATGTAAAACATCTGGTTAGATTTGGCCTACAAAGTACTTAAAAGATAGTTTTAATATTTGCTTACGTGAAAATTTCAGAACAAAATTTTAAAAAAAAGTATGCCACGGACCTGACATTTTAACCCTATTTTCTTAATTTTAACTATGATAATGTTAATGTTAACAAACTGAATATTAAGTATCTTTAAGAAGAGACTTCTATTAAGTGATTTATGAAGTGAGTGGCAAAAAATAATAATTTTATTAGTCATTTATCTATGGGGACATGCAAATATGACAGTTATTTGAAAATCACCCATATACAGGTATATGACATGTGCATCTTCAAGAAAACCAACTTACTGTCGAGGAAAAGGCAAACTTTATTGTGATAATGAAGAAGAAGTTATAGATGATGAAGATAAGAAACATACATGTCAACCGAAACTGAAACTTGCTAATTGCATAACTGAATGTTTACAGCTACAAATGAAATTGTTGGTGATCCACTGGACATTTTTGATAAAGCATGCGAAAGGTTATATAGATTTTATATTATAATAATATACTATTATATATTCGAAATATATATTTATTTATATATATATATATATATATATATATATATATATATATATATATATATATATATATATATATATATATATATATATATATATATATATATATATATATATATATATATGTATACGGTGATCATTTTATTATTTATTAAAAAAATAGTAATAATAAATAAATTTTATGTTACGGAAATCCCGATATTGCTACTGCATTACCCTTTCATAAATTAAGGTATAGGATAAAAAATTACATCCGGGATAATAATCTTCCTTTACCTAATCATATTGTTGATTTAACAACAGTAATGAATAGTGAATTATGGGATGAGAGTTTATCGTACATGCAAAGCATGAAATGCGATAAAGAAGGTTCAATTGTTCATGAAAAGAGAAACATATCTGTGAAAGAAGTAATAGATAAAAAAGGATATTGTCATGTAATATTTTATGACGAAAACATGTTACAAAAGTGTAAAGATTCTTCACAGATATTTGTCGATGGGACATTTAAAGTTGTGCCCAGATTAGGTGGTGCCAAACAATTAGTGACACTCGCTTGCGAAAAATTTGATCAAGTAAGAAATATATAATTTTTCATAAATATAAAAAAATTAATGTTCCATATACATACATATATTTTATAATACTTTTCCAGTTTGTGGCACTATTTTATGTCTTAATGACAAAAAAGGAACAAATTTCATATGAAGCTGTTATAAAGGCAATAAAAGAGATAGCACTATCACTGAACCCGTCGTTAATAATGTCAGATTTTGAAGTAGGACTAATGAATGCTTTACAAATCTATTTTCCTGACGCGTTAGTGACAGTAACATTGCAAGAGGCATTTAAAGATTTCCACAATTACGTTTTAACCTTTTGGTTTAAAATCATAAAAGTCTATAGACTTTCAGATTTTCAATTTCTGCACAGAACAAACGGTGGCATAGAAAGATATCATCGGGCGTGGAAGCAAATGGTGGCTACTCGCCCGGGGACAATTAAATTTCTAGGTAAAAATTCATTAATTGTAATAAATTACAAATGTTGGCATAATATTTGACATAAACTTTAAATTATTTTCTCCTTTATGTAGGTGGACTTATAAACATGATAAAAGCACAACACAACAATTACGAGATTGCAAAATCTTTTGCTTTTTCAAAAAGAAAAGGGAACAAGCTTGACCGAGATAGAGAAATTGCGATTGAAAAGTTATGGTCCAATTTTTTAAACCCAACAACTGATGTACACCCATTGAGAAGGGTCCAAAAAATTAATGAATTATTACAGAGGCTTATAAGCGAAACAAGTGATTACACAAAAGGTGTATATGCTTACAATGAAAATGAAGGTATGAAATTTGAATTAAGATGTAATATTATATTTTTATTGTAATAAAGTATGCGTCGAAAGCTTAAAATTGCATTAATATTATATAATAATAATAGAAAAAATCAGTTTTTTAATTTTAAAATGTTAACTCAAAAATTTGACAGTTAATTTGCAAATAAAATAAATAAAGCAAGAACATTTTAAATCAAACACTTTAAAAATTGTATAAAAATGTTCAATTTAAATTTTTAAAAATGATTAATTATTTTAAAATTTATTTATGTTTATATTTAAATTATTCAATTCTTATATAGTACAGAATTCTGATAGGAATTACATTTTTTAAAAATGAAAAATTTTCATTTCAAACAAAAAATTAAAAAAATAACAATGCGATTGAAACTTTTGCGCACACATGTATCATAATTATCATTTTCTTTTAGAAAACATCGAAGAACCTCCAGATTCAAATATATAAGATACTGTGACCGAAGTCCATAAAAAACCAATATCCGATAGGATTACTATGCAATCAAGCATTGACGATTGCATATGCACCATATGCGACAAACGATTTTCCAGGAATAGCAGTGTAGCATACATACATACATTTAAAGGCTGTACAAGTTTTGGAAATGTGGTAAATGTTGTGGCTACTTCCAAAAGTTACCTCACGTGGAGCCATGCATAAATCGGAAATGCCCGTTTTGCCCTTTCAAAGGGCAAAATGGCTTTCAAACTCACATGCACATAATACAATTTCATGGTATGTATAAAATATTAAAATTAGTATTTAATATTAAGCACGAAAAAAACCTTTAACTGGAACGGCGATAACTTTTAATAAAACAACAAAAGTATTCGTTGAAATAGCGAAAGTATAATGTTTAAAAGAAACAATGAAATTAAATGCTGTTGTGTATTAATATATTTCTTATTTAATAACAGATGGAAATGATGCAGAAGCAGAAGAAGAAGAAGAAGACGAAGTAGAGATTGTAGAAAAAGAAGAAAAAGAAATTGTAGAGAAAAAAGAAGAAGAAATTGTAGAAGAAGAGGAAATTGTAAAAAGAGAAGAAGAAAAAATTGTAGAAGAAGAGGAAATTGTAGAAAAAGAAGATGAAGAAATTGTAGAAGACGAGGAAATTGTAGAAAAAGAAGAAGAAGAAATTCTAGAAAAAGATGCTGATGATGATGATGAAAATGAAGTAAAAAAATTTAAATGGACAATGAAAGTTGTAAAATATTTAAAAAAATATTCTTCGATGGAATCGAAATGTATGTAAAAATTATATATAATAATAATCGACATAGTCAGTTCCAACCTGAAGTTAGCGTTATTTTATGATAATGTTTTGTTTTTGCAGTTTAAATTTGTAAGTACTTAAAAAATTTAATCAAATAAAGAACAATAATTAGTTAGAAATTTTTTTTACAAAAGTTATTATAGTTAAATTCTGACATGAATTGATTTAACAAAAATTCCAATTAATATTTTTAAAAAAAATTAAATTTTTAAACCCTTGAAACAGGAATTTTAGGAATTAATTAAATTCTAAAAAGGTTTTTAAATTAATATTCGTAAAAATTTAAGGGAAGAAAGAGTTTTAAAATCTTTAAATTTTTATTTTAAAAATTATTAATAAAATTATTTTTATTTAAAAATTAATAAAGTTATTCTATAATTAATATTAATTATTTATAAATACAATATAATTTCATTATTTTTCGTTAGACAAATTAACAGAATATTTTTAAAATCAAAGAAGTAGGAAATAAAGTAAAGAAAATGAAGTTTAGACTGTTTGAAGGTTATTTGATGCGTGTTGAAAGAACGTCGAAAGAGTTGAAATTGAATAAAAATGTGTTTTTTTCAATTCTCATTTATTATTAATAAATACAATATAATTTCATTATTTTTATTTAGACAAATAATTAGAATATTTTTAAAATCAAAGAAATAGGAAATAAAATGAAAAAAATGGAGTTTAGAATGTTTGAAGGCTCTTCGATGTTTGTTCAAAGGAAGTCAAACGAATGGAAATTAAAAAAAATGTGTATTTTTCAATTTTCATTTATTATCAATATATTAAATCATTAATTTTAAAGCTATAAAGCAATACAATATATTGAAAATTAGATCAACGAGAAATAAAGTAGAGAAAATGCATTTTTGACTGTTTGAAGGTTCTTCGATGCGTGTTCAAAGGAAGTTAAACGAATGGAAATTAAAAAAATGTATATTTTTCAATTCTTATTTATTATTTATTATCAATATATTAAATCATTAATTTTATAGCTATAAAGCAATACAATATTTTGAAAATGCAGTCCAATAGGCAAAGAACTGTGAAAACCAAGGGGGGGGTACACACTTTTTTTTAAAACGAAAATTTTTTTTAGTTATTCGCAAAAAAAAATATGAAGATGAATTCCAATAATTTTTTCTGTATGTTTGTTGGAATCTACACGAAAAAATAAACGAAAATATATAACACCAGTCCACTAGATTAAGAATTGAGAGAACCAGCAAGGGTTGAAGAATTTTGGAGATTGCAAAAAGAGATTTTAGTTTTTCGATGAAAACACCATGAAGATCTATTCTAATCACTTCCGCTATATTTTTCTTGTAATCTATGCGTAAAAACGAATAAGTGTGCCAATTTTCAGCTCTCCAGATAAAAAAATGTAGGCGCCAGGGGGGGTACATGGATTTTTTTCGAAAT
Organism: Leptopilina drosophilae; assembly: GCA_032873175.1. Taxonomy (NCBI): domain Eukaryota; kingdom Metazoa; phylum Arthropoda; class Insecta; order Hymenoptera; family Figitidae; genus Leptopilina; species Leptopilina drosophilae. The sequence continues at coordinate 32,418,219 of CM065478.1, forward strand.
TTTAAAAATTTTCGAGTTTTTCGCTGAAAAAATTATGAAGATCGATACCGAATGTGTTCGCTATATTCTTCCTTTAATCCATTTTTGACAATGCATATGCATACCAATTTTCAACTTTCTAGGTAAAAAACTGTGAGCGCTAGGGGGGGGGGTACATGCTTTTTTTTGCGAAAAATGGCCAAAATTTGATGTTTTTCGTCGAAAACTTTATGAAGATCAATCCCAATCACGTTCGCTATATTTTTCCTGTAATCTACGCGTGAAAATACATAAGTGTACCAATTTTTAGCTCTCTAGATGAAAAACTGTGAGTTCTAGGGGGGGGGGTATATGGTAATTTTTGTAACCGTTCCAATAGGGTTCCTACCGGGGTACGAAACCCTAAAAATGTGTATTTTTCAATTCCTATTTATTATCAATATATTAAATCGTTAATTTTAAAGCTATAAAGCAATACAATATTTTAAAAATTAAATTAACTAGAAATAAAATAGAGAAAATGCATTTTTGACTGTTAGAAGGTTCTTCGATGCGTGTTTGAAGGAAGTCGAACGACTTTAATTTGAATAAAAGTGAGTTTTTTCTATTCTTATTTATTAATTATTATCAATATATTAAATCGTTAATTTTAAAGCTATAAAGCAATACAATATTTTGAAAATTAAATCAACTAGAAATAAAATAGAGAAAATGCATTTTTGACTGTATGAAGGTTCTTCAATGCGTGTTTGAAGGAAGTCGAACGACTTTAATTTGAATAAAAGTGAGTTTTTTCTATTCTTATTTATTAATTATTATCAATATATTAAGTCGTTAATTTTAAAGCTATAAAGCAATACAATATTTTGAAAATTAAATCAACTAGAAATAAAACAGAGAAAATGCATTTTTGACTGTTTGAAAACTCTTTGATGCGTGTTCAAAAGAAGTCAAACGAATAGAAATTAAAAAAATGTAAATTTTTCAATTCTTATTTATTATTTATTATCAATATATTAAATCGTTTATTTTAAAGCTATAAAGCAATACAATATTTTGCAAATTAAATCAACTAGAAATAAAATAGAGAAAATGCATTTTTGACTGTTAGAAGGTTCTTCGATGCGTGTTTGAAGGAAGTCGAACGACTTTAATTGGAATAAAAGTGAGTTTTTTCAATTCTTCTTTATTATTTATTATTAATATATTTAATCGTTAATTTTAAAGATATAAAGCAATACAATATTTTGAAAATTAAATCAACTAGAAATAAAATAGAGAAAATGCATTTTTGACTGTATGAAGGTTCTTCAATGCGTGTTTGAAGGAAGTCGAACGACTTTAATTTGAATAAAAGTGAGTTTTTTCTATTCTTATTTATTAATTATTATCAATATATTAAATCGTTAATTTTAAAGCTATAAAGCAATACAATATTTTGGGAATTAAATCAACTAGAAATAAAATATAGAAAATGCATTTTTGACTGTTTGAAGGTTCTTCAATGCGTGTTTGAAGGAAGTCGAACGAGTTTAATTTGAATAAAAGTGTGTTTTTTCAATTCTTCTTTATTATTTATTATCAATATATTAAATCGTTAATTTTAAAGATATAAAGCAATACAATATTTTGAAAATTAAATCAACTAGAAATAAAATAGAGAAAATGCATTTTTGACTGTATGAAGGTTCTTCAATGCGTGTTTGAAGGAAGTCGAACGACTTTAATTTGAATAAAAGTGAGTTTTTTCTATTCTTATTTATTAATTATTATCAATATATTTAATCGTTAATTTTAAAGCTATAAAGCAATACAATATTTTGCAAATTAAATCAACTAGAAATAAAATAGAGAAAATGCATTTTTGACTGTTAGAAGGTTCTTCGATGCGTGTTTGAAGGAAGTCGAACGACTTTAATTGGAATAAAAGTGAGTTTTTTCAATTCTTCTTTATTATTTATTATTAATATATTTAATCGTTAATTTTAAAGATATAAAGCAATACAATATTTTGAAAATTAAATCAACTAGAAATAAAATAGAGAAAATGCATTTTTGACTGTATGAAGGTTCTTCAATGCGTGTTTGAAGGAAGTTGAACGAATGGAAATTAAAAAAATGTGTATTTTTCAATTCTTATTTATTATCAATATTTTAAATCGTTAATTTTGAAAGCTATAAAGCAATACAATATTTTGAAAATTAAATCAACTAGAAATAAAATAGAGAAAATGCATTTTTGACTGTTCTAAGGCTCTTTGAAGGGTGTTCAAAGGAAGTCAAACGAATGGAAATTAAAAAAATGTAAATTTTTCAATTCTTATTTTTTATTTATTATCAATATATTAAATCGTTAATTTTAAAGCTATAAAGCAATACAATATTTTGCAAATTAAATCAACTAGAAATAAAATAGAGAAAATGCATTTTTGACTGTTTGAAGGTTCTTCAATGCGTGTTTGATGGAAGTCGAACGAGTTTAATTTGAATAAAAGTGTGTTTTTCAATTCTTCTTTATTATTTATTATTAATATATTTAATCGTTAATTTTAAAGCTATAAAGCAATACAATATTTTAAAAATTAAATCAACTAGAAATAAAATAGAGAAAATGCATTTTTGACTGTTAGAAGGTTCTTCGATGCGTGTTTGAAGGAAGTCGAACGACTTTAATTTGAATAAAAGTGAGTTTTTTCTATTCTTATTTATTAATTATTATCAATATATTAAATCGTTAATTTTAAAGCTATAAAGCAATACAATATTTTAAAAATTAAATCAACTAGAAATAAAATAGAGAAAATGCATTTTTGACTGTATGAAGGTTCTTCGATGCGTGTTTGAAGGAAGTCGAACGACTTTAATTGGAATAAAAGTGAGTTTTTTCAATTCTTCTTTATTATTTATTATTAATATATTTAATCGTTAATTTTAAAGATATAAAGCAATACAATATTTTGAAAATTAAATCAACTAGAAATAAAATAGAGAAAATGCATTTTTGACTGTATGAAGGTTCTTCAATGCGTGTTTGAAGGAAGTCGAACGACTTTAATTTGAATAAAAGTGAGTTTTTTCTATTCTTATTTATTAATTATTATCAATATATTAAATCGTTAATTTTAAAGCTATAAAGCAATACAATATTTTGGGAATTAAATCAACTAGAAATAAAATATAGAAAATGCATTTTTGACTGTTTGAAGGTTCTTCAATGCGTGTTTGAAGGAAGTCGAACGAGTTTAATTTGAATAAAAGTGTGTTTTTTCAATTCTTCTTTATTATTTATTATCAATATATTAAATCGTTAATTTTAAAGATATAAAGCAATACAATATTTTGAAAATTAAATCAACTAGAAATAAAATAGAGAAAATGCATTTTTGACTGTATGAAGGTTCTTCAATGCGTGTTTGAAGGAAGTCGAACGACTTTAATTTGAATAAAAGTGAGTTTTTTCTATTCTTATTTATTAATTATTATCAATATATTTAATCGTTAATTTTAAAGCTATAAAGCAATACAATATTTTGCAAATTAAATCAACTAGAAATAAAATAGAGAAAATGCATTTTTGACTGTTAGAAGGTTCTTCGATGCGTGTTTGAAGGAAGTCGAACGACTTTAATTGGAATAAAAGTGAGTTTTTTCAATTCTTCTTTATTATTTATTATTAATATATTTAATCGTTAATTTTAAAGATATAAAGCAATACAATATTTTGAAAATTAAATCAACTAGAAATAAAATAGAGAAAATGCATTTTTGACTGTATGAAGGTTCTTCAATGCGTGTTTGAAGGAAGTTGAACGAATGGAAATTAAAAAAATGTGTATTTTTCAATTCTTATTTATTATCAATATTTTAAATCGTTAATTTTGAAAGCTATAAAGCAATACAATATTTTGAAAATTAAATCAACTAGAAATAAAATAGAGAAAATGCATTTTTGACTGTTCTAAGGCTCTTTGAAGGGTGTTCAAAGGAAGTCAAACGAATGGAAATTTAAAAAATGTAAATTTTTCAATTCTTATTTTTTATTTATTATCAATATATTAAATCGTTAATATTAAAGCTATAAAGCAATACAATATTTTGCAAATTAAATCAACTAGAAATAAAATAGAGAAAATGCATTTTTGACTGTTTGAAGGTTCTTCAATGCGTGTTTGATGGAAGTCGAACGAGTTTAATTTGAATAAAAGTGTGTTTTTCAATTCTTCTTTATTATTTATTATTAATATATTTAATCGTTAATTTTAAAGCTATAAAGCAATACAATATTTTAAAAATTAAATCAACTAGAAATAAAATAGAGAAAATGCATTTTTGACTGTTAGAAGGTTCTTCGATGCGTGTTTGAAGGAAGTCGAACGACTTTAATTTGAATAAAAGTGAGTTTTTTCTATTCTTATTTATTAATTATTATCAATATATTAAATCGTTAATTTTAAAGCTATAAAGCAATACAATATTTTAAAAATTAAATCAACTAGAAATAAAATAGAGAAAATGCATTTTTGACTGTATGAAGGTTCTTCAATGCGTGTTTGAAGGAAGTCGAACGACTTTAATTTGAATAAAAGTGAGTTTTTTCTATTCTTATTTATTAATTATTATCAATATATTAAATCGTTAATTTTAAAGCTATAAAGCAATACAATATTTTGAAAATTAAATCAACTAGAAATAAAACAGAGAAAATGCATTTTTGACTGTTTGAAAACTCTTTGATGCGTGTTCAAAAGAAGTCAAACGAATGGAAATTAAAAAAATGTAAATTTTTCAATTCTTATTTATTATTTATTATCAATATATTAAATCGTTAATTTTAAAGCTATAAAGCAATACAATATTTTGCAAATTAAATCAACTAGAAATAAAATAGAGAAAATGCATTTTTGACTGTTAGAATGTTCTTCGATGCGTGTTTGAAGGAAGTCGAACGACTTTAATTGGAATAAAAGTGAGTTTTTTCAATTCTTCTTTATTATTTATTATTAATATATTTAATCGTTAATTTTAAAGATATAAAGCAATACAATATTTTGAAAATTAAATCAACTAGAAATAAAATAGAGAAATTGCATTTTTGACTGTATGAAGGTTCTTCAATGCGTGTTTGAAGGAAGTCGAACGATTTTAATTTGAATAAAAATGAGTTTTTTCTATTCTTATTTATTAATTTATTATCAATATATTAAATCGTTAATTTTAAAGCTATAAAGCAATACAATATTTTGGAAATTAAATCAACTAGAAATAAAACAGAGAAAATGCATTTTTGACTGTTTGAAAACTCTTTGATGCGTGTTCAAAAGAAGTCGAACGAGTTTAATTTGAATAAAAGTGTGTTTTTTCAATTCTTCTTTATTATTTATTATCAATATATTAAATCGTTAATTTTAAAGATATAAAGCAATACAATATTTTGAAAATTAAATCAACTAGAAATAAAATAGAGAAAATGCATTTTTGACTGTATGAAGGTTCTTCAATGCGTGTTTGAAGGAAGTCGAACGACTTTAATTTGAATAAAAGTGAGTTTTTTCTATTCTTATTTATTAATTATTATCAATATATTAAATCGTTAATTTTAAAGCTATAAAGCAATACAATATTTTAAAAATTAAATCAACTAGAAATAAAATAGAGAAAATGCATTTTTGACTGTTAGAAGGTTTTTCGATGCGTGTTTGTGTTAAGATGTTTTAAATTACATATTTATTTGATTTAAATATCCCGCGTTCTCTGCACAACGACATCTAGAACTGGAGTTATAGCGTTCGCGTCTTTGTAGCGTTAGTATAAGATAAATCTCTCGAATGTATACTTGTAATCTTTCTCTTAATAGTATTCAATAAATCTTATATTTATTGTAAGTGCTTTTATTAATTATTTTCGATTTCATTAATATAATTAATAACAGGTTATGGGCCCAGAGTGCCTAAGTGTAATTATATTGTAACAAATCGAGTTTTGCCATTTTCTGAAATTCCCAAAACGTTGCTCAACGTATCGCGTCGTCATGAGTTCTATTTCGAGGATTGAACTATTAAATAAAAATAATTTTGACACGTGGAGATTACAAATGGAAGCTGTGCTTATTAAAAGTGATCTGTGGGATTTTGTTAACGGGACTAATGTTAAACCGGAATTGGCGAATGATAACTCAAATGCAGACGCAGTGAAAGCGTGGGAGAAAAGTGGTCAAAAGGCGAAGTCAGAAATCATTTTGTCTATATCGCCTAGTGAATTAAAACAAGTTAAAAATTGTGAAAAGTCGAGAGATATGTGGATTAAATTACGAGATATTTATCAATCGCAAGGACCAGCTAGGAAAGCAACGCTTTTAAAGAAGCTTACTTTACAAAAAATGGCTGAAGGCAGTGATGTGAGAGATCATCTTAACGATTTCTTTGATACTGTGGACAAGCTGGGAGATATGAACATTGTAATTCATCCTGATCAATTAACGATTATGTTATTATACAGCTTGCCCTCCAGTTTTGAGAATTTTCGTTGCGCGATAGAATCGCGCGACGATTTACCGACTGCTGATAACCTTCGAACAAAAATTGTCGAGGAGAACGATGCTCGTAAGACAAGTGCGCGTAGTGAGACATCTAACGCGATGTTTGTGAAGCAAGGTGACAATTCGAAAGATCGTAAACACTACAGTAATTCCGTGTCAAAAGATAGTAATCAAAACAAAAAGAAATTCGAACTTCGATGTTATGTATGCAACAAGACGGGGCATAAGAAATCAGATTGTTGGTATAATAAAAACAAGAAACAGTGTGCTAAACTTGCAAATGACGATTTGTGTTTAATTAGTGTCGAAGAGTCAGTATTGCAATCGGATGTTCGAATAACCAAATGGTGTCTTGACAGTGGTGCTACAACGCACTTATGTAGTGATTTGTCAAAATTCAGTGAAATTGATCGATCAAATTCCAGTACTTTAAATCTTGCGAATAATTCGACTACAAGTATAGACGGTAAAGGTAAAGTACGACTCGCGGTAGAATCGAAAAACGGTACAAAAATGATTTCTCTTGAAAACGCGTCACTTGTTCCGGATCTGAGGACGAACATTTTATCAATTTCAAAAATAACAGATCGAGGACATACGGTAATTTTCGAAAAAGATAAAGCGAAAATAATAAACATGAATGGACAAATCGAAATACAAGGTGATCGAGTCGGTGATTTATATTTTATTCGTGAAATCGAGAATCAAACATGTAATGTTATTTCCAATTCGAAAATAAACAAAGTGTCACTTGATTTACTTCACAGACAGCTTGGTCACGCAAACATCACAGATATCAAAAATGCTGTACAAGGAAATATTGTGTCTGGAGTAAAATTACAAAACAGTGAAGTGAAATCGAGTTGTGAAATATGTATACAAGGGAAAATGTCGAGAAGTCCATTTTCAAAGAAATCGAATCGTGAAACTGAAATTTTGGAAATTATCCATTCTGATGTGTGTGGTCCTCTTCGAGTTCCGTCGTTAAGTGGTGCAAAATACTATGTGGAGTTCATTGACGATAAATCAAAGTGGTGTGAAATTCGATTTTTAAAATCAAAATCAGAAGTATTCGAAGCGACAAAACAGTATATTAATCTCGTTGAAAATCAAAAAGGTAAAATGGTGAAATGTTTACAAACTGATAACGGTGGCGAATTCACTAGTTTAGACTTTGACAATTATTTAAAGGAACGAGGAATCAAAAGAAGGTTAACTGTACCATATGATCCCGAGCAGAATGGTACATCGGAACGGAAAAATCGAACACTTTTCGATACTGCTAGGTGTCTTCTTTTAGAGTCAGGGTTGCCGAATAGTTTCTGGGCGGAAGCGGTTAATACCGCTAATTATCTGAAAAATCGTTTACCAACACAAAGTTTAAATGGTCGAACTCCATTTGAAATATGGACAGGTAAAGTACCCGATCTGTCACATATAAGAGTTTTTGGATCTAAAGTGTATTATCTTAACAGAGACCCGAGTCGAGGAAAATTAGATGGACGAGGAAAGGAAGGCATTTTTCTCGGATATTCCGAAGAATGTAAAGGGTATCGAATTTGGTGCTGTGAAAAGAAAAAGGTCGTTATTAGTCGTGACGTTAAATTTCTTGAAAATGACTTTAGCAACAAGAGTGTCAAAAAATGTGCATCTACTGATTTTCCGAGGAATGATTCAGATAAAGTTCCAGACACCGTTGACTTCGAATGGACTTCAACTCCTGAAATCGAAAATAATCCGGAACCAGCAAACGAATTAAGCGAAAACGAATCGAACGAAAGTGAAGAATTTAAATCAATGTCAGAAAATTCGGAAGAAAATCCATCGGAAGCTGAGGGTAATGGAGAGAATGAAGAGATACGTGAAGAACCAGTCGAGAATGGAGTAAGAGGTGTGGGCAGACCAACCATAATCAGAACGGGCAGACGAGGTAGACCTCGAAAACAGTATCAACCACCTAGAAATCAACAACAAAATATCGAACCAGTCAATGAAATATTTCTCACTGAAATATCTATGAAGGAAGCAATGGAAGGACCAGAAGCACAAGAATGGAGTGAAGCTATTTGTGACGAATTAAAATCAATTTTAAAAAAGAAAACATGGGAAATAGCAAATCGCCCTAGAAAAGAAAAAACAATTGGATGTCGAATCATATTATGCAATAAATTGAATTCAAATGGATCTGTCGAAAGGAGAAAAGCACGTTTAGTCGCGCAGGGTTTTCGGCAACAGCCAGAAATTCATTTTTCAAAAACGTTCGCTCCTGTTGCTCGGATTGGATCTATTCGTCTCATGGTTTCACTAGCAGCGAAGTTTGGAATGAAGATTTGGCAGTCTGACATAACCACAGCGTATTTGAACGGTAATCTCGAAGAGCAAATTTATATGGAACCACTAGAGAATTTTGAAGAACTTCTGAAAACGGTTATCAATAGTGAAGGAAACAGCGAAATTGGACAAAACGCCAGCGATATGTTATCAAAATTCTTGGAAGGAGATAAGGTTTGTCTTCTTCAAAAGGCAATTTATGGGTTACGCCAGGCAGGACAAAGTTGGTATCTGAAATTTAATAAAATTCTTCAATCGCTGGGAGCAACACCCACAAATTCAGATCCATGCTTATACAAAATAGGAACAGGCGATGAAATGATCTTGATAGCAATATATGTCGATGATATATTGTTTGCATGTCGAAATCAGAAGAAAGTAATTCACCTGCAAAACAAATTATCAGAATTTGTTGAAATAAAGGATCTTGGTGAGGCCAAATATTGTTTGGGTATTGAATTTTCGCAACGCAATAGCGAAATATCAATGCGACAACGAGGGTATGTGAACGAACTTCTTCAGCGATATGGAATGGTCGAATGTAAAGCGGTCTCTACTCCAATGGACCTTGGGACGAAATTGACAAAAAACTTAAACCCAACAGAAGAAGATCAAAAACTCCCATATAGGGAACTAGTGGGAGCTCTCACTTACCTTTCGATTACAACACGTCCCGATATTGCTTTCGTATCCAGTCATTTGGGACAATTTAACAACGCTTATGGATTGGAGCATTGGAAAGCGGCTAAACGAGTAATTCGTTATTTGAAGGGAACCATCGATGTTGGATTAAATTATAAATCGAGTAATCAGCCTATTGTTGGATTCGTCGATGCAGACTGGGGGAGTTCAGTGGACGATCGGCGTTCGTATTCTGGATATCTTTTTCTGCTAAATGGAAGTCCTATTTCGTGGGATTCTCGAAAACAGAGGACGGTCGCATTATCTACAACTGAAGCTGAATACATGGCAATGTCCGAGTGTGCAAAGGAGGCCGTGTATTTGCAACGATTTGTTC